>CM060366.1:50234293-51434293 GCA_030545235.1 Helianthus tuberosus
CTTTCGAGAAGAAGGAATTAAGGAGAGAGAGAAGGGTGTCTTGGGATTGCTGCTCAAGAATGACAATTATTACCTTTGTTGTCGGCTGGTTGGATTATATATTCCCCTTAAAATGTCGCACACTTTAGCTCAGGTGCTTTAGTCACTTTGTGCGACTAAATTAGGGCATCCATGTAACGCTTCATTTTTTTGTACCTTTCTTATTTTAGCAACTCTTGTTGTACTTTCTACTTTTAGACACTTGTACTCTTGTTGTATCCTACTTTCGATTCAATTGTAATCTGAGACCATTGATCATAATGAAAACGAAGTTATTTTAATCATGTTCTTGTTAGTCTTGTTAAACTTATGTGCAAACTTTTATTCAAAATTCACATGTGGAACACTATATGATGCTTGATTCTTGACTCTTAATTACACACTGATGCTTGATACTCGTTAAACTGATTAAAACACATAAAATAATCAAATTGGAAAAAAATAAAATATTCAAAACCAGTGCCTTCGTACGAAGGCAGTAGCTTCGTACGAAGGGAGCATGTGCTAAATCTTAGGAAACCCTAATTGTACCCTCCAATCTATAAATAGAGTCCTTGACCCTCATTCCAAATCGCCATTTCCTCTTGCAAGCTCTCTAGAATTACTGTTGTGATCAGAATTCTTGTAAGATTCTCTCTCTCTTTTCAATTCCATTTTCCATTTCATTTCTTGAAATTCTAATCATAAACTCTTGCTTTCTCTAAAAAAACCTTTGATTCTAACTATCTTGAGGATGGTTTCCACTCGTTTTACCTAGGTAAACTGTTGTGGAGCATCACTATTTCAAGAATTGAATCAAAACTAATAAGATTTTACAACTTAAACATGACTTTCATTTCGATTATTACACGATCTTGGTGGAATCGGGAATCCGTCGGGCCCCTAACTCATCTCATAGTTAAGGGCCTGTTATAGGGTTAATTTCCATCAAGAAATGGTCTGTTTCGATAGATCAAACATGGAATTGTAATCAAGAACAGTGGCTTCGTACGAAGGCACTATGTCCCTTCGTACGAACCTACTTCGGTTCATACTTTCTGTTGCGTTTTCAGTTCTGTTTTCATGCATTTCTTGCCTTAATTAAACATTGCATCTGTTAACTTAAACAAATTAAACAAATACTTCGACCCTTTCCATCCAATCAGATCAAACAGAAGGATTTTGTAACAAACACTGTGGCTTCGTACGAACTCACACTGTTAAACCGACCAAACCGTTTTATTTTCTGTTTTAACCTTCGATTTCCCGCTCGATCATTTTATTTACTGTTTACCATTATTTATCCTACTGTTTAAACAATCAAATTTGATCGAACCCCTCATTTTAACAGTCTGTTCGTACCAATCAGGAGACTCCCTTCGTACGAAGGGAGTAGCTTCGTACGAAGGGACTGCTCTTCTTTTTTATTTTGTTTTGTTTTGTTTTGTTTTGTTTTGTTTTGTTTTGTTTCACGTAATTTAATAATCTGATCCAACACTCTCTCATAATACTCTAGTTTAATCATTTCAGCTCAATTTCGAGACTTCATCAACTCCGCTCGCGGTTTACGTGGATTTTCTACGCAAGACTGTGAGTACACTCGATCCCATTTTCGTCTTAAACACTTTGGGTGCAACATGTATTCTATATAAAAACACGAAACACTTGAAACTTATTTATAATCACACTCTATCCACATTTAAACATGAAAACATTGTTGATACTTGTTGATCTCATATGCTATGTATACATTTTGTGTCTATATGCTCATTAACTTCGATCAAGCCTACCTTAACAATTATAGCGCTATAGGATTAACGCACCGCCCTTGAGTCTTGAGGTATTGTTAAGTAAAACATGTTAACCTCCTTTGAGTCTTGGGGAAAGGCACGATTGTGTTGGAAACTTTGGATTGACATATAGTGACACCGTTTTAGCATATTAGTAACTTGTATTGTGTTATTCATGTTGGATATTAGCACGTTGAAACTTTTATTATTATGCTATGTATCAAACTTGTATACTCGCCAACATTATCGTTGATCATTATTTTAATACATGTTGCAGGTTGATAGACAAGATGATGAAGAATCAAGTTAGGATGGACTTAGAAACTCATTTGAATAATAAACATTTATTATGTTATGTTGCTACAACTTGCTTCTGTTGAAACAATGTATTTGCTTTAGTATTTATGAAATTTGATTTAATTATATTGCCACAATTAGTGTTATGATGCTTTGAACGATTTGTTCGTCACACTCCGATGTTTTCGCCATCAGTTAGGGTGTGACAATCCAAGTGAGATTTTTGGGCCTGATCAATTGGGCTAGAGAAGAGAGGTGTGCGTGTAGCTTAACAAGAAGAGGGGAGATGTGCGATTCGGTGTTTGGTGTGCATTTATTCAACACACAAATATTTAGAAACTTCCCTATGTTATATTTATAACACTTTCAAGGTAACATGTCACGCATTAACCAATAATTAACTCTAATAGATTTAATAACAACACAAAATAAAAATAAAAATCTTAGTTTAGCAAAAAGGATGTGCGGGCAAAACCCGAAGTGTCAGATTATCCCCAAGTTTTAAGAACTTTCATCCTGAAAGTTAGAGCGCAGCCACTGACGTTAGTGTGTTACAATGTTTTCGCGGGGTGTGACATCATCCCCCCTTGGTTTAGAATTTCATCCCGAAATTCCGCTGTACCTTCAGTGCTGGGAGTTTCGTTTGCAAACAACTGGGGATACTTGCGCCTCATCTGGTCTTCCCGTTCCCATGTAAACTCTAGGCCACGGTGCGAGTTCCAACGAACTCGTACGATAGGTATCTTTTTAAAACCGAGTTCACTATAACCAATGGCTCTGATACCAATCTATCACACCCTTAAATTTACACATCCGGAGTACTACCGCGAGGCGTGTGACTGACCAGGATCCAGCCACCAATCATATTGAACAATTATAGTAATAGTAAAATAGTTTCATCAAATCAATACGATTAGTGACGCTTAAAGGGTAAGTCTAAAGTTTTTAAGTCCAAAACAACAATTTAAGAAAGTAGCGGAAAAATAAGTAAAATGGTTCAAACATAAGTTCATATTTCATGATTATTAAAGAACCCAACACACGAGTTAAGACGTCCACTACACATCCCCAAGCTGCAAGCTCTAAAGTCACTGTGTACCTGCAAAGCATGCAGTAGGGTGTCAACATAAAGTTGGCGAGTTCACTAATTGTCCAGTTTTAATTCCATAAAACTTGTTTAAGTAGTTAAGTTACTCATTTATATCATGCCATGGGGAGCTACCCCATATGTAAGCTACTAAACTGTGTAATACCGAATACTTGCGACCGCACATTATGTGATTTACCCCGTTTGTCAATGTTCTATCATCATTGACGGTTTGCCAGAGTCTACTAGTTCACGCCCGTCCTCAAAAGGCACGGTGTGAGGTTGGTGAAACCTAATAGCGCTATCAACTAATAACCCGTTCGCCAGGTCCCGACGACTAATCGGTATATTAAGTAGGGACTTCGTGATAGAGTTTCGTTTAGTACGCTTGTTGCATCCAATATAAATAGTAATTAACTGAGCGTCCCACACAAGGGGAGAGTGTACCCGTATCCCACACAAGGAGATAGTTTTACGCGTATCCCGTACAAGGAGATAGTGTTTTTCGTTCCGTTTCCCAACCACCGGGAACGCATGCTTTTTAGAAAAAAAATGTGTGAACTCACCTCGGTTTGCTCGGCAGGTAATTTAATTGCTAATACGACTTTGGTCAATCACAACCTGAATCCGATGCCGTAAAGGAGTGTGTGTTAAGAAAAGGAAGAAACAGGGTTCCGAGTTGGAGAGTTATGAGCCGCCGGAGATCGATTGTAGTGGAACACCGTCACAGAACAACCAGAGTGAATAATGTCGCTGGTGGTTTGATCGGAGATGAGGGGTTGAGTGCCGTCGTCGGACAATCGGAATGGGTATGGTTTTTCGATAATGGCGGTGAAGATGCTTGTAGGTTTTCTTGTGTTGCAGGTTGCTTTCGAGAAGAAGGAATTAAGGTGAGAGAGAGAGAGGGGTGTCTTGGGATTGCTGCTCAAGAATGACAATTATTACCTTTGTTGTCGGCTGCTTGGATTATATATTCCCCTTAAAATGTCGCACACTTTAGCTCAGGTGCTTTAGTCCCTTTGTGCGACTAAATTAGGGCATCCAAGTGAGATTTCTGGGCCTGGTCAATTGGGCCAGAGAAGAGAGGTGTGCGTGAAGCCCAACAAGAAGAGGGGAGATGTGCGATTCGGTGTTTGGTGTGCATTTATTCAACACACAAATATTTGGATACTTCCCTATGTTATATTTATAACACTTTCAAGGTAACATGTCATGCATTAACCAATAATTAACTCTAATAGATTTAATAACAACACAAAATAAAAATAAAAATCTTAGTTTAGCAAAAAGGATGTGCGGGCAAAACCCGAAGTGTCACGCCATATGTGTAACACCTCGTAAAATCGTGTCCAATGATGAGTTGACACATGTACTAAACCCTAATGAAGTCAAACATTGACTATGATGGACAAATATTGCGAAAAATCAAAAGATTTGAATATGGAGGGACTAAAGGTGTCAACATGCTTAAACTTAGCCTCTGAATGACCTTACATGGTATTCGTATTCTCTTATAGAGCCACTTGTTGGATAAATGAAACCGTTTGCGATATAATACAAAAGTTATACATCGAAGGGTTAAAAGAGTCAACATGTTAATTATTACCTCTGAGTGGCCTTTTAACGAACCCGGAGCATCATGATATTTTATTGTACTCTCGGAAATGCCTAATATTTGCCGTTTAGGGCTTTGATGCCATTAAACGATAATACGCACAAGTTTGTGCGTTAAAAGGGCTAAAAGCGTAAACGTGTAAATCTACACCTTTGAGTGACTTTTAAATGAACCGGGAACTCCGTAATATTCGGTTGTACTTCCGGGTGTGCCTAAAATGGGCCACTAAGGGCTTTCGTAACTTATAATGATATTTCATAAGAGTTTGGAATATTATATGCCAAAAGTGTCAATCTTGAAAGTTAGAATGTGAATAAAAAGTTAAGGGGGCCATTTCTGCCAAAACAACAAAAGTTGTGGCTGGGCCGGACAGGCTCGCGGGCCGCGACCCGGTAGGCCTGCCCCTTTCGCGGGCCGCCAGAACTAAACAGCAGTAGCAACATTTTTTTTGTTGTTCTTGCCTTGCTCACCACTCATAAGTTCCAAAACCAATTAAAAACGAATCCTTGGGCTGCAAGATGATTGTAACAGCTGTTGGGACACTTGTAATCATCCAAGGAAGTCCCTAAACACTTGGCTTGATCCTAACAATCCCCAAACACTATAAATTGAGGTGTTCTTTCATTTCAAAACTTGCACCTTTCATTTCTATCTTCCAATTCTCTCAAATCTGGAAGTTCCTGAGCATACTGGGAGCATCCCCTGAGTTCTTTTCAGTCCATAGGACCACTTGTAAGTGTTCCTTTCGTGACTAGTTCTTTTATTTGGCTTTTAAAGCTGAAAAGTCAAGCATTTACGATAAACGCTTTGACTTTCAGTTAGACCTTAAATGGTCATGCCATTGTTCGCAACGAACATGGCTATGTGATCGTAATTAGATAGGTGTTAATCCCTCAAAAGGGTACCTCCTAAGAATCACGTTTGCTTGGTTAATTGTCGGGTCAAAGTTATTAAAATAAAAAGTCAAACGGGTCAGTTTTTAAAATAAATCAAATCTGATAATGTAGGAGTTATAAAATGTGTTTTATCACTTTAATAACTTGGTAAACATTATTAGAACATGTATAAACATGTTCAACCCTACAATTTCAGGTTTAAGGTCGGTTCGCAACCGAAAGTCGCAAAGTCTGACTTTTAATTTGACTTTCAGTTCTGCCCCGATTTAGCTTAGTTTAGTTATGTTTTAAGGTTTCTTTGTGACCATATTATGTTGTAGTATAACCCTCTGAAGTTATAATACATGGTCACTTAGTAATCTGAGTTCGTTTACTTATAATTATGCTTAATGTTGGCTATAATGCCCTTTTGATCAAAAATGAGATTTTAAACATAATCAAGCATACAAATGAATTATATTATGATATGTTAACATGTTTAGCATATTTTGATATTTATAAACTGGTCATAAACTGAGTTTGCCTAATTAATTGTAAACATGCTTTTAAAAGGACTAAAATGCCCTTTTTCACACAAATTGAGTTTTAAACATAATTTCTTGATAAAACTCAATGCATACTGATATAATATCATATTTAAGATTATTTGGGTTGTCAAGTCAGATTACTTGCTGAGTTTATGTACATGTTCTTGTACAAAGTTTATAAATGACGATAATACCCTTTAAACATTTAAAATAGGTTTTAAATATGATAAACATGTAAAACCTTTTGCTACTGATATGCTATGATAAATAAAGTGTTTTGACTATTCAAAGCTGGTCATAAGTTCAGAATTCCTTAAACATTGAAATTATCGTCATTTACTGACTTTTACGTTAATTAGGTGCATAGTATGGTTTTAAACCATACTTAGCACACAAGACTTGTTACCTACTGATTTTATAAACCATTTTAAATATTTTTATAGTAGGTATAAGTCATGAACTCTGAATCCCAAATATGTCCTTAAAACTATGTGTGAAATGACCAAAATGCCCCTACGGTGCATAGTTTGGCCATAAAGCATAAACCACACATACATTTGATATCATACTGATATTAAAACATAAAATAAATATTATTACATAATGTTTATGACCAAAACTTCAGTTTACTTGTAAACTCCTTTTATAAGTCTTAAAATGACCAAAATGCCCTTATGAGGCTTAATTCGGTTTTAAAACTTTTAAGGGCATACATGTTGATATCCTACTGATGTCATAACATATTTAAACATAATAACATATGGAAATTTTATATTACTCATCCGGTTACCCGTAAATGCTTATACGCCTTCGGTTCGGTTTATGTGACTAGTTTGCATAAATTAACCAAAACGGGTTTAACCTTATCATTTAAACTTCAAAATCCAGAATGTATTTAGTTTACCCATAATATACAAGTCTTTATACTTGTTGGGTCTAAATTACATTCTATTCCGGTCATCGCTTAATCTAGCGTTTCGTACCGTAAATCGTTCTTCAAGCTAACCGGTCTAAGTCTATGACTTAAATAGGACCCATTCGCATTCTAATAGGTTAATATTACCTTCATTCCAGACTAGGAAGCCCTGATAAAAGCCTTCACGTGTCTAAGTAACTATACGGCTGAATTGTTAATTCTTGCATTTAAAAATCAAGTTATAATTCAGGTAAATACTTTTAACTTATTTTCCCTTATACGGGCTTGGGATACGATAAATTATTACCGCTTGGTCGGGTATGGGATCACTTGGTCGGATTGTGACTAACAGATCCGCATAACCCGTTTTAATTCGTATTGTTTGATAACATAAACATTGGGGGTTAATGCGACCGTGTCCTGGATATCCTCTGCTCATTTAAATGCAAATGGCCATGACTTAAGCACGGGTTGTAGGCATACACCCGACAGTTGCGTATGTAAAAAGATATGCCCACAATGTTGGGGATAACTCCTTGTGGGTTTATATTAGTGGTGTGTCGGTTAATCATGTCTCGGCTTCTATACCGGGCCCTAAATGTGTGACAAACATGTAAATCTGTATACAAGATTATAAATGTAATTATCCCAAGTTATAAAAGAATTTTCATGCCTTGTGCACTTAAACCAATTTTCATAAACATTTTCAAATGAGTCAGTTAATTGTATTTACCAGTGAAAACTGACGTATTTTCAAAAGACTAAGTGGCAGGTACTACACGTAATAGGCTGGGAGCTACTGGGCGTTAATTAGAGGATCTTGCAAGTCCTTAGATGCCTTAAAGTCTGTTGAACATTGTTTTGTATTTTATTTAGATCCGCCTGTGGATCCCTTCTACAACCGTCTGTATAATTATTATTTTGCACTTTGAACATTCGGTTTGTAATAGTATTTTAAATTCCAAGCCTTCCGCTGTGCTATATCTGCGTTTAATTGTCTATGATGATATCAACTACGTTACAATACTCCCCACCGGGCTGAGCTGGAAATATCGGGGTGTGACAGGTTGGTATTAGAGCCAACGTTTGAGTGAATTAAACACTAGTCTTTTGTGTTTAATCTCAAATGACACAGTAAAAATTGTTAATTCCTTAGACTTTCTGAGTCTAGACTTAACATAGGAATGCTCTCATCCTTATTAAGTAAAAATTGTTTTCGATTTAATGTATTTTGAATATGTCGCCAAGCAAAGAAACCGTTGATGAAAATTCTCCACGTCCGAAGCCAAGGAATGCCAAGCTTCATACCACGGCCAAAAATAAGCGCGCGACCGGTTTGGAGGAAAGACCTTTATAGACTCATTCCCAAAACCAAACCTATTGAAACCTATAACCAGACTTCAGAGTCCATACCAGAGGTCCCTGAGGCTCAAATTTTGAAGTCCGTACTAGTGGAGTCCATACCAGGAGGTCCCTGAGGCTCTCGTATTGAAGAAAATACCAGTGGACGCTAATGATCCCAAATTCTTATCTCCAAGTTTTGGAATTCCAGACTTGGACTATACCAGTCAAAACCCAATCCGTGACCCATATCAATTCTTTAACCATAGAATCCTCGAATTCTGCATCTACAACAGATCCTTATCGAGAGGACTTACAAAAACCGTAGAACGATCCAATGATGATGTCGTACGTGGTAAATCAAGAAGAGAAACAATCGGAATGAAGCAAGGAAGGCGTTAGAGAATTCTTCTTCCATAATATTCATTTTACTTTAAGTCCCTATAAGGACCTATCTCTTCTGTGTAGTCCCATTGAGGACAAAATATTTCATTATAGTCCCTTCATGGACAAAATATTTTATTATAGTCCCTTTAAGGACATAATATTTCATTTTAGTTCCTTCGTGGACATATTATTTCATCATAATCCCTTTGTGGATATGTTACTCCATTATAGTCCTTCATGGACATGATTATTCCATTAAACTCCCTTTGTGGACAAGATATTTCACTCTAGTCCCTTCGCGGACACATTGTTACATTTTAGTCCCAATGTGGACATACCTTTCGACTAAAGTCCCAGTGAGGACATTTGTTTAATATTCATCCCAATGGACATGATATTTCATTATAACCCCAATGTGGGCATATTTTTCGACTTAAGTCCCTGAGTGGACATTTGTCTAATATAGTCCCTTCGAAGACATGATAATTCATCATAGTCCCTTTAGGGACGTGATATTTCATTATAGTCCCTTCGTGGACATGATATTCTTTATAATCCCTTCATGGGCATATTGTTTCAATATAGTCCCTATGTAGACATATCTCTTAGTCTCTATGCAGACTTATATTTTAGTCCCTGTGTGGACAAGTTAGTTTAAGATAACTAAAGTCCCATTTAAGGACATATAGTAAATTTCTATCGTTTAAATGGAAAGTATTTTGAAATTATTATATATGTTTTCATTATATCCTTTGTTTAAATGAGCGTCTCGATTTATTCGAACTTTATCAATCTGCTAAATAATTTCAAAAGATCCTCTTAATGGATAACCTAGCCTATATGTTAACATGCACATGGATATGATGGTAAAACCTGTTGGTCCCAGTTGGACTTGAAAACTTTCTTTTCTTATAATATGGCAAGTAACTTCAATAGATATGAAAATAGTGTGCTGAAATAAAGATCAAACTTTCAAGAAACAAGAACTACAGAATTTTCAAGTTTATATCACTTTGAAACAAAATGGTTTACAAGGTGATTGTGGGTTTATTAACTAATATAAAGAATACTTGTGAAATTCTGAGGTGAAAGGGCAATGGAGTTTTGTAGTATGTATTAAATGCTAAGCTTGACTCATCATCCTTTGCTGTGGAGCTTTCTATTTATAGAAAGTATTGGAGATGAATAAACATTTGTCCTGCATATGTCCTGCAAAAAAGTAGCTTTTCAACATATTCATAGAATCCAATTATGTGAATCCAATTATTTGTCAACTTGCTTCGAGAATTGTGGCAGGAGAGAACGTGCTCAGACAAGTGGGCTTATATCAGAATTTCTGATAACCACTTCATCAGAATTTCTAATAAACAAATCATCAGAAATTCAGATGATCAGAATCTACCAGAAACTGATGATATTCATCAGAAACATCATCAGATCCATCAGATTGGTCTTTTCTGATAGTCTTCTCTTGTTCTTTATCAGCTTCTGTACCTTTGATGAAGATGTAGTATTCTTTTCAAGTGTCCTATCTGGTTTCTTCTTGCTGTTTTGATCTTCAAGACATCATCTTCTTCAATAGGTCAGACTGAGAAACTTTTCTCCAATACTTACATAAAAAGTTTCCTAACAATTTCCCCCTAAGTATTGTGAGAAAAATACCAACTTTTGTCAAACTAAAACAAACATCGAAATAGTCTCAAACAAACAAATATGAAGAGTTTAAACAAATTCAAACACACATTGTTTTCAAAAACACATCATAAAATAAAGTACGTTTCATCAGTTTATCTTCAGACCACTCTTGTAGACATCCCCTTTATTTACCTGTTTCTTGTGATCAACGAGCTTATATGTAGCCTTGTATAAGTCTTTACACCATCCTCTTGCAGTTTTCCATTCTTCAATTATATCTTCGATCTTCTTTCTCAGTGGCTCATTGTCTTTTCCTTTCTTCTTGAGTTGATCTTGTTTCTTGTTCATGCAGTCCTTGATGTAGTTCAAGGTCTGATTTGAGTACCTGCAAATCTCATCAACTCTAAACAAGGCCCTTTCATCATTAGCAACTTTAAATGCCATAGATAGTTCAGGATTCTCCAGTATGGCTCTTGTTCTCGCTTTGGACATGACTTCATCTGGAACGAATGTATTTGGAGGAGGTACATGCACCTTCTTGCTGTATTCAAATGAGATGCATAGATCAAAATCTGACAAGGCAGCTCTTTGATATATCTTTCTTGCTGCTTCTGCAATGCTATTGACAGCCCTTCTGTTGAACTTGTTATTTCCCTTCTCTTTATCAACCAGTTGCTTCATTTTTATGATGTCTAAGGGATGAAGTTCATCTGCCAAGTCATTGTCCACCACAGTTGTTCTGCTGCCGTCTTTTCTGATCAAAGAATACTTGTTTTGTTCATGAGTTCCCATGATCCTACCTGGATGTGCTTGACTGCTAATTCTTTTAATTTCAACTACTGGATTTGTGAGATGTGTATGTAAGATGGTCCTGTTTCTCCTTAGCCTTGATTTAGCTATTCTCTCACTCATAGGAGAGAGAGGTCTTTCAAGTTTGTCTTCCTCATCGTTCCAGTAGTAGTTTTTCAGGTGTTCTTCAGGAAACATCATGGTCTCTTGATCAGCATCTAGCACAGTGTATTCTTTCAGCTTTCCTTCGGGGTCTTCTCTGACTTCAATTCTTGGTTTCTTTGATGACGTTACTTCTCCTTCCCATTTCCTTTTCTCCGAATCAACCATTTGTTTGCTGAAAACAGTTTCTCCAGTAATACCAGACGGAGTTATTTTTGATTGGCCTCTTGGGATGGAAGAGCTTTCATTAAGTGTTAACCTTTTCTGTATTTCTGCTCTTGGTACCTCTGGTGGGGGACCCATGGTTGTTGATTTGTAAGGAGTTGGTGTTTCTACTGGTTTGAACTATGTTTGATGGGTGGTTTCTTGTTCTTTTGATGGTGTGTCTTGTGGAATAGGAGCTCTAAGTTCTTGCACCTCTATATTAGCCAGTCTTGCTACATTCAGCTGCAACCTCTTTATCAATGTTTGAACATTTGATAAAGTTAAAGCATTCATCTTTTCATGTTCATGCATTCTTTGGAACTCTTGTTTGTTCTGCTCCTGTTGAGTAGACCATTCCACTACTATCTTCTCAAGAGCTTCTGCCATACTGTTGTTGTTAGCTCTTAAAACTTGAATTTCTTCAAGTATTTTCCCAGCACTTGAACTTTCTCTTGCACTAGCAGCTTCTGCTATCTTTGATTTGATTTCTTGAATTTCTTTAATAGCTCTTTTAAAATCTGATGATGTTTCTTTTCTTTCTGATGACTGTTGGAGTTTGATCAGAATTGCCGTGTTGTCTTCTGTTTGTTTTCTGATGGCTTCAACAGTTTCTGATAAAATCTTCTTCCTCAATCTTACCATTCAGGAATGCAGATTTTACATCCATTTGGTATACTTTGAAATCTTTGGATGCTGCATAAGCAAGAAAGATTCTCACTGCTTCTAATCTGGCCACTGGTGCAAAGGTTTCATCATAGTCTATTCCTTCTTGTTGACAATAACCTTTTACCACTAACCTTGGCTTACCCCTGATTATTGTGCCATGTTCATCTGATTTGTTTCTAAATACCCATTTTGAGACTATGACTGACTTGTCATTTGGCTTTGGCACCAGATTCCATACTTGACTCTTTTCAAACTGATCAAGCTCTTCTTGCATTGCTTGAATCCAGTCTGAGTCATTTAGAGCTTCTTTGATAGTCTTTGGTTCTATTATGCTTAAGAACCCAGAGAATGCACATTCATGTGCAGTACCAGATCTTGTTTTCACACCATCTTCTAAATTCCCAATGATGTCTGATTGAACATGCCCTTTTATCCATCTGAGTTTATTGTGAAAATTTGTTTGTTCTGATGGATGTGAAGTTTCCCCCTGATCATTTGCCTCATTTGTATTGAATGTATCAGAATTTTGATTTTCTGCTGTATTTTCATTGATCTGATTCGTATTTTCTGATACATTTTCCAATTGACCTGCAGGGTTAGTACATGATTTCTCTAATGATTTTTCTGTGAGAGGATGATCATGTCCTAGGAACTCTTCTGTTAGGGTTTCAAAAATATGTTTAAGTTTTTCTTGCTTATCAGAAATATTAACTTCCTTCAAGTATTCATTAGAAACTCCTGTTTCTGATGAATCATCAAAGGACACATATAAACATTCTCTGATTGTCCTTGTGTTTAAGATGAAAATCCTATATGCTTTTGAGGATAAAGAGTAACCAAGAAAAATTCCTTTCTCTGCTTTTCTGTCAAAATTTTCAAGACTTTCAAAATCATTGAAAACAAAACACCTACAACCAAATATGTGCAAAAATTTTACATTTGGTATTCTTCCATTTATAATGTTGTAGGGTGTTTTCTGAAGTCTCTTGTTAATGATGGATCTGTTTTGAGTAAAACAAGCATTTGCTATTGCTTCTGCCCAAAACTGAGTGGGCAGTTTTGCATAAGCAAGCATTGTTCTGGCTCCTTCAACCAAGGTTCTTTTCCTCCTTTCTACCACCCCATTTTGTTGTGGTGATCTTGGAGCAGAAAAGTCATGAGAGATTCCTTTGCTTACAAGGAAGCTCTCAACTTTTGAATTCTTAAATTCTGTACCGTTATCTGTTCTGATCCTTCTGACTGATAATTTTAAAAGATTTTCAATTTTTCTGATAAAATTAATGATCAGATCTGGAGTCTCACTCTTCTTTCTTAAAAATTCTACCCATGTGTATCTAGAAAAATCATCTACAATGACAAGTATGTACTTCTTTCCAGAAAAGCTTTCAGTGATTATGGGTCCACAAAGATCCATGTGCAAAAGTTCCAAATTTTGTGTTATTGATGATTCAGAAATTGTTTTGTGTGTGCATCTTTTAGAGTTACCCATTTCACAAGCCTCACAAATCTTATCCTTCTTTGAGGATATGAAAGGTAATCCTTTTACCAATCCTTTGTTTGCTAATTTATTTAGATTTTTGAAATTTAAGTGGGCAATCTTTTGTGCCACAGCCAACTATTACCTTTGTTAATTTTTGAAAATAAGCACATTTGAGGATGTTCATTTTCTTCTTTAAAATCAAAGTAATAGATAGACTTTCTTATTCTTTTTCCACTCAAATAGATTTTATTATCATCTAGACCAATCAGCAAACATTTTTCTGGTAAAAAGGTTACCTCAAATCCTTTTATCACAAAATTGACCACAGCTTAGCAAATTGTACTTTAAGCCTTCCACATAGGCTACTTTTTCTATGGTCAAAGATCCATACTTTATACAACCATACCCCAATATCCTCCCTTTTACACCATTTCCAAAGTTGACTAATTTACCCAGTTTTGAAATAAAATTGCTGAGCAAGCGCCTATCTCCAGTCATGTGCTTGGAGCTTCTAGAATCGGAGTACCAGATCTGCTGCACATGATGGTCTTGAAATGGTAAAGTTAGAGGGTTTTAGGTACCCAGACTTGCTTGGGTACTCTTTCTGATGAACTTTTAATCAGATTTACTTCTTTTGATGAACTTTCATCAGAATGTATGTTGCATGCTGAGCCATGAACAAATTTTTCAATCTTTGTTTGGAGATGGTGTTGAATTAGCTTCGGAATTTCAACACACATACAAGATTCTTTGTCAGAATTCTCTGATTTGTCTTCTTGTGATGAAAGGTTTTGAAATTTTGAATGAATCACTTCTGGTTTCTTTGAAAAATTTTGTTTTGATTCATTTCTTTTTCCTTTAAAGTTGATTGTTGAAGTTTCAAATGAGTTATTAGAACTTATTGATCTGCATGATTATGTATCAGATTCTGATGTTAATTTATCAGATATCTGATGTGTTGCCTTTACAAAGATGGTAGGTTTCTTAACATTTGTTTTTACATACCCCAAACCTTCACCTTTGTTCTTGGATGTAGTTTCAATAAAGTTAATAAATTCCTTTGCTTGTTGAAAACCTTTTACATTTATTTCCTTGTCATGAATTTTTTTTGTACAAATCCTTTCTTTCTGATTCCTAAAATTCCATTTTTGCTCTGTTATTTAGGCTTTCCTCAATTAGTAATTGGTGTTCAATTATAACTTTATTCAAAGTTTTCTGCAACTCATCAGATTTTTTATTTTCTGATTTCTGTTTTTCTTGTAAATTTAGAAAATCTCTCATAAGTCTATTTAATTTATCTTCAAGATCAAGATTATCTAAATTTACCTTTTGTTCTGACTTTTCAGGTTCTTCACCAGTAAGTGCCATGTGACTGAAATTCGTCATTTCTTCTTCTTCATCATCAGAAGAATCATCTGATAGCCAAGAATCTGTTCCTGCTATCAGACTTACTTGCTGATGCTTTTTGGCTTCTTCTAACTTCTTTTCATAGTAAGCAACGTCCTTCAGTCTTTTGTTCTTGCATTCTGATGCATAGTGACCCTTTTGTTTACATTTGTAACACACAACTTCTGACTTTCCTTTATCCCTTGATCTTCCTTCCATCCTCCCTTTATCACTTTTCTGATACTTCTGACTACCTCCTCTTAACCTATGCTCGAAAGTTTTGGTGAGCAATGCAATTGCCTCAGCAAATGCAGAAAAGTCTGATGATGTATCAGAATTTTCAATATTTTGGCAATTTGAGGTTTGTGGATCACAGGTAGGTGTTCTTTGTGAGTTTGAGATTAAAGCTAAAGTTCCCCCTTGCTAATCCAAGATCCGGTGAGTTTGACGGAGCTTCGGTCCGATGACGATGTGTTCGGGTCACTTATTATTATTACGAAATGAGTAGAAGATAGATACGACACCGAGTCACTTATAATCTGGTCTCTTATTCATATCTGACAACGTTACAGCACCATGAGACCAATCGGACAACATTTCCCCTCAGGGAACCGAAAGCTTCTCCGATTACGAACATAAGCAGCCTATTTATAGGCACAGCTGGTTCGAACAAACACACACAGGTTTGCTCCGTACGGACCAACATATCCTGGTTCGTACGAACCTGCGTGGTTCAACCCTACTCCATACGAACTAAATATGTCTGGTTCGTACGAACCAACATTTTCTGGTTCGTACGAACTAGCTTTGACAGTATCAAAACCTAAGTTCGTACTACTATTCATCCTATTCTATACAATATTCAACACACACTCTAACAAGCTATTCGCACAGTGGCAGACGTACGGAACTGCACTAACAAATTCCCCCTCGGCTGTCATTGTCGAATCTCTTTATGACAATATGAACACCGTAGAGCCGTGTTTGAATATTCTGCAACTTCAATCAAGCATGTTGTCCTCTGACAATGAATTCCCCCTTGATTGATGATTCGGGTTTGCTTTGTTGACAGTGTATTCCCCCTGAAATACATCTCCAGGTCTTTGTTAGTCTTTGTAGCACGGTTATCGACCTCCTATGATTTGCAAACTGCAACCTTCACGAACAATCACTAGCTTGAAACTAATCAATGCAGTAATCTTGGTTTCCTGTTAGCCACCTCTGTGTTTAGTTTTTGAAATGACAGTTAGCCACCACGATCTCGCATTCCGCTGCTTGATCTAGAAAGAACAAAAACTCAAACCGGCATTTGATAGAAACTTCAACTACCCCACTGATTACTGTAAAATCAGTGATTCCCCCTGAACATCTGAAATCCCATTTTCCGTGATCAACGTTAAGCACCATGAACCCCTTGTTCAAGAACGATAGACCCGTATAAACAGTAATCTCCACAATTAGCAAATCTTCATCGGAAAACAGATGTTCTCTGGTAATGCATTCTGATCTCCGAAGCATTCGTCCACAATCAGAATCATCTCCTCGGATAATCTAGATCTCAGAAGCTATCATCCACAATCACTCTCCGATCTCCGATGCTTTCGTCCACGATCAGATATCAACACCTCGGATCATCTTGATCTCGGAAGCTTTCATCCATGATCAGATTCACATTCCCCCTAACAATCTGAAGTCGAAACCACCCGAATACTGTTGCAGCGTCATGAATTTCAAAAATGCTGGAACCTTTGATAAACCACCATTGTCAGTTTTTCGTCTATGCGGATTATTAACAGTTTTGGCCCATAATAGTCAGATAAGACAGAATATGACAATTCTGCACCGGTATCCTGACTATCCCACTAATTTCCACAACCTGTGATCGCATCATGTTTGACAATGTTGAACCAGACGATGTTTCCTAACAAACCATCTCTTGGAGAATTGCCTCATCGTCGCGATCAAGTCCAAACTATTTTTGAAAAGCAAAATGACGAAAACACTTATATATAGGATGTACCAGCGGCGTATCCACCATGTCTTCATCACCCCACACTCCTGATTTTGATTTTTTTTACTCCTCCTTCGTACGGACCAGAACAGTAGGTCCGAACGAACTAGGTGATCTGGAAATTTCATCCATGTGTTGGTTCGTACGAACCTGGAATAGTTGGTTCGTACGAAGCAACCTACTTCGAACCAAACTTCTCAAATTCGTCAAGAATACTCCCAAACACATAATTTCGATCCAGAATCTTTATTTGTGTGAATTTCATGATGAAACTTCACAGGGTTGTGCGCGAACCAATTACGAACAGATTAATGTGTTCAAATCCAAAATCCATCCGTGAATTGTCCTTTATTTTGATGATTTTCTATGTTTTAACGCCAAAAACTCCCGTTTTATTCAAAATTCATGAGCATAGGTGACTTAACCGACTGTTAGATCGATTAAATCTGTACCGTGTCTCTGATACCACTGCTAATCCAGGATCCGGTGAGTTTGACGGAGCTTCGATCCGATAACGATGTGTTCGGGTCACTTATTATTATTAAGAAATGAGTAGAAGATAGATACGACACCGAGTCACTTATAATCTGGTCTCTTATTCATATCTGACAACGTTACAGCACCATGAGACCAATCGGACAGCATTTCCCCTCAGGGAACCGAAAGCTTCTCCGATTACGAACCTAAGCAGCCTATTTATAGGCACAGCTGGTTCGAACAAACACACACAGGTTTGCTCCGTACAGACCAACATATCCTGGTTCGTACGAAACTGCGTGGTTCAACCCTACTCCGTACGAACTAGCTTTGACAGTATCAAAACCTAAGTTCGTACTACTCTTCATCCTATTCTATACAATATTCAACACACACTCTAACAAGCTATTCGCACAGTGGCAGACGTACGAAACTGCACTAACACCCCTCTTTGTTTTGATTCTTCTAATATTTCTTCTTCTCTGGGGACAAGAATGCTATATAAGTCATGTAGACTAATATCTCCTAGCTCTAAAGTAGAGGCCAAAGTCATGGTTAGACTTCTCCATTCTCTAGGTAGAGCATCTAGGAATTTTACATTCCTTTCATCGTTTGATTTTTCAATTCCAAATTTCTTTAGCCCATTTAAAAGTTTTGCAAATTTGTTGTAAGTTTCATATAGAGTTTCATTTGTTAAACTTTTAAATCTCTCATAAGAGGAAACACAATTTGTTCTCTTGTTCCTCTTCATTCTATCTCCTCCTTCACAAAGATTTTCTAACTGATCCCATATCTCTTTTGCTGATGCACATGCACCCACTTGAGATCATATGTCATTAGGAAGTGCCATAATCAAAAGTGATTTGTCTCTTTCATCTATTTCTACCCTTTTATTATCATCTTCACCCCAAAATTTTTCAGCTTTTGGGGCCCAAGATGATGGTACTTCAGGTGAATCATCAGTTCCTGCTGTGCCTGGTATTTCAATCATGGGTACATGTGGTCCACTCACAATGGATGAAAACAGAGCTCGATCATGTCCGTTAAGGAAATTGACCATCCTGATTTTCCATTGTGGGTACTGTTTTGGTCAAAAATCAGACGAGGATAATGCAACCAAACTCTTTGTTACGGGGTATGATGCTTGAATTTGTAAACAACAATGAGGATCACTATGAAATGAATTGCACAGGAGACACAAAGATTTATACGAGGAAAAAGCCCTTGATCAATGTATGATCTCCGGCATAAAAAACCTCGGGTGATGGAAACTACCGATCACCAACTCAAATTAAACAATAATCCTTTTACAACTTCGGATAATAGCGAGCTAAATACAAGGATCACTATAGTGTATCGTGTAGAAAATGTGTGTAATCGCCAAGTGTGTTAGCGAGAGCTGATGAGAGCAGTTGTATGAGTGTGTGTGTAGCCAAAAATAGCCAAAAGTGTTGTCTAATTAGCTCGCTACCCCTTTTAAATTAGAAAATATATACTCTAACTAACATTCCGCGAATAGTGCAAGTCCTCCATGACTCCACAACGTCCATTTCTGACCAAGCACGTGCGGAATAGACTTAGAATATTCTCCAGAAATATCGCCAGGACCAAGTCCAAATTGATACTCCTGCAAAACAATTATGAATTCAAAGCAGACAATCATTAGTATAAGGATCCTTAGGATGATCCATGATCCTGAAGCACTTCTGAGGATCACTAACTGACACAGAAGTAAGGATCACCAAGCAGGATAATAATTGAGGATCACGGGTCATTTAGAAATCCACCCCTAACAATTGCCCCCAAAATATAAGGAGTAATATTGTAAATAAACGAGTTGTATTTTGTTGATCTTATCCGCAACAAACTAACGGATAACTAGCCGTTGAAGACGGACTAGCCGTTGCAAACCTGACGTCACCGAAGTGACAATCCTGCAAATCATCATTATAAATAGGAGTTAGAGATAGGATCAATTTGCATTTAAATTCAAGAGAAACTCCCTTTAAATTCTCAGCCGAAGATCAATCAGGTATCTCTTTTCCTATTTCTCCTTTTCTTACTCTGTTTTTCTTTCTCTACCAACATCACGTTAAGAATGATGCTCCGGTCCTCCCCCGCCAAGGATCACCAGAAGGGTAGCCCCTTGAAGAGTCAAGGGAACATCAAAGACTCAGCGAATGAGAGGTGTTGCTTTTCTGATCCGCAAATAGATAAGATCCGGCACTGCTTTCCGGCGAACACCTTTTTCAAACCCTTCGATCCCACTGTTCTGAGCGACTACATTTCTGAGACATGGGTTGCCTTTCCGGTTACCCCATTCACCATAGGATACACCTATCCTTTTCCAGCCTTCACCCAATCCTTTTTCTCCCTTACCGGCATCTCTTACATCCAAGCTATGCCGATGATCTGGAGGGTCTTATATACCCTTGAAAGGATCATCGAGCAGAAAGGGATTGATTTAGGAATGTCGGAACTGGCAGAGATGTATGATCTCACGACGTTTGGATCCCACCGATATCTGTTTAAGCGAAAACCCGGCGAAGAACATCCCATTTTTAAAGCCACCAAGAACGATACAAACTGGAAACGATGCTTTTTCTTTGTCAGAAGGGATACCATTCCAAACAGAAAGGATCTACCAAGGAAGTGGTCCACCCATGGTAGGACAGAGGATCCTGAGAAGAATCACCAGGTAATCTTGCTCTTGTGATAGGATCACTAACTCCCTTTTGCTTTATGTTATGCAGCTGTCACTGTCTCACACCTCATACCATCTCCTGATACTAAGGAAAGGCTTGCTGTTTTTAGAAGACTCGGTCCTGAAACAAGATCATTCAAGACAATCACCCAGGATTCTCAAGAGGTATCCTCAGGCTCAGTCACCATGTCAAGTAAGTATCCTGCTTTTTATGTAGTTAAAGATTTAAATAAATAGTTAAATAGGATAAGGATACTTACCTTGCTTTGAATGTGTAGGTGCCGGAAAAGCTTCCAAGCCTGCCTCCCAGTTCAACATGGCCGACCTTAACACTGTTCGATCCAGAAAGAAGAAGGCCATTGCCAGCCCTAGTGTCTCCATCCCCAAGGCACCCACTAAAGGAAGGGGCGGCAAGAAGAGGAAAAACTCTGAGATAGAGGACCTACAAGGCCTGCCACTGATCCGCCACCAGTTCCTTGAATACTTCAATGACGTGAGGATCACCAATTCTGCCTAGGTATCCTACTTATTTGAGGATCATCTGATCTTGAACTGCTTTGTCTCTTTTGCAGAAATTTGCTGAGATTGAAGACTACGTGGGGAGTGTTGAGGAGCTGGATAAGAAGATTGCTGACCTCCAACAAGTTGCAGTGCTCAAGGATCTTAAGATTGCTGATCTCGAAAAAGCCCTTCAAGACGCCAAGACTAAGACAGCTAAGATCTTGATCGACATTGACTACGAGAAGCATGATCTCATAGAAGGTGCAAAGGTCTCCGCTGCCATCACAATGTACAAGACAAAACTGAAGATGGCCCAGGAAGCTCAAGATCCTGACTTTGACAGAAGCAGCTGGGATGTTGAGGGTTGGAAGGCGAGGTTAGCTGATCTGGAAGATGATGAGGAGGCTGAGGTGGTTTTGGCGATCGAGGCTGGAAGTAGTGGAAAGGATCAGGTGAAGGATACCGAAGCTGGAGGGGATGAAGATGCAGCGAAGGTGTAGGCTGCAACAATGGGCAATGATGGACACTTCTAGACATAGCCGGAGCCCATTTTTTAAGTTTGGTGGTAGTTTTTCTTTTGATGATGTTTTGATGAACAATGGTTGGTCTGTACTTAAACAATAGTAACTAGGGTTGAGGATCATGAATCATCCTTTGAACAATAGGTAGGATTACAAATGGTGGAAGGATCCTCTGTTTGGGGGATGAAGCCATTGTGATCCTGCCGCCTTTTGATTCCTGCACTTGAAAAACCTATGAACAATGGACACCCTTTACCTACCCCAGCGGACGGGCCACGTATTGCTGGTAGATGCTCGGGGTAGGTAATTTTGACAACCTTAAAAGGGTTTAAGCCTTTGCGAATAAAATGACTTTAACTTTTTGGCTATATCCTGTGTTGATATCCTTGTTGTTTTTTTTTTCAATTGTTTTGATGTACACTTCTCTGTGTAAGAAAAGTTAAACAAATTAGATAAAAAGTTTAGGATATGATCCAGGATCAAATATCCTATAGTTGAAAAATTCCAAAAAGTAGTATATTTTAAGGATCATGAGTTCAGTTGTCAAAGTATTAGGGTTATTCAAATAATCAGTGAATAAAATCAAAATAGTTAAGGATCATACCTGAGGATCCAAGTTAGGATCCTAACCCTTAATACTATAACCAGGATAACCATAAGACAAACCTTAGTAAGAAGTAAGGATCAAGGATCCTTGGTTGTTTAACTTCGAAGACCTGAAATAGAACATAACTTGGGACTAAGCCAATATAAGATAAAAGTTAGCAACTGGGGACCAGCCCAAAGGATAACTGGGGACAAGCCCAAAGATAACTGGGGACAAGCCCAAAGATTACTGGGGACAAGCCCAAGGATAACTGGGGACAAGCCCAAGGATCGTGTGTGAACTGGAGTATGGCCCTAATTGGCGACTATCCAAACTTAGTGGCATGAAAATGCCAAAACCTTAGCTAACGTGAAAACGTTAGAAACCTTAAGAACGGATGTATGGTACGTCTACCATTATACGTAGGATCCTAGGTATAGCCAGTACAATGGAATTATCAGCCCCTAAAACGAGTACTGGTCCCACTGCCATGAACTATACCAGGATCATCATGCGCTACTGACGGAACTGGGGTCAAGCCCAAATAACTGGGGTCAAACCCAAGTAACTGGTTGCTTTTGTGGATAACCATCCTTTTGCTAAGAGTACTTGAACCTTCAAAACTCAAAATCACGTGAAAGGGGGATAAAGGATGCATGATCCTTATCCTTATGTGAGAAAGTAAGGAAATGAAATAGTTTAAGATTAGAATGTTACCAAAATGAGGATCATCTGTGCTTTTAGGATCCTTTAAGGATATTTATCATGCGAGGATCATGGATCCTTATCACATAAAGTATTTCTTCAAATGGACATCATTCCAGGCTCTAGGTAGCAAATCACCTTCCATTGTTAGAAATCGATATGCCCCCTTTCCTGCCTTAGCTTCAATCAAGTAAGGTCCTTCCCATTTTGGTGCCAACTTTCCATTAGCAGGATTGGTGGTATTCTGAAATGCTTTCCTTAGTACCATATCACCAACTTGGAATTTCCTGATCCTGACATTTTTGTTGTAGGTTCCAGCCATTCTTTGCTGATAACTGGCCATCCTTATCCTTGCCAAATCTCTGATTTCTTCTATAGTATCCAGGTCTTGAACCAAGTTCTCATCATTTTCCTCAGGATCAAAAATATTTGTTCTAGCAGTTGGAACCACCATTTCTGTAGGGATCACTGATTCTGCCCCAAATACCAAAGAGAATGGAGTTTGGCCTGTAGCATTCTTAGGAGTTGTCCTATCAGCCCAAAGCACATAAGGTAGTTCTTCTGCCCATTTCCCTTTCTTGGATCCAAGCTTCTTCTTCAAATTGTTGATGATGATCTTATTGGAGGATTCTGCTTGACCATTAGCTTGTGGGTGGACTGGTGTTGATGTTATCATCTTAATCCCCCAACTGTCACAAAAGTTAGTAGTTCTGCCCCCAATGAATTGGGAACCATTATCACATATAATTTCAGAAGGAATACCAAATCTAGTTATAATATTTCTTTTAATGAAGGATATAACTTCCTTTTCTCTGACTTGGGCAAAAGCTTCAGCCTCTATCCACTTGGAGAAGTAATCAGTCATAGCAAGCATGAACACTTTTCCACCTGGTGCCTTAGGGAGCTTACCAACTATATCCATGCCCCATCTCATGAATGGCCAAGTGGAGGATATAGGATGCAATAATTCAGCCGGTTGATGAAGGATATTGCTGTGTCTCTGACAAGGATCACACTTCTTAGCATACTCCACAGCATCTCTCTTCATAGTTGGCCAATAGTATCCTATCCTCAGGATCCTTGAGAATAATGCACTGCCCCCAGTGTGGTTTCCACAATCTCCTTCATAGAAGTCTTTTAAAACTTCTTGGATTTCAGGATCCTCGATGCATCTTAAATATGGATTTCAGGTCCTGCAAGAGATCGTTTATACAACATATTATTTAAAATTGTGAATTGAGATACCTTAATTTTGAAAGCCCTAGGGTTTTCTCCTGTAGGAATCTCTCCATGTTGTATGTATCTCATGATTGGAAGGATCCATGATCCTGAATGAGATTGATTATCATAACTAGGGATGATTGCAGAATCCTCTCCTATCTCCATAGCCACATGATCCTCGATAGCCGGGGTCAGGATATGGATAATAGGGATCTTGATATCCTCCGGGATCTTCAAGGATGATCCTAAATTGGCTAATGCATCTGCCTCTGCATTCTCTTCCCTTGGTACCTGTGTCAAACTAAAGGAAACAAAAGAGAGTGCCAATTCTTTGACTATCTCCAAATATTTGGTTAGCTTTTCACCTTTAACAGCATAGGATCCATTAAAGTGATTAGTGATTAACAAAGAATCTACATGTACCTCAAGATACCTGATCCTCATATGCTTAGCAATTTGCAAACCAG
Organism: Helianthus tuberosus; assembly: GCA_030545235.1. Lineage (NCBI taxonomy): Eukaryota > Viridiplantae > Streptophyta > Magnoliopsida > Asterales > Asteraceae > Helianthus > Helianthus tuberosus. Next base: position 50,258,683 of record CM060366.1, read on the forward strand.
CTATCAAGGCTTCATATTCAGCCTCATTGTTAGTGGTTTGGAACTCACAAGCTATAGAGTGGGGTATTATGTCCCCCTGTGGTGATTTTAGTAGTATTCCAAGCCCTGTTCCTTTGACATTTGAGGATCCATCCGTATAGAGTATCCAAGGATCCTTGGTCTCCTCTAACTGCTGGACTTCTAACTCAGCTTCCTTTTGCAAATCACTACTGAAATCTGCCACAAAGTCGGCTAATGCTTGGGATTTAATGGCTGTCCTGGGCTCATATCTTATATCATATACACTAAGCTTCACTGCCCACTTAGCCATTCTTCCTGACATTTCAGGTTTCCTGAGGACATTCTTAATTGGAAAATTAGTTTTGATGATAATGGCATGAGTTTCAAAATAATGTCTCAATTTAGTAGATGCCATAATTAATGCAAGGATAAGTTTTTCTAAGTGTGAATACCTGGATTCAGCATCAAGTAAACTCTTACTTACATAATAAACAGGATGTTGTGTACCTTCGTGATCCTTAACAAGGACGGCACTTACTGCTTTTGAGGATACCGCGAGATATAAGGATAACACATCTCCTTTTTCTGGTTTCATCAAGGCCGGGGCCGAGGATAGGTGATGGAGAGTGTGGAACCCGTGTGTTAACGTGCTTATTTTATGTGTCTTATTGTGTTTTAAGCAACTACGTGCTTTGAATATGTTAACTACGTGTGGTTATGGTTTTACAGGTAAAACGTGTAATACGAAGAAGTTAGAGGGTTTAGTGATGCAACGGGACAATCACGGATGATTATTAAAGAGATACCATGCTAAACGGGAATTGTTCGAGTCAAGTGATAGCTTGAATGTGAAAGCAACATGATAAAACAAAGTCCAGTGCCGTTTGTCTACGGTAGTATAGGATCAAGAACACAGAAAGTCAAGACCGTAACCTACGGTCTTAATACCGTAGGCTACGGTGGATGTAACAAGCATTGGAAAACAAACATGCATGACAGCCTTATTATTAAAATGAAGATCACATCTATATCAAATTGGTTTTTGTTGAACATTAAAGGGGGCGGCGCACGTGAGTATTTTGGGAGCTGACAACATCACGTGGACTTGGCTTGGATGTATCATAGGAGCTATGATTGTTTTAATAAAGTATCATCATTACACACCAATTTGGAGGGGAGCATCATTCACGAGGAGAATTGTCAACCAACATTTTTTGGCGGCTTGTGGGAAGTCTTTGACATAGACTTTGAATGTAGACATATTGAGAGGAGATAATTAATTTTGTGGACTTGGGTGGACAGCAGCTTTTACAAAACAAAAGGGCCAAACTCATGTGAATTTAGTGGGCCGATTAATTGAGAACATACATCATCGTGACGGCAAGGAGAAGCCCAAGAAACACTTGGGCCGCACATGATTGGGCTTCTGGTGAACTTCTTTTGACGGTGAACATAAGCAGATTATAACACATCATCAGATATCATCGAAGGGGGATATTCATCATCATATAAAAATCATCTCGTCGGCAAAGGGTTTTCAACCATGGTTCACGCATACGAAGATCATATGACCGAGATGAGCGGCTAGTCCTAGTGGTTTCCTCCGGATGGAGGGTTTTGTAAGTTGGATAATTTTATGTGTTTGTGACAATCGTATAACTCGGTGATCTAAGCATTCGATGCTTTTCACCTTGATTTGATTTATTGATTGTAGACAATTGCATTTATTTAAACTTTAATTTCTAAGCATTCAGTTCCCGAGAGTTCTAGTAATTGGGATATATTTGACATGGGGTTAGGGTTTGTAATTGTAATTGATAATCATTCGATAACCTCCCGTTATGTATTGACCGGAGTACTTAGTCGTTGGTTATCACAATTGATGAATTAGGTTAAACACTTATGTCTATGTGAGTGTTTCGATTAAACACATAATTGAATCTAGTTGTAAAACCTGAAATCTGGAGGAACCATTGTTCTCTCTATTGTGTTAAACTTCACTTTTAGTTCGTAATTTTTAGATAATCAATCAAATCCAACAATTGAGTTTTACTTTTTAATAGTAGTTAATAAAAACTGAGCATTATACATGTTTTGGTCAGAAAATCTGATGAGGATATTGCAACCAAACTCTTTGTTTAGGGGAATGATGCTTAAAATATGTAACAGCGATGAGGATCACTTCAATGTAAAGTGCACAAACAACACAAGGATTTATACGGGGAAAAAGCCCTTGATCAAGAGTTGATCTCCGGCACAAAAAACCCCGGGTGATGGAAACTACCGATCACCAAGCTAAAATAAATGATTAAACGTTTACAACTTCGGATAGTAACGAGCCAGGTACAAGGATCACTACAGTAGAATGTGTAAAAAGTGTGAAAAGTGTATGTAATTGCTTGGTGTTTGAGCGAGAGCTTGTATGAGAGCTTGTACGAGTGTGTGTAACTGCAAAAAATGACTAAGTGTTTTCTACTAGCTCGTTACTCCCTTTTTAAAATAGAAATAACCACCTAAACTAACTATCCGACTTTCGTGCCAAGCCTCCACGTTCTCCATAACGTCTATTTTCGGTCAAGCACGTGTAGAATAGTTTAGGAATATTCTCCAGGAATGTCGCCAAGACTTAGTCAAGCTTGTCATACCTGCGAGATAGTACAACACATAAGTAAACAATCGTTAGTACGAGGATCCTTAAGGTGATCCATGATCCTGATCCTGAAGTTCTTCTGAGGATCACCACCTGTCACAGAAGTAAGGATCACTAGTTAGGATAACGAATAAGGATCACTAATTGTTAGAAAATCCTCCCCTAACAATTGCCCCCAAAATATAAGGAGTGAAATTGTAAAATTAGCGAGTTATGTTTTCTTTGATCTTATCCGTAACAAACTAACGGATATATAGCCGTTAAAATAGAACTAGCCGTTGCGATGATGATGTCATGGAAGTGACAATCCTGCAGAATCATAATTATAAATAGAGATATAGATAGGATCATTATGCATTTAAATTCGAAAGAAACTCCCTTTATAATCTCAGTCGAAGATCAATCAGGTATTTCTTTCTCCTCTTCCTTTCTCTCTTACTCTGTTTTTCATCTTTTTCTTCGTCACTTCGAAAATGTTGCTCCGAAGTTCTCCAGCCAAGGATCACAAAAAGGATAGCCCTTTGAAGAGTCAAAAGATCATCAAAGACTCAGCGAATGAGAAGTGCTGCTTTAACGATGCACAAGTAGATAAAATCCGTCACTGTTTTCCGGCGAATGCCTTCTTCAAACCCTTCGATCCCACTGTTCTTAGTGATTATGTTTCTGATACATGGGTTGCCTTTCCAGCCACTCCATTCACTATAGGGTACACCTATCCTTTCCCAGAGTTCACACAATCCTTCTTTTCCCTTTCCGGCATATCTTACATTCAAGCCATGCCGATGATTTGGAGGGTTTTGTATACCCTAGAGAGGATCATTGAGCAGGAGGGTCTTGATTTAGGAATATCAGAACTGGCGGAGTTGTATGATCTTATTACCTTCGGTTCCCATCGTTACTTGTTCAAGCGAAAACCCGGTGCAGAACATCCCCTTCTCAAAGTCACTAAGAACGACAAAGATTGGAAACGTCGCTTCTTCTTTGTCAGGAGGGATTCCCTTCTAAACGGAGAGGATCTACCAAAAACATGGTCCACCCATGGTAGGCCGGAGGATCCTGAGAAGGATCACCAGATGGTCATATTTTTGTAACAGGATCACTAACCCCTTCTTTGTCTTGTGTCATGCAGCCATCTCTGTTTCACATCTCATCACAACACCCGCAACCAGGGAAAGACTTGCTGCTTTCTGGGGACTCGACCCTGAAACTAGAACTTTTAAGACAATAACCCAAGACTCACAGGAGGTATCCTCAGGCTCTGTCACAATGTCAAGTAAGTATCTTTGTTTGAAAATTTATATAAATAGTGAAACATAAATATAATGGAGATACTTATCTTGTTTTGGTTATGTAGGTGCTGGAAAATCTGCCAAAGCTGCTTCAAGGTTCAGTGTCACCGATCTCACCACTGTTAAATCCTCCAAAAGAAAGGTCCCTACTAGCCCGACAGCCTCAATCCCCAAGGTACCCCTCAAAGGGAAGGGAATCAAGAAGAGAAAGACTTCCGAGGCTGAGGATTTGCAGGGCCTGCCCTTAATTCGCCACCAGTTCCTCGAGTACTTCAATGATGTAAGGATCACTGTCTCGGCTTGTATATCCTGTTGATCTAAGGATCACTTGCTCTTGAACCGCTTTATCCTTTTCTTTTGCAGAAATTTGCCGAGATCGAGGATTACGTCGGCCACGTTGAAGATCAAGATAAGAAGATTGCCGACCTCCAGCAGGTTGCTGTGCTCAAGGATCTTGCAATTGCTGATCTTCAGAAGGAACTCAAGGATACCAAACAGAAGATGGCCAAGGTGCTGGTTAACTTTGATTATGAAAGGCAGGAGATCACGGATGATGCTAAAGTTTCTGCCGCCATAGCAATGTACAAAACCAAGCTTCAAATGGCCTTGGAAGCTCAGGATCCTGCCTTCGACAAAGGCAACTGGGAGATTGAAGAATGGAAGGCAAGGCTGGCTGAATTGGGTGATGAAGAGGAGGCTGAGGAGATCCTGGCAATTGAGGCTAGTGGCAGCGGGTTGAAGGATAAGGCCGAGGATGCAGCAGCTGGTGGTGATGATGACGCAGCGAAGGTTTAGGATGCATGATTGGGCGATGATGGATATACGTGCCAAGGCCGGAGCCCAATTTTTAAGTTTGGTAGTGGTTTTCCTTTTTTGTGGTTGTGACGTTTTTTGAACAATGGTGGGTCTGTAATAACTCTAAACAATAGTTCTTAGGTTTAAGGATCATGTATGATCCTTTGGACAATAGGCAGGATTGCAATTGGTGGAGGGATCCTCTGTTTGGGGGATGAAACCATTGTGATCCTGCCGCCTTTATATTCCTGCACTACTTTTGAACTCATTATCATGGACACCCTTTACCTACCCCAGCGGACGGGCCACGTTTTGCTGGTAGATGCTCGGGTAGGTAATTTTGACAACCTTTAAAGGGTTAGCCTTATGTTAATAAATAAAAACTTAACCTTTTGTCGCTTATCTTGTGTTGTTATCCTTTTTAGTATGTTACTTTCCAACTGTTATAATGTTCATTCCGTTTATATTTATCAAGCCTTGGAAGATTAGAAAATATATCCATAAAGTTTAGGATATGATCAAGGATCACATATCCCATAACCGATAAGTTCTAAAAAGTGATATAGTTTAAGAAACACAAGTTCAGTTGTCAAGTATAAGGGTTATTTAAAAGAATAATGAATAAAATCAAAAGAGTTAAGGATCATACCTGAGGATCCAAGTTAGAATCCTAACCATAATAAGGATAACTATAAGATAAACCTTAGAGTGAAATAAGGATCAAGGATCCCTAGCTGCTTACCTTCAAGGACCTGAAATAGAGCATAACTTGGGACTAAGCCAATATAAGAAAAGAGTTAGCAACTGGGGACAAGCCCAAGGATAACCGGGGATAAGCCCAAGGATAACTGGGGACAAGCCCAAGGATAACTGGGGACAAGCCCAAGGATAACTGGGGACAAGCCCAAGGATAACTGGGGACAAGCCCAAGGATCGTGTGTAAACTGGAGTATGGCCCTAACTGGCGACTATCCAAACTTAGTGACATGGAGATGCCAAAACCTTAGCTAACGTGAAAACGTTAGAAACCTTAGCTAACGTGAAAACGTTAGAAACCTTATGAACGGATGTATGGTACGTCTACCATTATACGTAGGATCCTAAGCATAGCCAGAACAATGGAATTATCAGCCCCTAGAACGAGTACTGGTCCCAAAGCCTTGAACTATACCAGGATCATCGTGCGCTACAGGCGGAACTGGGGTCAAGCCCAAAAGGCGGATTGCTTCTGTGGATAACCAACGTTGTGCTAAAGATACCTGAACTTTCAAAACTTGAACTCACGTGAGAGATGGATAAAGGATACATGATCCTTATCCTTATATGAGAAAATAAAGAAATGAAATAGTTCAAGATTAGGAGATTACCTGAGTAAAGATCACCAATACTTTAAGGATCCTTTAAGGATATCTCTATCGTGAGGATCACCTATGCCATAAGGATCCTGCTTACATGAAGTATTTCTTCAAGTGGACAGCATTCCAAGCTCTTGGTAGCAAATCACCTTCCATGGTTAGCAATCTATATGCCCCCTTTCCTGCTTCAGCTTCAATCAAATAAGGGCCTTCCCATTTTGGAGCCAATTTTCCATCGGCAGGATTGGTGGTATTCTGAAATGCTTTCCTTAACACCATATCTCCAACTTGAAACCTCCTGATCCTGACATTTTTGTTGTAAGCACCAGCCATTCTTTGTTGATAACTGGTCATCCTTATCCTATCCATATCCCTGATTTCTTCAATAGTATCCAGGTCTTGAGCCAAGTTTTCATCATTTTCCTCAGGATCACGGGTACTTGTTCTAGCAGTAGGAACCACCATTTCTGTTGGGATCACTGATTCTGCCCCAAACACCAAAGAGAATGGTGTTTGACCAGTAGCATTCTTAGGGGTTGTCCTGTCAGCCCAAAGCACATAGGGTAGTTCTTCTGCCCATTTCCCTTTCTTGGATCCAAGCTTTTTCTTCAAATTGTTGATGATGATCTTGTTGGATGATTCTGCTTGGCCATTAGCTTGTGGGTGGACTGGTGTTGATGTTATCATCCTAATCCCCCAACTGTCACAAAAGTTAGTGGTTCTGCCCCCAATAAATTGGGAACCATTATCACATATAATCTCAGAAGGAATTCCAAATCTAGTTATAATATTTCTTTTAATGAAGGATATAACTTCCTTTTCTCTGACTTGGGCAAAAGCTTCAGCCTCTATCCACTTGGAGAAGTAATCAGTCATAGCTAACATGAATACTTTTCCACCAGGTGCCTTAGGGAGCTTTCCAACTATATCCATACCCCATCTCATAAATGGCCAAGAGGAGGATATAGGGTGCAATAGTTCAGCCGGTTGATGAAGGATATTGTTGTGTCTCTGGCAAGGATCACATCTTCTGGCATACTCCACAGCATCTTTCTTCATGGTTGGCTAGTAGTATCCTGTCCTCAGGATCCTTGAGAATAAAGCCCTGCCCCCAGTGTGGTTTCCACAATCTCCTTCATGGAAGTCTTTTAAAACTTCTTGAACTTCAGGATCCTCAATGCATCTCAAGTATGGTCCTGCAAGAGATCGTCTATATAACATATTATTTATAATTGTAAATTGAGATACCTTAGATTTGAAAGCCCTAGGGTTTTCTCCTGTAGGAATCTCTCCATGTTGTAAGTATCTCATAATTGGTGAGATCCATGATCCTGATCCTGAATGGGATTGAGTATCCTCACTAGGGATAACTGCAGAATCATTTCCTATCTCCATAGTCTGGTGATCCTCGATAGCCGGGGTCAGGATATGAATAATAGGAATCTTGATATCCTCTGGGATCTTCAAAGATGATCCTAGGTTAGCCAATGCATCAGCTTCTGTATTTTCTTCCCTTGGTACCTGTGACAAACTAAAGGAAACAAAAGAGAGTGCCAAACTTTTGACTATCTCCAAATATTTGGTTAGCTTTTCACCTTTAACAGCATAGGATCCATTAAAGTGGTTTGTAATTAACAAAGAATCTACATGTACCTCAAGATACCTGATTCCCATATGCTTAGCGATTTGCAAACCAGCAATTAAGGCTTCATACTCAGCCTCATTGTTAGTGGTTTGGAACTCACAAGCTATAGAATGGGGTATTATGTCCCCCTGTGGCGATTTTAGTAGTATTCCAAGCCCTGTGCCTTTGACATTTGAGGATCCATCAGTATGAAGTATCCAAGGATCCTTGGTCTCTTCTAGCTGTTGGACTTCTAGCTCAGCTTCTTCTTGTAAATCACTACTGAAATCAGCCACAAAGTCAGCTAATGCTTGGGATTTGATGGCTGTCCTAGGCTCATATCTTATATCGTATGCACTTAGCTTCACTGCCCACTTAGCCATCCTTCCTGACATCTCTGGTTTCCTGAGGACATTCTTAATTGGGAAATTAGTTTTAACAATGATAACATGAGTTTCAAAATAATGTCTTAGCTTTGTAGATGCCATAATTAATGCAAGAATAAGTTTTTCAAGGTGTGAGTACCTGGATTCGGCATCAAGTAAACTTTTACTTACATAATAGACAGGATGTTGTGTACCTTGATGATCCTTAACAAGGACCGCACTTACTGCTTTTGAGGATACTGCAAGATACAAGGATAACACATCACCTTTTTCTGGTTTCATCAAAGCCGGGGCCGAGGATAGGTAATCTTTGAGGGCTTTTAAAGCGTTTTCATGCTTCTCCGTCCACTCAAATTTCTTGTTCTTCCTTAGGATATCATAGAATTCTTTACACCTCTCAGAGGACTTGGATATAAATCTGTTCAAGGCTGCTATCCTTCCTGTTAGCCTTTGAACATCCTTAGCGTTGACCGGAGATTTGATATTCACTATTGCTTTGATTTGTTCCGGGCTAGCTTCAATGCCTCTCTTTGTCACCATATATCCTAAGAATTTACCTGCTTTAACACCAAAGTGACATTTTGAAGGATTAAGTTTCATGTTATATTTGTCAAGGATATCGAATGCTTCCTCCAAGTCTCTTAGGTGATCCTCAGCTTTTAAGGATTTTACCACCATATCATCTATGTAAACCTCCATAGTTTGTCCAATCTGGTCGTTGAACATCATATTCACCAGCCTTTGGTATGTTGCACCTGCATTTCTCAATCCGAACGGCATAGCAATATAGCAATATATACCAGTTGGAGTCATGAAGGCTGTATCCTCTTGGTCGGATGGTTCCATTTGGATTTGTTGAAATCCAGATGAAGCATCCATAAAAGTTAACAGTTCATGACCCGCGGTTGCATCCACCATGGAGTCAATGTGGGGTAAAGGGAAAGGATCCTTGGGACATGCCTTATTTAAATCGGTAAAATCGACACATACCCTCCACTTTCCGTTTTTCTTTTGAACAACAACCACATTGGCCAACCATCTTGGATACTTGACCTCTCTAATCATACCTGCCCGGAGCAATTTCTCTACCTCTTCTTGGATAATGGCATTCCTTTCTGGTGCAAACTTCCTTCTCCTTTGATGGATTGGTCTGAAGGATCTGTCGATGCCGAGTTTATGAGTGATAACATCTTTGGATATACCAGTCATGTCTTCGTGTTTCCATGCAAAGGTAGTCTTTCTCCTTTTGAGGAAGGATACGAGGTCTTCTTTCATTTCGCCAAGGATCCCTGATCCAATATAGATTTTGGATTCAGGATCATCAGGATCCATGAGGATTTCTACCACATCCTGCTCTTTTGCCTCCAAGACATCCCTTGGAGGATACTTTGATTGCTATTGCTCCCTGGATTTCGAGGCTGGCTTCATCGATGAAGTATAGCAATTCTTAGCCTCCTGCTGATCACTATCAATCTTTACTATTCCCCAAGGACTAGGGAGCTTCACACATTGATGGTAAGTAGACGGGACTGCTTTCATATCGTGTATCCAGGGCCTGCCAAGGATAACATTACAACAAGATAAACAGTCAATAACACAAAATTTTTGATAAGAGTGTAAGCCTTCAATATATATTGGGAGTTTAATGTCCCCCAGAGTGTTCTTAGTTTCGCCACTAAATCCCACGAGCACGGAGGATCTTGGTATGATCTCTGATTCAGGGATACCCATCTTCTTTAGAACATCAAGCTGGATAATGTTCACTGAACTTCCTCCGTCTATTAGGATCCTGCGGACAAAATGGTTAGATATGAAAAGAGTAATAACTAAACCATCGTGATGAGGATCCTGGATATCAACACGATCCTCTTCATCAAAGGTTATGACTTTTCCTTCGGAGACACTTGATGTTCGAACTGGTCTTTCTCCATTATCCATTTTAGTTTCCTTTGCATGCCTTTTAGCTGCTGAGAAGGATGTGCCACAAATATCGGATCCTCCAGAAATAAAGTTTATCACTTGTGCGTCTGCTGGAGGAGCTGGAGCCTTCTCAGGGATCCTGAGTCCTTGACTTTTTTCTTCCCAACAACTCTTTTAGATGCCCTTTGCTCAACAAGTATCCAATTTCCTTTCTTAATGCAATGCATTCTTCTGTGAGGTGCCCAAAATCTTCATGATATGCACACCACTTTGATTTATCCTTAGTTGCAGCCGGCCTATCATTCTTTCTCGGCCATCTAGCTTTATCACCTAGGTTCTGCATAGCAAGGATTAGTTCATTGTTATCAACACTAAAGCAATATTCAGAAATTGGAGGATAATCCTCATCATCCTCTTCTTGATCAACAGAATGCACGTTCTGATTATCGGATCTGTTGTAGGATTTGAATTTGTTGTTCCGGAATGAGGATCCTTGCTTATCCTGCTTTGAGGATCCTGCTAACCTCTCCTGGATCCTCTTGTCATCCTCTAGCCGAATGAACCTAAGTGCTCGGGTTCTTACCTCATCTAAGTTCCTGCATGGTGTCATAACAAGATCATCATAGAAAGACGAATCCCTAAGCAATCCCATTTTGAAGGCCTCAACAGCCGTAGCTATATCTAAGTTGGGAATGTCTAAGGATTCTTTACTGAATTTGGTAATGTAATCCCTTAATGATTCATTATGACCCTGGGTTATCCTATATAAATCACTAGTTAATCGTTCAAATTTTCTACTACAAGAAAACTGATTATTAAACAAGTTAACTAGGTTAGCAAATGAGGTAATAGAATAGGGAGGAAGACTTAGCAGCCATTTGAGAGCTGATCCAGTAAGAGTGGATCCGAATCCTTTGCACAAGCATGCTTCCTTTAACCTTTCTGGGATTGGATTGATCTCCATCCTCTCCCTGTATTGTGCTATGTGTTCTTCAGGATCTGTTGAACCATCATACAGTTTCATTGTAGGCACATGGAACCTCTTGGGTATCTCAGCATCACAGATTGGTGGTGCAAAACGAGATATCTTGTGGCTCCCATCTGCAATCTCTGGAATAGGTTTGACTACTCCCGGAACACTCGATATCATATCCTTTAGCTTTTGCAATTCTCTGGCCATGGCATGATTGATACCTGGATCCTGCATAAGACCATGGTTAGTAGTATGAGAATTATTAAAAGTGTTACCTCCCATTGGATTCAAGTTAGGAAGAATGGATGTTAATCCATATTGTTGAGACTCTGGAATGATCGAGGGACCAGTAGAAGCAATGGTCTGCATCGGAATAAAATCTCCCTGATGGACATCTGAACTTCCTGTTTGCAAACTCCTCAAGGATCCTGGCATCTGGAAGAATCCCTGAAACTGCGAGTATCCTTGAACCTGAGAGGATCCTGGGACATAGGAGGATCCTTGAACTTGGGAGGATCCTGGGACATAGGAGGATCCTTGAACCTGGGAGGATCCTGGGACATAGGAGGATCCTTGAACCTGGGAGGATCCTGGGACACAGGAGGATCCTTGAACCTGGGAGGATCCTGGGACATAGGAGGATCCTTGAACCTGGGAGGATCCTAGGACATAGGAGGATCCTTGAACCTGGGAGGATCCTTGAAACGGCCAGTACCCTTGAATCTGCTGCGCTCCCGAGTATCCTCCTGAACTTGCAAAGAATCCTATATGCTGAGGATGGGATCCTGATGGTTGAAAGTGTAACCCTGAAGCCTGAGTCATTGCTGATGACCCGTAATGCACTCCTTTCGGTCCTCCAACATATTGAACGTCTGGAACCGCTGAAGGCTGAGAAGTTATAACCGGAGTATCAAAATTCAAAGATCTGGGCATTAGTGGGGAATGATCCTCTGCCGATCTTTTTTGCTTCTTGATGTCTCCAATCTCTCTAAGGATCTTTTCATTGGTCTTGTCCTGCTGCTGGATATGCTCCTTCATCTGCAAAATCAGAGTAAACAAGTCACTAGTAGTAGGAGTATAAGAAGCAGAAGAAGTTGGAGGTTTGGAGAAAATGGGAGTCGGTTTCTTCGCAGCATTCTCAGTATTCTTCTGGGATCCAGAAGGTGGTGGAGGCAAAGGTGGAATGCCCTGGGATGAATTGGCCGCCGACATTGCAGTAGAGGTATTCTTCAATGATGAAGCCATGTATTTGTATGCAACGAACCAAAATGATCACCAACAGAAAAACTTCTTAGGAATGAAGCACCAATTGCCCCACGGTGGGCGCCAAACTGTTTTGGTCAGAAAATCTGATGAGGATATTGCAACCAAACTCTTTGTTTAGGGGAATGATGCTTAAAATATGTAACAGCGATGAGGATCACTTCAATGTAAAGTGCACAAACAACACAAGGATTTATACGGGGAAAAAGCCCTTGATCAAGAGTTGATCTCCGGCACAAAAAACCCCGGGTGATGGAAACTACCGATCACCAAGCTAAAATAAATGATTAAACGTTTACAACTTCGGATAGTAACGAGCCAGGTACAAGGATCACTACAGTGGAATGTGTAAAAAGTGTGAAAAGTGTATGTAATTGCTTGGTGTTTGAGCGAGAGCTTGTATGAGAGCTTGTACGAGTGTGTGTAACTGCAAAAAATGACTAAGTGTTTTCTACTAGCTCGTTACTCCCTTTTTAAAATAGAAATAACCACCTAAACTAACTATCCGACTTTCGTGCCAAGCCTCCACGTTCTCCATAACGTCTATTTTCGGTCAAGCACGTGTAGAATAGTTTAGGAATATTCTCCAGGAATGTCGCCAAGACTTAGTCAAGCTTGTCATACCTGCGAGATAGTACAACACATAAGTAAACAATCGTTAGTACGAGGATCCTTAAGGTGATCCATGATCCTGATCCTGAAGTTCTTCTGAGGATCACCACCTGTCACAGAAGTAAGGATCACTAGTTAGGATAACGAATAAGGATCACTAATTGTTAGAAAATCCTCCCCTAACAATACACTTTCCACAATCCTCCTCTGGTTCGATATCCGACTTATCCTATCTACATAGTTTAGTTGGTTTTTGCATGTCCATAACGACAGACATCAATAGGTAATCCTTAAGAGCTCTTAAGGCACTTTCATGCTTCTCAGTCCACTCAAATTTCTTGTTCTTCCTTAGGATATCATAGAATTCCTTGCACTTTTCTGAGGATTTGGATATGAATCTGTTTAAAGCTGCAATCCTGCCTGTTAACCTCTGAACATCCTTAGCATTGGCAGGGGACTTGATGTTCACTATAGCTTTGATTTGTTCTGGACTGGCTTCAATGCCCCTCTTTGTCACCATATATCCTAAGAATTTACCTGCCTTTACACCAAAATGACACTTAGAAGGATTAAGTTTCATATTATATTTATCAAGGATATTGAACGCTTCCTCCAAGTCGCTTAGGTGATCCTCAGCCTTTTTTGATTTTACCACCATATCATCTATGTAAACCTCCATAGTTTGTCCAATCTGATCCTTGAACATCATATTTACTAGCCTTTGATAAGTTGCACCTGCATTTCTTAGTCCAAATGGCATAGCAATATAACAGTATATACCAGTTGGAGTCATAAAGGCTGTATCCTCTTGATCGGATGGTTCCATCTGAATTTGTTGAAATCCAGATGAAGCATCCATAAAAGTTAACAGTTCATGACCCGCAGTTGCATCCACCATGGAGTCAATGTGGGGTAATGGGAAAGGATCCTTGGGACATACCTTATTTAAATCAGTGAAATCGACACATACCCTCCACTTTCTGTTTTTCTTTTGAACAACAACCACATTGGCCAACCATCTTGGATACTTGACCTCTCTAATCATACCTGCTCGGAGTAATTTCTCTACCTCCTCCTGGATAATGGCATTTCTTTCTGGTGCAAATTTCCTCCTCTTTTGATGGATTGGTTTGAAGGACCTATCAATGCCAAGCTTGTGAGTGATTATTTCTTTAGATATACCTGTCATGTCTTCGTGTTTCCATGCAAAGGTAGTCTTTCTCCTTTTGAGGAAGGATATGAGGTCTTCATTTATTTCGCCAAGGATCCCTGATCCTATATAAACTTTAGATTCAGGATCATCAGGATCCATAAGGATTTCTACTACATCCTGTTCTCTTGCCTCCAAGACATCCCTTGGAGGACGCTTTAATTGCTATTGCTCCCTTGACTTTGATGCTGGTTTCATTGATGAAGTGTAGCAGTTCTTAGCCTCTTGCTGATCACTATCAATCTTCACTATTCCCCAAGGACTAGGAAGCTTCACACATTGATGATAAGTGGATGGGACTGCCTTCATGTCATGTATCCAAGGCCTGCCAAGGATAACATTACAACAAGATAAACAGTCAATAACACAAAACTTTTTGGTAAGAATGTAGGCCTTCGATATAGATTGGGAGTTTAATGTCCCCCAGAGTATTCTTAGTCTCGCCACTGAATCCCACGAGCACAGAGGATCTTGGTATGATATCGGATTCAGGAATATTCATCTTCTTGAGGACATCAAGCTGGATAATGTTCACAGAGCTTCCTCCGTCTATAAGGATCCTGCGAACAAAATGGTTAGAAATAAAAAGAGTGATAACCAAACCATCATGATGAGGATCCTGAATGTCAACACGATCATCCTCATCAAAAGTTATAACTTTTCCTTCGGAGACACTGGATGTTCGAATGGGTCTATCTCCATTATCCATCTTGGTTTCCTTTGCATGTCTTTTAGCTGCAGAGAAGGATGTTCCACAAATGTCTGATCCTCCAGAAATAAAGTTTATAACTTGTGCATCTGCTGGAGGGGCTGGAGCTTTCTCTGGGATCCTTTCAGGATCCTGAGTCCTTGACTTCTTTCTCCCCAATAATTCTTTTAAGTGACCCTTGCTCAACAAGTATCCAATTTCTTTTCTCAGTGCGATGCATTCTTCTGTGAGATGCCCAAAATCTTCATGATATGCACACCACTTTGACTTATCTTTGGTTGCAGCTGGTCTGTCATTTTTCCTGGGCCATCTAGCTTTATCACCTAAATTCTGCATCGCAAGGATTAGTTCATTGTTATCAACAGAAAAACAATATTCAGAAATTGGAGGATAATCCTCATCATCTTCTTCTTGTTCAACGGTATGCACATTCTGGTTATCAGATTTGTTATAGGATCTGAACTTGTTGTTCTTGAACGAGGATCCTTGCTTCTCTTGCTTTGAGGATCCTGCTAACCTCTCCTGGATCCTTTTGTCATCCTCTAGCCGGATGAACCTAAGGGCCCGGGTTCTTACCTCATCTAGATTCCTGCATGGTGTCATAACAAGATCATCATAGAATAACGAATCCCTAAGCAATCCCATTTTAAAGGCTTCAACAACCGTAGCTATATCCAGGTTAGGAATATCTAAGGATTCTTTACTAAATTTAGTGATATAATCCCTTAATGATTCGTTATGACCTTGGGTTATCCTATACAGATCACTAGTTAAACGCTCAAATTTTCTACTACAAGAAAACTGGTTATTAAATAGGTTAACTAGATTAGCAAATGAGGTAATAGAGTAAGGGGGAAGACTTAGCAGCCATTTAAGAGCCGATCCAGTAAGAGTGGATCCAAATCCCTTGCACAGACATGCTTCCTTTAACCTTTCTGGGATGGGATTGATCTCCATCCTTTCCCTGTACTGTGCTATGTGTTCTTCAGGATCTGTTGAACCATCATACAACTTCATGGTAGGCACATGGAACCTCTTGGGTATCTCAGCATCACAGATTGGTGGTGCAAAACGAGATATCTTGTGGCTCCCATCTGCAATCTCCGGGATAGGCTTGACCACTCCTGGGACACTTGATATCATATCCTTTAACTTTTGCAATTCTCTGGCCATGGCATGATTGATACCTGTATCCTGCATAAGGCCATGGTTAGTGGTATAAGAATTATTGAAAGTGTTACCTCCCATTGGATTCAAATTAGGAAGAGCGGATGTGAATCCATATTGTTGAGGCTCTGGAATGACTGATGGACCAGTAGAAGCAATGGTCTGCATTGGAATGAAATCTCCCTGATGGATATCGGAATTCCCTGATTGCAAACTCCTTAAGGATCCATGAAACTGAGAGGATCCTTGAACCTGTGAGGATCCTGGGACGTAGGAGGATCCTTGAACCTGGGAGGATCCTTGAAACTGAGAGGATCCTTGAACCTGTGAGGATCCTTGAACCTGGGAGGATCCTTGGACCTGGGAGGATCCTTGAAACGGCCAGAACCCTTGAATCTGCTGCGCTCCTGAGTATCCTCCTGAGCTTGCGAAGGATCCTATATGCTGAGGATTGGATCCTGCTGGTTGGAAGTGTAACCTTGAAGCCTGAGTCATTGCTGATGATCCGTAATGCACTCCTTTTGGTCCTCCCACATATTGAACGTCTAGAACCACTGAAGGCTGAGAAGTTATAACCGGAGTATCGAAATTCAAAGATCTGGGCATCAGTGGGGAATGACCCTCTGCCGATCTCTTCTGTTTCTTGATGTCTCCAATTTCTCTAAGAATCCTTTCATTGGTCTTATCCTGCTGCTGTATATGCTCCTTCATCTGCAAAATCAGAGTAAACAAGTCACTAGTAGTGGGAGTATAAGAAGCAGAAGAAGTTGGAGGTTTTGAGAAAATGGGAGTTGGTTTCTTCTCGGCATTTTTCTGAGGTCCAGAAGGTGGTGGAGGCAATGGTGGAATGCCCTGGCATGAATTGACTGCAGACATCGCACTGGAGGTGTTCTTTGATGATGAAGCCATCTGCTTGGATGTAACGAACCGAAATGATCACAAAAATGAGAATTTCTTAGGAATGAAGCACCAATTGCCCCACGGTGGGCGCCAAACTAGTTTGGTCAAAAATCAGACGAGGATAATGCAACCAAACTCTTTGTTACGGGGTATGATGCTTGAATTTGTAAACAACAATGAGGATCACTATGAAATGAATTGCACAGGAGACACAAAGATTTATACGAGGAAAAAGCCCTTGATCAATGTATGATCTCCGGCATAAAAAACCTCAGGTGATGGAAACTACCGATCACCAACTCAAATTAAACAATAATCCTTTTACAACTTCGGATAATAGCGAGCTAAATACAAGGATCACTATAGTGTATCGTGTAGAAAATGTGTGTAATCGCCAAGTGTGTTAGCGAGAGCTGATGAGAGCAGTTGTATGAGTGTGTGTGTAGCCAAAAATAGCCAAAAGTGTTGTCTAATTAGCTCGCTACCCCTTTTAAATTAGAAAATATCTACTCTAACTAACATTCCGCGAATAGCGCAAGTCCTCCACGACTCCACAACGTCCATTTCTGACCAAGCACGTGCGGAATAGACTTAGAATATTCTCCAGAAATATCGCCAGGACCAAGTCCAAATTGATACTCCTGCAAAACAATTACGAATTCAAAGCAGACAATCATTAGTATAAGGATCCTTAGGATGATCCATGATCCTGATCCTGAAGCACTTCTGAGGATCACTAACTGACACAGAAGTAAGGATCACCAAGCAGGATAATAATTGAGGATCACGGGTCATTTAGAAATCCACCCCTAACACTACTCCTCTTACATTAGATGCACCATCAGTATATAACGTCCAGGATCCTGAGGATTCTCCTAACTGTTGGACTTCTAGGTCTACCTCATCCAGAATGTCACTACTGAAATCAGCCACAAAGTCAGCTAAAGCCTGAGACTTTATGGCATTTATAGGTTCATATACTAAATCATAAGCACTCAACTTTACTGACCACTTGGCCATCCTGCCTGACATCTCTGGTTTCCTGAGCACATTTTTGACAGGATAATTTGTTTTAACATGAATCCTATGTGTCTCAAAGTAATGTCTAAGCTTCGTTGATGCCATAACTAATGCTAGTATCAATTTTTCTAAATGAGAATACCTAGTTTCAGCATTTAACAAACTTTTACTAGCATAATAAACAGGATATTGCTGACCTTCATGATCCTTTATAAGGACGGCACTTACAGCATTCCCTGATACTGCGAGGTATAGGGATAGTGGTTCACCATTCTCAGGCTTCATCAGTAGAGGTGCGGTTGAAAGATATTGCTTCAAATCCTGCAGGGCTGCTTCATGCTTCTCACCCCATTCGAATTTCTTGTTCTTCTTCAGGATATCATAAAACTCTTTGCATTTCTCTGAGGATCTTGAAATAAATCTGTTTAATGCTGCCACTCGCCCTGTTAATCGTTGAACATCCTTCATATTTGAGGGTGATTTAATGTCCAAGATGGCTTTAATCTGCTCCGGGCTCGCCTCTATTCCTCTTTTAGTCACCATATATCCTAGAAATTTTCCTGCCCCCTCTCCGAAATGACACTTAGCAGGATTTAGCTTCATGTTATATTGATCCAGGATATCAAATGCTCCTTTAATATCCTGTAGGTGATCCTGAGCTTTCCTTGATTTTACCACTATATCGTCAATGTATACCTCCATGGTGTCCCCCAGCTTGTCTTTGAACATCATGTTTACCAATCTCTGATATGTTGCACCTGCATTTTTCAAACCAAAAGGCATAGCCGTATAACAATAAATACCTGTTGGTGTCATGAAGGCAGTATCCTCCTGGTCAGAAGGCTCCATTTGAATCTGCTGAAATCCTGAGGATGCATCCATGAAGGTCAACATTTCATGCCCGGCAGTAGCATCCACCATTGCATCAATGTGAGGAAGAGGAAAAGGGTCTTTAGGACAAGCCTTGTTCAAGTCTGTGTAGTCTACACAGACTCTCCATTTCCCATTTTTCTTCTGTACCACGACTACGTTTGCTAGCCATCTTGGAAACTTGACTTCTCTGATCATCCTGGACTTCAACAATCTTTCAACTTCCTCTTGGATAATCGTATTCCGCTCAGGAGCAAATTTCCTTCTTTTTTGTTGAACAGGCTTGAATGATCTGTCAATTCCAAGCTTGTGAGTGATAATGTCTTTGGATATACCTGTCATATCCTCATGCTTCCATGCAAACGTTGACATCCTGCATTTCAAAAAGTTAGTTAACTGCTCTTCAATATCCTGAGGGATATTGGTTCCTACGAGCACCGATATATCAGGATTATCCTGATCCAGGACAATTTTCTTCACAGCCTGCTCCGAATCCTCCACGATATCCTAGGCCCGCATCTTTAATTGCTATGCTGTACTACGCTTGGTTGAGGATTTCATCGAGGATGAGTAGCATTCTTTCGCCTCCTGCTGATCACTATCAACCTTGAAAACTCCCCAAGGGGTAGGGATCTTGATGCATTGGTGATATGTTGATGGCACAGCCTTCATATCATGAATCCATGGTCTTCCCAGTATGATGTTATAGCAGGATAGAGAATCCATCACACAGAAACGTTGTATTGAGTTGACTCCTTCAACATATACTGGTAACTTTATCTCTCCCACTGTGTTCCTAGCCTCTCCATTGAACCCAATAAGCACGGTGGACTTCGAAGTGATATCCATCGGAGATACATTCATTCTCTTTAGAGTCTCTAGTTGGATTATGTTGACGGAGCTGCCATTATCAACCAATATCCTGCGTACAAAATGGTTAGCCACATATAATGTTATTACCAAAGCATCATGATGAGGATCCTGGACAGTATCCCTGTCATCACCATCAAATGTGATCACTTTGTCAGTTGTGAGGGTAGTCATCCTGACAGGTTTGTCTCCCCTTTCGGCCTTAGCTTCTTTTGCATGTCTCTTCGCCGCCGAATACGAAGTCCCACAAATATCGGATCCTCCTGAAATAAAGTTGATTATCTTGGCATCCGCGGGGGGTGACGCTGCTCGCTCGGGATCCTTCTCAGTATCATGACCCTTATTCTTCTTTCTTCCTAAGAGATCTTTCAGATATCCCTTGCTTAGAAGATAGCTTATTTCTTTTCTTAGAGCAATGCAATCCTCAGTTACATGTCCGAAATCTTCATGGAAGGCACACCATTTTGACTTATCCTTCCAATCGGCTTTTTGTTGATTCTTTCGAGGCCACCTAGCCTTGTCTCCTAAACCCTGCATGGCATACATCAATTCAGGAATGTTAACAGAAAAGCAATATTCAGATAATTCAGGATATTCTTCAGGATCCTCGTCTTCGATAGCATTCACTTTCTTGTTTTCATTTCTACCATATGGCTTAGAGCGATATGGCTTAAATTAGGATTCTGACTTCCTGTTAGTTGACTCATAGGTGTTGGATGAGTTCATCCTCTCTTGCATCTTTCTGTCATCCTCCAATCGAATATCTCGTAGGGCCCTGTTTCAAGCTTCATCCAAGTTCCTGCATGGGTTCATTACAAGGTCTTGGTAAAATTGAGAATCTTTTTGCAGCCCCATCTTGAAAGCTTGCACAGCTGTTGCAACATCAAGATGCGGAATGTCTAAGGATTCCCGGCTGAACTTGTTCACATAATCCCTTAGGGATTCTTGAGGCCCCTGTGTTATCCTCTAGAGGTCACTTGTTAGTTTTTCAAAGCTTCTACTACAAGAAAACTGACTATTAAATAAATTCACTAGGTGAGCAAATGATGTAATCGAATGAGGATGAACATTTAGGAGCCATTTCAAGGCTGATCCTGTTAAGGTAGAACCAAAACCCTTGCACAAGCATGCTTCCTTGAGCTCCGGAGGGATAGGGTTAATCTCCATTCTTTCCCTATACTGGGCAATATGCTCTTCAGGATCCGTAGATCCATCATAAAGCTTCATGTTGGGGGTTTGAAATCTCTTTGGAATCTCAGCATCACAGATAGGATATGCAAAGCGAGATATCCTGTGGCTGTCTTGGGACACTTCCGGGATTGGCTGGACCACTCCAGGTACACTGGATATCATGTCCTTCAACTTCTGAAGCTCCCTAGTAAATGCTGATGTTACACCTGTATCCTACAAAGATCCACTATTGTTAGCAGCATGAGTATTATTATTATTTGATACGTTACCCGTCTGAGGATTCCGCCCATATCCTGAAGCATATCCTGAGCTCCTCATGGTTGACATCCTGACTGAGGAGGGTATTTCAGGAGTATGATTATGAGGAAGGCTGGGCACAATATTCCCCCTATTATCCTCAGTGTACACAGCCGAACTGAAGTTCAAAGTTCTGGGTTGTAATGGAGTGATGATATCCTCAGCAGATCTGCTCGAGCCAGACTTCAGGAGTTGTATTTCCCTCAACAGCATTTGGTTTGTTTCCTGTTGCTGCCTCATTTGTTCCTGCACACTTCCAAATAAGGTTAGAATTTCATCATTAGAAGCTAAAATGGGAGCAGATCCCTGAATACTCCGAGTAGGTATAATATCCTGAGGTTGTGAAGAAGATTGCATCCTTGGAGGAGGTGGTGGAAGCACCGGACCAGTAGTAGCAGAAGTTGTAGCAGACACAGTGGAGGAACTCATGTTTGATCTTGAGGCCATTGTAAACAATGTGGCAAAAAAAATTTGAAAACAGAAAGCCGATTAATGATTTCACAAAGGTTTTTAGTAAAGAGAGCACCACTTGCCCCACGGTGGGCGCCAAATTGTTTTGGTAAAAAATTACCGAAGCAATTAAGTGATCAAATTAGTTAAGTGAGGTAGTGTGCTAAAAAGTGTGTTGAAAATATGCTGGTTAAGTTGTTTGGAAAAACAGTATTCAGGATACGGCTCAGGATATTGAGCTGTATCTACGATCAAACAATGAGCAAAAAGTAAAGGTGGTGACACGAGATATACGAGGAAAGCCCATGATCAATCTAGATCGCCGGCATAAAACCTCGGGAGCTGAAAATCGCAGCTGCCTTGTTCTTTCACCCGGATTCAGGCTCCGGAGGCTTCTGCTTTCACCCGGATTCAAGCCACATTGTGCCGATTAGCTCCGTTATCATCCGGGTCTTCAATCTTTTGCTTGTCTATGGTTTGATTCTTGAATTTAGCCATGATTTTGATTATGTTTCAAGCATTTTAGATTGTTATTTATGTATTTATGTAAGCCTAAGGGCAAAAACACTTGAATTCCTTGCTAAGTAACAACCATTAGTGTGGTAATCATGTTTGTAATGACATTTAAAGCATTTTCTATGTTAATCCTTGATGATTAGTTTGCAACCTTGATTATTGATGTTGATTTCATGATTATGATTAATTATCTTGGATGATTGGTGTTTTGGTCAAAAATTACCGAAGCAATTAAGTGATCAAATTAGTTAAGTGAGGTAGTGTGCTAAAAAGTGTGTTGAAAATATGCTGGTTAAGTTGTTTGGAAAAACAGTATTCAGGATACGGCTCAGGATATTGAGCTGTATCTACGATCAAACAATGAGCAAAAAGTAAAGGTGGTGACACGAGATATACGAGGAAAGCCCTTGATCAATCTAGATCGCCGGCATAAAACCTCGGGAGTTGACAATCGCAGCTGCCTTGTTCTTCTTATTGCTTTAAACTTCAGGATATAGTGCAGGATATTGACCAGATCGCTAAGTGTTACAACGCTTTTGTGCGAAAGTGAAAATTGCTAGAGAACAAGTGTAAGAGTGTAGTGAGTGTTGATGTGATGTCCTATTCGATCTGATATACCCACCTATTTATTGTAATGAATTACAAACGAAAATTCCTATAAACATGGGATGCTCCGAATATTCCATTGTTAACGTTGTAGACCGAGTAATGCGGCTTCAACGTCTTTATTTGAACGACTTGGACCGAGTCTTCCGCGGAATGAGTCCTTGTGAACGTTGCTAGCTTCTAACCCACGTACCTGCACATAATCCGTTAGTGATCCTGAGGATACCATTCAGGATGTTACCAATATCCTGAATCAGCACCCCGGATGTGAACTGATATCATATAACCAAGATATAACCCAAGATATTTCTCAGGATATGGGCTCAGAATTTCATCCATAACAATTGGTATGTGGTTAGTTTGGATATTTGCAAAAAGGAGCTTAATTAATCATGTATTAGTAGACTTTGAACTTGTTTAACTTGTTTAGCTTGTTTAAAATGTTTGCACCATGATACTAGAAATGGTTAGTGGTTTAATAAGGGGGTAATTAAGGTTAATCAAGAAGGCTTTCCCTCACGGAAGGACCTTAACGGGTTAAATGGTGTTGTTATAAATTCTTAACATAAATTGCTAATCTTGTTAGTAGTTTAGGCCAAAATTGCTTTCTTGATGAATTTATGTTTAAGATTTGTAAAATGAACTCGGTTGTGATTTAATCTAGTTTATACTTGTCTCGGTGGTTAATTTGTGTTTATCGGTGTTGCTTTCCTTGGTTTAGTGAAGTTAGAAAACTCCTAACGGATGACTAACTTATCTTTAAGGGATTTTCATAGACATTTATCAATAGCGCGTTAAAGAACAATTTTAGGTGGTTAAAGTGTGTTTTATCATTTTAACTTTCCAACGAATTGTCATGTTAGGATTCCCGAAAGGGATACTAATTGTCTTTGAAAAATGGAAAATTGACCAAGTGTTTTAAGTGGCATAACCAACTTAGTTAACAAGCGCCAGTTGTTCATAAAGCAAGGCTATTATCTTATTTTTCTTATTTGGAGTCTATTATGTTTTACTAGTTTATGTTTATTTCCATTTTTAGTTTAAACAAATCATCACTTATCTTTTTACCGGTAATGTAATGACAAAGGTTTAGTATTTTAGCTTCCGCCCACATCCTTGGATCGATACTTGGTTCTTACCGATACTTTACTACATATATGACGGGGTACACTTGCCCTTTCGTGTGTGTTTTAGTGTTGAAGTATAAATCATTTTTATAAATTTAAAACCGAATCGTGTGTTAGATTCGTTGCAAAATGATGTATATACACGCACACGTCAAGTTTTTGGCGCCGTTTCCGGGCACGTGGCGAGCTTTAGGAACGACCCGAGTCAATATTTTATCGGTGTACATACTTGTGAATATTTGTGAATATTTTCTTGATTATTTATTCGTTTATTTATTTGTTAATATTTCTTGTTTTTAATTTAATTTATTCGTTTTCAAGCTTGTTTAAACATTTGTATGATTTTTATTTCATTTATTTGTTCGAATTCGAACTGATTATTCATTTATTCTTTTAGATTTCGGCTCCGAAAAATTATTTTTATACTAGCCGATTTGATTATTTTAATTGTTATGATTTTTATAAAATTTCGGGCCCATTTTTGAATTTTTATAAAATTTCCAGCCCTTTTAAACAGAAAAACTGTTATTTAACAGCAAAAAAAAAATCAATATTTTAATAATATAATATTCATGTGTGTCAATTTTTCATTTGCAGGTTGATGTCCTCAACCCCCGCTCCTGACGCTGTTGAGCCTTCAGACGAACCCGAGCGTGGTCTGAGGAGACGTCTTCGGCAGAGATCTCGTGCGGTTGGGCTGCTACTCGCAGCAGGTGACGAGCAGGTGGTGTCCACTGAAGCCGCGGGCTCAGGGGACGACGAAGGAGGCACCATGGCGGATGATAATCGACCACTGAACGAGATGAACCAACCCGGGAGAGAGGGCTTGCTACCGAGCATAGCCCGACCGACGGTCAATTCAGCTAATTTTGAAATTAAATCTAGTATAATAAATATGATACAAAATTCTGTGCAGTTTGACGGGAAGGATCACGAGGATCCGGGTCAGCACATCGCTAAGTTTCTCGAGGTGTGCTCGACTTTCAAGATAGGTGATGTTTCTGAAGACGCTATTCGGTTGAGGTTGTTTCCATTCTCGCTGCGTGACAGAGCTAGATCGTGGCCTATGTCACTTCCTGCCGGGTCCATCAGGACCTGGAATGACCTTGCGGAGATATTTATGCAGAAATATTTCCCGCCTGAGAAAACAACCAAGTTAAGGAACAGGATTGTGACCTTTCACCAAGATGAAGAAGAGTCGTTGCACGTGGCCTGGGAGCGATTTAAGGATTTTCTAATTGATGTTCCACACCATGGTTTCTCCAAAAGACAGTTGGTTTTGACATTTTACCAAGGGCTTAATTATGACACGCAGGAGAAGTTAGATGTAAATGCAGGAGGCGATCTAGGGACGCAGACGCCGAATGAAGCTTATACTATCATTGAGAAAGTTGCGTTAAAGTCTAGCTCGCGTCGACACGGAGAGGGAGGCCGGACATCACCATCATCTCGCCCAGGGGTTCACTCGGTGGACGACTACACAGCCATTACTGCACAGATCTCAGCTCTTTCAGCAAAGTTTGATAAGTCACAGATAGCTGCACAGGCTAGTTCAGGATGTGACCAGTGCGGAGTGTCGCATGAGCCGGGTGCATGTTTTCAGGGGGTTACGTATCAGGGCCAGGAAGAAGTAGATTTTGTAAGCAATCAAGTGAGGCCGCAGAACAACCCCTACAACAATACATATAACCCGGGTTGGAGAAATCACCCAAATTTTGAGTGGAGAGCGAATACGGGTAACCAAAACCCGCTCGGATTTAATCAGCGAGCTCCAGCACCGCAGCAGGCTTAGGGTCAGCAATTCCAGTCTTACAACCAACCTTTCCAGCCACGTCCATACTCGTATCAGAATCAGGGCTCTGGGAGCAGCTCCCAGCAGCAAGCCCCTCAATCGAGTTCTAAGATGGAGGACATGATGGCTCAGCTTCTTAGCAGCTCCACGAGTGCAAATCAGCTCGTTGAAAAACGGTATCAACAAAGCGAAGACCGTTTTCTATCTCACGAAGGAGAAATGAGAAGTCAAAAAGCCTCGATTCAGAATATCTAGAACCAGGTTGGTCAGCTGGCCAAGATGATGTCGGAGAGACCCCAGGGTGGTCTTCCAGGCAACACTGAGCAGAACCCACGCGGGCATGTGAATGCCATCATGACGAGGAGTGGTAAAACCACCGGACCCGACATATCGGATTCACCACCGATCACTGAGGCGGTCCCGACTGATACTTCGGATGAGGTGCACGCTAGGCGAGTCCCAGCAAGTACAGCACAGGTCCAGGAGCCAGTCAAAGATTACACTCCTCCAGTTCCGTACCCAGGCAGGCTGAAGAAGCAGAAGAATGAAGAACAATACAGTAAGTTTCTTGAGTTATTTAAACAATTGCATATAAACATGCCGTTTGTTGAAGCCTTAGCCCAGATGACGAAGTACGCGAAATTCCAAAAGGACATCCTCTCGAACAAGCAGAAACTTGAGGATATGTCCTGTATAGAGATGAACGAGAGTTGCTCAGCCATTCTTCAAAACTGTCTACCTACAAAGATGGGAGATCCAGGCAGCTTCACGCTTCCCTGCCTTATTGGCAGCATGTTTGTTAGTCACGCGTTAGCTGATTTGGGAGCAAGCATTAACCTTTTGCCTTACAAGGTTTTTGCCAAGTTGGATCTAGGTGAGCCGTCACCTACGAGGATGAGCATCCGACTGGCTGACCGTTCAGTCAAGTATCAACGCGGGTTTGTTGAGAATATGCTTGTCAAGATTGTATTTCCCGTGGACTTTGTTATCCTGGATATGGATGAGGATTCTAGGGTGCCTTTGATACTCGGACGTCCATTCTTGAATACCGCCCGAACCATTGTAGATGTAGCCGTGGGCCAGATTACGCTTCGAGTGAATGACGAGCATGTGACCTTTGACATAAAGCGGTCAATGCAGCACCCGCAGAATCAGGATGATGCGCTCTACTATGTTGACATTGTCGACACTTGTGTGAGCACCCATTTCCAGGGTACGATCGAGGAGATTGATTCGGACACACATATGTTGTGTGGGGACCTAGTTAGCATTACGCAGGAGGGCCACGAATTTGAGCAGCCAGTCTATCAGATTGGTGATGATGGTTCCCAGGGTCCGGATCGGTTTACAGAAATTGATCATGATAATGAAGGTAAGTCGAAGCCGTCGGTTGAAGATCCACCATCCTTAGAGCTTAAGGAGCTTCCGCCCCATTTGGAGTACGCGTTTTTAGATGAGGAGCGCCGTCTACCAGTTATCATTTCATCATCTTTATCACGCGAGGAAAAGAGCAAACTACTCAGCGTTTTGCGACTTCATAAAAAAGCCATGGCATGGAAGATAATGGATATAAAAGGGATCAATCCCTCCTTCTGTACTCACAAAATTCTTATGGAGGACCATTATAAGTTGTGTGCACAACACCAGAGACGGCTAAACCCGAACATGCAAGATGTAGTAAAAAAGGAGGTGATAAAACTGCTTGATGCAGGCTTGATCTATCCCATCTCCGACTCAGTTTGGGTTAGTCCCGTACAGGTTATGCCCAATAAGGGTGGCATGACGGTAGTTACAAATGATAGGAACGAGCTTATTCCTACCCGGACAGTCACGGGATGGCGTGTTTGCATCGATTATCGCAAACTCAATGATGCCACCCGCAAGGACCACTTCCCGCTTCCATTCATCGACCAGATGTTGGAACGTCTGTCGGGGAAGTCATATTACTGTTTTTTGGACGGGTTGTCTGGATACTTTCGAATTCCTATTGCTCATGAGGATCAGGAGAAGACTACCTTTACATGCCCTTTTGGCACATTCGCCTATCGGCGTATGCCTTTCGGGCTATGTAATGCACCGGCGACCTTCCAGTGATGCATGGTTGCGATTTTTCATGACATGATCGAGGATTCTATGGAGGTATTCATGGATGGATTTTCAGTATTTGGAGACTCCTTCGATCAATGTCTAGAAAATTTGAAGAAAATGTTGAAGAGGTGCGAAGAAACGAATCTTGTCCTGAACTGGGAAAAATGCCACTTCATGGTTAGAGAAGGTATAGTTCTGGGACATAAGATTTCGCAAGTTGGTATGGAGGTCGACCCAGCTAAAGTTGATATCATTTCACGACTTCCGCCTCCCACCTCTGTGAGAGCGATTCGGAGCTTCCTCGGTCATGCGGGGTTCTACAGGCGATTCATCAAGGATTTTTCAAAAATCGCCAGGCCCATGACCCATCTGTTGGAAAAGGACGCTCCGTTTATCTTTGGGGATGATTGCTTGAAGGCTTTTGACCTTCTCAAGAAAAAGTTGATTGAGGCCCCTATTTTAGTCGCGCCTGAATGGAGTCTGCCATTTGAAATTATGTGCGACGCGAGCGATTTCGCTATAGGGGCCGTTCTGGGACAAAGAAAAGAAAAGCACTTTCATCCGATCTATTATGCTAGCAAGACTCTTCACGACGCACAGGAGAATTATACCACGACAGAAAAAGAGCTCTTGGCGGTTGTTTTCGCATTTGACAAATTTAGATCGTATTTGGTGCTTTCAAAAACAATTGTGTATACTGATCATGCAGCCATCAGATATCTTTTCAGCAAGTAGGACGCTAAACCGCGTCTCATCAGATGGATCTTATTGCTGCAAGAGTTTGATATCGAAATTCAGGACAAAAAGGGTTCGTTGAATGTAGCGGCTGACCATCTTTCCCGATTGGAGCATGGAGACATCAAGGACACACGTTGGGATCCAATAAATGACAATTTCCCACATGAGTCCCTGATGGGCGTTGAGATTTGCGATGAGTCGCCATGGTTCGCCGACTTTGCGAACTATCTTGCTTGCTGGATTATGATTAAGGGATCGACTCACCAACAAAAGAGAAAATTCTTTGCGGATGTCAAGTACTACATTTGGGACGACCCTTTCTTGTTTAGGGTTGGTGCTGATCAGGTGATTAGGAGATGTGTTTCGGGAAAGGAGGCGACCGACATTCTGCGCCATTGTCACGAGGGACCTACCGGAGGTCACCATTGAACCAATTTCACCGCTAAGAAGGTGCTTGATTCAGGGTTTTATTGGCCGACAATATTTCGTGATGCGCATAAGTGGGTCCGTGCGTGTGATGCCTGCCAGAGGGCAGCAAATATATCGGCACGCGACGAGATGCCTCAAAATTGGATACAAGTTTGTGAAGTCTTTTATATCTGGGGGATAGACTTCATGGGACCATTCCCCCCCTCGCGAGGAAACAAATATATCCTGGTTGCTGTTGATTATGCATCGAAGTGGGCTGAAGCACAGGCTTTGCCCACCAATGATGCCAGGGTAGTCGTGAGGTTTCTAAAGAGTTTGTTTTCCCGGTTTGGTGCACCAAAGGCACTGATCAGTGACCGCGGGACCCACTTTTGCAATACTCAGCTCGAGAGAGCTTTGTCCTGTTACGGTGTGTATCACCGTCTATCCACGCCATATCATCCACAAACAAGCGGGCAGGTGGAGGTCACAAACCGGGGGTTGAAAAGGATCCTTGAGCGGTCGGTAGGTGCAAACCGCAAGGATTGGTCCGACAAATTAGATGAAGCTCTTTGGGATTTCCGTACGGCTTACAAGACGCCTATTGGGACTACTCCCTTTAGGCTTGTTTACGGAAAGGCATGCCATTTACCCGTGGAGTTGGAGCACAAGGCGATGTGGGCTCTTAAAACTACAAATCTGGATCTAAAAACCGGAGGTGAAGCCCGGTTCCTTCAGATTCACGAGTTAGAGGAGCTACGACAACAAGCATACAAGAGCTCCGTGCTTTACAAGGAGCGCACCAAGAGATTGCATGACAAACGCTTGAAGGACCATAAACAATTCCAAGCGGGAGATCTTGTCCTACTCTACAACTCGAGGTTCCGTCTATTTCCAGGAAAATTACATTCACGTTGGACAGGACCGTACACGGTAAAGGAGGTATTTCCGTATGGGACTGTTGCAATAGAGAACGCGGATGGCGTTATTTTCAAGGTAAATGGGCATCGCTTGAAGCTTTACGTTACCGGGCCGATTGAGTCGGCGGTGGAGGTTATCGAGCTCCACGTCCCGCACACATCATAAGTGTGTGGAGGAGAGTCTACCCTACTGACTCGAGGATAAAAAATGTAGCAAGAGCGTCTTTGGCGCTTTAGGGGTAAAATTGTCCATTTTTATGTTTTTGTAGTTTTTACGTAATTTAGGTAGGTTTTGTAGTTTCCCGTAGTTTGTACAGTTTTTAAACGTGCCGAGCGTAGGTTCTAGGTTGGAAAAATGTTAAGACAGCGTGCGGATGGTAAAAATGGCGAAAAAAGGCAAAAACGGCTGCTGAAAATGGTTTCTGCAGTGAACAGACTGATCTGCAGATTCGGCACGACCGTGCCACATACCGCACGACCGTGCGGTTGTGAGCCAGCACCTCGAGTCGCACCCCCAATGCACTTCCGAGATCATCCTGCCAGGGTTGACTATTGTCGGATACGCACGACCGTGCGAAAGGTCGCACGCCCGTGCGAGAGGCCAGGGGCATTTTTGTCTTTGTGCCAAATAAAAGCCCTCATCTGCAACCATTTCTCACAAATCGCGAAACCCTAGTGCACCATCCGTTCAAACTCGAGTTTTCCCTCAAATCGCACCATCTTTCGAACGGTTTCTCAGTTCTTCTCGCACGGTATGTTTTTTATTTTCGATTTTCAGTTTCATCGTTGTTTTAGGGTAGATTTGTTCGATTTCTTCAAGGCTTTTTGGGGTTCTCTTCATAAACACAATTGAAGCCCTAACCCTTGCAAGAATCATGTGATTCGTGAACATCCGGACGGATTTCAAACCCCTGTCTGCCAAAAAATTTGATAAATTTCGTAAAAATCTGGCTGTTCTAGTTCAGGGGTTCGAATTCTTCAGAAATTTGGTCGCACGGTCGTTCTTCAAGTGGAACGGTCGTTCAGTTCTGGATATTCACGTGTGTTTGCTGTGATCTCGGAGTCGCACAGTCGTTCAATATTGGCACTACCCGTGCATTGCCGACAGACTCTGATCACATGCGCTGATTCTCGGCGACGCACGACCGTGCGTCAGGTCGCATGACCGTGCGAAACGCCCAGATCAATGAGACAGTAGCTTCATAACTGTGTGTTCGGCTGTTCTAAAGAATAATTTCTCTGCTTCTCTTGTTCTTACTGTCTTCCCTCATGCAGATGGACCATCAATTTCTTCATTTCAACCCAAACAATGAGCGAGAAAGTTTTTGCATCGCGAAATTAAACGAGCTGTGGAATAGACAATTCGGCATCCCTAGAAGGTTGGATTGGGATGTTATGGCTGAGTTGAATCAACGGGAACGGCTCGAGACTATGTTAACAATTCCGCTTGCCCGGTTGGTCAACATTGACCGTCCGATATATCGTGAGCTCACACTTGAGTTCTTCTCCTCCTACTCTTATGACAAACCCAAAGCGAGTAGGAATCCAGATTTCCGCCATAAGAAAAGAATAAATTTTATGTTGGGCGGAAGGTGGCACAACTGGACCGTGGGAAGGTTAGGTCGGCGGCTCGGTATCTACACCGAAGACGAAATGGACTCCGAGTTTTTCACAAATCAGTATACCTTCCCCGACGAAGACGAGCGGCGCAAGTTCTGGGCGCGGGTTGCTGATGGTCCGGCATACGATCCTTGGGTTTCCAAAGCTTCAAGATTACGAGACCCGCTACATAGAGTCATGCACCACATATTTAGCCATACTATCGCTGGGCGTATGGACAGTTTGGGGAACTGTCCAACACCGGATATTATATTTCTTTATGCACTCGCGGAGGGGGTACACATCAACCTCGCCGCACGGATGGCTGATTACTTCATAAACAGTTCCGGACGGACCCCCCACAGCCAAATTCACGGGGGTCAATACGTGACTCAGATCGCTTACGCGATGGGGATCATGACGGACGATGTGGTTGCTGGTCTTACGTTGGTTACCGAGGGGACGTACGTTGATATTCGCTCTTTAAAAGCCATGGGGCTCATAGCGGAAACCGTTGATGGAGACCGGCTGAAAGGACACAACAACGAGGTCTGGGACCCGTTGCCTCCAGAGCCGGCAGATGAAGAAGATGAGGAGATGCATGAGAATGAAGAGGAGCACGATCAGCCGCCACCCACACCACCACAGCACCACTCCCCGCAGCACCAGCACTGGCCTCCTGGCATTCCCTCCTATCCAGAGTTTTATGGCCAGTTCCAGCAGATGCAGGTCAGCTTTGAGCAGCAGCGGGTTAGCATAGAGCAGATAAGGGCTAACCAAGATCAGCTGAGGGCCAATCAGGAGGCAATTCGGGCGAACCAGGACTTCATGCGCCAGGAGGTGCAAGCTGGATTTTCTTACATATTTGGGAGTCTTCAAAGCGCTTTCCCCGACTACTCTCGCGAGCCCCCACAGTTCCCATTCGGGAACCCAGGTGATTATAGTGGGGCAGGCCCATCAGGCACCGGTGGTGGTGCCGACGACGACGACGAGTAGTGGGGGAGGAGTATTGTACTGGTGGTGGTATTATCTGAGTAGTTTGTTTTTGGGTGTTCATTTTGGTCTTCATTTCATACACCCGCGGATATGTATCTTTATTTTTCAGACATTTTCGTTTATTTGCTTTGTTTTATGTTTGGATATTTTGTATGCTTTCTATTTATGTATATTATGGTTTGTTTGAGTTTAGATTGTCTCTGCCTTCTGTTTTGTTTTGCTTTGCTTTGTCATATCAGTGCAGATTTTTGAAGCAAGTCTTGGACCGGAGCACACTACAGAAGCAGCTTTGGAGACTCCTTTTATCTAAATCATCTTCAGGGGAGTGTTATTCTCCTTTTTCTCTATATTTCGGGTTTCGCATTGGGGACAATGCGAAGTTCAAGTGTGGGGAGGGGTATAACATTATGACTTTGCTAGTTTGTTTGTCCTCAACCTAAAATAATAATAATAATAATAATAATAATAATAATAAAATCTGTAATTTGTACATATTTTTAGTAAATAAACCGGTTAGTTGTGTTTTAGAAAGCTTCAGATATGATAAAAACCCGGCAAGCCAAATAAATTTTGAAAAAGATAACTAGAAAACGTGACAAACAAAGAAGGACTTGTATGTAAATTTTCACACTTTTACCCATTCCTTCCATTATGTGAGCATATTTGAGCCTTAAAATTGTTATATGTTCGTTCATTTCGGAGTAGGAGTGAGCCGGATGTCATGTGTAGTTTAGAACTTGTCACTAGCATACTTGTCGAGACCATAAACATGTGAAATTGTGTAGAAATGATAGAGGCACCTAGTAAACCCTTTGTGTTTAGCCATGTTCTTTGTTGTATGTTTCCCTAAACCTTACATTACCCATTAGGATTAACCATGTTGAGCCTTTCCCATGTTCTTTGTTTACCCAACCAAATCACCCACTTAGCCAAATATAGCCTTTTTATTTTTAAACCTTTAGTGTTAAAACTCGGTTAAAATCATAGTTTAACTAGCGTTTCTTGGAGTTATTTGATCATTGTACAAAGCTTTTAGATTATATTGCAAAAAAAAAAAACAGAAAAATCAGAAAATTAAACACTCTAAAATAGGGTGTAGTCGACAAAATTCGAGCAATTTTAAATGCAAAAATGATGAAATCTCGTTGATGAGCTCGATAGCGAAAAAGTCGCCTTTTTAAGGCGTTAGTTTATATAGTTTTATTGTTTTACGCTAGTTAAACGCTACCACCGCGTTTTAGCCATTTTGTCACTTTAACATTCCCTATCCATACCCTTCACCCAAGCCTATCGTTACAACCCGTAAAGACCTCTTGATTTGCACTTTTTCGCATGTTAGTTGGTGGAGATGAGATTTTGTGACAAGCTTATGATACTACACGTTTCATTGACGAGGCATTGAGTGTTTACACATACACATTTTATGTATGTTTCACAAATAAAACCGAGTGTGTGTGAACATTGTGAGTTGTGTGAAGATTAGCGTGTTAAGTCAATCGAAAGTGAAGTCACGGCTTTTTGGTTATCTATACATACATTAGCATGTGCTTGTTTGGTTTGAATCACTTGATGTTGCGTTTCGAAAAACCGGCTAACCGTATGTTTGTATATTAGTAGGTATTTTGTAAATATTTGTTCTCGTTAGGATCTAGCTTTTATTGCATTTTAGTTTTAGCTTGCTTGAGGACAAGCAAGGTTCAAGTGTGGGGAGGTTTGATATTCACCAAAATACGCATATTTTATTCCCCCATTTTACCCCTATTTTACGCGTTTGCGGCCGTAAAACCGTCAATCAGATACCTAATCGGGTGTATTTGTGTTTACAGGCCTAAAACAGCGTGCCGAACAAGAAGATGATGAAAACGAGGACTTTCCGAGCAAAACGACAAAGCTGCGAACTTTCTGTTTAAAATTCTGACCTGGGCGTTTAGCACGACCGTGTGATGTTTCGCACGTCCGTGCAGATCCGACAACAAGGCCTAGCCCGGCAGTGCACGCCAGTGCAATCAAGGGTGCAGCAGGATTCCGGGAACGCACGTCCGTTCTAGGAATGGAACGACCGTGCGGATGCGATGATCAACCAAACCCCGGACATGCACGCCAGTTCAGTCACGCGTGCCAACCCACTTCTCGGTAATGCACGCCCGTGCAACAAGGAGAACGCCCGTGCGGATTCGGAGACAGGTCAAAGATTTGCTGATGTCACACGATATGGTGAACGGTCCAAACACGGGAACGACCGTGCACTTTAATCGCACGGTCGTGCGATCGCAAAATGTTGATAAAAACAGAACAGAACAATCAGTTCGTAACACTGGACTTTTGGGAGCTTTTCTTGGCGATTTTCAGGCTCCGGAGGCTTCTGCTTTCACTCGGATTCAAGCCACATTGTGCCGATTAGCTCCGTTATCATCCGGGTCTTCAATCTTTTGCTTGTCTATGGTTTGATTCTTGAATTTAGCCATGATTTTGATTATGTTTCAAGCATTTTAGATTGTTATTTATGTATTTATGTAAACCTAAGGGCAAAAACACTTGAATTCCTTGCTAAGTAACAACCATTAGTGTGTTAATCATGTTTGTAATGACATTTAAAGCATTTTCTATGTTAATCCTTGATGATTAGTTTGCAACCTTGATTATTGATGTTGATTTCTTGATTATGATTAATTATCTTGGATGATTGGTATGTGGTTAGTTTGGATATTTGCAAAAAGGAGCTTAATTAATCATGTATTAGTAGACTTTGAACTTGTTTAACTTGTTTAGCTTGTTTAAAATGTTTGCACCATGATACTAGAAATGGTTAGTGGTTTAATAAGGGGTAATTAAGGTTAATCAAGAAGGCTTTCCCTCACGGAAGGACCTTAACGGGTTAAATGGTGTTGTTATAAATTCTTAACATAAATTGCTAATCTTGTTAGTAGTTTAGGCCAAAATTGCTTTCTTGATGAATTTATGTTTAAGATTTGTAAAATGAACTCGGTTGTGATTTAATCTAGTTTATGCTTGTCTCGGTGGTTGCATTGTGTTTATCGGTGTTGCTTTCCTTGGTTTAGTGAAGTTAGAAAACTCCTAACGGATGACTAACTTATCTTTAAGGGATTTTCATAGACATTTATCAATAGCGCGTTAAAGAACAATTTTAGGTGGTTAAAGTGTGTTTTATCGTTTTAACTTTCCAACAAATTGTCATGTTAGGATTCCTGAAAGGGATACTAATTGTCTTTGAAAAATGGAAAATTGACCAAGTGTTTTAAGTGGCATAACCAACTTAGTTAACATGCGCCGGTTGTTCATAAAGCAAGGCTATTATCTTATTTTTCTTATTTGGAGTCTATTATGTTTTACTAGTTTATGTTTATTTCCATTCTTAGTTTAAACAAATCATCACTTATCTTTTTACCGGTAATGTAATGATAAAGGTTTAGTATTTTAGCTTCCGCCCACATCTTTGGATCGATACTTGGTTCTTACCGATACTTTACTACATATATGACGGGGTACACTTGCCCTTTCGTGTGTGTTTTAGTGTTGAAGTATAAATCATTTTTATAAATTTAAAACCGAATCATGTGTTAGATTCATTGCAAAATTATGTATATACACGCACACGTCAAGATCCCAAGTAAATTTAGCGCCATGTTTTCCTTCCCATCCTACCTTAACTATGGGTATTCGACTGCACCTCAATTGCTTGACTCCTTGATCCATGATCTCGACAGGTTTCTCCACGAAGTGAAGGGTCTCTTTGATTTGAAGATCTTCGAGTGGAACTTGAAGTCCCTCTTCAGCAAGACATTTCTTCAAGTTTGAAATGTGGAAGGTAGAATAGACAATGCGGAGCTCTTGAGGTAGCTCCAGTCGATACGCTACCTTGCCAATCCTTTCGAGAATCTTGAAAGGACCTACAGAGCGAGGAGCGAGTTTCCCTTTCTTACCAAAATGAACTACACCCTTCCAAGGGGATACCTTGAGAAGTACAAAGTCACCAACGTTGAATTCCAAAGGATTGCGACGCTTGTCAGCGTAACTCTTTTGTCGGCTCCTGGCTTTAAGCAAGTTGTCTTGAATCTGTAAAGTCTTGTCCGTCGTCTCTTGTATAAGCTTAGGACCGGTTATTTGAGCTTCTCCTATCTCGTGCCAACAAATAGGCCAACGGCACTTACGACCATATAATGCCTCGAAAGGTGCCATTTGAATACTCGTGTGGTAACTATTGTTGTACGAGAATTCGATAAAGGAAAGTGCATATCCCAGTTGCCCCCAAAATCGATTACACAAGAACAAAGCATATCCTCAAGAGTTTGGATAGTGCGCTCAGTTTGACCATCAGATTGAGGATGGAAAGCGGTACTAAGATTAAGATGAGTACCAAGGGCGGATTGAAACGTTTGCCA
The DNA here is from genome assembly GCA_030545235.1 of Helianthus tuberosus. NCBI lineage: Eukaryota > Viridiplantae > Streptophyta > Magnoliopsida > Asterales > Asteraceae > Helianthus > Helianthus tuberosus. The sequence goes on from CM060366.1 coordinate 50,295,424, forward strand.
AAGACGAGAGGTGAAACGACCATCACGGTCTTAAATGATCTCAAAGGGGATACCATGACGACAGATGACTTCATCCGTTTAGATACGAGCCAATTTCTCAACTTTGTAATCTTCACGAATGGGGAGGAAGTGAGCTGATTTTGTCAATCGATCAATGATCACCCAAATACTATCATGACCAGAGGATGTGCGAGGAAGCTTAGTAATGAAATCCATAGAAATACTCTCCCATTTCCAGACAGGGATTTCTGGTTGTTCGAGCAAGCCAGAGGAACGTTGATGTTCAGCTTTGACCTTGGAACATGTGAGACACTTGGAAACGAAGGTGGCGATATCTTTCTTCATGCCAGGCCACCAATAGGACGTACACATATTGTGGTACATCTTATCAGTGCCAAGATGAATAGAATATCGAGACTTGTGTGAATCCTTCATCAAGAGTTCACGAAGATCAGCACGATTAGGAACCCAAACGCGATCGAGATAGTGCATAATACCATCGGATTTGGTTACGAGACTTTCTTTTGCACCACATTTCATCTCGTTATAGAGATTACCCTCGTTAACAAATGAGTACTGAGCTTCTCGAATGTGGTTTCGAAGATCGTCGTTGAGTTGGAACCAACAACCACTCTTGATATGAGTTTTACAACTAAGAGCGTCAGCCACGGCATTTGCTTTACCTGGATGGTAGCGGATTTCGCAGTCGTAGTCATTTAACAACTCTACCCAGCGACGCTGACGCATGTTGAGTTCTTTTTTATTGAAGATGTGTTGAAGGCTCTTATGGTCGGTGAAGACCGCACACTTAGTACCATATAGGTAGTGTCCCCATATCTTCAATGCAAAAACAACTGCACCAAGTTCAAGATCGTGCGTATTGTAGTTCTTCTCATGAATCTTGAGTTGCCTTGATGCGTATGCGATAACCTTGTCCCGTTGCATAAGAACGCAACCAAGACCTTGGTTTGATGCATCGCAATACATGATGAAATCATCGTTACCATCGGGAAGAGAAAGGATAGGAGCATTGCAAAGCATGTCCTTGAGGGTTTGGAAAGACTCCTCTTGTTCGGGACCCCAAACAAAAGGTTTATCTTTTTGGGTCAAGGAAGTGAGAGGAACAGCGATTTTAGAAAAGTTCTAAATGAAACGACGATAATAACCAGCTACACCAAGGAATGAATGAATCTCGGACGGAGAATTAGGAGCAATCCAATTCTTCACAGCTTCGATTTTCACAGGGTCAACGTGAATACCAAGTTTGTTGACGGTGTGACCAAGGAATTGAACTTCTTTCAACCAAAATTCGCACTTGGAGAATGTGGCATAAAGTCGTTCAGTACGCAAAAACTGAAGGATAAGATGCAAGTGTCGCTCGTGCTCTTCTTAAGTCTTGGAGTAAATAAGGATATCATCGATGAAGACGATCACAAAACGGTCGAGATAAGGATTGTACACACGATTCATCAAATCCATGAAGACCGCAGGTGTGTTGGTCAAACCAAAAGGCATGACCACGAACTCGTAGTGACCATAACATGTATGAAACACGGTTTTGGGTATATCTTCTTCCAGGACTCGAAGTTGATGATAACCAGAATGGAGATCGATCTTGGAAAAGCATGCCGCACCTTGTAATCGATCGAAGAGATCGTCGACGAGAAGAAGAAGATATCGGTTTTTTACTGTAAGCTTGTTGAGCTCACGATAGTCAATGAACATCCGAAGATATCCATCTTTCTTCTTGACGAACAGAACGGGAGCGCCCCAAGGAGAAGTACTAGGGCGTATAAATCCTTTATCAAGAAGCTCTTGAAGTTTGATAGATAGCTCTTGCATTTCTGAGGGTGCTAAATGATACGGAGACTAAGCGACAGGCGTAGCGCCAGGTACTAAATCGATTCGAAAGTCGATAGAATGAGGAAGAGGAGGACCAGGAAGATCCTCAGGGAAAACGTCAGGAAAGTTACAAACGACAGGAACGTCACTCACACTTAGACCCTAATCCTTCTTTTCCACAACGTGGGCAAGAAAGGCGAAGGAACCCTTGCGCAAGTACTTGTTCATTTGAGTACACGGCATAAGATTGAGACCTTTAGAAGGTTTCTCACCATAGGCGTGTAGAGAATCACCGTTAGGAAGAGGAGGAAGGTGAATAAATTTCTCAGAACAAACGACTTTAGCATGAACTCGCCTAAGCCAATCCATGCCTACTATGATATCAAAGCTACCCAATTGCATGGGTATGAGGTCAATCGAAAACGTATGATCGTTAAGGTTCAAGGAACACTTAGAAAGAACAGAATCGACAGTGACAGATTTACCGTTAGCGAATTTGACAGCGAAGGATTTGGACAACTTAGAACATCAAGCAAAGGTTCGAATTCAACGGATACAAAACTTTTATCGGAGCTAGTATCAAATAAACACGAAGTATAGACATTGTTAACGAGAAACGTACCGTTGATGACGTCGTTGGCATTCTGAGGTTGAGCAACTGTGATCACGAAAGCTCGTCCACGCGCTTGTTGTTGTGGCTGCTGCTAGTTATTGTTGTTGGTGTTGTGCTGCAGGCAGACGTTGGCAAGATGATTAGGATCGCCACACCTGAAACTTGCATGACTAGTGGAAGCTTGAGGTTAGGCTTGGTTAGGTGCCGGGTTTTCGGCTACAGCAACGGTTTGGTTTTGGTTGACTAGTGGCTTTGGGCCACTACGACATTGGGTTGCAAAATGCCCAAACGTATTGCAATTCGTGAATAGGCGGCATGATTTATGGGAAGGGTGATGGTATAAACATGTGTTACACTTGGGATGAGTCCCAGTGTATGCCTTCTTGGTTGGCTTGGGGTTGGTTGGTGCAACTTGTTAAATGGGTTGAGGGCTTTGCGGAGTGACTACCGCATAATTCTGGCTTGAAGCCTTCTGCTTCTTACCTTGTTGTTTTTCTTGGGTGGTTTAGATGGAGTGGGCTCAACGACGGTGGTATCGGTGGTGGCTTGGTATGAATTCCTAGATGAAACCTTGTCAGGGGTTCCATGAAGAACACAGTTGTTGTTGAGTTTGGCGGCCAAACGGTAGGTATCTTCGAGGTTTTTGGTGAGGTGGATTCAACAAGGTTCATGATCGAAGGGGGAAGCCAGCGAATGTATTTCGCGATAGCCTTGTCGGCGGAGTCGACTTGGCTAGGGCAAAGAGCACTCAGTTGTTTGAAATGAGCTGTGAGGCCAGCGTTGTCGTTCCCCACTTGCTTCAAATTCCAGAATTCGTTCTCTAGTTTCTGAAGCTCATGCGGAGGAAAAAAACTCGTCCTTTATCAGTTTCTTCAAATCGGCCCAAGGGAGGGCATGAGCGACTTCGTTACCACGAGCGTTACGCTCGGAGGTCCACCAAGCAAGGGCTCATGATCAGAAAACACCCGTCGCGTTGATGGTACATAGGTGGTCTGGGCAACCACTTTGGAGGAATGTGACCTCAATGGCATCAAACCACTGAATCATCTTAGTGGCGCTCTCTTCGCAAGTGAAAGGTAGTGGGTCACGAGAACAAAACTGCTTGAACGTCAACGTCGACTTAGGTGTTTCCCGTTAGATTCAACAGAGGCATTGGGTGATTCGGTGTTGGGTGGTGGTTGGATCTTGCAGACGATGTCAGGGATGACCTTAGCCATCTGTTTTGCCATGAATTTCATGAGGTCTTTCTTCGACATCGACTTGTCATTGTTGGAACCCTTCTTTGAACCAGACCTGGACTTTTTGTTGAGGGAGTTGGACATACGTTGAGAAGACATCTAAAGAATCGAAAGAGGAATAGAGGATGAGACTTGATCGTAAAATAAAAATCGTGTTTTTACATGTATAAGCATGTAAGCATCACATAGCACGTATAATTCACATTGTTTGCATGAGCATAACAAGTATTTCATAAAGCATCAACATGTGTAAATGCGTAAAGGAGTATAAATTTAGTTTGTTCACGAGAATTATTATTGTTTTTGATTGCGAGTGACGTGCGAATTGTGCATTGGTTTCGAAATGGACGAGGTAACAAGTATTAAAAACATAAAAATTGAGATAACATAAAAGAGAGGTAACGTAACATATGGAATTTCACGGAACGTAACTAAGAATTTTCCAAAGTAAATCGAAGATCCTTTCAAATTAGGGAAACATGCTTTGGCCTATAGGTAAAATGCTCTCTTCGAGAAGCGATTAACGGTATTTTACCCTTCAAGTTACTACACGTCCGTAATCGATTGAAAAATCAAAACTTTGGCGGGATTGAAAATCGAGGAATGGGACTAGTTGACAAGATGCGGGTTTCACCCCTAACTTGACAACATCGTACCCTAAGTGTGGTTTGTACTCGTCAGGTCAAGAAAGTTAATTCCGACACATTGACGAGGGTCCACTAGAGTTAGATTGGAAATTTTCCATCAAGATGTGGATTTCACTCCTAACTTGATGGCGTAATTTCGCCCAAAAATCGAATAAGCGGATTGAGAGTCATTCACCAAAATATGGGTTCCACGCCTATTTTGGTGAAATCATCTCGTTTGTACAATTTGAGTGTCTTTGAGTCTTCAACGTGTATATTGTGTAAAATGTCTTAGGAAAGACATATGTATTTGTATTGAGACAAAAGGAGAGATAGAAGCAAAGTAGGAAGAATTAACATATTAAACAAGAATAAAAAATGGTCAAAGTTTGGTACTTACTATAGACTAGGTTGAACATGTCAATTCTACCTAATTCCCTATAGTTATGGCTCTGATAGCAATCTGTCACACCCCAACCGATGGTGGAAACATTGGAGTGAGATGAACGAGATTGCTCGAGACTTCATAACACTATTGCGACAATAATTAATAGAAAACTGATTTCATTCATTAATAACAAATTGTCACATTACAATGTACAACATTGTTTCAAGATACAACAACAATACAATAATCAAAATACAACATGGTTTCAAAACGATACAACAACCTAATCTGGTATTTCAAAGCGTGTATCTAAAGTATCCCTACTAGATTTTATCCATCTCAACATCATCAACCTGCAATATGTTTAAAATACAAGGTTCAATACAAAAGTATTGGTGAGTATACAAGTTTGATACATAGCATAAGTATAAAATGACTTAAATGAATCCACATGGCAACCTTAGTTATCCAGATTAACGTAAAATTGGCATGCGAATATACAAGTCAATCCTCTGATTACCGCAAGTATAAAAGACTTAACATGACCACAAGACTACGGGCGGTGCGTTACTCCTATAGCGCTATACATGTTAAGGGGAGGCTCGTACGAAGTTATTGACAAGTTTATCACATAAGAATGTTCCAGAAACACGAATAAAATATAACGTATTAGCATGCATGTATAGGATTGTTTGTGTGATTGTAAAAAAACTATAACTGTAACTGTGCAGGTTTATAGGTAAACATATTACCCAAAGTGTAAAAACGGAAAAAGGGCGTTCGAGTATACTCACGGTTTTGCAAAGCTTTCCTTTGGTAATCCCGTGAAGAGTCGGAGGTTTGAAAGTTGGAAACGACGATGTCACCCTACATGGGGTAAACGAAGGTGTGTGAGTATTCGGAAGGTTAACGGAGGATTTGGATTGGAATCTAAAGTACAAAAAGTATGTACGCATAAAAGTATATCTAGTCTAAGTACTCGTTGTGACACTAAGTTGTATGTGATTTCATGGGTCCTAGTTTGCCCATTAGAATCAACAACGAGAGACTTAGAATCATAGATAAAGTAGCCTAAGTTCATGAAAAATAATCATAAACCGATTATCATCATAAGTTCGGCCATATTTGTATATATATATACATATATTTATATGTAGTTATATAACAATCCTAAGCTAAGTCCATCAAAAGTATCATAGATTGTCATGTAAGTCAAGCATGGAGGATTAACCTCATTGTATGATTCGCCAATGTACAAATCATCACAAGGATGATTCAGATGGTCAAGAATGAAAAGGAAATATACAACTAACTAATATATCATCAAGTAGCCAATTAAGATCTAACCCGGGTGAGCCAACTCAACATGGAAAGAATTAACTAAGTGTTGGAGGCTAGACGAGGTTATGTTACTTTAAGACTTGCAAGCTACTTAGAATAACTAGATTAAAACATCAAGTGACGTATGGAACAAGTTAGGATAGCCAAAGCTTCCAATGTTCACACTTTCACCAAAACACAAGTCTTGCCATATGAACTATGGTAGACTTGGATGGTTTCCAACACTTGTGGGTTATCTTAAACCCTATTAAAACAGAAAGTTTTGAGGGTATTTGCACCTCGAAACTTGTAGGAATCAAGCTCTAAAAAGTTCCATAACCATAGATGGGTTTAGGAAGATGTTAAGCATAAGATTCTTGAAGAAAAGTTAAGTTCATGAAAAGTTAACCATAGATCTTCCAAAACAGATTGGACCTCAAAATGGTGTTGTTCCACCTTGGTTTACCATGGTTGTAACACCTGTGTCATTTCAACCATCAAACAAATGCCAAACCAATGAAATATTGTATTTCATACTTTGGACTTGTATAAATATATGTATCGTTTACACATATCAATTCTTGTTCGATTTCAAGCTCTAAATCACTTTCTGGAAGGTTATACGCGCACTGATGCGTAAATATAACCAGTTAATGAAACAAACACTCCGGAATAGTGAAATAGGCTTAACATACCTTAATTAACCTTTACTTAACTTAGAAATAAGTTTTGAAGGCTTTGGTATGGCAAAATCAAGTTAAATCGCTTACAGGGACTAAAGTTGACAAACTGCGAAAGTATGCCAATTTGAACTGTAACAGACATTCCGGAACATGACCATAAGTTAAACATACCATAAATATCCTTTACATAGCTTAGAAATAGGCTTTGAGGGGTTCGGTATGCTAAAATAAACTTTTGGGTCATTCAGGGACTAAATGTGTCAAAAAGTGCACAAGTTTGCATTTTCGCGCATAACTTACGTTCTGAATTCATCCGGACATCCAAAAATTTATGTAAGCATGACTATATTATATTTTAGTGTTCGCCATAAGAAAAATCCATTCGTTTCGTCATTTGGATCGTTTTTCGCGCTTGTGCGCATTCCGTCGTAATTAAGCGAACATCGCGTTCGTACGACCAAACGAACCATCATCCGAGATATTTTTGAGCATGTTTTGAGTTCCCTATACTTTAACTTCATTTTAGAGCCTTGAAATGAGGTTAACGGGGTTCAAACGCATCGAAAAAGGCCTTAAAACACCACAGGGACCAAAACTGTAAATTTTGAAACTTTTCTGAAGCTGGTACATGCTAGCGTAGCGCGAGCCCTATAGGCTTTACCAGTCGCGCTACGCGACTGCCTATGCTGGACAGAAAACATGCAGAAAACTCAGTTTTGCGTTTTCGGGACCAGATTCGATGTATTAGCCGTTGTTTAATTCACAACCACACATTCTGACTTGCTTGGTCAGCGGATAAGGATGGGATTTTGGCACCATAACTTTGCGACACATGTATGGATGGAATTTAAACACCTAAACACCATAACTTTGCGACACATGTATGGATGGTATTTAAACACCTAAACACCATAACTTTGCGACACATGTATGGATAGTATTTAAACACCTAAACACCATAACTTTGCGACACATGTATGGATGGAATTTAAACACCTAAACACCATAACTTTGCGACACATGTATGGATGGTATTTAAACACCTAAACACCATAACTTTGCGACACATGTATGGATGGAATTTAAACACCTAAACACCATAACTTTGCGACACATGTATGGATGGTATTTAAACACCTAAACACCATAACTTTGCGACACATGTACGGATGGGATTAAGGCACGTTTTCCATGAAACGATCTTAACGGTTCGGGTATTCCTATAAATACCCCATACCCCCCATTGCTAAAATCACTAGAATTCTGATTTGAGAACCTCTAAGTTGAAACCATTGTTTCATACCTGAGATTCTTGAATCGGGATTAGCATTCGGGGACCCTTCGTAAGTATTCTTTCGTTCTTTTCCTTATTTTACTGCTTTTCGAGTCAGAAAGTCAAACTTTGTTTGACTTTCAGCGTTGACCAGTAATGGTCAATGCGAAGTTCGTTTGAACTTCGCAACGTGAGTGTAATCACGTTGGTCATAGTCCCTTGGGACTATGCCCACTGATTACCACGTTGTCTAGGGTCGTAGGGTAGGCGATCTAATAAATCGCCTATACCTTCGAACCCGACCCAGTTTGGTCGATCATTAGGATCCAACCAAATACATTAGGTGACCATAGTAGGTAGGGAATAACCTTCCGAGGTTATACCCTAGGGTCACATCGTTTAAGTAGTTGTATGATAGGTAGTTTATATGCCTTAGGTAAATTACCAGAATAGCCTTTTCATGTATAATTGGTAATTAAGCATATGTAACCTAAACCTTTGTCACATAACTGATTATGTAACATGTTTAGGCATATAACACTTGTAATAGGGCTAGTTAGGCGGTCCGAACGCGTTTCACGCGAACGACGCGTTAAAGTAGCATAAGCTACCTAAACGGGTCGTAATGGGTCGTAGACACTTAGGTTAAGTTTCATTTAGTATGTAGGCTTTGTTAAACCAAAAGACACGAGTCTCTACACTCGTTTGGTTTACAAACCCTAATGCTACCCGATCTTCCGATTTAGGTCCGGTTTATTAATGTAGCTACCTATACTAGGTGCCGTTTGATATCCGCGATCTCTAGCATTGTTTAGTTGTTACTCAAGGACTACTGAGCAATCTCAGGTAAGTACATAGACCCCTCTTTTATTGTTTTCCAAACTGTTTTGGGGTGAAACACATGTGCCTACTTGTTACTTTCATGCTTTCCTGTTTTAACATCATATACTGCTATGTTCGTTAGTACATTATAGTACATGATTTTATGACATTTCATGCTAGGTGTGCCCAATTGTGTGCATTACTTAGTACATCGTTTTACATGACATTTTGACATAGACATTTGACATAGACATTTCGGCATAGACATTTTAACATGATTTACATTTGATCATGCATTTCCCACAAAACATAACTTTGATTTAAATTAAGTTTTACTTCAATACTTTGTTTTTGTGCATATGGTTTAGTTGAGACATTTCACTTGCCATACATGGATATTTGACATAGACATTTGACATGGATATTTGACATAGACATTTGACATGGATATTTGACATAGACATTTGACATGGATATTTGACATAGACATTTTGACATGATTTACATCTTGACATGAATACTTTGACATATTATTCAATACATTTGACGATTTATTTAAACATAGACATTTTACATTGTTTGGTTTGGTTTGATTAAGTGATTAAGTAACGATGTGTGTGTAATATGATACAAGCATGGTGGATACGCCGCTGGTACTTCCTATATATAAGTGTTTGTATGGTATTACATATCGTAGCGTTATTTGAATCATTTCAGTTTGATACATATAACATTTTATACAAATAACATACTTTTCACAAGACATTGTTTTACAAACAACTTATCTTATACAAATCCATTTTACTATGGTTATTCATTTAACCATACATTATTCACTTATTTATACATATCATCTGAACTCATTGTTTTTCAAATGATTTACAAAACAAAGCAAATTACAAGGTTCATGACTAAACATTTTCTCAAACATAAGTCATGGAACCTATTTTCACAAAACCTATGTATCTCACAGGCATTTTTATGCTGACGTACCTATTTTCACATGTGTTTTTCAGGAGCTGTTGCATAAGATGATCAAGATACACATAGGCAGACTTGGGCTTTAGTGACAATAAAAGATGCAAGACTAGTTAATTATGTTATATTTCTTTGTTTGTTAAGACATTGTAACACCTTTAATCAATAAAACGAAACTTCAATTGCCATGGATTTGAAACAATTAATTCTGTTACAACACTCCCCGACATTTCCGCCACGTTTTGTATGTTCCACGTGGTCGGGGTGTGACAGAAAAGATGGTATCAGAGCCAATGGTTATAGGGAATTAGGTTATTAGTAATGCTTTGACCTAGTCTATAACCTTCTTAGGACCCTAAAGCGAGTTTACTTGCGTTTAGTCATAAAACAATACCGTCACCTATCCTTAGGCGACGACCACAACAAGAACATAAATTTCAAAACCGCTTTGAAAACTAATCATTTGTTCTAGGATGATTGATTACTAGGTTTTGAACCCTTTGTTATAAGGTTTTGAACCCTTTGAATTTTCAACTTCTCGTCAAGGTTTTGGGTTTTTAATAATGTGAACACGTGCAAACTGGAAGGGTGAATGCCTGTATTCTGGGTTTTCTGTCTAGGCAAGCACTTCGTATACATCTCATCAGACGCGAGACCAGTTGTGCTTACCTGGGAATTCTTGGGATGAGTGTTCACTTATAGGCGAGCATGTCTTCGCGATACATTATATTGACCCGCTTACTTTGATTAGTCACTATCTCATTTGTTTGCCTTTGGTAACAAACAAATGGTCACAATCTACATGCCTTGTCATTTCCTTTTGACTATCTTTCGCTTGTTTCCTCCTATGCCTTTCGTTATCTTCAAGATGCTTCTTCATCGCAACAACAATGTCCGAACCAGGTGCTGCAATTACCCAGCGAATAGGCGTCGTACTCCAGAGGACCGTTGACTTAGCTATCACCATGACTCGCCTCAGGGGTGAAGCTGTATAAGGGAACTGCTCCTTGGTGCAATCAATGCCATCGTCATTATTCAAATCAAATACCTTGTTTCAAATGTACCCACGGTGGACGATGGAGACATTTGGTTAACATATGCCGCTTTGCAATCCAAAGCAAAGCTGTTACAAATCCTGCTGCTGCTCAACCTTCAAACTCTGCTTCATATGTCGCTTGGCATATCTGGCGCCTCAACCTCATGAACTTTCTACCTTGTGTATCGACGTAAGCACGCCTAGTGCAAGGTGTCGGAACACTCTCGTTACACAAACTCCAAAATCCATGTAGGATCTTTCTATCTTCATAATTAGATCCTTGTGGATGGATATCATTCATCGGAGTCCTTAATTGAATTCTTTGTATGATTCAATACGTACATCACAATTCAATAGGGACAAAGCCGAATTTCTTTTAAGATTTTCCTATCTTCATAGATAGATTCTTGAAATGATTAAAGTGCCAAATGAAATCCATGAAATGGATTCCTAGTGTGCTTTAAATGCACGTACGTAATTAACAAAACAAAACTTACAAATCAAAGATCTAGATAAACAATTTTATGGTTACGTGACTATGTGTTTATGCATTTTGTGTTTTTTGTATACTCTGGATATTCGTTATCCGAATCCTCATAGAATCTTTCTTATCTTCATATGAAGGATTCATAGTAGGATATTCAAAAAGGTACTATCTTAAATCCTTAATGGACTTCTACGTTGTAGTTAAGTCCCTTGGATTATAAAGTACTATTCCAAAGTTTAAGGGCAACATGTGTTGATAGTTAAATACATCCTACGTCGGTGTAGTAGTTAAAGAGATCCTACGTCGATCTAAGTTAAATAGATTGGTTCGACAATCTAGTTAAATACATCCTACGTCGGTGTAGTAGTTAAAGAGATCCTACGTCGATCTAAGTTAAATAGATTGGTTCGACAATCTAGTTAAATACATCCTACGTCGGTGTAGTAGTTAAAGAGATCCTACGTCGGTCTAAGTTAAATAGATTGGTTCGACAATCTAGTTAAATACATCCTACGTCGGTGTAGTAGTTAAAGAGATCCTACGTCGATCTAAGTTAAATAGATTGGTTCGACAATCTAGTTAAATACATCCTACGTCGGTGTAGTAGTTAAAGAGATCCTACGTCGATCTAAGTTAAATAGATTGGTTCGACAATCTAGTTAAATACATCCTACGTCGGTGTAGTAGTTAAAGAGATCCTACGTCGATCTAAGTTAAATAAATTGGTTCGACAATCTAGTTAAATACATCCTACGTCGGTGTAGTAGTTAAATACATCCTACGTCGGTGTAGTAGTTAAATACATCCTACGTCGATGTAGTAGTTAAATAATTCTCTTGAGTAGTTAAGTTAAATAGATTGGTTCGACAATCTAGTTAAATGTATCATGTGTTTATGTAGTTAGATAGACCCTCGTGAGGTCTAGTTCAAGAGATTATTCGTTTAATTTTTCCCCATACGCATTATGAAAAAAACTGTGCGGACTGTGCAAGGAACTACGTAATTATGGAGGCCTACATAATTATGGAGTTCAGTGCATAGGAACCACAGGAAGTTTTGTCATGTGTTAAGACCAACAGTGGCAAGAGTAATGATACGGGAGAAGTCTTGGACTTTGACCAATGTCATTTATTCTCACACTACCCAATTCTGATTTCAAGCACACACAAGTTTTCCTATGGAAATTCTTCACGGGAACTGTTCTCCTGTCTATAGTTCAAAACTCCATGTTTTGTTACTACAATGACTTCAATTTGAGGGTTGACAGCTTTGCTAAGAATCCTAACATGGCCCAGAGTTTTACTTAAGGGCTCAATGGATTTGTCTGAAGGCAAAACCGGCACAGCTGTCTCCACAAGTTTCCTCTAAAACTAAATTTCGGGACGAAATTTCCTAAAGTAGGGGAGACTGTAACACCTGTGTCATTTCAACCATCAAACAAATGTCAAACCAATGAAATATTGTATTTCATACTTTGGACTTGTATAAATATATGTATCGTTTACACATATCAATTCTTGTTCGATTTCAAGCTCTAAATCGCTTTCTGGAAGGTTATACGCGCACTGATGCGTAAATATAACCAGTTAATGAAACAAACACTCCGGAATAGTGAAATAGGCTTAACATACCTTAATTAACCTTTACTTAACTTAGAAATAAGTTTTGAAGGCTTTGGTATGGCAAAATCAAGTTAAATCGCTTACAGGGACTAAAGTTGACAAACTGCGAAAGTATGCCAATTTGAACTGTAACAGACATTCCGGAACATGACCATAAGTTAAACATACCATAAATATCCTTTACATAGCTTAGAAATAGGCTTTGAGGGGTTCGGTATCCTAAAATAAACTTTTGGGTCATTCAGGGACTAAATGTGTCAAAAAGTGCACAAGTTTGCATTTTCGCGCATAACTTACGTTCTGAATTCATCCGGACATCCAAAAATTTATGTAAGCATGACTATATTATATTTTAGTGTTCGCCATAAGAAAAATCCATTCGTTTCGTCATTTGGATCGTTTTTCGCGCTTGTGCGCATTCCGTCGTAATTAAGCGAACATCGCGTTCGTACGACCAAACGAACCATCATCCGAGATATTTTTGAGCATGTTTTGAGTTCCCTATACTTTAACTTCATTTTAGAGCCTTGAAATGAGGTTAACGGGGTTCAAACGCATCGAAAAAGGCCTTAAAACACCACAGGGACCAAAACTGTAAATTTTGAAACTTTTCTGAAGCTGGTACATGCTAGCGTAGCGCGAGCCCTATAGGCTTTACCAGTCGCGCTACGCGACTGCCTATGCTGGACAGAAAACATGCAGAAAACTCAGTTTTGCGTTTTCGGGACCAGATTCGATGTATTAGCCGTTGTTTAATTCACAACCACACATTCTGACTTGCTTGGTCAGCGGATAAGGATGGGATTTTGGCACCATAACTTTGCGACACATGTATGGATGGAATTTAAACACCTAAACACCATAACTTTGCGACACATGTATGGATGGTATTTAAACACCTAAACACCATAACTTTGCGACACATGTATGGATGGTATTTAAACACCTAAACACCATAACTTTGCGACACATGCATGGATGGAATTTAAACACCTAAACACCATAACTTTGCGACACATGTATGGATGGTATTTAAACACCTAAACACCATAACTTTGCGACACATGTATGGATGGAATTTAAACACCTAAACACCATAACTTTGCGACACATGTATGGATGGTATTTAAACACCTAAACACCATAACTTTGCGACACATGTACGGATGGGATTAAGGCACGTTTTCCATGAAACGATCTTAACGGTTCGGGTATTCCTATAAATACCCCATACCCCCCATTGCTAAAATCACTAGAATTCTGATTTGAGAACCTCTAAGTTGAAACCATTGTTTCATACCTGAGATTCTTGAATCGGGATTAGCATTCGGGGACCCTTCGTAAGTATTCTTTCGTTCTTTTCCTTATTTTACTGCTTTTCGAGTCAGAAAGTCAAACTTTGTTTGACTTTCAGCGTTGACCAGTAATGGTCAATGCGAAGTTCGTTTGAACTTCGCAACGTGAGTGTAATCACGTTGGTCATAGTCCCTTGGGACTATGCCCACTGATTACCACGTTGTCTAGGGTCGTAGGGTAGGCGATCTAATAAATCGCCTATACCTTCGAACCCGACCCAGTTTGGTCGATCATTAGGATCCAACCAAATACATTAGGTGACCATAGTAGGTAGGGAATAACCTTCCGAGGTTATACCCTAGGGTCACATCGTTTAAGTAGTTGTATGATAGGTAGTTTATATGCCTTAGGTAAATTACCAGAATACCCTTTTCATGTATAATTGGTAATTAAGCATATGTAACCTAAACCTTTGTCACATAACTGATTATGTAACATGTTTAGGCATATAACACTTGTAATAGGGCTAGTTAGGCGGTCCGAACGCGTTTCACGCGAACGACGCGTTAAAGTAGCATAAGCTACCTAAACGGGTCGTAATGGGTCGTAGACACTTAGGTTAAGTTTCATTTAGTATGTAGGCTTTGTTAAACCAAAAGACACGAGTCTCTACACTCGTTTGGTTTACAAACCCTAATGCTACCCGATCTTCCGATTTAGGTCCGGTTTATTAATGTAGCTACCTATACTAGGTGCCGTTTGATATCCGCAATCTCTAGCATTGTTTAGTTGTTACTCAAGGACTACTGAGCAATCTCAGGTGAGTACATAGACCCCATCTTTTATTGTTTTCCAAACTGTTTTGGGGTGAAACACATGTGCCTACTTGTTACTTTCATGCTTTCCTGTTTTAACATCATATACTGCTATGTTCGTTAGTACATTATAGTACATGATTTTATGACATTTCATGCTAGGTGTGCCCAATTGTGTGCATTACTTAGTACATCGTTTTACATGACATTTTGACATAGACATTTGACATAGACATTTCGGCATAGACATTTTAACATGATTTACATTTGATCATGCATTTCCCACAAAACATAACTTTGATTTAAATTAAGTTTTACTTCAATACTTTGTTTTTGTGCATATGGTTTAGTTGAGACATTTCACTTGCCATACATGGATATTTGACATAGACATTTGACATGGATATTTGACATAGACATTTGACATGGATATTTGACATAGACATTTGACATGGATATTTGACATAGACATTTTGACATGATTTACATCTTGACATGAATACTTTGACATATTATTCAATACATTTGACAATTTATTTAAACATAGACATTTTACATTGTTTGGTTTGGTTTGATTAAGTGATTAAGTAACGATGTGTGTGTAATATGATACAAGCATGGTGGATACGCCGCTGGTACTTCCTATATATAAGTGTTTGTATGGTATTACATATCGTAGCGTTATTTGAATCATTTCAGTTTGATACATATAACATTTTATACAAATAACATACTTTTCACAAGACATTGTTTTACAAACAACTTATCTTATACAAATCCATTTTACTATGGTTATTCATTTAACCATACATTATTCACTTATTTATACATATCATCTGAACTCATTGTTTTTCAAATGATTTACAAAACAAAGCAAATTACAAGGTTCATGACTAAACATTTTCTCAAACATAAGTCATGGAACCTATTTTCACAAAACCTATGTATCTCACAGGCATTTTTATGCTGACGTACCTATTTTCACATGTGTTTTTCAGGAGCTGTTGCATAAGATGATCAAGATACACATAGGCAGACTTGGGCTTTAGTGACAATAAAAGATGCAAGACTAGTTAATTATGTTATATTTCTTTGTTTGTTAAGACATTGTAACACCTTTAATCAATAAAACGAAACTTCAATTGCCATGGATTTGAAACAATTAATTCTGTTACAACACTCCCCGACATTTCCGCCACGTTTTGTATGTTCCACGTGGTCGGGGTGTGACAATGGTAAACCTGTGGAAACATTCCTAGAGGTGTTCCAAGCTTTGTAGAAGAAGAAATGGTGAAGAAAAGTTGAAGAAAGGTTAGTTTGAACACACTTTTGCACTTAGAAAGTTTCTGCCTTGAACTTAAATTTTTAGAGAATTTGAGAGTAATTTGATGATTTAGAAGTGTTTGGAAAGTGCAAATGAGGGTTAGGGATGTTGTATTTATAGTGGGTGAGTTAGGTTTAGTCTTAAATGTGGTTTAAAGGTGATTAGGTGAGAATATGGTTGAGAAAAAGGGCCAATCCCGTGCACAAAACAACCTGGCTGCGGATCGACGTCCTTGGCGGGTCGCGACAAAAGGGGGGGTCTCCGTGTGCCGCGGCGTCCCTTTCCCGGACACTTTTGCTTTGTTTCCATTTTTGACACAGTCAGCCCCTAAACTTTGATAATTAATATAGTTTTAAGTTATATTTTGCATAATTAACATATTATTTAGTATAGGACACGTATGAAAGTATATATTGAGTATCGTGAATGTGTGACTAAGTATTTACACGTATAATAAGTATCAAGGTACGTATTTACGACGAATTGTATGTAAATAAGTACGTGTTTGTGTGAACGATGAATATGTATCAAGTATGTGAATAAATTGAATGTAAAATAAGTACGAATAATCAAGCTATAATTCATATAAAATGATCAAGTTTTATTATGATCAAAGCCTCGGATTACAATGATTGGAAATGAAATACGATTACAAGAGGTTACAAGTTTCCAAAAAATATAAATACAAGACAAAATTTCTAAAAAAGGAAAGTTACAAAAGCGAGGCGTTACAGTCTCCCCTCCTTTAGGAAATTTGTCCTGAAATTTATTTAAGAGGAAGATACAACGAACAGAAGCAGATACTTAGTCTTCATTTTACTTTCGAGTTCCCAAGTAAATTTAGCGCCACATTTTCCTTCCCATCGTACCTTAACTATGGGTATTCGACTGCGCCTTAGTTGCTTGACTCCTTGATCCATGATCTCGACAGGTTTCTCCACGAAGTGCAGAGTCTCGTTGATTTGAAGATCTTCGAATGGAACTTGAAGTCCCTCTTCAGCAAGACATTTCTTCAAGTTTGAAACGTGGAAGGTAGAATGTACATTGCTGAGCTCTTGAGGTAGGTCTAGTCAATACGCTAAAACTATGCCTCTGAGTGACCTTATTCGGTGTCCATATTCTCGATTGAGCCACTTGTTGGACGTGAGGAGCTGTTTGTGGAATTGTTAGAAAGTTTGTGAATAGAAGGGTTAAAAGCGTCAACATGTTAATCTATACATCTGAGTGACCTTTTAACGAACAGGGAGCTTTATGTTGTTTGGTCATACTCTCGGGTGTGCCTATTATTGGCCAAGGAGGGCTTTATGTGCTAATTTTAACAAAACATGCAAGTATGGAAGTCGAGGGGCCTGAAATGTCAAAGTTTGAAAGTTGTATTTGTGTGTGACCTGGGCACACCGTAGCTTACGGTTCCTGGACCGTAACTTATGGTTCAGGTCTGCCAGCTTTTTATTTTTGCCTTCTTGCTGATGTGCTTAAAATACAACATATAAATTATATCAAATACGGTGTAAAATCAACCCTTTTTCACTGCTAATGTTGGGAAAAGCTTGGTTTTCTATTCCTTTTTAATTTACAGGGTCAAAAGAGCTTAAATGTGCAAAAGAAGCAAAAAGACAGAAAAAACCAACATAAATGTAAAGAAGGAGGAATTGACGCTACTCGCCAAGCCCCGATTCACATCCAAACCCCAAGAATAGCAAGATCTGAAGACTTGACATGGGGCCGTGTCCACCTGCCACGGGTCGTGCCCGAGAGTGGATGCTCTGCAAAAAAAAACAACAACAGCAAAGGATAAAACTAGCAGCCAACACAGGGCCGTGTTAAGCCAACACGGGGCGTGGTCAACTCAAATATTTTCAGAATATGCGATAGTACAACATGTACTTTGGCCACGGGCCGTGCTGTTGACACACAGGGTCGTGTTAGTATAATATCTGACAAGCAGTTAATGAGGAAGAAAGAGATAGATGAACACGGGGTCGTGCCAGCCGAGCACGGGCCGTGCTGAAGCCTCTAAAGACAGCTATAAATTGGAGTGCTTGGTTCCACTTCAAACCATCCCTTGGCAAACCACTTCTCTCTCACTTGCCACCACGCCACCAACACTACAACACCATCATCCACCACAATCATCCATTTTCCATCTTTTAGAGTGTGTGTGTAGTCTCGGGATCCAAGATTGATCGTAAGAATCTTTGTCAAACAAAGGCCAAGCTTGGCTAAATTCTTACATCACTTGGTGAAGACATATTTTTTATGTATTTCTTTTATGATTTCCAATCTTTGGAAACTTGTTAATTGGGTATGTATTAATGACTTTAATAATTAGTTTTTTATATTGAAGGCGAATATATTCAACCATTCTTCATATTTCGTTTACACACATATTCATGTCTTTACGGTCTATATAAAGCATGTTAACTACTTGTAAGGGGGTTAGACGGGTGGTTGGGTAATTCTATGTCTCGTTCAGTGTATAGATCATGCGAGAACCTGGTTCAAGTTTAGTAATACTCCATGGATTGGCCGGGAATGTCTGGCCCGACTGAGAGTAAGAAATCACTTGCACCCCTTATTCATAAACTACTATTAAAACTTTAAACCAACCCCGCGAGGACTGTATCCCTGCTGACTCAAACCAACGGGTTGAGGGTGACCGCTGCCCGTAAGGGGGCCCACCACATTTTTCATTAATAACTTACTTAATTATCTTTCAATATTCCGACCTAGTGGGATTGTATCCTTGCTGACTCAAACCACTAGGTTGAGGGTAACGTCGCCTCCAAAAGAGGGGCCTACTACTATAATTAAGATAATCTCTTAAAATGCCCAAAATACGGAAATCATCAAAAGGGTACATGGAAGATAAGTCGGATCCAAGCGATTCTCTCTTGTCTGTCTATTTTATTTTATTTTCTGTTTTTATCTTTTTATTAGTTAAAAAAATATTTTCTAAAAATTTGGTTCGATTAGACGTTGACGATAAGCCGGTACTAAAAGTTCTTGTGTCCTTGGACGACCTCGGTATCTTGCCATCACTATACTACGTCCACGATGGGTATACTTGCCCTAAGCGTGTGTGTAGGGTGATAGTAGAATATCGTGTTTTATAAATTTAAAACTTGAAATCGGCGAGCAAAAAGAGCTAAAAATATACTAAAAAAATACACTCACACCGAGAGTGATAGATTTACCGTTAGCGACTTCGACAACGAATGATTTGGGCAACTTAGAACGTCTACACTTAAGTAAAGGTTCGAATTCAACGGATACAAAACTTTTATCGGCGCCTGTATCAAATAAACACAAAGCATAGACATTGTTAACGAGAAACGTACCGTTGATGACGTCGTTGGCATTCTGAGCTTGAGCAATTGTGATCATGAAAGCTCATTCACGCGCTTGTTGTTGTGGCTACTGCTGGTTGTTGTTGTTGGTGTTGTGGGCAGACGTTGGCGAGATGATTAGGATCGCCACACTTGAAACATGCACGACTAGTGGCAGCTTAAGGTTAGGCATGGTTAGGTGTGGGGTTTTGGGCTACAACAACGGTTTGGTATTGGTTGACTAGTGGCTTTGGGCCACTTCGACATTGGGTTGCAAAATGCCCAAACCTATTGCAATTCGTGCATATGCGGCATGGTGTATAGGCAGGGTGATGGTATAATCATGTGTTACACTTGGGATGAGTCCCAGTGTATGCCTCTTTGGTAGGCTTGGGGTTGGTTGGTGCAAATTTTTGGATGTGTTGAGGGTTTTGCGGAGTGACTACAGCACAATTCTGGCTTGAAGCCTTCCGCTTCTTAACTTTGTTGTTGTTCTTGGGTGGTTTGGATGGAGTGAGCTCAACAACGGTGGTATCGGTGGTGGCTTTGTGTGCATTCTTGGATGAAACCTTGTCGGGGGTTCCATGAAGAACATAGTTGTTGTTGAGTTTGGCGGCCAAACGGTAGGTATCTTCGAGGGTTTTGGGTGAGGCAGATTCAACAAGGTGCATGATCGAAGAGGGAACGCAGCGAATGTACTTCACGATGGCCTTGTCGGCGGAGTCGACTTGGCTAGGGCAAAGTGCACTCAGTTGTTTTAAACGAGCTGTGAGGCCAGCGTTGTCGTTCACCACTTGCTTCAAATTCAAGAATTCGTTCTCTAGTTTCTAAAGCTCATGCGGAGGACAAAACTCGTCCTTCATCAGTTTCTTCAATTCGGCCAAGGGAGGGCATGAGCGACTTCGTTACCACGAGCGTTACGCTCGGAGGTCCACCATTCAAGGGCTCTTGATCAGAAAACACCAGTCGTTTTGATGGTACGCAGGTGGTCAGGGCAACCACTTTGGAGGAATGTGACCTCAATGGCATCAAACCATTGAAGCATCTTAGTGGCGCTCTCTTTGCCAGTGAAAGGTAGTGGGTCACAAGAACAAAACTGCTTGAACGTGAACGTCGACTTAGGTGTTTCCCCCTTAGATTCAACAGAGGCATTGGGTGATTCGGTGTTGGGTGGTGGTTGGATCTTGCAGACGATGTTAGGGATGACCTTAGCCATCTGTTTTGCCATGAATTTCATGAGGTCTTTCTTCGACATCGACTTGTCGTTGTTGGAACCCTTCTTTGAACCAGACTTGGACTTGTTGTTGAGGGAATTTGACATATGTTGAGAAGACATCTAAAGAATGGAAAGAGGAATAGAGGATGAGACTTAATTGTAATATAAAAAATCACGTTTTTGCATGTATAAGCATGTAAGCATCACATAGCACGTATAATTCACATTGTTTGCATGAGCATAACAAGTATTTCATAAAGCATCAACATGTGTAAATGCGTAAAGGAGTATAAATTTAGTTTGTTCACGAGAATTATTATTGTTTTTGATTGCGAGAGACGTGCGAATTGTGCATTGGTTTCGAAATGGACGAGGTAACAAGTATTAAAAACATAAAAATTGAGATAACATAAAAGAGAGGTAACGTAACATATGGAATTTCACGGAACGTAACTAAGAATTTTCCAAAGTAAATCGAAGATCCATTCAAATTAGGGAAACGTGCTTTGGCCTATAGGTAAAATACTTTCGTCGAGAAGCGATTAACGGTATTTTACCCTTCCAGTTACTACACATCCCTAATCGATTGAAAAATTGAAACTTTGGCGGGATTGAAAATCGAGGAATGGGACTAGTTGACAAGATGTGGGTTTCACCCCTAACTTGACAACATCGTACCCTAAGTGTGGTTTGTACTCGTTGAGTCAAGAAAGTTAATTCTAACACATTGACGAGGGTCCACTAGAGTTAGATTGTAAATTTTCCATCAAGATGTGGATTTCACTCCTAACTTGAGGGCGTAATTTCGTGCCAAAAATCTAATAAGCGGATTGAGAGTCATTCACCAAAGTATGGGTTTCACGCCTATTTTGGTGAAATCGTCTCGTGTGTACAATATGAGTGTCTTTGAGTCTTCAACAGATATATTGTGTAAAATGTCTTAGGAAAGACATATGTATATGTATTAAGACAAAAGGAGAGATAGAAACAAAGTAGGAAGAATTAGCATATTAAACAAGAATAAAAAATGGTCAAAGTTTGGTACTTACTATAGACTTGGTCGAACATGGCAATTCTACCAAATTCCCCATAGTTATGGCTCTGATAGCAAACTGTCACACCCCAACCGATGGTAGAAACATTGGAGGGAGACGAACGAGATTGATCAAGAATTCATAACACTATTGTGACAATAATTAATAGAAAACATATTTCATTCATTGATAACAAATTGTTACATTACAGCATACGAAAATCAAGGACAACATTATTTCAAGATTCAACAACAAGCCAATAATCAAAATACAACACGGTTTCAAAACGATACAACAACCTAATCTAGTATTTCAAAGCATGTATCTAAAGTATCCCTACTAGATTTCATCCATCTCAACATCATCAACCTGCAATATGTTTAAAATACATGGTTCAATACAAAAGTAATGGCGAGTATACAAGTTTGATACATAGCATAAGTATAAAATGATTTAAATGAATCCACATGGCAAACTCAGTTATCCAGATTAACGTAAAACTAGCATGCGAATATACAAGCCAGTCTTCTGATTACCGCAAGAATAAAAGACTTAACATGACCACAAGACTACGGGCGGTGTGTTACTCCTATTGCGCTATACATGTTAAGGGGAGGCTCGTACGAAGTTAACGACAAGTTTATCACATAAGAATGTTACAGAAACACGAATCAAGTATAACGTATTAGCATGCATGTATTGGATTGTTTGTGTGATTGTAAAAAAAGTATAAGTGTAACTGTGTAGGTTTATAAGTAAACATATCGCACCCAAAATGTAAAAACGGAAAAATGGCGTTCGAGTATACTCACGGTTTTGCAAAGCTTTCCTTTGGTAATCCCGTGAAGAGTTAGAGGTTTGAAGGTTGGAAACAGCGAGGTCACCCTACATGGGGTAAACGAAGGTGTGTGAGTATTCGGAATGTTAATGGAGGATTTGGATTGGAATTTAAAGTACAAAAAGTATGTACGCATAAAATTATATCTAGTCTAAGTACGCGTTGTGACACTAAGTTGTATGTGATTTCATGGGTCCTAGTTTACCTATTAGAATCAATAATGAGAGACTTAGAATCATAGATAAAGTAGCCTAAGTTCATGACAAATAATCATAAACCGATTATCATCATAAGTTCAGCCATATTTGTATATTTATACATATTTATATATAATTATATAACAATCCAAAGCTATGTCCATCAAGAGTATCATAGATTGTCATGTAAGTCAAGCATGGAGGATTAACCTCATTATATGATTCACCAATGCACAAATCATCACAAGGATGATTCGGATGGTCATGAATGAAAAGGAAATATACAACTAACTAATATATCATCAAGTTGCCAAGTAAGATCTAACCCGGGTGAGCCAACTCAACATGGAAAGAATTAACTAAGTGTTGGAGGCTAGACAGGGTTATGCTACTTTAAGACTAGCATGATACTTGGAATAACAAGATTAAAACATCAAGTGAGGTATGGAACAAGTTAGGATAGCCAAAGCTTCCAATGTTCACACTTTCACCAAAACACAAGTCTTGCCATATGAACTATGGTAGACTTGGATGGTTTCCAACACTTGTGGGTTATCTTAAACCCTATTAAAATAGAAAGTTTTGAGGGTATTTGCACCTCAAAACTTGTAGGAATCAAGCTCTAAAAAGTTCCATAACCATAGATGGGTTTAGGAAGATGTTAGGCATAAGATTCTTGAAGAAAAGTTAAGTTCATGAAAAGTTAACCATAGATCTTCCAAAACAGATTGGACCTCAAAATGGTGTTGTTCCACCTTGGTTTACCATGGTAAACCTGTGGAAACATTCCTAGAGGTGTTCCAAGCTTTGTAGAAGAAGAAATGGTGAAGAAAAGTGAGTTTGAACTCACTTTTGCACTTAGAAAGTTTCTGCCTTGAACTTAAATTTTTAGAGAATTTAAGAGTGATTTGATGATTTCGAAGTGTTTGGAAAGTGCAAACGAGGGTTAGGGATGTTGTATTTATAGTGGGTGTGTTAGGTTTAGTCTTAAATAGGTGAGAACATGGTTGAGAAAAAAGGGCCAATCCCGTGCACAAAACAACCTGGCTGCGGATCGACGTCCTTGGCGGGTCGCGAGAAAAGGGGGGGGGGGTCTCCGCATGCCGCGGCGTCCCTTTCCCGGACACTTTTGCTTTGTTTCCATTTTTGACACATTCAGCCCCTATACTTTGATAATTAATATAGTTTTAAGTTATATTTTGCATAATTAACATATTATTTAGTATAAGACAAGTATGAAAGTTTATATTGAGTATCGTGAATGTGTGACTAAGTATTTACATGTATAATAAGTATGAAGGCACGTATTTACGAAGAATTATATGTAAATAAGTACGTGTTTGCGTGAACGATGAATATGTATTAAGTATGTAAATAAATTGAATGTAAAACAAGTACGAATAACCAAGGTATAATCATATAAAATGACCAGGTTTTATTACGATCAAGGCCTCGGATTACAATGATTGGAAATGAAATACGATTACAAGAGGTTACAAGTTTCCAAATAACAGAAATACAAGACAAACTTTCTAAATAAGGAAAGTTACATAGGCGAGGCTTTACGGTCTCCCCTCCTTTAGGAAATTTTGTCCCGAAATTTATTCAAGAGGAAGATGCAACGAACAGATGCGGATACTTAGTCTTCATTTCACTTTCGAGTTCCCAAGTAAATTTAGCGCCACGTTTTCCTTCCCATCATACCTTAAATATGGGTATTTGACTGCGCCTCAATTGCTTGACTCCTTGATCCATGAACTCGACAGGTTTCTCCACGAAGTGCAGAGTGTCGTTGATTTGAAGATCTTTGAGTGGAACTTGAAGTCCCTCTTCAGCCAGACATTTCTTCAAGTTTGAAACGTGGAAGGTAGAATGGACATTGCTGAGCTCTTGAGGTTGGTCCAGTCGATACGCTACCTTGCCAATCCTTTCGAGAATCTTGAAAGGACCTACATAGCGAGGAGCGTGTTTTCCTTTCTTACCAAAACGAACTACACCCTTCCAAGGGGATACCTTGAGAAGTACAAAGTCACCGACGTTGAATTCCAAAGGTTTGCGATGTTTGTCAGCGTAACTCTTTTGTCGGCTCCTGGCTTTAAGCAAGTTGTCTCGAATCTGTAAAATTTTGTCCGTCGTCTCTTGTATAAGCTTAGGACTAGTTATTTGAGCTTCTGCGATATCGTACAAACAAATAGGCGAACGACACTTACAACCATACAATGCCTCGAAATGTGCCATTTGAATACTCGCGTGGTAACTATTGTTGTACGAGAATTCGATCAAAGGCAAGTGCATATCCCAGTTGCCACCAAAATCGATTACGCAAGAACGAAGCATATCTTCTAGAGTTTGGATAGTGCGCTCAGTTTGACCGTCGGATTGAGGATGGAAAGCGGTACTAAGATTAAGATGAGTACCAAGGGCGGATTGAAACGTTTGCTAAAGACGAGAGGTGAAACGACTATCACGGTCCGAAATGATGTTAATGGGGATACCATGACAACAGATGACTTCATCCGTTTAGATACGAGCCACTTTCTCCACTTTGTAATCTTCACGAATGGGGAGGAAGTGAGCTGATTTGGTCAATCGATCAATGATCACCCAAATACTGTCATGACCAGAGGATGTGCGAGGAAGCTTAGTAATGAAATCCAAAGCAATACTCTCCCATTTCCAGACAGGGATTTCTGGTTGTTCGAGCAAGTCAGAGGAACGTTGATGTTCAGCTTTGACCTTGGAACAAGTGAGACACTTGGAAACGAAGGTGGCGATATCTTTCTTCATGCCAGGCCACCAATAGTACGTACGCATAACGTGGTACATCTTATCAGCACCATGATGAATAGAATATTATAACAACCCCCAAACATGTCCTAAAACACTCCGTAATCGAAAAACCAAACCTATGTATCATTATTTTTATTGAAAAATGAAAAAAAATAAAGTTTATACGTCTGTCGCGGCCCGCGACAGACTTTATTAAACCCTTCGCGGGTAGCGACGTCCTCGTTTCAATCCGGACACGTTTAGAGACACGTGTCATCCACGTGTCGAGCCTACATATGTGACTAGTCAACCCTAAGCCTAGCTACGAGGCTATGGCCGCCCGCGATGGGCGAAGCCTTGTGCTTCGCGGGGCGCGACGGAACCAGAATTCAGCTATAAATAAAGCCTTTCGGCCACAGTTCACATTCACTCAATTCTTTTCTTTTTCTCTCAACATAAGGACGAAAATATACCCCTAATTTCACAAAGCTCTGCCCCGTTGTAAGTGTTTTAACCCCTGATCACTGATTCGATACTCTATCCAATCGATCTTGAACCCAACAACTGATGCCAAAACACTGCCTGTTAAGGCTATGCTTTGTAAACTAAGTTGGGGTTCTGTCTTGTGACGTATTGATAAAGTTGAATTGGGTTATTTTACTAACACACGTGCATTGTATATTTTTAATAGGAACTCAAGAAAATTATCAGAAAATATTTCCAGAAAGCTTATAGAAAAGCCTAAGTTTACAAAGTGAGTCATTCTCCTTTTTAACACATATTTGTGATACATTTATTTTTAAAATGCTTTTCAAAACCCTAAATGTTTATCAGTTATACTTACAGTGATTAAGTCTTTGTATTCTACAATTACTGCCGATATGTGGGGTTTTGTATACACTACTATTCAAGCGTTACTATTGGACAAAGAGTTAGCCAATAGTAATATGACCATCGTTATTGTAACTGCCAACATGACAAATGAATGAGTTTTTGGGTAGATATAAACATTGTAATTGCTCTTAATACTGTGAAGTGATAATGATTTATTTTTATAAAATGGAATGTACTCGCCAGTATTTCTTGCTGATAAAATATTTTTAAAACGCGTTTCAGGTAACTTGATGTGAAGCTATTAGAAGCCAGCTATGGAGCACTGAAGGCTTAATGAAAGTGGCTATAAGTTACCTAAATAAAAGCAGAACTTATGTTTTCAGCAACAAGGGTTTATCCCTATAAATACTCAATAAATGGAATGTGGGTTTTAGCCTAATTGTTTAATATAAAAAGTTTGGTGTTTTACAAACTCTGAATTTAATTCCTAACTACGATCCTGATGTTTTAATTTCGCTGCCAAATTAATAAACACCGATACCACCAGTCAGGGTCGTGGCACCCGCTCCCAGGTTGGGGTCAGGGGCTGCGACAGAAGGTGGTATTAGAGCTACTGGTTTAAGCCATTTAGGTGTTCTTTTAAATACCTAAATTTTAAGCAATTATGTTAGGAAATGTAAATAGCTTATGTATTATTCTGTGTAAATACATCTTAATATGTATATTATGATTTTATGTTATTTTGACGAATTTTGAGTTTACAGTATGAGTGATCAGAATACATCTAACGCCTATCATCACCTGTCCCACTCTCCAATGGATGAAGGACCATCTATCATGGCCTCAGGATACGTAGCTGATTCCGAAGAAACCTTTGTGTTTAGAGCTAAATCCGAGGAAACCTTTCCACCTAAGAAAAGAGGATGGTTTAGTAAAGAGAAAAGGGAAAAGAGAAAATAATAAGGAAAATTCAACAACAAGGAACAATAACAATAGCTGAAGGAACTGCCCAAATTCCAGTGACTTTACCTCTGTGGGAGGAATTGGATAGGAGATTTGCCAATCTTGATATGTTTAGAACCACAAAAAGTGAGCTTGACCTTAACCACGTAGCAGCACTTAAACCACAGCTATTACCTTTATACCCAGAACGACCCATAGCACCCGTGCCTATGTACCCAGAACCAAACTAGGAAAACCCACTGCCAATCCCAGCTTTCAACCCAAATGAAATACCCAGGTTACCAGCACCAAACCCCTTAGAACAATGGGGGACCAATAACTGGGCATTTCAAGATCTGATAAATGACCCATATCCCTACATGCCATACGGAGAACCCGAGTTAGTTTACAACGAGCCCATACCAGCCCAAATGCCACCCATGAGCCACGAGAATGTAGCAGATATTCGCCACTATGGTGAAGATTTGATTCAGGAAGGAAATAGGATCCGTCGTATCGGAGAGAATCTCGTTTGGAAGTACGACGAGAGGGAAATGCAATATTAGAGAACCACCGCCTAATATACTATATATATATATATATATATATATATAAGATATGTATAATATAATATATCACCTATATATATATGTATCGATGCAAAATTACTAACCTTTAATATTCCAGTTGTTTGTACTTGATGCATAATATATATATATGAAAAAGAGTAGAAGTCGCAATGCTCGACGATTTTGGTTCAATATGCTTGAGTAATTGTTTATTTAATTTATTCTGTGATATTAATACCTGATAATATTTACAATTCAGATGTCAAACGAAGTAAATCAGGAAGTCCAGAATAATAATGATAACGGGAACCATGTGGATAAAAGTGCTATGGAACACATAGTAGCTCAAGGAATCATAGATGTCATGCCATTTATTATCGACACTATTAATAAAAAGGCAGAAAATAATAATTCCATACTAGGTAGTAAACGTACTCAAGACGAACCAAGTCACAGCATGAATGGAGATCACGGACTTCTTATCAAAGCTTCAATTCCAAAATGAAAGAGAACCATCTCATATGGTTGTTCTTACAAAGAATTCATGTCATGAAAACCAATAGAATTCTCTGGCAATGAAGGAGCCATTTCAGCTTTACGCTGGATAGAAAAAACTAAAGCATCCTTAAAAATAAGTAAATGTGCAGATGAGGATAAAATCATGTATGTTTCTAATCTCTTCAAAAATGCAGCATTAGAATGGTGAAATACCATTCTCCAGTCAAGAGGAAGTGACATGGTTTACAATATGGAATGGAACAACTTTAAGGAAAAAGTTGAAAGGAAATTTTGTCCTCCTCATGAAAAGGAACAAATTGCCAATAAATTTCTGAATCATAGAATGATTAGGGTAAATTGCAGAGAATATACTACCACATTCTTTGAATATGCTAGAATAGTACCAACATTAGCCTCACCAGAACCAGTTTAAATCTCCCGTTATATCTGGGGATTAATCAGTGAGATCAGAGACATAGTCAAGGCAGCTAGACCACAAACAATAGAAGAAGCAGTAGAACTTGCTAACACTCTGACAGATGGATTAATACGTACACAGGATGAAAACCAGAAAAAGAATCTAGCTCAAAGGATTACTCAGGAATTACGTTCTGGTAATTCCTATCATGGAAAAGGAACAGGTTCATCTTTATGTAAGTTCTGTGAAAGGATACACTCAGGGAAGTGCTCGATATACTGCAACTTCTACAAGATAACAGGGCATAAGAAGGAAGACTATAGGAAGAAAACTAACATTAGAATATGCTACAATTGTGGAGAGGCTGGCCATATGTCACACCCCAACCGATGGCGGAAACATCGGAGTGAGACAAAACAAATCGCTCAAAGCATCATAACACTATTGTGACAATATAATTTAAATCAAATTTCATAAAAATACTAAATTGTCATACAAGATTCAAATCCAAAACCAACTTGTATCAAACAAAACAAAGATTAAATAATGTTTATTTCTAAGGTGTGTTTCTATGTTCACCCTAGCTTGATTCTTCAACATCTTGACTATCAACCTGCAACATGTATTAAAGTAATGATCAACAATAATGTTGGCGGGTATACAAGTTTTGATACATAGCATAAATAGAATAAAATGTTTAAACGTGCTCATATCCAACATGAATAACATAATGTAAGTTACTAATATGCTGAAACAGTGTAAACTATAATACCCCAAGACTCAAAGGAGGTTAACATATTTTACTTAACAATACCCCAAGACTCAAGGGTGGTGCATTAATCCTATAGTGCTATAAATGTTAAGGTAGGTTTGATCGAAGTTAATGAGCATATAGACACAAAATGTTATACATAGCATATGAGATTAACAAGTATCAACAATGTTTTCATATTTAAATATGGATAGAGTGTGATATTAACAAGTTTCAAGTGTTGCGTGTTTTTATATAGAATACATGTTGCACCCAAAGTGTTTAAAATTAAAATGGGATCTAGTACACTCACAGTTTTGCGTAGAAAATTCACGTAAACCGCGAGCGGAGTTGATGAAGTCTCGAGATTAAGCTGAAATGAGTAAACGAGAACGTAAGATTGCTGACATGAAAGAGTGTTGGATCAGAATGTTTAAATATGCGAAACAAAACAAATAAAACGAAGAACAGTCCCTTCGTACGAAGCTACTCCCTTCGTATGAAGGGAGTCTCCTGATTGGAATGAACAGACTGTTAAAATGAGGGATTCGATCAAATTTGATTGTTAAACAGTAGGATAAATAATGGTAAACAGTAAATAAAATGATCGGGCGTGAAATCTGAGGTTTAAACAGAAAATAAAACGGTTTGGTTGGTTTAACAGTGTGGGTTCAATGAAGCCCCTTGTGGGTTCGTACTAAGCTACGATGTTTGTTACAAAATCCTTCTGTTTGATCTGATTTGATAGAAAGGGTGGAAGTATTTGTTTAATTTGTTTAGGCTAATAGATAAAATGCTTAATTAATACCAAACATGCCTGAAAATAGAACTGAAAACGAACCAGAAATTATAAATAGAAGTCCCTTCGTACGAAGCGGGCATAGTCCCTTTGTACGAAGGCACTGTTCTTGATGAAAATTCATGTTTGATCCATCGTAACAGATCATTTCTTGATGGAAATTAACCTCGATGCAGGCCCTTAACTATGAATTGAGTTAGGGTCTGATGGGTTCCCGATTCCATCGAAATCGCGTAATAATCGAAATGAAAACTATAATTAGGTTGTAAAAATCTTATGAATTTTGATCCAATCTTGTACCAGTGATGCTCCACAAAAGTTTGCCTAGGCAAAACGAGTGGAAACCATCCTCAAGATAGTTAGGATCAAAGGTTTTTGAGAAAAGCAAGAGTTTATGATTAGAAATCAAGAAATGAAATGAAGAATCTAATTGAAAGGAAAGAGAGAGAAGTCTTACAAGGATTCTGATCGCAACAGCAATTCGAGAGAGCTTGCAAGAGGAAGAGGCGAATTGGAATGAGGACACAAGGCCTCTATTTATAGATTTGAGGGAACCTAGGGTTTCCTAGATTTTAGCTCGTTTCCTGCATCGTACGAAGCCACCCCTTCGTACGAAGCTACTACCTTCGTACGAAGCGTCTGGTTTTGAATATTTTTTTTAACCAATTTGATTATTTTATGTGTTTTAATCAGTTTAACGAGTATCAAGTGTCAGTGTGTAATTAAGAGTCAAGAATCTTGAATAATATATCGTTCCAAATGTGAATTTTGAATAAAATTTTGCACATAAGTCTAACAAGAATAACACGAACATGATTAAAATAACTTCGTTTTCATTATGATCAATAGTCTCGAATTACAATTGAATCGAAAGTAGAATATAAAAAGAGTACAAGTGTCTAAAAGTAGAAAGTACAACATGACTTGCTAAAATAAGAAAGGTACAAAAAGCGAAGCGTTACAGTCTCCCCTACTTTAGGAGATTTCGTCCTCGAAATCTTAAGAGGAAGGCTGAACAAAGCGTTGTGGATACTTGGTCTTCATCTCGCTCTCGAGTTCCCAAGTGAATTCAGCACTACACTTTCCTTCCCAACGAACCTTGACTATGGGAATTTTGTTGCGCCTTAGTTACTTGGTACCTCGGTCCATGATTTCGACCGGTTTCTCCACGAAATGAAGAGTCTCATTTATTTGCAAGTCGTCAACAGGAACATGAAGTCCCTCTTCAGCTAAACACTTTTTAAGGTTCGAGACGTGAAACGTTGGATGTACATTGCTAAGTTCTTGAGGTAAATCGAGTCGATATGCCACCTTACCAATCCTCTCGAGTATCTTGAAAGGACCAACATAGCGAGGGGCAAGTTTTCCCTTTTTACCAAAATGAACTACTCCTTTCCAAGGAGATACTTTGAGTAACACATGTTCGCCAACATTAAACTCCAAAGGTTTGCGTCTCTTATCAGCGTAGCTCTTTTGTCTGCTTCTAGCCTTGAGTAAGTTGTCGCGGATTTGAAGAATCTTATCCGTCGTTTCTTGTATGAGCTTAGGGCCAGTAAATTGTTTATCACCAATCTCATGCCAGCTGATGGGAGATCGGCACTTGCGACCATATAACGCCTCAAATGAAGCCATTTGAATACTGGAGTGATAGCTATTGTTGTACGAGAACTCGATCAATGGTAAATGTACATCCCAATTACCACCAAAGTCGATGACACAAGAACAAAGCATGTCCTCTAGGGTTTGGATAGTACGTTCAGTCTGTCAATCTGTTTGAGGATGAAAGGTCGTACTAAGATTCAAGTGAGAACCCATAGCGGATTGGAATGTTTGCCAAAGACACGAAGTGAAACAACCATCGCGGTCAGAGATGATGTCAATGGGTATACCATGACGACATATGATTTCATCAGTATATACTCGAGCAAGTTTCTCAACCTTGAAATCTTCGTGAATAGGAAGAAAGTGAGCTGATTTAGTCAGGCGGTCGATGATTACCCAAATGCTATCATGACTAGAAGGTGTGCGAGGAAGTTTGGTTATGAAGTCTATAGCAATGCTATCCCATTTCCAAACTGGAATTTCGGGTTGTTTAAGTAGACCAGAAGGATGCTGATGCTCAGCTTTGACTTTCGCGCAGGTGAGGCACTTAGAAACATAAGTGGCAATGTCCTTTTTCATGCCAGGCCACCAATAGGACGTACGAAGATCATGTTATATCTTATCATCACCAGGATGGATAGAGTATTGGGACTTGTGTGCCTCGTTCATTATGAGTTCACGAAGATTGTCGCGATCTTGCACCCAGATGCGATCAAGATAGTATTGAAGTCCATTTGATTTTTTCACAAGTTGGTCTATAGAATCACCTCGTATTTCGACATAAAGACTTCCTTCGTTGGCTGTCGAATATTGAGCTTCACGAATGCAAGTATGAAGATCACTAGAGATTTGAAAACAACGGATGCTACTAACATGAGATTTACGGCTAAGCGCATCGGCCACGACATTCGCCTTTCCAGGGTGGTAGCGAATTTCGCAGTCGTAATCATTAAGCAATTTCACCCAACGATGCTGACGCATGTTTAGTTCTTTTTTATTAAAGATATGTTGTAGGCTCTTATGGTTAGTGAAAACCACAAACTTTGTACCACATAGGTAGTGTCGCCAAATCTTTAACGCAAAAACAACTACGCCAAGCTTGAGATCCTGGGTAGCGTAATTTTTTTCATGTATTTTGAGCTGTCAAGAGGCGTAAGCAATGACCTTGTCCCGTTGCATGAGGACACAGCCAAGACCACGGTTTGATGCATCGCAATATACCACGAAGTCAACATTCCCATCAGGGAGAGCAAGAACAAGGGCATTGCAAAGCAAGTCCTTAAGAGTTTGAAAGGATTCCGCTTGCTCGGGACCCCAAGCAAAGGTTTCTCTTTCTGAGTCAGCATGGTGAGGGGCACAACGATTTTTGAAAAGTTCGAGATGAATCGACGATAGTAACCCGCCAATCCTAGGAAAGAACGGATTTCAGAGGGAGATTTAGGCGCAATCTAATTCTTCACTGCTTCGATTTTGGAAGGGTCGACATTAATTCCTTTTTCACTCACAATGTGACCAAGGAATTGGACTTCTTTGATCCAGAATTTGCACTTAGAAAACTTCGCGTATAGACGTTCACCATGCAAAAGTTCGAGTATGAGGCGTAAATGACGTTCATGATCAGCTTGAGTTTTCGAATAAATAAGGATGTCATCGATGAAAACGATTACAAAACGATCCAAGTAAGGTTTACAAACACGATTCATTAGATCCATGAACACAGCTGGTGCGTTGGTCAAGCAAAAAGGCATAACCACAAACTCATAGTGACCATAACGAGTGCGAAAAGTGGTTTTGGGAATGTCTTCTTCGAGGACACGAAGCTGATGATAACCAGATCGAAGATCGATCTTGGAGAAGCAAGTTGTGCCTTGTAGTTGATCAAAGAGATCATCGATGCGAGGGAGAGGATAACGGTTTTTGATAGTGAGTTTGTTAAGCTCATGATAATCGATGCACATGCGAAACGAACCATCCTTCTTCTTAACAAAAAGTACAAGAGCACCCCAAGGTGAGGTACTTGGACGTATGAAGCCTTTTTCGAGCAACTCTTGAAGTTGAATAGATAATTCTTGCATCTCAGAGGGTGCAAGACGATAAGGGGCTTTAGCAACAGGAGTCGAACCGGGTACAAGATCAATACGAAAATCAACTGATCGAGATGGAGGATGTAACACCCCAATCGCGTAATACAACAACACGCAGCGGAAACATTGGGGAGTCACGTTACAAATTGATTCATAACACGTGGCTCAAATGGTTTGTTTCATTGAGTTGATTGTTTACATTGCTTTTAAAGAATACAGTTAATACACAACAATTGTCTTGTAGATTTTAAAGTCACTAAGGCCCAAGTCCGCCCTATGTGAAGCATTGCTCAAAATCAACATAAGCACCTGAAACATATGTGAAAATATGTACGTCAGCATAAAAATGCCTGTGAGTAACATAGGTTTCGTGATGAGGATTCATGGCTTTGATTTGTTAAAGAATGTTTAATTAAAAATTAGCCATGAACCTTTGTAAGATGTTTTCTTTTGTAAAAATCATATGAAAATCAATATGAAAATCAAATGATTTTAAAGAATAATGCATGGTTAACTTAATAACCCAAAATATGTCTTTTGTAAAAGATGTCATGTCTTTATATAAAATATGTCATGTCCTATGTAAAAAGATGCCTTGTGAAAACCAAGTGTCATGTATAAGCAATGTCTTTGTGAAAACCAAGTGTCATGATTAAACCAATGTCTTTGTGAAAACCATGTGTCATGAATAAACCAATGTCTTTATGAAAACCAAGTGTCATGAATAAACCAATGTCTTTATGAAAACCAAGTGTCATGAATAAACCAATGTTGGTGCATTCATCTGTCGTCTTCGTCTTATGTCGAGTCTCGGGTTCGTTGCGGATTTGATCGAGCATGATGTCATCATATCAAATGATGACATCATAATGGTGACATCAAAGTGACATCATCCATGACATCATCTTCACAAAAGACAAAAGTTTAGAATGTCAAAATGAGATTTCGTTTATATGTCAAGTTGTGATTTCGTCCATTTGTCAAAACATGTGATTTCGCTCATTAGTCAAATGGTGATTTCGCTTATTTGTCAAGAAGTGATTTCGCTCTTTTGTCATGGATATATAAGCGGAATCATGTTGCATATATATAGGTCATATGAGCGGAATCACATAAATAGTTCTAGGTGTTGTCTTCCGGTGAGCCACGAAGTGCTGCCGAAGTGTCGACAGGTTGTAAACGTTATCCAGATTAATAATATCCACAGTTTATAGTGAATACGTGCTGAATTACACCGAAATACTTGTTTCCGCCTCTTGTTTTGGTGAAAAAACTCTTCTAACCGACTCGTTTAGGTCCGAAACCGATCCTACAAGTGGTATCAGAGCTAGTGAAGAAGAGTTCTATACGTTTTCAGCCGATTATTCTGTTTCTACATCTTTCTTTTTCGAAAATCAAAAAAATTTTCGGTCAGAATCGGTTCAATTTCACACACAGCACTCGTAATCATGTATTAGTAAATCCTTGAAAATTTCAAAGCTAAAATCGACTTAGATCTTAGGATTTTTGAGGTTTCGCTTTTATGAACTCGTGATATTGATGATGTCATCAACTGGTTCCGCTCTTTTGAACAGTTTGATTCCGCTTATTTGAACAGTTTGATTCCGCTCTTTTGAACATCATGGTTCCGCTCATGTGAACATAGGGTTTCACAATTTTACAAGTGATAAGATACATTGAATGTTCGAAGAGATTTTACAAGCGAAGTGTGAAACTTGACAACCAAAAATGGGTTGTTAAGAAATCAGAAGTAAAATTTGGTGATGAATCTGATTCCACAAAATCAGAGGAGCCACAGTTTGATGAGAGTGATGAAAATTCAGTTCCTTCAATGGATGATGAGAACTTTCCACCATTGAAGACTGAAAATTTTAAAAAGAAAACTAGAAAGTCTGAAATCTCAAATCAGGGTTATTCTGAGAAGGATAACTTTGATGTTGAGAAAGCGTTTAATGAGAAAGTTAAGAAGATTTTTGGGAAAATGGTTGAAGGGAAAGTAAAAGGGGTAAAGGAGTTTTATGCTAAAAAGAAAGCTACTTACACTCCAACTGCTTCTGAATTGAAAACACCCAAGGCTGGTCAGGCTTGGGTGGATATTTTCTTTCATTGAAAAACCTGACTATGCCGGAGATCCCAAGTTTGTAATTGCGGATCAGGAATCGGCATTTTTCTTAGTAATTGATTGTGTGATTGAATCTTAAAAATAGTTAAATTTTTACAGGATAAGTGTGAATTGCCGGAGCTTCCAGGTTGGTAAGAGTGGAGCATGAATCGGCATCATTCTTTATATCAGATTTTGATTGTGCTTATTTACAAGTGGTTGAAAGAGGTTTCAACGTCAAGTGGTAAATCAAGGACATTGAATTGTACTTGATTTTCTACAAATGATTAAATGGACAATATGATGAACCAAACCCTTAATTTTACAAGTGGTAAAATCAACAAAACTTATTTTCCGGAAAAATCATTTTGGTTAAAACAAACTTAAGTGTTTTGAAATCATAATGAGAAAATAGTTTTGTGAAAGGGGGAGTTCTGATTGTTTATGCCAAGTGGATGGCGAATTGAAGCAATTCGATATCGGTTGTCACTTTGTTGTACAGTTTGTTTTCAAATTTCCTAAAATGTGTTTGCATTTTAGGGGGAGTAGAAAAAAATTCAGAAAATCCAAAAACATTTGAAAATTTGAAAAAGCCAAAAACATGATAAAATGAAAAATGAGTTTTGTTGAAACAAGAGGAAATGATAGAAAATCAGTGGACTGTCACAGCATGCTAATGAAATGGAAAGTTAAAATGTGATAAACGGTCTCACTAAAGATGTGACGGTAGGCTCAGCTAGACTAGTAGATTTGCGATAACGATACAAACATAAAGCAAAAAGCCTAGTTCTAGTGGAAAACATGGTCAAAAGCATAGTACTTGGTTTTGTCCTTCTTGACTGTGTGCCTACTCAGTAATCGCTGATTGTTGAAAGACATAAAACTGGTTAAGTTTGTGAACTTTTACAAACTTTGCTGAAAAGTCGCTGTGATTGTGCATTTCATTTTGCAAAGATTTAAACTTGTCTTATTTCTTTATTTTGTTTAAGCATCGGACATCCTCTGCGTATACGTGAGTATCGACCTGGATGTTGTTGCCTAAACGTTCTGCTTTATTTTCTTTGGTGTTTCGTTTAAGCTTTGGACCTCCTCTGCGTATACGGAAGTATCGACCTGGTGGTTAAAGCCTAAACAACTTCAACTTGTTTTATTTTTCTTATTTTGTTTAAACATTGGACTTTCTCTGCGTATACGGAAGTATCGACCTGATTGTTAATGTTTAAACATTCTGCTTTATTTTTCGCACAAATCACAGTTGATAAAAGTTTAAAGGCATTACTCGAGATAGTGTATTACATGATGAGGGGATATGCTGAGATCGTGGGGTCCATAAGAATTTAGTGCTATCTAAATATACCTTAACGAATCGGTAAGCATTTCGAAAGTTTTTAGATTGAGCTTAAGAGGATAATTATATCGTCAATCAACGTGAATCGTTTAGAACTTAAAACGATTAAAAGCTTAACGGTGCTTGTGATGTGTCTCAAAAACTGATATGATCCTCTTTCGCAAACTCACAAAAAATATTGTCTGTAAATATTTTTTTACTGCATTCTTTTACATTAAAAATACAAAAAGATTTTTAGTGTGTTTTAGCATAAATTTTGAAAAATACAAAAATATTTTCGACAACTGATGTTGGAAAGCTGATTTTCAAAATTCCGAGTGCTAAACATGATGACATTGTTGTGAGGGGGAGTATGTCTTGAACATCAAATGTATTTCTTTTAAATCAACAAGTGGTTCATCAAAGAGAAAGTTGTTTATGAAAGGGAGTCAGTGTTGGTTCATACAAATTGTTAAATTTAGAAAACTTATGTGGTGGTGAGAAATTGTGTAGGTGATGAGCTTAAACAGAGATAAAGCCAGGGATTGATCTCAAGGTGATAGCTAATTCCAGACAGCGATCCCATCATGATGAGAGGGGGAATCTGACGAGGTTAGAGCCAAAGAGAAGATCCTGGTATATGCAAAGAAAGAAAAGAGACTGATAAAGACTGAAGATGCAAAGACTCGACACTTAATACTCGTCAACATCTGAGGGGGAGTCTGTTGGTGCATTCATCTGTCGTCTTCGTCTTATGTCGAGTCTCGGGTTCGTTGCGGATTTGATCGAGCATGATGTCATCATATCAAATGATGACATCATAATGGTGACATCAAAGTGACATCATCCATGACATCATCTTCACAAAAGACAAAAGTTTAGAATGTCAAAATGAGATTTCGTTTATATGTCAAGTTGTGATTTCGTCCATTTGTCAAAACATGTGATTTCGCTCATTAGTCAAATGGTGATTTCGCTTATATGTCAAGAAGTGATTTCGCTCTTTTGTCATGGACATATAAGCGGAATCATGTTGCATATATATAGGTCATATGAGCGGAATCACATAAATAGTTCTAGGTGTTGTCATCCGGTGAGCCACGAAGTGCTGCCGAAGTGTCGACAGGTTGTAAACATTATCCAGATTAATAATATCGACAGTTTATAGTGAATACGTGCTGAATTACACCGAAATACTTGTTTCCGCCTCTTGTTTTGGTGAAAAACTCTTCTAACCGACTCGTTTAGGTCCGAAACCGATCCTACAACCAAAATGTGTTATGTGTAAACCAATGTCATGTGTAGCAGTGTCATGTACAAACCAATGTCTTTTGTCTCAATGTCAGATATAAATCATGTCTTGTATAACAAATGTCATGTATGGCAAGTAAAAAGACTTTAATCAAACCACATGTAAATAATGTCAAACTGTCTTGTGTAACCAATGGTCATGTACAAAACAATGTCTTTGAATAAACCATAGTTTAAATCAAAGGTTATGTTTGGAAAACCATTGCTTTTATTGTAAAACATATATTAGGATTGTTGGCAAAAATACATTCAAGCCTTGTCAACTGTCGAATAAACCCTTATCAGTCAAAGGTTTATCAAATGATCATCGGTTTCTATCATTCCCCAATGGATACTTCCAAACAGGTGAGGAAGCGGGAATGAGGTTATCAAACCTATGGTACCATAACATACTACCGGTCGGCGAGTTTAATGTTAATGAATGTATCAATGTATACTCAACGCACCAATATGTCATGAACAATGTAAGCATGTTGTGAAAATGTTTGAAAACCATGTACCAAGTATGCTACGTCAACATACGAAGTAAAGTGTTCATGAAATCAAGGTGCTAGATATGCTAAGTCAACATATGAAGCAAGATGGATCCTTGAAATCAATGTGCTAGCATGCTAAGTCAACATACATAGCAAAATGCAATGTAAATCAATGTGCTCATATGCTAAGTCAACATATGCCGCAAAATGTATCATTGAAATCAATGTGCTAGCATTCTAAGTCAACATACATAGCAAAACATAATTGAAATCATGTACTCTATGTGTACTATATGAACATAGCATGTATATGTTATGAAAGTATGAAAGTAACAAGTAGGCACAATATGTTTCACCCCAAAATATTTGCAAAAAGTAAAAGAGGGGACTATGTACTCACTTGAGATTGCAAGTATCCTTGATCTAGTGAACTAACAAAGCTCGGGAAGTCAAGGAATCAAGTGGCACCTAGTATGGAATCACTATGTTAATAATCGGATCCTAAACCGGAGGATAGGATAGAATGAGGTTCTATAAATCAAATGAGTAGTGAAACTCATATGGCATGATTTAATAGACCTAACATTCTGATTAGAAGGTTATCCTAAGTGCTTATGACCCGTTACGGCTCGTTAAGGTAGTTTACGCTACTTTAACGTGTCGTAAACGAAAAAATAAGGTCGGATGGTTATATATGTCATATGTTAAGTCCTATATGCCCAAACATGTTTAAAAATGTTGTTATATCAGTTTAGATGTGAAAAGTTTGATTACATATGTTAAAAATGAATTTATGCTTGAAAAGGGCATTTTGGTCATTTTTAATGGGCATATAAACAACTTAACAAATAACTAACCAAACTAAGTGACCATAAGGTATAACCTCTGGAGGTTATTCCCTATACAACTATGGTCACAAAATATGTTTGGTCGGATCCTAATGATCGACCAAACGGGTCGGATTCGAAAGTATAAGCGTTGGTTAAGACCGCTTGACATACGACCCTAAACAAGCACTAAACTAGAAGTGACGAGTTAAACATGTTAAAACATGTTTAACTAAGTTAGAAAACTGATTTGGTATCAAAACAAAGTGTTTTGATACCCGAAAATAGTTTCGTCACTGACCGAAACTTTGACTCGTCACTTCGACTAGTCAACGTGGTAATCAGTAGGTATAGTCACAAGGGACTATAACCATCGTGATTACGATCACGTTGCAAAGTTCAATTGAACTTTGTTTTGACCAATTAATGGTCAAAGCCGAAAGTCAAACACTGTTTGACTTTTAGCTTGAAATAGCTAAAATAACTAAACAAGCCATGAAAGAACACTTACAAAATGCTCT
Organism: Helianthus tuberosus; assembly: GCA_030545235.1. Taxonomy (NCBI): domain Eukaryota; kingdom Viridiplantae; phylum Streptophyta; class Magnoliopsida; order Asterales; family Asteraceae; genus Helianthus; species Helianthus tuberosus. The sequence continues at coordinate 50,336,230 of CM060366.1, forward strand.
AAGGCTGGAAAATGACTAGAAGAACTCAGGTAGGTGGCATCCAAAGAAGGTAGCCTCCACTTAGAGTCCAAGAGATAAAGAAATGGAAGATGAGCAAGGAAATGAGCAATTGGAGTAGGCTATTTATACTTGTCATGACGTTGTGAAATCATGACAAGTGTTTGAGTTTTGCCCAAGGGTTAAATATGGACCATACAAGTGTTCATGATCAGATTTTGGCTTGGAGAGCACAATACTTGGTGATCAAGTTCATAAAAAATCAATTAAAAACAAGTTACAACCAGCTATGAGCTGGTAAGGATGTTTCTGTGAATTTAAGGTGGCCGCGTGGCACGATAGATACAACCCCCTAGGGGTCGCGTGACGCGAGGACAGCCAGGAAGTTTCAAAATGTACAACTTTGGTCCCTGCATACACTTAATCATGTTTTCGACGCATTTAACCTCCGTTAACCCATTTTCAAGGCTCTATAAGAATGTTAAAGCATAGGGTACTTGAAAAATACTTGAAAATATCACGGATGTCGGTTCGTTTGGTCGTACGATCGCGTTTTTCGGTTAGTTACGACGGAAATCGTAACGAACGCGAAAACGACCCAAATTACGAAACGAATCAAATTTTTGCATTCCCATTACTAGAATATAATATTTTAATGATTACAAAAATTTTTAGTTGTCCGGATATGGTCAGAACGCAAGATATGCACGCATATGCAAACTTTCGCAGTTTTTGACGCTTCTAGTCCCTGTGATCAAATAAGCGTATTTTCGCATACCGAACCATTAAAAACTTATTTCTAAGATATATAAAGGGTATTTAGGGTATGTTTAGTTTATGACCTTGTTCTGGAGTGTATGTTACTATGCAAATCGGCAGACTTTTGCAGTATGTCGCAAATAGTCCCTGTGAACGAATAAACTTGTTTTTGCCATGCCGAACCCTTCAAAACTTATTTATAAGTTATATAAAGGATATTTAGGGTATGTTAAGCTTATTTCACCATTCTAGAGTGTTTGTCGCGTTAAACTGATTACGTTTACGTAACAGTTTGCGTATAACTTTCCAGAAAATGTTTAAGGGTTTAAAATCGAACAAGGATTAAAAATGTGCCAATATCATGGACAATTACACAATTCAACAAATAAAACACAAGGTTTTATTGCTTACGAAATTGTTCGAGATTGGTTAGTGATAACTGAGGGCACAGTTGACACAGAGAAGGACCAAGTAAATCTTCAGGAAAGACGTCAGGGAAATCACACGCCACTGGAACATCACTTACGCTCTTTCCCTTGCCCTTTCCTTCCACAACGTGGGCTAAAAAGGCAAAGTACTGTTTACGCAAGTACTTGTTCGCTTGTGTGCATGACATCAGCTTTAGTCCTCTTGAAGGTAGTCTCCATAGACGTGTAGGGTATCACCAGATGGAAGAGGCAAACGAACATACTTCTCGTGGCAAGCAATTTCAGCATGGTTCTTACGAAGCCAATCCATGCCTACTATGATATCGAAACTACCCAATTGCATGGGTATAAGGTTGATAGGAAAGACGTGTTCATTGAGAGTAAGAACGCAATCTCGAAGGACGAAATTGACTAAGATAGATTTGCCATTGGCAACTTCGACTGAAAACGACTTAGGTAGCTTAGAGCGTGCACAATTTAACAAAGATTCGAATTCAATGGACACAAAGCTTTTGTCCGCACCAGTATCAAATAGTATCGAAGCATAAATATTATTAACAAGGAACGTACCATTAACGACTTCATTGTCGTTTTGCGCCTGATTTGCGTTGATGTTGAATGCTCGACCTCGTGGAGCTTGCTGTTGTACCTCTTGATTCAGTTGAGGACATTGAGGATGAAGATGCGTAGTATCCCCACACTTGTAGCAGGCTATAACGTTGTTTGCTGGTTTAGGGTTTTGGGGAGTTTGCAGAGCTTGGTTGGTTTGGCGGCAATAAGGGGTTGTGTGACCATAACGATTACAGTTGGTACAGTGGCGATAAGTAGAATTGGCTGGGTGATGATAATTGCAAGTAGCACACTTGGGATGAACCCCAGTGTACGACTTCTTGGTGTTTTCTGGCATAACAGGGTTTGGGTTTGTGGCAGGTACAATCGCATTGCAGCTAAGGTTTTGAAACTTTCATTTCTTCCCCTTGCTACCACTTGATTCTTGGGTGATTTGATTGGCTGGTTTTGAAGAAGTGGGTGTAGCAACTTGTTTATCACGAATATGATTGTTTTTTAAGCTAGCTGCGAGACGGTAGACAGCCTCGATGTTGTCAAGTTTGGCTGCCTCAATAGTGTCACGCATGCCAGAAGGCAAACCATTGATATACTTCCTGATCATGTTGTCAGTGGTTAACACTAAGTATGGTACGATGAAGCTGAGTTGCTTGAAACGGGTGGTGTAGGCTAGGTTGTCGTCTCCAATTTGCTTGAGAGCCCAAAACTCTTCTTCAAGCTTTTGCTGCTCGTGAGGAGGCCAAAATTCATCCATCATAAGTTTCTTAACTTCTTCCCAAGACAAAGCATAAGCTGCTTCATTCGAGTGAATGTTTCTCTTGTTGGTCCACCATTCCAAGGCTCTAGCTTGGAAAACCCCAGTAGCGCTACGTGTTTTAAGGTTCTTAGGACACTCGCTGTTGATAAAAGTGACCTCTATTCTATCGAACCACTCTAGCATAGCTGTCACCCCATCCTTGCCAGTGAAAGGCTTAGGGTTGCTGGCAGCAAAGTGCTTGTAGTTGAACGACATAGGCTTGGGTTGCTCAACCTTTGAGTCAGCAGAGGAGTTTAGAGTAGAGGTGTTGTTGTTAATCTGGTTGATGATCTGAAGAACAACGCGTGCTATCTGATTGGCCATGAATGCCATCATCTTCTTTTGGGTACTGTTCTTGGACTTCTTGGTTGAGTTGGTGAGTTGACGAGAAGCCATCTAAAGATTCAAAACAAGGAATGGATGAGACTTGATCATAATGTTTTGTTTAAGGAAATTGTTTTCATGAATGCATCACATAGCATATAATGTTTTTAAAATAATTTTCACATAGCATAACATGAATTTCACATAGTGTCACATAGATAATGAAAGCATCATAAATTTAATTTGTTCACGAGAGATTATACTTATTTGTTTTAGATTACGAAGATAGTGCGAATCGTGTCTCCAAGCTTGAAATGAAAGTAACGTTCAAATATAAAACACATTAAAATTGAGGTAGCATAAAAGAGATTTAACGTAAAACGTGGATTGTCACGGAACGTAACATAAGACTATTCCAAAGTAAATCGAAATCCTTTTCGAATTAGGTAAACGTGCTTTGGCCTAATAGACAAATACTCTCATCGAGGAGCGATTAACGATATTTGTCCTTCCAGTTACTACACGTCCTTAATCGATTGGGAAAATCGAAACTTTGGCGAGATTGAAAATCGAAGAGTGGGACTAGTTATCAAGATGTGAGTTTCACCTCTAGCTTAATAACATCGTACCCTGGTGTGGTTGGTACTTATCAAATGATAAGGGTCCACTAGATTAAGAAAGGGAAATTTCTATCATGGAGAAGGAACAGGTTCATCTTGACTATCAACCTGCAACATGTATTAAAGTAATGATCAACAATAATGTTGGCGAGTATACAAGTTTTGATACATAGCATAAATAGAATAAAATGTTTAAACGTGCTCATATCCAACATGAATAACATAATGCAAGTTACTAATATGCTGAAACAGTGTAAACTATACGTCAATCCAAAGTTTCCAACGCAATCGTGCCTTTCCCCAAGACTCAAGGGAGGTTAACATGTTTTACTTAACAATACCCTAAGACTCAAGGGCGGTGCGTTAATCCTATAGCGCTATAATTGTTAAGGTAGGCTTGATCGAAGTTAATGAGCATATAGACACAAAATGTTATACATAGCATATGAGATTAACAAGTATCAACAATGTTTTCATGTTTAAATGTGGATAGAGTGTGATATTAACAAGTTTCAAGTGTTGCGAGTTTTTATATAGAATACATGTTGCACCCAAAGTGTTTAAAATTAAAATGGGATCGAGTATACTCACAGTTTTGCGTAGAGAATTCACGTAAACCGCGAGCGGAGTTGATGAAGTCTCGAGATTAAGCTGAAATGAGTAAACGAGAATGTAAGATTGCTGACGTGAAAGAGTGTTGGATCAGAATGTTTAAATACGCGAAACAAAACAAATAAAATGAAGAACAGTCCCTTCGTACGAAGCTACTCCCTTCGTACGAAGGGAGTCTCCTGATTGGTACGAACAGACTGTTAAAACGAGGGATTCGATCAAATTTGATTGTTAAACAATAGGATACATAATGGTAAACATTAAATAAAATGATCGGGTGTGAAATCTGAGGTTTAAACAGAAAATAAAACGGTTTGGTTGGTTTAACAGTGTGGGTTCGTACGAAGCCCCTTGTGGGTTCGTACGAAGCTACGGTGTTTGTTACAAAATCCTTCTGTTTGATTTTATTTGATGTAAAGGGTGGAAGTATTTGTTTAATTTGTTTAGGCTAATAGATAAAATGCTTAATTAATACCAAACATGCCTGAAAACAGAACTGAAAACGAACCAGAAATTATAAATAGAAGTCCCTTCGTACGAAGCGGGCATAGTCCCTTCGTACGAAGGCACTGCTCTTGATGAAAATTCATGTTTGATCCATCGTAACAGATCATTACTTGATGGAATTAACCTCAACGCAGGCCCTTGACTATGAATTGAGTTAGGGTCTGATGGGTTCCTGATTCCATCGAAATGGCGTAATAATCGAAATGAAAACTATAATTAGGATGTGAACATCTTATGAATTTTGATACAATCTTGTACCAGTGATGCTCCACAACAGTTTGCCTAGGCAAAACGAGTGGAAACCATCCTCAAGATAGTTAGGATCAAAAGTTTTTGAGAAAAGCAAGAGTTTATGATTAGAAATCAAGAAATGAAATGAAGAATGTAATTGAAAGGAAAGAGAGAGAAGTCTTACAAGGATTCTGATCGCAACAGCAATTCGAGAGAGCTTGCAAGAGGAAGGGGTGAATTGGAATGAGGACACAAGGCCTCTATTTATAGATTTGAGGGAACCTAGGGTTTCCTAGATTTTAGCTCGTTCCCGCTTCGTACGAAGGGTCTGGTTTTGAATATTTTATTTTCCAATTTGATTATTTTATATGTTTTAATAAGTTTAGCGAGTATCAAGCGTCAGTGTGTAATTAAGAGCCAAGAATCTTGAATAATATATCGTTCCAAATGTGAATTTTGAATAAAAGTTTGCACATAAGTCTAACAAGAATAACACGAACATGATTAAAATAACTTTGTTTTCATTATGATCAAGAGTCTCGAATTACAATTGAATCGAAAGTAGAATATAACAAGAGTACAAGTGTCTAAAAGTATAAAGTACAACATGACTTGCTAAAATAAGAAAGGTACAAAAAGCGAAGCGTTACACCATATTAAGCCAAACTGCCCAAAACTAGCTCCCGCAGCAAACAACAAAGCAAAGGCAACAGAAGTACCCAAGAAAAATGCCAGAGCATTCGTACTGATGGCCGAAGAAGCTAAGATGATCCCTGATGTGATTGCCGGTACGTTTTTAGTTAATGATGTTTATGCTAAAGTATTATTTGACTCTGGTGCAAACCAAAGTTTTATAAATACTTCTTTCTGCAAACGTCTCAATCAACCATTCTCTAAACTTTACCAAGACTGTCTGGTGGAGACAGCAAATGGAAATTCTATCAAAATAAGCAAAATCCTTCAGGTAGGAAAGATAGAAATTTTAAGTCATAAATTTACTGCTAACCTCTTACCAATGAATCTAGCCAGATTCGATGTTGTATTAGGATTGGATTGGTTGGTAGCTAATCGTGCACGAATTTTGTGTGATCAAAAGTCTGTAGAAGTATATACGCCAACTGGCGAAAGGATCACAATTAAAGGAGACAAGCCGACAAGGTCAACAAAATTCATCTCTGTGATGAAAGCTGCAAGTTATGCACGAAAAGGAGGAATAGTGTATATAATTTCAGCAATCATTAACGCTAAAGGAAAAGAGTTAAAAGATATTCCAGTAGTATCTAAATTCTCAGATGTTTTTCCAGAAGAGTTACCTGGATTACCGCCGGATCGTGAGGTTGAATTCAGAATTCACCTACTACCAGGAACTGCACCAATTGCCAAAGCACCCTATCGTCTAGCACCAATGGAGATGCAAGAGTTAAAGAAACAGTTAGACGAATTATTAGAAAAAGGTTTTATCCAACCTAGTTCATCACCATGGGGAGCACCGGTGTTATTTGTCAAAAAGAAAGATGGATCGATGAGGATGTGTATTGATTACAGAGAATTGAATAAGATTACAATTAAAAATCGGTACCCGATACTGAGAATCGGTGATCTATTCGATCAACTTCAAGGAGCCCGATTCTTTTCTAAGATCGACTTACGCTCAGGATATCATCAACTGAAGGTACAGGAAGAAGACATTCCTAAAACTGCTTGCAGAACAAGGTACGGTCATTATGAATTTACAGTCATGCCATTTGGTTTAACCAATGCCCCAGCCGCATTTATGGACATGATGAACAGGATATGTAAACTATACCTGGATAAATTCATAATTATCTTTATAGAAGATATATTAATTTACTCTAGAAGTAAAGAAGAGCATGCGGATCATTTACACATACTTCTGACATTATTGAGAAAGGAGAAGCTTTATGCTAAATTCTCAAAATGTGAATTCTGGTTGCAAGAAGTGCAATTTCTTGGACACTTAGTTAATCATGAAGGAATTCATGTAGATCCTATGAAGATTGAAGCTATCACCAGATGGAAAGTCCCTGAATCACCAACAGAAGTAAGAAGTTTTCTTGGATTAGCAGGATATTATAGACGTTTTATTCAAGATTTTTCTAGGATAGCCATTCCATTAACCAAACTAACTTGCAAGTCAGTTAAGTTTGAACGGGGACCAAAACAAGAGGAAGCATTCAAGATTTTGAAGCAAAGATTAACGAACACACCAATACTTTCTTTACCAGAAGGAACTGAACACTTTATAGACTATTGTGATACATCTAAGTTAGGATTTGGATGTGTGTTAATGCAACGTCAAAAGGTAATTTCCTATGCCTCCAGACAACTTAAGAAGCATGAAGAAAATTATACAACACATGATCTAGAATTAGGAGCAATAATTTTTGCCCTTAAGATTTGGAGACACTATACGGTAGTAAGTTCGTTGTTTTCACAGATCATAAGAGTTTAAGGTATGTTTTCAGACAAAAGGAATTAAACATGAGGCAGAGATGTTGGATGGAAATCCTTAGCGATTATGATTGTGATATCCAGTATCATGCAGGAAAAGCTAACGTAGTAGCTGATGCTTTAAGTCGAAAGTACCATGAGAAGCCAAAAAGGGTACATGCTCTCAGATTAAACCTGCAGGTAGATTTAAATGAACAAGTGAAAAAGATACAGGAAACCACAGTCAAATATGATGCCAAAGGTTTAAAAGAAATGATTAAAGAATTAGAAAAAAAGAGCATATGGAATTTGGAGATGTACCTATCCAAGGAAACCTTCGAAATCAAATTTTAGAAGAATCAAGTATACGATGCATCCTGGAAGCGACAAGATGTATCATGATTTAAGGAAAAATTTCTGGTGGATAGGATTGAAAAAGGATATAGCAAATTATGTTGCTAAATGTTTAACCTGTTCACATGTTAAAGCTGAACATCAGAAACCTTTAGGATTACTGCAACAATTGGAAATGGGAATTGATAACAATGGATTTTGTTACCAAATTACCCAAGACACGAAAAGGTAATGACACAATCTGGGTGGTTGTAGACAGATTGACTAAATCTGCCCATTTCTTATCAATGAAAGAAACTTTCAGTATGGAACAATTAGCTAAGCTGTATGTGAATGAAAGAGTTTCATTACATGGGATTCCTTTATCTATCGTGTCTGACAGAGACATTCGTTTTACTTCTCATTTTTGGACAAGTTTCCAAAAAGCAATGGGAACCAGATTAAATTTAAGTACAGCTTATCACCCTCAAAAAGAAGGGCAAAGTGAAGGACAATCCAAATGATGGAAGATATGCTTAGAGCCTGTGTGATAGATTTTGGAGGAAATTGGGATGACCACTTACCTTTAATATAATTTTCTTACAACAACAGCTATAATACCAGCATCAATGCTGCACCGTTTGAAGCACTCTATGGACGGAAATGCCGAACGCCAGTTTGTTGGGCAGAAATTGGAGAAAAGCAAATGTCAAGACCTGAGATTGTACAAGAAACAACTGACAAAATTATTCAAGTCAAGGAAAGACTGAAAGCCGCATGAGACCGTCAAAAGAGTTATGCAGATAACAGACGCAAGCCGCTAGAGTTTCAGGTTGGAGACAAAATACTATTAAAAGTTTCACCATGGAAAGGAGTTGTAAGATTTGGTAAGAGAGGAAAGCTAAGCCCAAGGTATGTTGGACCTTTTGAAATTATCAAAAGAATAGGGTCGGTAGCTTATCAACTACAGTTACCTAAAGAGATGGCAGGAGTACATAATGTATTTCATGTATGTAACCTAAAGAAATGCTTAGCAGATGAATCATTAGTAACACCTCTTCAAGATATAGAGGTAAATGAAAAGATTAAGTTTATAGAGAAACCAATACTGTTTGAAGATAGAAAGATCAAGAATCTCAAGCACAAAAGATTAGTTCTGGTCAAGGTAAAATGGGATTCGAAGAGAGGGCTAGAATACACATGGGAGCTAGAATCTGAAATGAAAAGGAAGTATCCTTACCTATTCCAGTGAATCTCGAGGACGAGATTTAAAACAAGGTAGGGAGGATACAACAACCCCCAAACATGTCCTAAAACACTCCGTAATCGAAAAACCGAACCTACGTATCATTATTTTTATTGAAAAACGAAAAAAAAAATAAAGTTTATACGTCTGTCGCAGCCCGTGACAGAATTTATTAAACCCTTCGCGGGTAGCGACGTCCTCGTTTCTATCCGGACACGTTTAGAGACACGTGTCATCCACGTGTCGAGCCTACATATGTGACTAGTCAACCCTAAGCCTAGCTACGAGGCTATGGCGGCCCGCAACAGGAGAAGCCTTGTGCTTCGCGGGGCGCGATGGAACCAGAATTCAGCTATAAATAGAGCCTTTCGGCCACAGTTCACAGTCGCTCAATTCTTTTCTTTTTCTCTCAACATAAGGACGAAAATATACCCCTAATTTCACAAAGCTCTACCCCATTGTAAGTGTTTTAACCCCTGATCACTGATTCGATACTCTGTCCGATCGATCTTGAACCCAACAACTGATGCCAAAACACTGCCTGATAAAGGCTATGCTTTGTAAACTAAGTTGGGGTTCTGTCTTGTGACGTATTGATAAAGTTGAATTGGGTTATTATACTAACACACGTGCATTGTATATTTTTAATAGGAACTCAAGAAAATTATCAGAAAATATTTCCAGAAAGCCTATAGAAAAGCCTAAGTTTACAAAGTGAGTCATTCTCCTTTTTATCACATATTTGTGATACATTTATATTTAAAATGCTTTTCAAAACCCTAAATGTTTATCAGTTATACTTACAGTGATTAAGTCTTTGTATTCTACAATTACTGCCCGTATGTGGGGTTTTGTACACACTACTATTCAAGCGTTACTATTGGACAAAGAGTTAGCCAATAGTAATATGACCACAGTCATTATAACTTCCAACATGACAAATACTGAATGAGTTTTTGGGTAGATATAAACATTGTAATCGCTCTTAAAACTGTGAAGTGATAACGATTTATTTTTATAAAATGGAATGTACTCGCCAGTATTTCTTGCTGATAAAATATTTTTAAAACGCGTTTCAGGTAACTTGATGTGAAGCTATTAGAAGCCAGCTATGGAGCACTGAAGGCTTAATGAAAGTGGCTATAAGTTACCTAAATAAAAGCAAAACTTATGTTTTCAGCAACAAGGGTTTATCCCTATAAATACTCTATAAATGGAATGTGGGTTTTAGCCTATTTGTTTAATATAAAAAGTCTGGTGTTTTACAAACTCTGAATTTAATTCCTAACTACGATCCTGATGTTTTAATTTCGCTGCTAAATTAATAAACACCGATACCACCAGGTTGGGGTCAGGGGCTGCGACAAATATCGAGACTTGTGTGCCTCCTTCATCAAGAGTTCACGAAGATCAGGATGATTAGGAACCCAAACGCGATCGAGATAGTGCATAATACCATCGGATTTGGTTACGAGACTTTCTTCTGCACCACATTTCATCTCGTTATAGAGGTTACCCTCGTTAACATATGAGTACTAAGCTTCTCAAATGTGGTTTCGAAGATCCCCGATGAGTTGGAAGGAACAAACACTCTTGATATGAGTTTTACGACTAAGAGCGTCAGCCACTACATTTTCTTTACCTGGATGGTAGCGGATTTCGCAGTCGTGTTCATTTAACAACTCTATCCAGCGACGCTGACGCATGTTGAGTTCTTTTTGATTGAAGATGTGTTAAAGGCTCTTATGGTAGGTGAAGACCACACACTTAGTACCATATAGGTAGTGTCGCCAAATCTTCAAAGCCAAAACAACTGCACCAAGTTCAAGATCGTGCGTAGTGTAGTTCTTCTCATGAATCTTGAGTTACCTTAACGCGTATGCGATAACCTTGTCCCGTTGCATAAGAATGCAACCAAGACCTTTGTTTGATGCATCGCAATACATGACGAAATCACCGTTACCATCGGGAAGAGAAATGATAAAAGCATTGCAAAGCATGTCCTTGAGGGTTTGGAAATACTCCTCTTGTTCGGGACCCCAAACAAAAGGTTTATCTTTTTTGGACAAGGAATTGAGAGAAACAGCGATTTTAGAAAAGTTCGAAATGAAACGACGATAATAACCAGCTAGACCAAGGAATGAACGAATCTCGGACGGAGACTTAGGAGCAATCCAATTCTTCACAGCTTCGATTTTCATAGGGTCAACGTGAATACCAAGTTTGTTGACGGTGTGACCAAGGAATTGAACTTCTTTCAACCAAAATTCGCACTTGGAGAATTTGGCGTAAAGTCGTTCCGCACGTAAAAGCTGAAGGATAAGACGCAAGTGTCGCTCGTGTTCTTCTTGAGTCTTGGAGTAGATAAGGATACCGTCGATGAAGACGGTCACAAAACAGTCGAGATAAGGCTTGCACGCATGGTTTGTCACATCCATGAATACCGCAGGTTCGTTGGTCAAACCAAAAGGCATGACCACGAACTCGTAGTGACGATAACGTGTACGAAACACGGTTTTAGGAATATCTTCTTCGAGGACTCGAAGTTGATGATAACCAGAACGGAGACCGATCTTGGAAAAGCATGTCGCACCTTGTAATCGATTGAAGAGATCATCGATGCGAGGAAGATGATATCAGTTTTTTACTGTAAGCTTGTTGAGCTCACGATAGTCAATGCACATCCGAAAAGATCCATCTTTCTTCTTGATGAACAGAACGGGAGCGCCCCAAGGAGAAGTACTAGGGCGTATAAAGCCTTTATCAAGAAGCTCTTGAAGTTGGCTAGATAGCTCTTGCATTTCCGAGGGTTCTAAACAATAGGGAGACTTAGCGACAGGCGTAGCGCCAGGCACTAAATCGATTCAAAAGTCGACAAAACGAGGATGAGGAGGATCAGGAAGATCCTCTCAGGGAAAACGTCAGGAAAGTTACAAACGACAGGAACGTCACTCACACTTAGACCCTTATCCTTCTTTTCCACAACGTGGGCAAGAAAGGCGAAGGAACCCTTACGCAAGTACTTGTTTGCTTGAGTACACGACATAAGCTTGAGACCTTTAGAAGGTTTCTCGCCATAGGCGTGTAAAGAATCACCGTTAGGAAGAGGAGGAAGGAGAATAAATTTCTCAGAACAAACGACTTCAGCACGAACTCGCCTAAGCCAATCCATGCCTACTATGATATCGAAGCTACCCAATTGCATGGGTATGAGGTCAATCGAAAATGTATGATCGTTAAGGTTCAGGAACACTTAGAAAGAACAGAATCGACAGTGACAGATTTACTGTTAGCGACTTCGACAGTGAATGATTTGGGCAACTTAGAACGTCTACACTTAAGCAAAGGTTCAAATTCAATGGATACAAAACTTTTATCGGCGCCAGTATCAAATAAACACGAATCATAGACATTGTTAACGAGAAACGTACCGTTGATGATGTCGTTGGCATTCTAAGCTTGAGCAACTGTGATCCCGAAAGCTCGTCCATGCGCTTTTTGTTGTGGCAGACGTTGGAGAAATGATTAGGATCGCCACACTTGAAACATGCATGACTAGTGGCAGCTTGAGGTTGGGCTTGGTTAGGTGCGGGGTTTTGGGCTACAGCAATGGTTTGGTTTTGGTTGACTAGTGGCTTTGGGCCACTGCGACATTGGGTTGCAAAATGCCCAAACCTATTGCAATTCGTGCATAAGCAGCATGGTGTATGGGCAGGGTGATGGTATAAACATGTGTTACACTTGGGATGAGTCCTAGTGTATGCCTTCTTGGTAGGCTTGGGGTTGGTTGGTGCAACTTATTGGATGGGTTGAGGGTTTTGCGGAGTGACTACCGCACAATTCTTGCTTAAAGCCTCCCGCTTCTTAACTTGTTGTTGTTCTTGGGTGGTTTGGATGGAGTGGGCTCAATGACGGTGGTATCGGTGGTGGCTTTGTGTGCATTTTTGGATGAAACCTTGTCGGGGGTTCCATGAAGAACACAGTTGTTGTTGAGTTTTGCGGCCAAATGGTAGGTATCTTCGAGGGTTTTGGGTGAGGCGGATTCAACAAGGTGCATGATCGATGGGGGAAGGCAGCGAATGTACTTTGCGATGGCCTTGTCGACGGAGTCGACTTGGCTAGGGCAAAGAGCACTTAGTTGTTTGAAACGAGCTGTGAGGCCAGTGTTGTCGTTCCCCACTTGCTTCAAATTCCAGAATTCGTTCTCTAGTTTCTGAAGCTCATGCGGAGGACAAAACTCGTCCTTCATCAGTTTCTTTAAATCGGTCCAAGGGAGGGCATGAGGGACTTCGTTACCATGAGCGTTACGCTCGGAGGTCAACCAATCAAGGGCTCTTGATCAGAAAACACCCGTCGCATTGATGGTACACAGGTTGTCAGGGCAACCACTTTGGAGGAATGTGACCTCAATGGCATCAAACCATTGAAGCATCTTAGTGGCGCTCTCTTTGCCTGTGAAAGGTAGTGGGTCACAAGAACAAAACTGCTTGAACGTGAACGTCAACTTAGGTGTTTCCCCCTTAGATTCAACAGAGGCATTGGGTGATTCGGTATTGGGTGGTGGTTGGATCTTGCAGACATTGTCAGGGATGACCATAGCCATCTGTTTAGCCATGAATTTCATGAGGTCTTTCTTCGACATCGACTTGTCGTTGTTGGAACCCTTCTTTGAACTAGACTTGGACTTCTTGTTGAGGGAGTTAGACATATGTTGAGAAGACATCTAAAGAATCGAAAGAGGAATAGAGGATGAGACTTGATCGTAATATAAAAATCACGTTTTTGCATGTATAAGTATGTAAGCATCACATAACACGTATAATTCACATAGTTTGCATGAGCATAACAAGTATTTCATAAAGCATCAACACGTTTAAATGCACAAAGGAGTATAAATTTAGTTTGTTCAAGAGAATTATTATTGTTTTTTATTGCGAGAGACGTGCGAATTATGCATTGGTTTCGAAATGAACATCAACACGTATAAATGCACAAAGGAGTATGAATTTAGTTTGTTCACGAGAATTATTATTGTTTTTTATTGCGATAGACGTGCGAATTATGCATTGGTTTCGAAATGAACGAGGTAACAAGTATTAAAACACATAAAATTTGAGATAACATAAAAGAGAGGTAATGTAAAATAAGGAATGTCACAGAACGTAACTAAGACTTTTCCAAAGTAAAACGAAGATCCTTTCAAACTAGGGAAACGTGCTTTGGCCTATAGGTAAAATACTCTCATCGAGAAGCGATTAACGGTATTTTACCCTTACAGTTACTACATGTCCCTAATCGATTGAAAAATCAAAACTTTGGCGGGATTGAAAATCGAGGAATGGGACTAGCTGACAAGATGCGGGTTTCACCCCTAACTTGACAACATCGTACCCTAAGTGTTGTTTGTATTCGTCGGGTCAAGAAAGTTAATTCCGACACATTAACGAGGATCCACTAGAGTTAGATTGGAAATTTTCCATCAAGATGTGGATTTCACTCCTAACTTGATGGCGTAATTTTGTGCCAAAAATAGAATAAGCGGATTGAGAGTCATTCACCAAAGTATAGGTTTCATGCCTATTTTGGTGCAATCATCTCGTTTGTACAATCTTTGAGTCTTCAACGTGTATATTGTGTAAAATGTCTTAGGAAAGACATATGTATATGTATTAAGACAAAAGGAGAGATAGAAGTAAAGTAGGAAGACTTAACATATTAAATAAGAATCAAGAATGGTCAAAGTTTGGTACTTACTATAGACTACGTCGAACATGGCAATTCTACCTAATTCCCTATAGTTATGGCTCTAATAGCAATCTGTCACACCCCAACCGATGGCGGAAACATTGGAGTGAGACGAACGAGATTGCTCGAGACTTCATAACACTATTGCGACAATAATTAATAGAAAACTGATTTCATTCTTTGATAACAAATTGTCACATTACAACATACGAAAATCAAGTACAACATTCTTTCAAGATATAACAACAAGACAATAATCAAAATACAACATGGTTTCAAAACGATACAACAACCTAATCTAGTATTTCAAAGCGTGTATCTAAAGTATCCCTACTAGATTTCATCCATCTCAACATCATCAACCTACAATATGTTTAAAATACATGGTTCAATATAAAAGTATTGGCGAGTATACAAGTTTGATACATGGCATAAGTATAAAACGATTCACACGAATCCATACGGCAACCTTAGTTATCGAGATTAACGTAAAACTAGCATGCGAATATACAAGTCAATCCTCTGATTACCGCAAGTATAAAAGACTTAACATGACCACAAAACTACGGGCGGTGCGTTACTCCTAAAGCGCTATACATGTTAAGGGGAGGCTCATACGAAGTTAATGACAAATTTATTACATAAGAATGTTCCAGAAACACGAATCAAGTATAACGTATTAGCATACATGTATTGGACTGTTTATGTGATTGTAAAAAAAAAGTCTAAATGTAACTGTGTAGGTTTATAGGTAAATATATTGCACCCAAAGTGTAAAAACGAAAAAAGGGCGTTCGAGAATACTCACGGTTTTGCAAAGCTTTCCTTTGGTAATCCCATGAAGAGTTGGAGGTTTGAAGGTTGGAAACAGCGAGGTCGCCCTACATGGGGTAAACGAAGGTGTGTGAGTATTCGAAATGTTAACGAAGGATTTGGATTGGAATTTAAAGTACAAAAAGTATGTACGCATAAAAGTATATCTAGTCTAAGAACTCGTTGTGACACTAAGTTGTATGTGATTTCATGGGTCCTAGTTTGCCCATTAGAATCAACTACGAGAGACTTAGAATCCTAGATAAAGTAGCCTAAGTTCATGACAAATAATCATAAACCGATTATCATCATAAGTTCGACCATATTTGTATATATATATACATATATTTATATATAGTTATATAACAATCCTAAGCTAAGTCCATCAAGAGTATCATAGATTGTCATGTAAGTCAAGGATGGAGGCTTAACCTCATTGTATGATTCACCAATGCACAAATCATCACAAGGATGATTCGGATGCTCATGAATGAAAAGGAAATATACAACTAACTAGTATATCATCAAGTAGCTAACTAAGATCTAACCCGGGTGAGCCAACTCAACATGGAAAGAATTAACTAAGTGTTGGAGGCTAGATAGGGTTATGTTACTTTAAGACTAGCAAGCTACTTGGAATAACAAGATTAAAACATCAAGTGAGGTGTGGAACAAGTTAGGATAGCCAAAGCTTCCAATGTTCACACTTTCACCAAAACACAAGGCATGCCATATGAACTATGGTAGACTTGGATGGTTTCCAACACTTGTGGGTTGTCTTAAACCCAATTAAAACATAAATTTTAGAGGGTATTTGCACCTATAAACTTGTAGGAATTAAGCTCTAACAAGTTCCATAACCATAGATGGGTTTAGGAAGATGTTAGGCGTAAGATTCTTGAAGAAAAGTTGAGTTCATGAAAAGTTAACCATAGATCTTCTAAAACAGAAAGTTTGGACCTCAAAATGGTGTTGTTCCACCTTGGTTTACCATGGTAAACCTGTGGAAACATTCCTAGAGGTGTTCCAAGCTTTGTAGAAGAAGAAATGGTGAAGAAAAGTTGAAGAAAAGTGAGTTTGAACTCACTTTTGCACTTAGAAAGTTTCTGCCTTGAACTTGAATTTCCAGAGAATTTGAGAGTGATTGGATGATTTAGAAGTGTTTGGTGTAGGTCCCTTAATTCGTATGGATCTTCATATAATCGTCTATCTAACCTAGAGTGCAGAATCCTCTAGATCAGATTGTTACAGAAAATAGTAGAAAACAGAATTCACAATTAAACCGGGATTCTATTGATTATCCAACTTGCAGTTTACAATCAATTCAATACCTCACACAACCTCACAGCCACTCTCTGTGATCTTGCCTGTCTCAAAAACATCCTTCTCTCTCTCTACATGTTTTTCTCTCTCTAGAATTCTCCTAGTTGTTTTAAACCCTAATCACAAAACATGTTTATACACCACATGTCTGTGAACTGGGCTTCTAACTGGGCTAGGCCATTCTCCAAGCCCATTACAACAATAAACTCCCTAACCAATAATGCTAAGCCCAATACAAAATATCCAAAGACTAAATAAACAAACGATTAAGCTGTTGTCACCGAATATGCACCAACAGACCCCCCTTGACAATAGCTTCATAGTGTAACTTTTTCTTCAAACATCTTGTGTTCTTTTGGTCTTTGGATAGTGTCAGCTACATAGTTTCTGACATCAACAGACTCCCCCTTAGCTGATGCTTCCAATCTCCAAAACTTTCATTCATTGTAGATTAGTGAACTAGCAATCTTTGGTTAAGCAAGTGTCTCCAAATTCTCCCATATCTCTTTCTGCAATGTAGTAGAAGGATCCTACCATGCATCTTAACACATTCTTCGCTTCACTCTCAATCTGCACTTTACTTGTATTCTGCACTTCCTTTTGATAACTGCATCAATCTGTTTAGAAACACAAGCAAGTATCTCGAAAAACCATTAGCCTTTTTCACATTAAAGATAAACCAAATTTTGTATCTTATCATGCAAAAACAACAACCTGTTAATTCAAAATGGAAGTCTTTTAAAAAAATATTTTTGGTTTTTTTTAATAAATAACACAACTAAACAAAAATAAAAAATATTTACAATACATCTTTTTTGTGAGAAACATGTGCAAGAAGATCATATCAGCAAAATCAAACTGTTTTCACACTATTAGATAATTCTTTATATAATTTTCATGAAAAGCAGTTCAAGACGATTACCAGTATTGTTTATCTAACCAACTGGGGTAGCCCAGTTGGCCAGCCTCACCCCCTCTTTCTCAAGAGAGCCGGGTTCGAGTCTTGGGAGGCACAAGACCGCCAAGACGACAACTCGGTGGGTATTAACCACCAGGCAGCTATGGGGCAAAGCTAGCTTGTGGAGTGAGATCACTCCAGCGGCCGGGAGGTCCGTGCAATACCCCCCCCCCCCCCCCAGTATTGTTTATCCACTTAAACAAAATGCATGAACATTTCAAGTTCCATTACCGTATGATATGTTAAGGTAATATTATACCGGTATACTAGTGTGTCCCATTTCAGGACATACCCCCGCAATCAAGGTATGAACAAAGGTTCCTCGTAGTAGATGAGTATACCGAATTCATCCGTTTTGTTTTACAACAATAGATAATTGGTGATCAGGTCAGTACTTTCGTACAGCAAATAGACCAATATCTAACGAGGGCTAATACAAATACCAATTTTGGTATGATTTATGCATTTTTCACATTTGAATGACTCTCTAGGAGAGCTTCTTCAATTTCTAGGTTTTTGGCATTTTTAGCTCTTTTAAGATATCCTGGTTGTGCCTAGGTCAGCATGTATCTGGATGCAGCAGAAGGACAACCCTGATATCCCGGATGAAATAACAGTATAAAGACCCAAAACCTCAGATTTTGGCAATCTATCAACGCAAGAGTTAAGGTCATTAAACCATACGCCACTGATGTGTTCCCCACTCATACTCAGTTCGTTAGGTTTATATCACATTGGTAAGTTGATTATTTCATGCTTTTTGCCTACTGGTACATCATACGATGAAGCTAATATCACACTTAAGCAATTTAATTTCAATTTCAGTGTAACAGTCTAACTTGCTGATGTACTATTATTTCTTCTTTTTCACACCATGAAATCTCTTTTTTCAATTTTTCATTTTTTGTGCTTTCCATTTTTCAATGTGTTTGTGTTTTTTTTTAATTTTTAACTTACTCCCCCTAAACTGACGCACTATCTAAACTCTTTTTGGCTTAGAGAAATTTCCCCTCCTAAATTTTTATTTTTATGGAGCAAGTTTTAAAAAACACAAATTTAAAGCACAAATAGACTCCCACTTCAATCTGACAAAAGTTTTTCAATCTTCAATGTAGTAAATAGCTCGTTACCAATTTTAACCTACTATTCACCTCAGATGGTTGACAGGAACAATCACTGTTGAACACATCAACAATCCTTCTTGGTCATTCTGCACACACTCAACAACTCAGTTAGACTTGAGAACCCAAACCTTACTGGTTTTGGGTTGACCATAAACATCCACATAAGATGCCTCTAACCAATATCCATCACACCCTACTGGTGTCTTGGATGTCTTCCCTGTTGTTGCACAAGATTTATAATTTCCACTAGGTCTTTGATCGCGAGAGTTCCAATAAACTCTCGGAATTTCCGACCTTTGAAAATCATTATCTCGAAACCTTCTTCGCCCATTCTCATAACTTGATCTTTGGAAAAATTTTGGATTTTGTTGAATATTTGAGTTACCAAAACTCATATATCCACTTCGTTGTTGAAAATTCCGATTACCAGAAGTTTAGTATCGGTGTTGATATCCAAAATTTTGACTTTGAAACCGATTTGATTTACCATTATAATGACTAAATTGTGGGGAAATATTTCTTGGTCTATCAAATCTTCCTGATGTTGAAGGTTTATGTTGAAATCTAGGTTGATTTGTCTGACTAGTTGGTTTTACATTATTATTTGAACCAACCTAATTCCCATCCTTAACCTCATCGACTTTTTGCTTACCTTTCTTCAAAGAACAACAACTAGCCACATGTCCTTTGTTGTGACAATTAAAACAGGACCTTTTCTTATAAACTTTCTTTTTATTTGATCCCTTTTTAAATGTTTTGGGCTTTTTATCTTCAGTATCCTCATCTACTTTATGAGGTGAACTGTTAGACCCAACAGATTCTTTCAAAGAAACTGGACTATTTGGCAAGTCCACAGCTATCGGATCCACTACTTCTTGTGCAGTGGGTACAAAATTAGTTAGCTCATCTTCATTTGGTAAAAAGGAGTAGTCTTGACTTTTAGAAGATGAAGTTTTACTAAACCCCACTCCCGTTTTATCATTACTCTTTTTCAACCATTCTTGCATATGAGTCCTAACTAACGAAGATTTTCCAAACTGGTCTAACTTTTGATTAAGTTCAACGATTTGGTCTTGTGCAATGGCCAATTCCTTGCACTTTTCTGAAAGCTCGTTAGTTTTATCCTTCACAGTTTCACGAGCCAAATCAATGACCTGTAACAGTTCATTGACTTTGCTTGTCAAACTGCTGATTTCTTGTTCATTTGATTTGAGTTTATTTAAACAATTTGACTCTTTGTTAATCAAAAGAACATTTGACTCTTTTAACTTTTCTAAATAAGCGACCATAAGTTTGTTTTGCTCCAATAGTCTGTTAACTTTACCCTGTAGTTCAGTGCAATTAAGATATGTATGACTTACCGATTCTGATGTTATCTTCACCTCTGTTGTAAGTCCATTCACATCATTCAAGCCCTTTGAAGTCTCTGCATCCTTCTTTTCAGCAGTCTCCTCATTAGCTTTCTTCTTCTCTTCTTCCTCAGTAGCTACTTCTCCAATCTTTACAGCTGCAGTCTCAGCTACACAAGCTTGATCACATGCATTTGGTCTTGAAGAAATCTGATAATGTTTTTCCAAAGCTTCCCACAACTCTCTAGACGTCACATAGTTACAGAAACTATAACTAATTTCTACTGGTAAGGATTTCTTGATCGCTGCTGAAGCTTGCTTCTCAGCATCAAACATCCGTTTCTCAGATTCATCCATCTTCTCATAAGAAGTCACCCTAAGTCTCCCATCAACTTCATATGTAGGAGCAATGTATCCATCTATCATATAGCTCCACATCCTAGAATCTTCACTTTGAACAAAAGCCTCAAACTTCTTCTTCCAGACAGGATATTCTTTGACGTTTATCAGCTTTGGCCACTTTTTAATAGTCTCACTGACATTCTCTATTTTGGTCATCACGCAGCGTAAAAGTTTAATTGGACTTTGGTAACCTGTGTCAAAATCCAAATCTAACTTCTCTACTGGTCCTTGTCGAGCTTTTACCGTAACCGACTGGTTAAAACCGTACAAAAAGTCTCCGAAAACTGTGATTACCAAATTCTACCGTTAGACTCGTCTCGAGAATACGAATCCAATGATATGTATTTTCCAAAACCTTTTTCGGATTTTCCGTGCCTTTTTTTTCTTAAAAATAAATGAGTTCAACCGTGCAAACGGTTTGCGAAGATTGTTTACGAATCGTTTTTTATTCACAAAAATGTTAAATACTCTATACGCAGCTAAATACTCCACCTTTTTTTAAATACTCCAACAAATACACTGGTTAGCCAATTATGCTGAAGTTAATTACGCAGGTGAGTCAAAAGCACTGGTGGATAAATACGCTGGTACTGAGTAAATACGCTGAGATACAACTACGCTGGGGTAAAATACGCTGAAGATTAAATACTCCAGTTAAATACGCTGGAAAATCAGTCCAGTATTATGACGCCTAGCAAATTCGCCGATCACCATGATAATGTCGTTGAGGACTATTACCACAGTTACCAAAGTCGCCTTTGGATTTAAATACGCTGGTCAGTCGGCGTAATTGTTAAATACTCTGGTCAGTCAGCAAATACGCCGGAACAACTTGTTCAGCAAGTCAGTCAACAAATCCGCCGGAAAATGCTAAAAATCCAATCTTTTCAAAATTTGAAAAGATTTTATCCAAATTCTCCAAATCTTTTTAACACTTTCCTGCAAAATCAAACAACCAAAATCAACAAAAATTTGATAAAAATCTGAAAAACACAACGAAGAACAAATCTTCAAGTTTTTCTTCAAAATCATCAAATTTCCTCAACCAAAAACACTAACACAGCAAAATTAAATACCCAGACAGATCAAAATAACCCTAAAATTTTCGTAAATCCCAAGAACAGCCTCCAAAAATTTCGAAAATCCTTCAACAACTCTCCAAAACCCTAGTTTTCTGCAGCAGCCAATTCTGAACCGAGCCAATCAAGGGCCTAATGCTCTGATACCAATTGTAGGTCCCTTAATCCATATGGATCTTCCCAGAATCTTCTATCTAACCTAGAGTGCGGAATCCTCTAGATCAGATTGTTACAAAAAATAGTAGAAAACAAAATTCACAATTAAACCGGTATTCTATTGATTATCCAACTTGCAGTTGATAATCAATTCAATACCTCACACAACCTCACAGCCACTTTCTGTGATCTTGCCTCTCTCAAAAACGTCCCTCTCTCTCTCTACACGTTTTTCTCTCTCTAGAATTCTCCTAGTTGTTTTAAACCCTAATCACAAAACATTTTTATATACCACATGTCTGTGAACTGGGCTTCTAACTAGGCTAGGTCATTCTCCAAGCCCATTACAACAATAAACTCCCTAGCCAATAACGCCAAGCCCAATACAAAATATCCAAAGACTAAATAAACAAACTATTAAGCTGTTGTCACCGAATATGCACCAACATTTGGAAAGTGCAAATGAGGGTTAGAGATGTTGTATTTATAGTGGGTGACTTAGGTTTAGTCTTAAATGTGTTTTAAAGCTGATTAGGTAAGAATATGGTTGAGAAATAGGGCCAATCCCGTGCACAAAACAACCTGGCTGCGGATCGACGTCCTTGGCGGGTCGCGACAGAAAGCAGGGGGGTCTCCGCGTCCCGCGGCGTCCCTTGCCCGAACACTTTTGCTTTGTTTCCATTTTTGACACATTCAGCCCCTATACTTTGATAATTAATATAGTTTAAGTTATATTTTTGGGATAACTTCCGTTTTGCTCCCTGTGGTTTGGTCACTTTAACGGTTTTGCCCCAATCATTTAAAAACGGCTATTTTTCTCCTTGATGTTTCGATCTTGTCGCCAGTTTTCTCCCTGGCTCTAACTCCATCCATATTGTATGTTCACTGAAAGGGTATTTTTGTAATTTCAAGTTAACATACAAGATCCGAGTACCCTTACGTTATACTTGAAATTACCGAGATACCCTTCCAGTTAACATACAATATGGACGGAGTTAGAGCCGTGGAGCAAACTGGCGACAAGATCGAAACATCAAGGAGGAAAATGGCTGTTTTTAAATGATTTGGGCAAAAACCGTTAAAGTGACCAAACCATAGGGAGCAAAACGGAAGTTAACTCTATATTTTTTATAATTAACATATAATTTAGTATAAGACATGTATGAAAGTATATATTGAGTATGGTGAATGTGTGACTAAGTATTGACACGCATAATAAGTATCAAGGCACGTATTTACGACAAATTGTATGTAAATAAGTACGTGTTTGTGTGAACGATGAATATGTATCAAGTATGTAAATAAATTGAATGTAAAACAAGTATGAATAATCAAGGTATAATTCATATAAAATGATCCAGTTTTATTACGATCAAATCCTCGGATTAAAATGATTGGAAATGAAATACGATTACAAGAGGTTACAAGTTTCCAAAAAATAGAAATACAAGTCAAAGTTTCTAAATAAGGAAAGTTACAAAAGCGAGGCGTTACGCAAATCGACTTCAAAATGCTTAGTTCTATCATGAAACACAGGGTTAACAGTGATAGACATAGCTGTTGTGTTATCACAAAAAAACTTAATTGGCAACTCTACTGAGATTCCCAACTCAAGTAAAACATTGTTAATCCAAATTACTTCACAAGCTGCAGAACACATAGATCTATACTCAGCTTCAGCTGAGGATCTAGACACCGTAGCTTGCTTTTTTACTTTTCCAGGAAACTAAAGAGTTTCCCAAAAAACACAAAACCTAGTCACTGATTTTCAGGTTTTAACACATTTTGCCCAGTCTGAATCTGCATATGCAGTGATGTTAAGACCAGACCCTTTATTAAAAACAACACCTTTACCAGGAGCCTTTTTTAAATATCTTAGTAATCTAAATGCAATCTTTAAATGTCCATAATTAGGACTATGCATATTGATGTGCATAAAATACAACATATAAATTACATTAAACAATGCATAAAAAACCCTTTTTCGGTACTAATGTTGGAAAAAACATGTTCCTTTGTTTACTTTTAATTTACATGATCAAAAGAGCTAAAACGAACAAAAGGAACAAACTAACAACAGAAACCAACATAAATACAAAGAAGAAGGATTGACACGACTCGCAGAACCCCCATCCATATCCAAACCAACAAAAATAACAAAAACAGAAGCTTAGGCATGGAGCCGTGCCTAGTCAAGACTCCCTGCAGAAAAAGAAAACAGCAAAAGACAAACCAACACGGGGTCGTGCTAAATTAACATGGGCCATGGTCAACTCTAAGATTCAAAGAATCTGAGACAGTACAGCAATTACAATCACCATGGGGCCGTGCTCTGCCACCATGGGGGCGTGTTAGTACAAGACCTGACATCTGCAGTTAATGAAGGTAGGGAAAGTGAAGACCACGAAGCCGTGCTAGGTGGGCACGGGGCCGTATGAATGATCCGTTTCCAGCTATAAATAGGGGTGCTTGGTTTCATTCTAACTCATCCCTTGGCAAACCAGTTCTCTCACACTTTCCATCAGTCCACCACCACTACAATACCAACACCCACCACCATCATCCATCTTTCATCTTTTAGAGTGTGTAGTAGTATCGAGATCCAAGATCGATCGTAAGAGTTCTTGTCAAACAAAGGCATGCTTGGCTAAATCTCTTACATCAGTTGGTGAAGACAAATCTTTTATGTATTACTTTTGATTTCCAATCATTGGCAACTTTTTATTTGGGTATGTATTAATTGCACACCCTGACTTTTGCGGAAGTGTATACATGTGACTTGATCAGTTTTCATTGCATTCGACTATAATAAACAACTATATGACTGAAATAATGATGTTCATCCATTCATAAGTTTAAAACATTACAACCATAAGTTGTTCAAATTTTCCAACCAACGCAGTATTACATTAAGTTACAACCCATCAACAGATAATAAGTTTCGAAAAAGGACTTGTTTAACAAAAGACTAGATTCACGAGGCTTTGCACCATATATCTCATCAAAGGTGAAATATACAGTTCATACCCTCCAAAAGTGGATGACATCTAAGCTTGAAATTCACTTCTTGAAAACAACACCAGCGCCAAAGATCCATCTAGTTTCCTGAAATACATGAAAGTTGAAAACAATCAACAAAAGTTGAGCGAGTTCATGCGTTTTATGTGAGCTCCAAATACACTTGTAAACATTTGAGAGATTCTTTTGATAACAGGTATGTAAAGCGTCTATGAACAGATCATTAATGTTTTGCAAGGACATTAATATGTGTGGTGGCGTAGGAAGCACTCAAACCTAGCGGTTTTCCTTCGGTCCATCCGGCTGAAACGACATAGTCACCACATGCGGCCACACAAGGACCTATGAGTGGGGCTTGGTACACCCGATAGATCTACCACTCCTGTCCCTCGGTCTTAACAAGATTAATGGCACTTAAGAGAGATACTACCCATCCACATGATCTATCAGTTCATTCCCTAGCTAAACCATACCATTGAAACATGTATTTCGCCTCCGAGAGTTATAAATCCGAAAAACAGTTAAGAGAAAAGGGGGACATGAACTCACAAGTTTGCGTCCGTAATCGCATGTGCTCAAAGTCGAATTCCTCGGGTCGTGTCGCTACCTACAAACGCGCTACGTTTTATTAGACACCTCGGTTGTGTAACGACTCTTAGTCTTAATTATTTATTAGCACTTGTTTTGGAATTTTGTATACTTTGAGTTACACTTTCGATGTATGATGTATATATATTTTTTATAATTATAAATAATTCCAAACTTAATATATTAGTTAAAATAATTATATTTTAAATTATGTTATTTTCATGCAAGTATTCGGGGGGTTTGTTAAAAATAATATATTTTTAACTCATTTTGCCATATAGTTCATACATGCGCATGTTTGTAGATTCCATGACCAACATACCGTTTTATTATGTATTATACATTTATACGTATTTCCAAGTATACGTATACTAGTATTATGAACATGTTAAGTATGTCACTTTGTATTCTCATGCTTGTCTATAATACTTGTTTGAGGGTATTTTACCAAGTGTTGGTAGTGTATGTTGGTATGTATTTGTACATATAGGAATACGTATTTTCTTGTATTTATTAAGTATTTCATACTTAATATATATATATATAATTTTTCCGGAATATTGTTTCCACTAAAAATCAATATTCTTGTATTCTTAAAATATATATATATTTCAAGATAAATTTATAGAGAAATATCTATATTTGACTTGGTAAAATATATGTATTCACATATATCTTAAAAATACTTTATTTTTAAGATCAAGTCAGAAAAATATATTTTTAGTTCCTACTAAAATAACATATTTTTAAAGTGTTTATGAAAACATATATTTCCTCATACTCAAAATAATATATTTTAAGTTTGACAAATATGATATATTTTTATGATAATTGTAAAAATTCATACTTTGCCGTTTGCTCGGTTTTGAAAATACCGTTTACCAAGTTTGTCATAATACGAATTAAAATTCCGAAATATCTATATAATTTGTCCAACGTGTCCATTGTCTGAATGTCCGTAATTTGTGTACAAGTTATATATTTATTTTCTTGTAATTTTTGTAATTCTTCAATTACAATTTTTGGTATTTTTGTGTGGTATATTATTTTTGAAGTTCCTAATTTTTAGTATAACTAATACAAATAATATACACATAGCACATAATTTGTGTGATTTCTAAATATATATTTTCCTAAATATATACTTAGTTATTTTTATTTTTCTGAAAATCAACCTCCATTACTTGTAATTTTTATACCAAAATTTGTGGCAATTTTTATACTTAAAACCATGATTCAAGTTTACTTGTAAACACTTGTTAAAACATATTTTTCTAAGTGTTTAAATTCTACAAAAAATTTGCCATAGTTTTCTTTGAAAAATGGAGGTTTCCATGCTTTAAGCATGTCATTTTCTTTTTCAAAATCATCAACAATCATCCATAACAATTTACAACTTACCATATGCATAAAAATACATTTCTTCATGAAGTTATGAACTTGAACTTTTATAAAAACTTGTAGTCTTTTAGTATAGTGATTAACAAGTCCTATTAACTTCAAAAACATGACTTTTACTTCATAAGAACCATTCTTGTAAAAATTCCATCTTTACAACTTGTAAACCATTTTCATAAAAATTCATCTTCTTTAACTTTTTATGTTCTAAATATTTCAAGTGTTCCATTTTTACTCATGTAATGGTCTTACTTTCTTTCAAAACTCAAAACCATGTTTCATCATAAGTAAACTTTTATTTCTTGAAACTTTAATGTTTGGAGTCCTTCATTTTTAAGACCTACAACTTGTAGGAACCATTTTTATCACAAAAACAAGTTTACTTTACAAGTTTATCCTTCACATAATGTAAGCTCTACATGGATCTTTCAAGATCCAACATCATACTTGCTAGATCATGTTTTAAATCATCATCTAGCAAGCACTTATGTGGTGTTTAACACCATACACACAAGACATCATCAAAAAAGTTCATAACATAACATAAACAACTTATATTCTTGTGATTTTTTGTTTTGTTCATGTGTTTATCTTCTTGTTTATGTAAGATCTTTTATTTTCTTTGTCATTCATACTCTTTAACTACTAAAACAAGATGTAAAAATGAGTTCAAGATGCACTTACAACTAGCTCAAGGCTAGGGTAGAACAAGAAGATGAGAATGAAGAAAAGATCCAAAGCTTGCAACCTTCTTGAATCACCTTAATACACCTCGTGATATGCTTGGTTTGGTTAGGATTTGAGTGAAGAGATGATGGTGGTGGGGCTTGGTTCTCGGCCGAACACAAGGAAGACGGAGAGGAGGAGATGAGTTGGTGTGTTGTGAAGTTATGTCTTGATAATGAGGGTCTTAAGGTTAAGATAAGGTTTTAAACACAATGGACAAAGCTTTCCCTCCATAAGATTACCCATAGGATTTCAAGACATGGCATCTTTGACTAAACAATGTTTAGTCAAGATGATTAATGTGTGGGGTCCCTTAGGGGACGGTTAGAGAT
This sequence comes from Helianthus tuberosus, assembly GCA_030545235.1. NCBI lineage: Eukaryota > Viridiplantae > Streptophyta > Magnoliopsida > Asterales > Asteraceae > Helianthus > Helianthus tuberosus. The sequence goes on from CM060366.1 coordinate 50,364,112, forward strand.
GGGGGGGGGGTATGGTTTTGATTAAAATTGTTAAGTGTTTAAAAAGGTAGTAACATATGTGTTTAGTTAGGGTGATATAAGTGTTTAGGGTTTCTTATGTGTAAGAAGGTGTTTGTTGTCACACACTAGTATTATGATGCCAAATTATTATTAACTAGTTCATAGGATGCTTCTAGTCGGGTTCGGGGGTTCGTTTGGTTATCGGATCGCTTAAAAAGTTAACATTAATGTCTTGTAGGATATAATTCGTAATTATTTTGTGTTAATGTTTTCAACGCTTTTTAAGTCATTCTGAACATTCTGGCATTGTTTCTGATTATAACATAAGCTGACAAATGCTGATTTTTGCTTAATTATGCTGAATTTTACTGTTTAGTGCTAGTTTCGGGTCGTTTCTAGTGTTCACTTGTCACTTGGGAAGCAGTACTATAAACCCTTACTTTCCTACGTAGAGTTCTAGTATAACCTTGGTTCTGGGCTCAATCTGTGTCCTAAACATGCTGTCTGTCTGAATACTGAACTCCTGTCAGTACCATTAGTTTACCTGATAAGTGTGCTAGTTTTGTTCTGTGCATTGTTTAAACTGTTTCGAGTCGAAATAATAATAATAGTCCTCATGCATCATGAAATGTTTTGGGAGTTCTTTAAACGTAATCCATGAATTCATGCACATCATATGTTCAAAATACACAACCATAACATATAAAATAATGTTCACATTGTACGAAAATTACATGAAAAATTCCGGTTGTCACATTCTCCCCCCGTTAAAAGAATTTCGTCCCGAAATTCAAGCTGCGTTATCGGTTGCAGGGGAGTTGTGAAACAGGTGCGGGTACTTAGACTTGATTTGGTCTTCACGTTCCCATGCAAACTCTGGGCCGTGACATAAATTCCAACAAAATTTTATGAGTTTAATACCACTTCTCCGTGTTTTGTGGACCTTCCAGTCCGTAACCTCAACAGGTTCTTCGGTAAATTGGAGTTTGTCGTTGACCTGAATCTCATCTGCTGGAATGACGACTGTTTCCTGAGTAGGACTTTTCTTGAGATTAGACACATGAAACGTGTCGTGTACACTATTGAGTTCTTCCGGAAGCTTCAACTTGTAAGCAACTGTGCCAATTTTCTCCAGAATCTCGAAAGGTCCAATGTAACGCGGGTTCAACTTTCCACGTTTTCCAAATCGCACTACGCCTTTCCAAGGCGAGACTTTCAACAAAACCATGTCTCCAACCTCAAATTCCAATGGTTTGCGTCGTTTGTCGGTGTAGCTCTTCTGTCTATCACGGGCTGACTTGATACGATCATGTATCTGAGCAATCTTATCTATGGTTTCCTGAACCAACTCCGGACCGATGAGCTATTTATCTCCGGTCTCCGCCCAACACAACGGGGACCGGAATTTTCGCCCATACAAAGCTTCAAACGGGGCAGCTTGGATGCTAGTGTGATTGCTATTATTGTAGGAAAACTCCACTAAAGGCAAGTGAGTATCCCAACTTCCACCGAAGTCCATCACACAGGCACGTAGCATGTCTTCTAGAGTTTGTATCGTCCGTTCACTCTGGCCGTCCGTCTGTGGGTGAAAGGTCGTGCTAAGATTCAACTGAGATCCAAAAGCTTTCTGAAACGTTTGCCAAATCCTTGACACAAAACGACCATCTCGGTCAGATACGATAGAAACAGGCACTCCATGACGTGCCACAATCTCCTTGAGATATATTTCCGCCAACTTCTTAGTGCTATCTTTCTCGCTGATTGGTAGAAAATGCGCGGACTTTGTGAGTCGATCAACAATTACCCAAATCATATAGTGACCTCTTTGAGTTCTCGGTAACTTAGTAATGAAATCCATCGTTATCTGTTCCCATTTCCATACGGGAATCTCAGGTTGTTGCAACAACCCTGATGGCTTCTGATACTCTGCATTAACCTTCGCACATGTAAGGCAGTTACCCACGTATGTAGCAATATCGGCTTTCATCTTAGGCCACCAATAAAAGTCCTTCAAGTCTTGGTACATTTTGTCTGATCCTGGATGTATAGAGTACCTTGACTTATGAGCTTCATCCAAAATAAGCACGCGTAGATCGCCGAAGAATGAAACCCAAATTCGCTCCATGAAGTACCGTGTTCCATCCTCCTTGGGCACTAATTGCACTACCATTCCAAGCAATGATTCGGCTTATAGATTATCCGGTTTGAGCGCTTCTTGTTGAGCTTCACGAATCCGAGTAGTGAGATCAGTTTTTATAGTCATCTCTAAGGCTCGCACCCTCAGAGGCTTTGCACGCTCCTTGTGGCTCAAGGCGTCTGCTAATACATTCGCCTTGCCTGGGTGATACTTTATCTCACAATCGTAATCATTCAATAGCTCGACCAATCTTCGTTGCCTCATGTTTAAGTCTTTCTGATCGAAAATGTGCTACAAACTCTTGTGGTCTGTAAAGATTGTGCAACGAGTACCATACAAATAGTGACACCAAATCTTTAATGCGGATATCACCACACCTAACTCGAGGTCGTGCGTGGTATAGTGCTTCTCATGCACCTTTAACTGACGAGACGCATACACGATGACTTTTTCCCGTTGCATCAACATGCAACCAAGACCTTGTCGAGACGCATCACAGTAAACCACAAAACTATCGGCACCGTCAGGTAAGGACAAAATCGGTGCGTCACAAAGCTTATCTTTCAACAGTTGGAAAGCCATTTCTTGTTTCTCACCCCAATCAAACTTCTTATCCTTCTGGGTTAAGGACGTTAGCAGCTGAGCAATCTTTGAAAAGTTCTCAATGAACCGTCGGTAATAGCCCGCTAACCCCAGAAATTGTCGTATCTCAGTTGGGGTTCTAGGTGCTTCCCAGTTTTTTATTGCCTCAATTTTGGCTGGGTTGAGGTGAATTCCATTATCATTTACCACATGACCTAGGAATTGCACCTCGCGAATCCAAAATTCACACTTTGATAGCTTCGCGTACAGCTGTTCCTTCTTTAAGAGTTCCAAGATAGCTCGCAGATGTTTCTCATGCTCCTCATTGGTTCGCGAATATATAAGGATGTCATCAATAAACACAATCACGAACTTATTCAGATACGGCTTGCACACCCGATTCATGAGATCCATGAATACTGCCGGTGCGTTCATTAAGCCAAACGGCATGACAAGGAACTCATAATGTCCGTATCGAGTCCTAAAGGCCGTTTTGGGGATACTTTCCTCCTGTATTCTCAACTGATGATATCCCAATCTCAAATCAATCTTGGAGTAGTAGCTGGAACCTTGCAGTTGATCAAACAAGTCATCGATTCTCGGTAAGGAATACCGATTCTTGATGGTTAACTTATTCAACTCCTTGTAGTCAATGCACATACGAAAACTGCCATCTTTCTTTTTAACAAACAATATCGGGGCTCCCCAGGGTGAGAAGCTTGGCCTGATAAATCCCTTGTCTAACAATCCTTGCAGCTGGGTCGATAGCTCCTGCATTTCTGATGGAGCTAGCCGGTATGGTGCCTTGCCACTGGTTCCGCTCCTGGAACTAAATCTATCCGAAACTCTACTTGTCGCTGTGGAGGTAGGCCAGGCAAGTCTTCGGGAAAAACTTCTGGGAATTCGTTCACAATGGGGATGTCTTCTAGCTTTGGTTCCTTGGTCTCCTTGTCGATGACATGAGCGAGGAAGGTTGTGCAGCCTTTTCGGAGGCACTTATGCGCCTTCATGCAGTTGATAATTCGTAGGGGTGTTTCGTGCTTCTCCCCATGAATCACAAGCGTCTCTTCATTCACTGATGGGATGCGGATGGTCTTCTCCTGGCAAACCACTTCCGCACGGTTTTCGGAAAACCAATCCATCTAAACAACAACGTCAAAGCTTCCCAAGTCAACAGGTAAAATATCAATAGAAAATTCTCGCTTTCCAAGTTCAAGAGTACAACCCCTAATCACCTCACTTGCTTCAACTAACTTTCTGTTTGCCAGTTCTAATGAATATGGGATGTCTAGCTTACTTGAAACTAGGCTAAGTGTATTCTTAAATTCTATAGATACGAAACTAAAGCCGGTGCCAGTATCAAACAGAACAGATGCATAGTGCTGGTTAATAGGGAACGTACCCGTACCACATTCGGATCTTGGCGTGCTTCTCTAGATCCAATAGTGAACACTCTTCCACGGGCCTGATTGTCTTTAGGGCAATCTCTCTTGAAATGCCCCATGTCTCCGCAGCCATAACAGCCTTGGCCACGTCCATTACCATTCCCGCCTTGATTATTATTGTTGTTTCCTCCTCGGTTCCCATTGCCAGCTTGATTACCAATTCCGCCTGTATTCCCATTTCCTCCCTGATTACCATTCCCACCTTGATTCCTGTTGTTGTTCTGATTACCAATACCACATTGGTTACCATTTCCTCCTTGATTCCTATTACTGCGTCCTGCACCAAACCAACACGTATCTTTGGCATGCCCAGTTCTTCCATAATTGTCACACTTACTGTTCTTGCACGGAACGGTATGATGGAATCGATATCTATCACACTTGGGTAGGAAACCCGCATACCCTTTTCCCCAAGTCTCAGTGTTTGTCGCGCCAGTCTAGACCTCTGATGGCGGGTTTGCATCCCTTCGCTTGTTAGAATCATTGTTCGCTCGCGTGCTCTTTTTAAAGTTCGAAAATTTTCTCTTATTGTCATTTGAAGATTCCACATGAGTCTCTTTCTTGTTTGCCCCAGACTTCGAGAATTTTCCCATACGGAGTGCCTCTTCAGTGAGTGCGACACTCAAATAAATAGCCTCAGCGATAGTAGGGGGCTTTGAAGTAGTGACCATGCTCAGAATTTCGGGGGCAAGTCCCCAGATGAATCTCTCTATTCTCTTAAACTCAGGCTCTACCAAGTAGGGAACAACCCTTGACAAATTGTGAAAACGCTGGATGTACTCAGCAACCTTCGGTCCATCCATCTTTAAGTTCCAGAACTCAGTCTCAAGCTTCTGAAGCTCCGCCCTTGAGCAGTATTTCTTTCTCATAAGTTCTTTGAGCTCGTCCCAGCTCATTGCGTATGCAACAGCTTCACCTTGTGTCTGAACCTGAAGGTTCCACCAAGAAAGTGCACCGTCCAGGAACAATCCAGAAATGTAAGTAACTCTCTGCTCGGGCAGACATTTACTCATCCTCAGAACTGAATCGGTCTTCTCGATCCATCGCACAAATGCAACGGCACCTCCTGTGCTATCAAAGTTCAAGGGCTTACAATCTAAGAACTGTTTGTATGTGCAGCCTAAAACATTTGCAACAACAAGCCACAAGTGAGCATTGACAAAACATGAATGGAAATACACAAGTGGTTTGTAATGTGTCATGGGTGACTTAACATTACCAGTGGGAGGATTATTTCCTGATGAACCTCCAGTACCACCGCTATTCTCGGTGCGGTTGGCTTCATACTGCGCAATTGCCAAAGAGATGCGCTCTTGTAGTTCGGCTTCGGTCCTTGGTAGTGGGTTGTTGGTGTTTCGTCTTGGCGGCATGGTCTTCTAGCAAGAAGCATCGGGCAGGTTAGACAAATATTCACCAAATATGTGTCTACTAAGGTACTCATATATATATATAATATAAATGATCGTCACATCATCCAAAAAACAATCACATAGTAATAAATGCACACATAAGCAACAATGTATGATAAAGAAAACAACCACTGAGCTTTTATATATGTCTGACAACTTGATACATTTTTTTTGTAGAAGAAAACAAAAGGACTCGAGGTTACATCGCCCCGGTCGTACAAGTTTCATAATACAAAAGTAGTAAATCTTTTCTCCTACATTGGTCTTCGTAGTCTTCAAGTGCCTCTAGCTCAAACTTGGTCTTCATATACACATGCTAGTGGGTCTGTAACTCCCATTCAAAAGGTACCTGCAAACAAAAGGGCCTAGGGTGCTGTAGGAGGTGGAGGTGTAGGGAAAACCAAGCTACGAAGGTGAGTCACCTCATCCTCGAGCTCGTGAACTCGTCGGATCAGAACACTGACCTGCTGCTCTAGAGTGAGGAATCGAGCAGCCCGACTATCAACTGGTGCACGAACAGAGGGTGATGGAGACACTGGTGGAGGTGAAGATGGTGGTGGTTGTGTGACTGGTGGAGGATAAGCAGGTGGTGGAGGTCGTCTGGCGTCGGCCTAACTCTCTAACTCATAAACTCTGTGGCAGAGGATCTCTACCTGCAGCTGAAGTGACAACAAAAGATCATCTCTGGTGTAACTAGAATGATGGGAAGGATGGTACGGATCGGACAGTGGCATGGAGTATGGAGGAAATAATCGAGGTGACTGATGATATGGATCCGACTCGGGTGGAGAAAAATAGAGTGCAGACATGGGACCAACGGGTGCTCGAGTGTCAGAACAAGGGGGCTTTCGGGACGTACCCTCCCCAGGACGAAGCGCGGGTATCTCATGAGAAAAGATATTGGGTAGATCAACATAGTGGGGATCAGCAACGGGTGGTGTAAGTGGACATCCTGGAATAGGAGTGACGGGGGCAGTGTGGGGAATCTGTGCGTCAAGTGGAGCAACTGGGAGTGAATCATCAGGTGCTGAAATGGAAGCAAGTGCATGATCGGGTGACTGGGTAGCAATAGGTATGGTATCGAAACTGCTATCAGTCGCATCAGCGTGTAACCCAGCTCGGCGGATATCAGTGGAAGATGCCTCATCGCTAGTATTAGAGGAAGAAATGTCTATAACAGAAACAACAGGTGAAGACACCTCCAGAATAGCGATATCAAGAACCTCCCCATCATCAATCTCGTCATTAGGATGGTCGACATGGATGACAGGAACATCGACCTCGTCATCGGAGACGACAATGTCTCCAGGAACTGCGGCTAAAGGAACGACATCCAAAGGTATGTAATCTACGATGTGGTCTCCGTCGGGGTGGCCGATGATGACGAACTGGTTCAACTGCGGCCCCACAGCTAGAACGTCATCCACTAAGGGCTCTCCATCATGAACAGGGTCGGGCAGCACAAAGGGCTGGAAATCATCCAGATCCTCGTCATCGGATGAGACAACCACTACGAAGGGCTCGTCATCGAAAGAAACATCCATATGGGCATAGTCCTCGTATACCCCGCTACTGGCCGATGATGCCATGATATCCTGTCAAAATAATCCGTACACATATATGTATATATATCAATAAACAATAATGTTACTTAGTATACACAGGCAAATAAAGGCAACACATCACATATAATTCACTTTTGTTCTTATAAGGGTCATTTCTAGTTTGGCAAGTCTACCCCATATAGACTATACCATCAACTAATGTCCTTGCTCGTTTTTCTTTTGAAAAATGTTTAGCTCATGGATCTTGGCGTTTTTGTAATTGCAATGTAAAACATTTTACCTGTTGTAAAAATGTTTTCATGAGAGAATCCTAGTGATTGTAGTCTAGACTTGAGAAGGAATCCTAGTTCATTACAACCGAAGGCTCTGATACCAACCTGTCACACCTTGACTTTTGCGGAAGCGTATACATGTGACTTGAGCAGTTTTCATTGCATTTGACTATAATAAACAACTATATGACTAAACTAATGATGTTCATCCATTCATAAGTTTAAAACATTACAACCATAAGTTGTTCAAATTTTCCAACCAACGTAGTATTACGTTAAGTTATAACCCATCAACAGATAATAAGTTTCGAAAAAGGACTTGTTTAACAAAAGACTAGATTCACGAGGCTTTGCACCATATATCTCATCAAAGGTGAAATATACAGTTCATACCCTCCAAAAGTGGATGACATCTAAGCTTGAAATTCACTTCTTGAAAACAACACCAGCGCCAAAGATCCATCTAGTTTCCTGAAATACATGTAAGTTGAAAATAATCAACAAAAGTTGAGCGAGTTCATGCGTTTTATGAGAGCTCCAAATAGACTTGTAAACATTTGAGAGATTCTTTTGATAACAGGTATGTAAAGCGTCTATGAACATATCATTAATGTTTTGCAAGGACATTAATATGTGTGGTGGCGTAGGAAGCACTCAAACCTAGCGGATTTCCTCTGGTCCATCCGGCTGAAACGACATAGTCACTACATGCGGCCACACAAGGACCCATGAGTGGGGCTTGGTACACCCGATAGATCTACCACTCCTGTCCCTCAGTCTTAACAAGATTAATGGCACTTAAGAGAGATACTACCCATCCACATGATCTATCAGTTCATTCCCTAGCTAAACCATACCATTGAAACATGTATTTCACCCCCGAGAGTTATAAATCCGAAAAATAGTTAAGAGAAAAGGAGGACATGAACTCACAAGTTTGCGTCCGTAATCGCGTGTACTCAAAGTCGAATTCCTTGGGTCGTGTAACGACTCTTAGTCTTAATTATTTATTAGGACTTGTTTTGGAATTTTGTATACTTTGAGTTACACTTTCGATGTATGATGTATAAATAATTTTTATAATTATATATAATTCAAAACTTAATATATTAGTTAAAATAATTATATTTTAACTTATGTTATTTTCATGCAAGTATTCGGGGGTATTGTTAAAAATAATATATTTTTAACTCATTTTGCCGTATGGTTCTTACATACGCATGTTTATAGATTCCATGACCAACATACCGTTTTATTATGTATTATACATTTATACGTATTTCCAAGTATACGTATACTTGTATTATGAACATGTTAAGTGTGTCACTTTGTATTCTCATGCTTGTGTATAATACTTGTTTGAGGGTATTTTACCGAGTGTTGGTAGTGTATGTTGGTATGTATTTGTACGTATAGGAATACGTATTTTCTTGTATTTATTAAGTATTTCATACTTAATATATATATAATTTTTCCAGAATATTGTTTCCACTAAAAATCAATATTCTTGTATTCTTAAAATATATATATATATATAAATATATATACATATATATTTCAAGATAAATTTATAGAGAAATATCTATATTTGACTTGGTAAAATATATGTATTCACATATATCTTAAAAATACTTTATTTTTAAGATCAAGTCAGAAAAATATATTTTTAGTTCCTACTAAAATAACATATTTTTAAAGTGTTTATGAAAACATATATTTCCTCATACTCAAAATAATATATTTTTAAGTTTGACAAATATGATATATTTTTATGATAATTGTAAAATTTCATACTTTGCCGTTTGCTCGGTTTTGAAAATACCGTTTACCAAGTTTGTCATAATACGAATAAAAATTCCGAAATATCTATATAATTTGTCCAACGTGTCCATTGTCCGAATGTCCAATATTTGTGTACAAGTTATAGATTTATTTTCTTGTAATTTTTGTAATTCTTCAATTACAATTTTTGGTAGTTTTGTGTGGTATATTATTTTTCAAGTTCCTAATTTTTAGTATAACTAATACAAATAATATACACATAGCACATAATTTGTGTGATTTCTAAATATATATTTTCCTAAATATATACTTAGTCATTTTTATTTTTCTGAAAATCAACCTCCATTACTTGTAATTTTTATACCAAAATTTATGGCAATTTTTATAGTTAAAACCATGATTCAAGTTTACTTGTAAACACTTGTTAAAACATATTTTTCTAAGTGTTTAAATTCAACAAAAAAATTGCCATAGTTTCCTTTGAAAAACGGAGGTTTCCATGCTTTAAGCATATCATTTTCTTTTTCAAAATCATCAACAATCATCCATAACAATTTACAACTTATCATATGCATAAAAATACATTTCTTCTTGAAGTTATGAACTTGAACTTTTATAAAAACTTGTAGTCTTTTAGTATAGTGATTAACAAGTCCTATTAACTTCAAAAACATGATTTTTACTTCATAAGAACCATTCTTGTAAAAATTCCATCTTTACAACTAGTAAACCATTTTCATAAAAATTCATCTTCTTTAACTTTTTATGTTCTAAATATTTCAAGTGTTTCATTTTCACTCATGTAATGGTCTTACTTTCTTTCAAAACTCAAAACCATGTTTCATCAAAGGTAAAAAAAAATTCTTGAAACTTTAATATTTGGAGTCCTTCATTTTTAAGACTTACAACTTGTAGGAACCATTTTTATCAGAAAAACAAGTTTACTTTACAAGTTCATCATTCACATAATGTAAGCTCTACAAGGATCTTTCAAGATCCAACATCATACTTGCTAGATCATGTTTTAAATCATCATCTAGCAAGCACTTATGTGGTGTTTAACACCATACACACAAGAAATCATCAAACAAGTTCATCACATAACATAAACAACTTATATTCTTGTGATTTTTAGTTTTGTTCATGTGTTTATCTTCTTGTTTATGTAAGATCTTTTATTTTCTTTGTCATACATACTCTTTAACTACTAAAACAAGATGTAAAAATGAGTTCAAGATGCACTTACAACTAGCTCAAGGCTAGGGTAGAACAAGAAGATGAGAATGAAGAAAAGATGGTGGATAAAAGCTCCAAAGTGAGGTCCTTCAATATCCAAAGCTTGCAACCTTCTTGAATCACCTTAATACACCTCGTGATATGCTTGGTTTGGTTAGGAATTGAGTGAAGAGATGATGGTGGTGGGGCTTGGTTCTCGGCCGAACACAAGGAAGATGGAGAGGAGGAGATGAGTTGGTGTGTTGTGAAGTTATGCCTTTATAATGAGGGTCTTAAGGTTAAGATAAGGTTTTAAACACAATGGACAAAGCTTTCCCTCCATAAGATTACCCATAGGATTTCAAGACATGGCATCTTTGACTAAACAATGTTTAGTCAAGATGATTAATGTGTGGGGTCCCTTAGGGGACGGTTAGAGATGGGGGGGTATAGTTTTGATTAAAATTGTTAAGTGTTTAAAAAGGTAGTAACATATGTGTTTAGTTAGGGTGATATAAGTGTTTAGGGTTTCTTATGTGTAAGAAGGTCGCACAAACTAGTATTATGATGCCAAATTATTATTAACTAGTTCATAGGATGCTTCTAGTCGTGTTTGGGGGTTCGTTTGGTTATCGGATCGCTTAAAAAGTTAACATTAGTGTCTTGTATGATATAATTTGTAATTATGTTGTGTTAATGTTTTCAACGCTTTTTAAGTCATTCTGAACATTCTGGCATTGTTTCTGATTATAACATAAGCTGACAAATGCTGATTTTTACTGAATTATGCTGAATTTTACTGTTTAGCGCTAGTTTCGGGCCGTTTCTAGTGTTCACTTGTCACTCGGGAAGCAGTACTATAAACCATTACTTTCCTACATAGAGTTCTAGTATAACCTTGGTTCTGGGTTCAATCTGTGTCCTAAACATGTTGTCTGTCTGAATACTGAACTCCTGTCAGTACCATTAGTTTATCTGATAAGTGTGCTAGTTTTGTTCTGTGCACTGTTTAAACTGTTTCGAGTGGAAATAATAATAATAGTCCTCATGAATCATGAAATATTTTGTGAGTTCTTTAAACGTAATCCATGAATTCATGCACATCATATGTTCAAAATACACAACCGTAACATATAAAATACTGTTCACATTGTACAGAAATTACATGAAAAATGCCGGTTGTCACATTAATGACTTTAATAACTAGTTTTTTATATTGAAGGTGAACTTTAGTTAATCATTCCTTCATGTTTTGTTGATTCACTCATTCATGTCTTTACGGTCTATATAAAGCGTGTTAACTGCCTGGAAGGGGGTTAGAAGGGTGTTTGGTTAAAGTTCTTGCCTCGTTCAGTGTATAGATCCCGCGAGGACCTGATTCAAGCTTAGTAGGACTTATCTTGAGGCAGATAGCATCAAATTGGGGGAAGTAAGAACCGCTTGTAATCCCTTATCTATAGACTACTGTTAAAACATTATCCTGACCTTGCAGGACTGTATCCTTGCTGATTCAGACCAATAGGTTAAGGGTAATGCTGCCTGGAATGGGGCCTACCACTTTTCGTATTAATAACTTATTTAATTGTCTTTCAATAATCTGACCTTGCGGACTGTATCCCTGCTGACTCAGACCAATAGGTTGAGGGTAACGTAGCCTGGAAGGGGGCCTACCACTATAATTAAAAGAGGAGTTGGAACCAAGTGATTCATTCTTGTCTGTTTGTTTTACTTATATTTTTATTTTCTAGATTATCTTTTAAAACTTTCAAAAACTTTTTATCAAAATTTGGTTAGATTAGACGTTAACGATAAGCCGGTGTTAAAAGCTCTTGTGTCCTTGGAAGACCTCGGTATCTTGCCATCACTATACTATGTCTACAATCGGTGCACTTGCCCTAGCGTGTATAGAGTGAGAGTATTATATCGTGTTTTATAAATTTAAAGCTTGTTTCGCGAGTAAAAAGCGCTTAAAATACATCTAAAATTAATACACACCCGCACACATGTCAAGTTTTTGGCGCCGTTGCCGGGGACACAAGGATTGTGAGAAAGCTTAAATTAACGGCCTAATCATTTTTATCTTTTCTTTTTAAGTTTTTCCTCTTTTTCTCCCATTTTTTCTATTTTCTGCAAAAGTGACACGGGGCCGTGTCATACCCCCAGTAACCTCGGAGCTATTTTTCTGCCAGATACAGACTGCAACACGGGGCCGTGTGACCATCACACTGGTCCGTGTCATATCAACAGTTTGTAAGAAAATAGTAACAGCCTGATCCCGACGGTTAAAAACTCTCTGGAAAACATGGATGTTTATGATTATTTTTACCCCCGTCACTCTTACGGTGAATGGTGCAAGTTATGTGGTGGAATGCATAAAGGATTAGAACGTGTCATCCTAAAATTTGCTCCCCACTACTTAGCCCCATCATTTTCCTGTGCCGATCACCTTAAGATGGGCAAGAGAAAAAACGATAATGACGTCCATCCTGAACCTCATCAACTCTCTTACCTAGGAGACTTAGAGGACATAAGTCAAAGAGAAAAGAAGATTCTCCAAAAACTCAAAGAAATAGAATCCATGATGAAGGCATGATATTCATCAAGGAATTTAAGCAAAGGAGAATCGATGGAGGAACATTCAGGTACAAACAACACCGAGACCAACAAACCTACCCTAGACACTTGCGAAGACGAAGGCGATAGTCATCCCTGTATCGACCTCGCGATGACAGTCCCCTTTACAGTGTGTGAGTTTCACACCGACGGTTTGGATGAGAGCTGTAACACCTCGTAAAAATTGTGTCGAATTATCTGATGACACGTGTCCACTCTTAAATATGCCTAATAATTTGGACGAGAGGGACTAATTTTGTCAAATTTTGAAATTATGAATATGGAGGGACTAAAGGTGTAACCATGCCAATTAATGGGCCTCTGAGTGACCCCATACGGACCGTAAGCCTAAGTGCTTAGGGACCGCAAGCATCTAATGAAAATTGTATCTGGGTAACGGATACGGACCGCAAGGCCTTATACCTTACGGTCCGCATGAAATTCAAATCAATGGGCGCTTAAGAAGGCTTACGGACCGTAAGCACTAAGCTCATACGGTCCGTAAGGACCAGAGCTGGCATTTTTGTTTGGGAGCCAAGGCATTCTGCCCTTGTGCCATCTATCTCGCAATCCTGAGCTATTGTGCAGCACTTACCACAACCATGGACACTTGGAATGATCATAGATCAGTTCTAAACACCTGTCTTGATCCCAATTCACTCCCTTCAACTATAAATAGGACCCTTGAGTCCTTGAACAATTTGCTCATTCCTCGTTTATCTTCTCATCTTCTTAATTAGAAGTTCCTAATCTTAAAAGGAGTATCCCCTGAGTTCCAAATATTCTAAGGATCACAAGTAAGTGTTCCTTTCCAACTCTTTTCATTTTTATAGGCTTTTATTAGCCAAAAGTCAAGCAAATTGACTTTTGCTTTGACTTTCGGTTTAGACCATTATGGTCCTACCATTGTTCGAATCGAACATGGCTACGTGATTGTAATAAGGTAGGTGGTAATCCCTTAAAAGGACACCTCCTGGAAATCACGTTAAGTTGGTCAAATGACGGGTCAAAGTTAAGTTAAATAAAAAGTCAAACGGCAGATTTTTGGAAAACTTATAAAATGAAGTTGTAAACGTTTTAACTCATGTTTTTAACACTAAATCGGTTGGTAACTAATATTAGAACATGCATAAACATGTTCAGCCTGTCATATCCAGTTTACATGTCGGTTTGCAACCAAAAGTCAAGCAGTTTGACTTCTGCTTTGACTTTCGATTCTGACCCGATTTAGCAACTTTAGCTACTGATTCTAAGTTGCATTATGATCATATTATAGTGTAGAATAACCCTCTGTGGTTATACTACCTGATCATAATCAGTTCTTGAGTTTTATGCAAGTTCTTATAATATGCCTAATAGTGACCAAAATGCCCATTTTATGCATAACTTGGTTTTAATCAATGATGAACATAAGAAATGGATAACCTACTGATATGGTAATATACTTAACATGTTTTGACATAATGAACCTGTTTATAACTTAAGTTTTTATACAAATTTATGAATTATGTCATATGATGACTAAAATGCCCTTATGGTGCATAGTTTGGTTTTAACCCATAAAAATCATATAAGTTTGATTACCTACTGATGTTATAACATAAATAAAAATTTTTGGCATATTGAACTTGTTTATAGCTCATCCGATCAGCCGATACCGCCTATGCGCGTACGGATAAGCTTATGTAACTAGTTTACCGAAACAGGTCAATTCCTTTCAATTTCATTTCAAATTCCAGAATGTATATTGTTTACCCATATTATACAAGTCTTAGTACTTGTGGGGATTAAACTGCATTCTATCCGGTCATCGCTTAATCAAGCGTATTGTACCATTATCATTAACTTAAGTTAACCGGTCCAAGTCTATGACTTGAATAAGACCCGTTAACATTCTAATTGGTTATTATACCATTCATTCCAGACTAAGGCATTCCAGTAGATTGCAACCAAGCTTAGTTAATTGATAAACGACTATGATTATTATTTATATTTTGTATTGTGAGATTATTAATCCAGGTAAATACTCTTAACCTATTTTCCCTATACGGGATTGGGATACGGTAAATTATTACCGCTTGGTCGGGTATGGGATCATATGTCGGATTGTGACTAGAAAAGCCGCATAACCCGTTTTAATCTGTTTTGCTTGAGAACTTGAACATTGGGAGTTAATACGACCGTGTCCTGGATATCCTTGACTCATTTAATTGCAAATGGCCACGACTTAAGCACGGGGTGTAGGCATACACCTGACAGATGCTAATGCTAATGTAAAATATTTTTCTACCTATATTGGGGATACCCTTTATGGGTTAAAAGTGGCGTGTCGGTTAATCATGTTATCGGTTTCTGTACCATATGTATTGACAAGCATGTAAAACTGTATACAAGACAATTATTATTGTCCCAAGTTATTTATAAAATTACATGTGCCTTTGTGCACTTAAAACAATTTTGAAATATTTTCAAAATGTGTCGGTTATTTGTATTTACCAGTGTAAACTGACGTATCTTCAAAAGACTAAGTGACAGGTTGCAAGGTTACGAAATAGGCTGGACGTGTCCGGTAATGCTTAAAAGGAATTTGCAACTCCTTGCATAAGAAGACTATTAGTCTGTTATTTCATTTGTAAATTTTCGATCCGCCAGTGGATCTTTTGATATATCCGTCTGTATTATATTTTGAACACTCGGACATTTATATTTATAATAGTAATTTAAATATAGACTTCCGCTGTGCTATTTGTGTATTTGATATCAATCTAGTAATGTACCCCATCCGGGCCCACCGGGTAAGAAAATAATCGGGGTGTGACAGGAGCGAGCCGACTCACACCTTTTTTAACAAGATCCCGGATAAGGTAAATATGGGAAGGTTCTGTTTTTCAATTTTTAAATTAGGATTCTATCTTTCCGACAACCTCTTGCGTTTTTGTACCTCTCGCCAGAGCCTAAGGTATATCCGGTAATACGGTGTTGTTCCAACCAGTAAGGAACCACCCGATAAAGGATAATTCCTTAAAAACCTTAGATAAAACTTCGTAAAAACCCTGAAACACGGGGGCGTGTTCCTCGAACACGGGCCATGTCCAATTTTCTTTCAAACATGAGGGCGTGTTGGATAAACACGAGGCTGTGTCAATCTGGACATGGGCTGTGTCTCACTAACGGACAACGTTCTCTGACTCATGCAGGCGACACGGAGCCGTGTTACCCAGGCACGGGGCCGTTTTGACATGTTGTCACTGTCTATAAAGTCAGCCTTGAGGAGAATGTTTGGAGCCATTCCAAAAAGACCAAGATCCTGCAGATCTTGCACACATACCCAAAAAGGTATGTTCTTAAAAAGGTATCCTACAATCTTCTTGTTTTTACTTCTTTTAGTCGTTTCCTCTTCTTCCTTCCACCAAACCTCCATTAAAGCTTAAAGCTTCAAGCTAAAAATACTTCAATTGGAGGGTCAAAAGCATGATTTCTAACTCAAGGTTTTGCAAAGCTACAACATTAAAACATTATTTTAAGTTATTACGTCTAGAAAAGTAAGATATCAAACACATTTAACTTAAAATAAAATTTCTTGAGCTAACATTTCAGTGCTGTTGATGCAGCACGGGGCCGTGCCACATGGGCACGGGGCCGTGTTATTCATCTGTTATTCCAAATCGTTAATGGTTTGTCATATTTTCTAGAATGTCAAGCCAATAAAGTGGAACATCGTCCAACAGCTCAAGGAATAACTACCGAGGAATGAGACTTTCTCTTGAAGCAACTCTCGTCCGGAACGTAAGTGCTTTAAGAGAATCTCTTGAGGAGATGGCCGTGGTAGAAGAGGTTCTAACTGACCGAGTGAACTACCTCTCCATGGGATTGGAAGATTGCTTCAGGAAAATCAACATTTTACAAAAAAAGGTTGAATATCTTGGTTGTGCCTCCAATGGAACCAATTTGGCCTCAAGAGGATTGGAACCTTGCTAACGAGGTCATCCACCCCACCGAATGGGATGACGAGATACCGAAACCTCCTCCCCTTAATGTCGCCTTTGAGGTTCCGATCATTCCCGCTCCCCTACCTCAAGACGAAGTTGATGAGGAACCTTTTATCTTCCTTCTGAGGGAGATAGAGGAAATGGTCAATTACCTCTAAACGGGTATTTCCGGGAAAAACTTGAAGCCCTCCGAAGATTAACCTCGGATTTCACCAACCATTATTAGATCTAGGAAGTAGTTATTAGGGGCTTAGAATAAGATCTTGTGGGGGCATCTCTCAAGATTTTATCTATCTAATCTAGGATTGTAATTTTTATTTCTCCTTGTATTTTTCTTTTTTATTTGAATGAAATGAAAGTATCTTTGATGGTGATAACAATAAATGTGTGAAAGAATTTGAAAAAGCCAAAGGGACGTTAAGAAAAGGGACCCCATGCACGTAAAACAGAGCCTCCCGCTTCAAAAACTGCAAATCAGAGTCTGTAGCACGTGGCCGTGCCCACCAGGCACGCCCCCGTGCCCAATTGTCTGATGTCAAAAATTTTCTCCAGAGAAGGTGGCATGGGCCGTGCCTACCCAACACGCCCCCGCGTCCACCATACTGTAAGTTTTCTGTTTAATTTTGTTACTGGCACTTTGGCCACGGGGCCGTGTCCACCAGGCATGCCCCCGTGCTGAAGTGACCAGTAACCATAAAACTGTTATTTTTACCAAATTTTTGCACATTTAATCAAAACAAATCCTATTTGGGACACATTGAGGACAATATGTAATTTAAGTGTGGGGGGGGGATGATAAAACCTTGAATCTCTTGTCCTAAAAACAAGCCTTACACAAAACTCGCCTTCGAAAACCGCTAATCACCCCAAACTTTTTTTGTCAAAGTTTTTATTTTTTTACTTATCTTGGTTTAGTTGGAAAAAATAAGTTCTAAAAATTATGTTTTTACTAATTTACACCTGATAGCGTCGTGATAAAAAGAACCAATTAAGAAAATTATAAAAACGGGCATAACAAAATCTTTGTAAAATTTGATTATATATACATTTTTACACTATAACCCTTTTTCCCACAAAAGTGAGTTTTGAGCCTTTACCGAGCATACAAATACACATCTATACTAGTTGCTCAATTTTTCTTTTCTTGTGTAAATAACCTGTTTGGTTCTTACAAATCTAGAACTTGCTAAAACGATACGTTCCAAATCCTTACCGACATAAATCCAAGTAAGTAAATGATAGAGGCATTAGGACTAAACCCATTTTTCATTTCAAACCTTTATTTTTTTTTTCATCACTTACCAAAAACATCCCCTTAGTTAAACCCCTTTGAGCCTTAACCCTTTCGTTTCTAAACCCTCAAAAATAGATACTTTTGCAAAAACAACCACCCACATCCACAAAACTTTTTATTTACACCCCTTATTTTTGTAAAAAGTTCGGTTATAAAATTACAAGTATGACTCAGTTTCAACTTTGGTTAAAAAAAACAATAGCCAAAGTCTTTTTTTTGCTAAGCCACAAAGCAATGGAAAAACCAACACTTTTTACGCTTTTCGCCATTTTTACCAAACACACCTACCCGAGCCACAACCAACTCTTTTTTAAAGCCCTCTTGATATTTACAAGGATTAAACGTTAAAAAGGAGGAGTTTTGATTGTTTGTCAAGCCTATAGTACTAGTAAGTTCCAAACCGGGTCCGAGCGTTTTCACTTAAACAACTTCGGCCAAGTGTTGAGTGACCACTTGTGAGGTGTGTAAATTTGTATATAACTAAATAGAATTTTATAAAGGCATGTTATGCCCAAAACAAATAATTTTTCTTAATAAGTGTTTTAAATAAATCATGACGAATAAGATTGTAAATAAAATAAAAACAAAATAAATTTAGAACTTGGATTCCCGACACTCTAAAGATAAACCTAAAACTTCTCTTCTACCAATTCCGTTTGGGTGTGTAGGCCACATTATAGAGTTTTGCTTGAGGACAAGTAAAGATTCAAGTGTGGGGGTATTTGATGTGCGTAAAATACAACATATAAATTACATCAAACAAGGCAAAAAATCAACCACCCTTTTTTCGGTACTAATGTTGGAAAAAGCATGTTTCTTTGTTTACATTTAATTTACAGGATCAAAAGAGCTTAAACGAACAAAAGGGACAAATTAACAGCAGAAACCAACATAAATACAAAGAAGAAGGATTGACACGACTCGTCGAACCCCCATCCACATCCAAACCAACAAAAATAACAAAAACAGAAGCTTAGGCATGGGGTCGTGCCCAGTCAAGATTCCATGCAGAAAAAGACAAAAACAAAAGACAAACCAACACGGGGCCGTTCTAACTCAACATGGGTCATGGTTAACTCTAAGATTCGCAGAATCTGAGATAATACAGCAAGTACATGTTGGACCGGTTTGCGACCCTGAAAAGTCAGTCAAGGTAGTTCATCTTTGCGTATAAAGGCGGAATCAATGCACGCAAAGTAACAACAGCTTTTCTCTTTCAATTCCTTCTCTATTGATGCTTTCTGATTACAATTTGACAGAGTTTCGACACCTAGCACATGACTTGATTTCGCTCCAAGTTACAAATGAAGACACACATTAGGCTATTTATAAGCAGACTGATTTCGCTTATATGGCAGTCCATATAAGCGAAACCCCATGTGTTCAAATCAGCGAAACCCCCTAGAAACCACATGAGCGAAACCTCAATGATCCTATAAGCGAAACCTCACTCTAAATATGACTTATGAGCGAAACCTCTAATATAAACCCTAATTTTGACTTTCAAGCTCCTATCTTGACATATCTTGACCTAAGACTTAATGCAAACGTAGTCAACAGACATTCCATGCATCAACAGACTCCCCCTTGGATGTTGACGAAGTCTTCGGCTCCGAGTCTTCAGTCTTGGTCTTTTCTCCAACTCTGTCTTTTCATCATAAACATTCTATCTTCACAGGTTCACAATCTTGTCCTGGCTTCATCTTCAGACTTCCCTTTGATCGTTGATCCAGACTCCCCCTTTCATAGACTCCCCCTCTCAATATGCTAGAATCTGAGGTCTTGATCTGGTTCAAGCTTTGACATTTAGCTTCCGTAGGAATGATGAAGTCCAAAACCTGTTTCTCAAACATCAAACATTACAAACTTATCTTTACACAAATAAACACACAAACTTTCATACCTAGAAATCCACTTAAGTATTCAGGTCCAAGTTAATGACCCTGATTACTTAATTAATCTACAAAGTCCAATTTAATGACCTTGGTTGATCTGAGACAAATCACACTGACATTTTGAAAACACATAAGTTCAAACATTTTTGAAAATTACAAGTTTCAAATTAATGAACTTGCTATAACTTCCCAATTTCACAAACTTATCAAGATTAGCTCACGACTCATCCTCCAGTCCATAAATCTTCCTACATCTGCTTTCATCTTTCAGAATTCGAATCCGAAGATCAACTCTCCACTTTGGTTTGTCAAAAAATAAAGCAGAAATGTAAAATCTTTTTGGATTTTAACAAAGTTTCTAAACTAGGAATGAAATACAGAACTAAAATGAAATAAAAGTAAACTATTTACAAACAAATTTTTGGCGAGCGTGTTAGGGAATCATATCAGCTATTCGACAAATCACAAGTACCGTTAAGCTTCAATTACATACACAGAATTAAACAATTCACTTAGATTGTCGATATACTGATCCACTTTAAATTCTCACACAAATTTCAATATGTCCAGGATAAAGATTTAGTGTTTTAGGAACTTAAACTTATACGTGTGTCCCACCTCTTGAATATACTCCCGTATCCAGATTCCGATATTCAGTCTTACAGGCAATTATAACACAAATGATATCTGTAAGGGTTAATAATTTATGAAGAATCATGAGAGCTCAGGTCAGAACTACCGTTCAGCAGAGAGATCATGACTCAACTTTTGGGTGTGTCCCCTTTAGATGATCTTTTTTTACAATAGCATTGCTAAGCAATTTTATTGTCTTATCATATATGCTGAGGGTGATGCTATGTTTCAAGCATTGCAGAAAGTATTATTCAAGGACTAGGTCAGAACTTCCATTCAGCAGAAGTCCCGGAATAATACCCCAGATATCACTGAGTATAAAAACCTAGTATGTCAGAAAAAGGAATCTTTCAAACGAGATTTCAGGGGTTACCTATATATCCAAGTAGTGTTCCCCACGAAATAAGCAAGTAAGATTTAAGTTTATATCCCGAACAAACTTACTAAATGTGCAAAAACCTATCGACACGTCATCAGCGAGACTGTTTAACGCATTTAAACATTCCATTTCTTTAGCATACCGTGACTGTCAAGCCGATGTACTATCATTTTCCCTTTTTACACAAGCTCTTTTCTGATTTTCTATTGTTTTTGGATTTTGAAAATATCTCATGTTTTTGTATTTTTGTCATTTTTTATTGTTTTTGTATTTTCTGAAAATATTTACCCTATACCTCCCCCTAAATACCAAAACATATAAAAAATCGACAAACCATTGCAGATTGCTTCTCAACATCATCTACAATGTCTCCTTCATCAACACCAATGATCTCCTCCAACACCGATAAAAGCTTCATACCATTCAGTTTTAGCAAATACTGAAAACGTGTTTTGTCAAATGCTTTGGTATGTAAATCAGGTTTTTGATCATCAGTGTGAATTTTCTCAATTATTATCAACTTCTTCTCGAAACAATCGCGAATAAAGTGATGACGAATCTCAATATGTTTCATTTTAGCGTGATGAACTGGATTTTTCGTAATGTTAATCGCTGCCTCATTATCAACAAAGATAGGGGTGTTTAGAAATTGCAAACCGTAGTCGCGCATCTGTTGCTGGATCCACAAGATCTGAGAGCAGCAGCTGCTAGCAGATACATACTCCGCTTCACATGTGGATAAAGCCACAGAGGTTTGCTTTTTGCATTGCCAGGTGATCAATCGTGATCCAAAAAACTGACACCCTGCTGTTGTTTATTTAGCATTCACTTTGCAGCATCCGAAATCAGAATCGGAATAACCTTCGAGCGTGAAATCTCCTTTCCTAGGATACCACAACCCCAATGAAGGAGTTCCTTTCAGGTAGCGTAATATCCTTTTCACAATCACCATATGCGATGCTCTTGGGTTAGATTGAAATCTTGCTGCGAGGCAGGTTGGGTACATGATATCGGGTCTTGAAGCTGTCAAATACATCAGCGAACCGATCATGGAACGATACATCGTTTCATCTACCTTCTCTCCGGTGAAATCAAGGTTTATCCCATGATTCGTTGCTAATGGGGTGGCTGCTGAAGTAGAACCTGACATCCCGAATTTCTCCAAGATATCATGAACATACTTCGTTTGATGTATGAAAATTCCTTTGGGTAGCTGATCAACCTGTAGTCCCAAAAAGAATTTCATCTCACCCATTGATGATATTTCAAATTTCTGTTTCATTACTCGTTCAAAATCTTTGCATAGATCCTCATTTGTTGACCCAAATATGATATCGTCCACATATATCTGAACAATCAGAAGATGTCCGTCGACCTCTTTGGTGAAGAGAGTGGCATCCACTTTTCCACGTATAAAGCTGTTGGCTAATAGGTGTTGAGACAAAGTCTCGTACCAAGCTCTCGGGGCCTGGTGTAAACCATACAGCGCTTTGTCTAACAAGTAGACCTTGTCTTTGTGGTGTGGATCGGTAAAGCCCGGTGGCTGACCGACATATACCTCCTCTTTTACCTTTCCGTAGAGAAAAGCCGATTTTACATCTAACTGATATACTTTGAAGTTTTTCCAAGACGCAAATGCTAGAAAGATTCTGATTGCTTCTAGTCGAGCAACTGGAGCATACACTTCAGTGAAATCTATACCCTCCTGCTGACAGAAACCCTGGACAACGAGTCGAGCTTTGTTGCGAACCACAACTCCTCTATCGTCTCTCTTACACTTGAACACCCACTTGGTGTTTATCTTTCTCTGACCATCTGGTAAATCCACTAGCTTCCACACTCCCAACTTTTCGAATTGACTAAGTTCCTCCTGCATTGCATTGACCCAAGAATCTACAGTAAGCGCCTCTTTGTAAGTTCTTGGCTCAACCTGCGAGATAAAACAACTTAACGAGAATTCATTTTGCAAAGGAGCAACTTTTGTATAAAAACATGTAAGCCCTTTATCAATCTGTCTTCTAGTGCGAACGCCTGTCTGCAATTCTCCAATGATCAACTCCTCCGGATGATATGAAAGAGTTCGTGGCATTACTTCGCCTGAAACATCTACCTCGCTTTCCAGATTAGTAACATTCTGATTTGCACCTTGTTCACTGACTGGGTTTGTTTGACTTAAGATCTGAATTTGCTCCCCCTCAGAATCTGAATCTCCATGATCAAAGATCGACATGTTTTCAGCTTCTTGATTATCATTCTCAACTGACTGATTATCTTGAGCAACTTCATTTTGTTGGACATCATCGTGTTCACCAGCATTACTAGGACCTGCTTCATCGTCATTTGAAGTTTCCCGTGGTCGCCTTGAATACTCAGCTGGGAACCTTTGCTGTGACTCGTACTCACGCAAAATATCCAACTCGTCAAAGAAATCTTCATCATCCTCTGATTCTTCTCTCATATCAAACGAATCCCACAGTTTGTCATAATGATAACGCCATGAATCTCCTGGATTTTGTGGCGGCATAGTATAACCTTGACATTCAACATTTTCAGCTTCAATAATCCGCTTCTCACTTGGAACGAAGACACGTCGCATCGGATTTGCATAACCAACAAATATTCCCTCAATGCACTTCGGACCAAACTTTCCATGAGGCTCTATAACAGTACAGGGTGACCCGAACGGTTCTAGATACTTCAAATTCGGTTTGCGGTTATTGATTAGCTCAAAGCATGTTTTATTGAACTTCTTGACAGTGAGAACCCTGTTGAGCGTATAGCATGCGGCAGAAACAGCTTCAGCCCAAAAATTTATCGGTAACTTTGAATCTGCGAGCATAGTTCTGGCCGTCTCGATTAGTGTCCGATTTTTGCGTTATGCGACTCCATTCTGCTGCGGAGTATACGGAGCACTAAACTCATGCAATATACCTCTTTCATCACAAAATTCTTCCATCTTCCTGTTCTTGAATTCAGTACCATTGTCACTAAGAATTCTTTTGATACGCCTTTGGTACAGATTCTCAATCTTCTTGAATAACGCCATCAAAATGTCAAACGTTTCATCTTTCGACTTCAAAAATGATACCCACGAAAATCTGGAATAATCATCAGTAACCACAAGACAGTAGAGATCCCCTGTAATACTTTTGACGTTTACTGGACCAAACAAATCCATATGTAGTCTCTCTAACGGTCTGGAAACTGAGTTGACTTGCTTTTTAGGGTGTGACTTTTTCTTCTGCTTGCCTTTGACGCAGCTAATGCACTCCCCTTCCAGATGAAAACCTTTGATATTAACTCCAAGAACCAAATCATTGTGTACCAAGTGATTCATTTTTCTAAGATGTATATGCCCCATCTTCCGGTGACACAATCTCGATTCTTTCTCTGTTGCTCTAGAAACAAAACAATGTGCCTAACCTGTTGTTGTAGTTACTACACTCATGTCCAACACATATAAATCATTCACTCTCGGTGCCCGCATGATAATCCATTCTTCAGGTATTACAAATCCTGGTTTCAAGATCAAACATTCTTTGTCTGTGAAGTGAGTGGTATACATATTGTCACAAATCTATGAGATACTCAGCAGATTATTCTCCAGCTCAGTAATGTAGTTAACTCTTTCAAACGTAACAATCCCATTGGATAACGTTCCTTCACCAATAATTATACCACCTTCGTGACCAGCAAATCCCACATAACCACCATTGATATTTCTCACATCATACAGCAACTCAGTCTTCCCTGTCATATGTCTTGAAGCTCCACTATCCATAATCCATCTGGATACAAGTTTTGGAAGTTCCTGCACATAACAAACTTTGACTTAAACTTTAATAAAGATGCCGATTCATGCTTCACGATCAAGGAAGCTCCGGCAATTCAAACTGTTTAGTCGAACATGGAGTCCACCCAGGCCTCATCAGCCTTGGGTGTAACCTTGACTCTCGCAATTTGAATTTTGAAGTTTTCAGCCTTCAAAGGTGGAAAATTTGCATCATAATCAATTGGAATTGAATCCACAGACGGTGAAATCTTTTTCTCACTTTTTGGTTTCCAAACTTGTTGAGATAATGCAACCCGTTTATAAAACTTGTCGTTTTTAGTTACCACTTTCTTTACGGGTTCATTTTTCCCTTTGGTGTTGTCATTTTTCACACTCTTTTTCTCAACAACCATTGGTGCTTTACCCTTTTCGTCAACTTTCTTCTTTTGAATCTTCACAATTTCAGTCTTAGGCTTCACATTGGTACACTTTCGTGCAATGTGACCAACTTGATTACATCTAAAACATGTTCGAGTATCAACAACTCGACTTGTGCCTTCAGACTGAGACTATGAAGCTCTTTTCTCATAGAACTCTTCATTCGATTTTGAAAAAATCTCTTTCTCTTCATCAGCAAGTGAACTCGAACTGTTCACAAACTTTTTCTTTTCAGCAAACCTCTTGTTTGGAACATTTCTTTTCTGATAATTCCTACCACCCGACCAGTTATTTCGATTGTTATTATAAAAACGTGATGGATTAACAGATTTCTTGTAGTATGATTTATCTTTCTCAAAACTCATTTTTCTCTTTGTTTGACTCAGATTGTTCACTTCTGACAACTCAACTTTGACCAACTTGAAAACATTTGTCAATTTGTTCATATTAACATTCTCAATCGGAAACTCAGAATCCGAAAACAACTTATCTGAACCCAACATCTTGTACATGACAAGATTTGAATCTTCATTTAAGTTGTTCTTGGACTTTTGTTTCGGAATGTAGTTGTCCAAGAAACACCCATCTTCCTCAGTAGTGTCACTATCCGTTTTTAGCACATTTTCAACAACACCTTTTACAATATCATTTTGGACACTATCGTCATTGGAAGATGTGAACGTGACATCAATTGAATCCGGAAGATTCATTTCACTTTCTTCTTCAATTTCAACCAACCCTGATTGCTTTTTCGTGTAATTATCCAAAATCGGCGGTGGAACTCTATGAAAACCCACCCCGGTTCCATCAGAGTACACATCTTCGCCGGCTTTGTCTTTCCCGATAGGTTTGGGAATAATGTGTTGCAACACAAAGCTTGCGGAGTTGTAACTCTTAAGCTTCAACTGGATTCGCTCATTTTCAATTTCAGCTTCTTGAACTTTAAGTTTCAATTTAGCGATTTCATCCAGTTGTTGGTTGATTGATTCTTCTTTTACTCTAAGCACTGCTTTTAGTTGAACGTTTTCTTTATAAGTTTTACCATTTCGATCATCATTATCTTTCATTGTGCTTTTGAGTTTTTCAAACTTCTCAGAAATCTGACGGTTTTCAAGAATTAACTTTTCATTTTCCTTTTTAACTCTTTCATGATCAATTTTATCATTTTCAATTTGGTTGGTTAATTCTTTTATCCGTTCAGTTGAAGCTTTAACTCTTTTGTCACGATCAAGAATTTGATTCTCAACACTTCTGACTTTTGCTGTCAGATCTTCAACTTTCTTACCGTTGAGATACGTGACTGTATTACAAAATTTGCACTCTTTGATGCAATTTTTGCAATCAACATTTCCATCAATTTTCTTACCTGACACATTTGTTGACAAGTTTGAACTGACCTGGCTATTTGACTCAGACACGGAGTTAGAGTCTACCTCAAGTGCCTTAGCAGCCAGCACTTTGTCAGCCATTTTTCCCAGATTCTCAGTAGTCAACTCCTGCGTTGTGTCAATGATTCCAGTGTCAACTTTCTTTGATTTCTCGTTCTCTTCTTTCTCCTTTTCTATCTCTCTTCTTTCTCTTTCTCGTCTCCAGTTCCCCACCATTTGTTTTGCCAATAATCATCCTCATCTTAGAACTCCTTGATTATGGCTTCCAGATCAAGAGTTTTGTCATCGACTGCAATATTTCCATATTCATCAAGATAACCCTCTCAGTCCGGATCCCATCTATTTGCTCTCCTTGCTTCCAAATAGATACCGGATATTCTAATTATCCTGTTTTCAGCCAGCATTTTTCTGTATTTATACTTCTGCTCTTCAGTTCTGTTGTCTTTCCACAGAATAGGTTCATTCTTTGCCATGAAAGCGTAACCAACCGCATCTTCCTCGGGTAGAACATCTTGACTCCAATCATACCCTTCATCATCATAAATCACCGCAAGAGCTCTAGATTTCTCTTTGTTGTCTTCAACCTGCTTCAATCTAGGCGGCTCAGATTTATTCTAGTGATAAATTGCCTTCTTATAGTAATCCTCTCTAAATGGGTTTTCCGACTCATCAGCATATGCATTTCTGCATTCTCGCTTGAAGTGACCTTTCTGCTTACACTTGAAGCATGTCACCTTGGACTTATCGAACCCCAGCTTGGTAGATGGACCACCGATTGTTTTTCTGCCGGTAATTTCCATGAAACGCTGTGCTCGACGAACAGCACTGGCCATACACCAACGAATGTCGATCAGCTCCATTTCCTCCGGATCTATCTGATCATAATCATCCTTCGTCAGGTTGGTCTTGCCTATCTTCCCTGCTACTAACCCTTCATATGATTCCAACACAGATGCTAGAAAGATCATCTGTTGTTTAGCCGACTCCTCATCAAAATTCTGAGCATTCTTTAAGTCTATTGCGATGTTGCATTGAAAACGATTCTTTGCATCAGAATGACTTGTAGATGATGAAGATCCACTGTGATAACCACTGTGATTTCCACTGCTTTGATTACTTTGACTTTCTTTGCTAGTTGTAGACACATTCTCAGCAGAAAACGCAGTCTTGGGAGAAGTTGCTTTTGGCATCATGCTTTTTGGATAATACAAATCCAAATTCTGCTGGTAAGATGAGTGATTTACTTTGAATGTCTTTTTCAGTTCCAAATCGTGACTCTCGAGTTTCTCAATCAACAAATCTAAAGTCAACTTTTCTGGTGCCTTGATGGTATTCTTCAGCATCAGCGCATAATATCTCCAATCCATCTCGTCTGGCAATGAATTGAACAATTTGTCGATAAGCTCATCCTCAGGATATCTGATATCATGTCTTGCTAATTCCAGCTTCAGATGACCAAACCTTTCTATCATTTTACAAACTGACTCGTTCTTTAAACATCCAAAAAGATCAAACTCTTTTCTAAGAAGTTTTCTTTTGTTTTTCACAATTTCCGAACTTCCTAAACATTTTGTTTCTAGCTTTTTCCAGAGATCTTTTGCATTTGAATAATCAATCAATGAGATTATGTCCTCCCGGACGGACTGAAATAACAATGCCACACATTTTTGCTCAGGCACAAATGATTCAATCTCCTCAGCTGATGTTAAAGTTTCACCATTTTTGTTTCCATCTTGATAACCGTTTTTCAGACTCCTCCAGCTGGGAAATGCAAATGCCATCAACCAATCTTCAAACTTTCTTGACCACCGACTGTATTCCTCGATAGCCATTAGCTTTGGAGGTTTATTGAAGGTTCCAAAGGCACTTTCAGATTCCCAAGCTTCCTTTTTCTTCACATTCGGTGGATTCTCATTCGTATTGCTTGACGAAGTATCATCATTTCCAGAATTTCCAGCAAATGCGTACATGTCGCTAAACGGGTTCAAGAATATGTCATCCATCTTGAATGTACCTGCAAGATTAGCAAACACTTAGAAAAACTTTTGAGATTTTAAAAAACAGTGACTAAAAAGCGAAATCAGTCTGAATGACCACAAAAGCGAAATCCGACTTTGACAGATAAGCGAAATCAGGAATAAGTCCCTAAGAGCGAAATCTGTATATGTCCCTATCAGCGAAATCAGGTGTATGTGTCCCTATGAGCGAAATAGGACAATTCAAGTCCCTAAGAGCGAAATTAAGCAATTTTATGTCCGTAAAAGCGAAACCCCTTCGATGTCCGAATAAGCGAAATCAGGTTTTTAGTATATTTTTACCATTTTTAAGCCATATTTTAATCTGATTCTTTCTAGGGTTTGTTATTACTGGTGCTTTCTGATTACAATTTGACAGAGTTTCGACACCTAGCACATGACTTGATTTCACTCCAAGTTACAAATGAAGACACACATTAGGCTATTTATAAGCAGACTGATTTCGCTTATATGGCAGTCCATATAAGCGAAACCCCATGTGTTCAAATCAGCGAAACCCCCTAGAAACCACATGAGCGAAACCTCAATGATCCTATAAGCGAAACCTCACTCTAAATATGACTTATGAGCGAAACCTCTAATATAAACCCTAATTTTGACTTTCAAGCTCCTATCTTGACATATCTTGACCTAAGACTTAATGCAAACGTAGTCAACAGACATTCCATGCATCAACAGTACAATCACCATGGGGCCGTGCTCTGCCACCACGGGGGCATGTTAGTATAAGACCTGACATCTGCAGTTAATGAAGGGAGAGAAAGTGAAGACCACGGGGTCATGCCAGGTGGGCACTGGGCCGTGTGAATGATCTGTTTCTAGCTTTAAATATGGGTGCTTGGTTTCATTCCAACTCATCCCTTGGCAAACAACTTCTCTCACACTTGCAGTCTGTCCGCCACCACTACAACACCAGCACCCACCACCATCATCCATCTTTCATCATTTAGAGTGTGTAGTAGTCTCGGGATCCAAGATCGATCGTATGAGTTCTTGTCAAACAAAGGCCATGCTTGGCTAAATCTCTTACATCACTTGGTGAAGACAAATATTTTATGTATTACTTTTGATTTCCAATCTTTGGCAACTTTTTATTTGGGTATGTATTAATGACTTTAATAACTAGTTTTTTTATATTGAATGTGAACTTTACTTAATCATTTCTTCATGTTTTGTTGATTCACTCATTCGTGTCTTTACGGTCTATATAAAGCGCATTAACTGCCTGGAAGGGGGTTAGAAGGGTGTTTGGTTAAAGTTCTTGCCTTGTTCAGTGTATAGATCTTGCGAGGACCTGATTCAAGCTTAGTAGGACTTCCCTTGAGGCAGATAGCATCAAATCGGGGGAAGTAAGAACCGCTTGTAATCCCTTATCTATAAACTACTATTAAAACATTAACCCAACCTTGCGGGACTGTATCCTTGCTGACTCAGACCAATAGGTTGAGGGTAACGCTACCTGGAAGGGGGCCTACCACTTTTCGCATTAATATCTTACTTAATTGTCTTTCAATAATCTGACCTTACGGGACTGTATCCCTACTGACTCAGACCAATAGGTTGAGGGTAACGTTACCTTGAAAGGGGCCTACCACTATAACTAAGATATTCTCTTAAAAATCCCAAAGTGCGGAAATCATCAAAGGATACATAAAAGAGGAGTTGAAACCAAGTGATTCCTTCTTGTGTGTTTGTTTTCCTTATATTTTTATTTTCTAGATTATCTTTTGAAACTTTCAAAAACTTTTTATCAAAATTTGGTTAGATTAGACGTTAACGATAAGCCAGTATTAAAAGCTCTTGCGTCCTTGGACGACCTCGGTATCTTGCCATCACTATACTACGTCTACGATGGGTGCACTTGCCCTAGCGTTTGTAGAGTGAGAGTATTATATCGTGTTTTATAAATTTAAAGCTTGATTCGCGAGTAAAAAGTGCTTAAAATATATCTTAAATTTATACACACCCGCACACACGTCACATATACTGACTTAAGAAGTGAATAGTTTATGATATATCTTGTCTAGTATGAACAAGATAAATTAGCTTGCCAACTAATTTTTGATAACCAGTTATACTATCAATTAGTTCATTATTTTTTGTACACATAGCTGTTAATATGATTATGTTCAATGGGAGTGCTAACCGGTTTGCACGCACTCATGCCATACTCAGCTAGCAGTTCCAAACAATATTTTCTTTGCAACAAACAAACACCTTTGTCTGTTTTAATCACTTCTATTCCAAGAAAATATTTCAATTTTCCTAATTCTTTAATTAAAAACTTTGACTTAAGTTTAGACTTAATTATTTCTATTTCATGAACAGAATTGCCTGTAACAACTATATCATCAACATAGACAAGTAGGGATGGCAAAAATACCCAAGCCCGACAGGTATACCCGAAACCCAACACAAATGGGACGGGTATACCCGATACACGACGGGTATAGGGTCGGGTATGTGATTAGTTTTAAAAATTTTCACGGGTATGGGTCGGGTATGGGATTAGGTGATACCCGACCCGATTACCCGAAACCACATACCCGTTTACCCGAACTATATACCCAATCATATACCCGGATTTTTTTTATATTTTTATTTTCCATTAACCCTTGTATATTAGTGATTTATTTTAGTATGTTCATAATGTGAAAAAATAACTTTTCTTTTAGTATATGTATTTGATAATACTATTTATATTTTGTATGTTGTGAAGTATATACATATAAGTGTATAAGTATTATAAAGCTATTATTAATTTATGATAAAAGTTATATTAAGTAATATACAATTTTTATTTATAATAGTTGCTTTATAAATAAAATATATAATAATTATAATAGTAAAAAATGTATTTGGAAACCCCTAACGAATATTTTTTAACAAATTAATGGGTATACCCGATACCCGCGGGTATACCCGATACCCGACGGGTAATTACCCGACGGGTATTGGGTCAGGTATGGGACACAATTTTACAAGCTGGTATGGGTATGGGATTACCAATACCCGACCCGAACCCGACCCATTGTCATCCCTATTGACAAGCAAGTATATAATCACAAAATTGTCTACCTTATAGAATAATGAATAATCAAACTTGCTTTGACAAAAACCCAAATCACACAACACAGTTACTAGTTTTTCATTCCACATTCTGGGGGCATGTTTTTGCCCATACAGTGACTTTTTAAGTTTGCACACTCTATTTTCCCTTTTAGAATAATATCTATCTGGCAAAGACATATACACATCTTCATGTAAATTACCATACAAGAAAGCATTATTAACGTCTAACTGAAAAAGTTCTAATTATTTTCCACAGCAATGGAGATAATGCATCTCACGGTAACTAATTTTACAACAGGAGAAAAGGTTTCATCAAAGTCTACCCCTTGCTTTTGACTGTAACCTTTGGCTACAAGTCTGGCCTTAAACCTTTCTATTTCCCCCGTTGATTTATACTTTATCTTATATACCCATTTACATCCTACGACACTTCTACCAAGAGGCAATTCAACAAGATCCCATGTGGCGTTTCTATGAAGAGCTTCTATATCTTCGTTCATAGCCGATACCCAATTCGAATCCTTGGATGCCTCATAAAAGCTTCTAGGTTCACAACTTTTGTCTAACAAAGACGTGAAACATTTATGTTCAACAGAAAGATTAGAATAGTTAATTACTTTTTCTAACCCATATTTAACTTTCCCTTCTACCACATAGTCACTCAAGTTTCTAGGCAAAGCAGAACTCCTAGTAGATCACCTAGGTGTAGGTTGAACCTCTAGATGATCTATATTTATTCCTTCAGAAAATTGATCCTCAGCATTGTCAGTCATCACATGCTCAGTCTGATCAATGTTGGGACTACTTATACTAGGTTGCTCTGTTTAAACCTTACCTGTAGTATCAGCGCTTCCTAACACAAACCCCTGAGACGCATGTGTCCCCGACCCTATATTGTTTGACCTTTTTATCTTATCATCAGGAGTGTCTAATGTTTGGTTTTCTGGAATATCATACATTTAAAAAAATTTAAGTTTGTGACATCAGTATTACTGTTTCATTAACTGAACTCAAAATTGTTGTATCTTTGAAAGGAATAACAGACTCAAAGAATTTTACGTCTCTTGAAAAAAAAAATTGTTCTATTATCTAGGCTAAACATTTTATAGCCTTTTTTTCTCATTTGAGTATCCAATAAAAACACATTTCTCAGCCCTACTACTGAGCTTATCATGTTCATTTAAAACAGTACAAAATCCCAGATAACCAAACACTCTTAAATGATCAAAAAAAGGTTCAAACCCATACACAAGCTCATACGGAGTCCTACCACCTATCACTGATGAGGGAGTCCTATTAATCAAGTAAGCAGCCGTTAATACACAATCAGACCAATATTTAACAGGTAAACAACTTTGAAACAACAAAGCCCTAGCAACATTCAACAAATGCCTATGTTTACGTTCAACAACCCCATTAGGTTGTAGGGTATATGTACATGAAGTCTGATGTATGATACCTCTTTTTTTGCAAAAATCATTCATTTGATGATTAATGAATTCAGTTCCATTATCACTCCTCAAGCATTGTACATCCTTTTTAAACTGAGTTTTAATTACATTAACAAACTCAAAAACATTTTCAAATACTTCATGTTTGAACTTCATAAGACTAACCCACACTACCCTTGAGTAATCATCAACAATAGTTAAGAAGTATTTAAACCTTTCTTTACTATGAACCTTATAAGGACCCCATACATCAAGATGTATAAGCTCCCCTAGTTCCGTAGTT
Source organism: Helianthus tuberosus (assembly GCA_030545235.1). Classification (NCBI taxonomy): domain Eukaryota; kingdom Viridiplantae; phylum Streptophyta; class Magnoliopsida; order Asterales; family Asteraceae; genus Helianthus; species Helianthus tuberosus. The sequence goes on from CM060366.1 coordinate 50,397,762, forward strand.
GTATGGTTACTCAAAGGAAAATGTTCGCAATGTTGCTTAGCCCTTTGACATATTTCACAAGGTTTGGCACCATCACTTTTAACATTTAATTTATGTTTAAAAAATTTTAAAGCATTATCATATGGATGACCAAACCTTGCATGCCAAATATTAGACACACTACCACTACTATAGCACACCTTATTAGACACACAAGAACTGCCACAAAAATATAGTCCATCAACTTGACTACCAATCACCAGGACTTTCCTGGTTAACAAGTCTTGTAACATACAAGTATGTTTATCAAAACCTACAAAAATCTTATTATCTTTGGCTAATTTGTGAACAGAGATTAGGTTGATATTGTACTCAGGAACAACAAACCCATCTTTTAAAATAACTTCATCAGCTAATTTTAAATTTCCAATTTTAGTGACTTAAGCACTAGTTCCATTAAGATGTTTAATTTTAATACCGAACTTTGACACATTAACATCTGTTAAACCAGTTTCATTTTTAATCATGTGTTGATTAGCTCCTGAGTCCACTATCCACCCAGTTTTATTCTGATCATCTAGACAATTAGCAAAACAGTAAACAATATAATAACAACCTGAGACATTGCAACTTTGACGACCTTCATTAAACTTATCACCTAACAAACTTAATAACTTGGTAATCTGATCACTAGTTAATGTATTAACAACAGCTTCACAACTATCAACAGTATTATTACTACTTGCAATTGCCTATTTTCCCTGACTGCCTTTAGATTTCATCCAAGAAGGATACCCAATGATTTCAAAGCATTTATCAATAGAATGCCCTATTTTATTACAATGAGTACACTTCAGGTTTTGATTAGAAACTCTGTTTTTTTTTTCTTGAATTCAACTCGTTGACTAACTTTAGACACAAAAGCCATAGTTTGACCTTTTTTATTTCCACCACTGCTATAGTTTCTATGAGATTCTTCTCTAGAAACTATAGCAACTGCTTCTTTAACTGTTGGTAAAGTTTCTTTCATCAAAATATTAGTTCTAACCCCTTGATATCCACTATCTAATCCCATTAAAAACTGCATTAACTTGATCATATGCTTAAAACCATTAAAATCTTTGGCAGCATCACAAGTACACGTAGGCAATTGCAATATCTGATCTAATTGCCTCCGCATTATATTCAACTTATGATAATATTCAGAAACACTAGATCCATTTTGACTAAATGAGTTGATCTTTTGATACAAGTCAAACATAACAGAACCATCAATTTTATTATAGGTTTCTTTTAAGTCAGTCCAGACATCACAAGCAAGTTTAGAAAACACATGCCCCATATACAAATCTTTACTAATAGAATTCAAGATCCAAGTTAACACTATTGAATTGCATCTATCCCACTGTCTTGAAAGAATATCATTGGTTTCTAAGTTAACACAACTTTTATCTATAAAACCCCATTTATTTTTAACTTGTAAAGCAAGCTGCATAGCATTAGACCAAACAGTGTAGTTTTCCGACCCTTTCAGTTTGATAGATACAATTGTCAAGTTACTTGAATCAGAAGGATGCAAGTACAAAGGATAACTTTCATCCAATTTGCTCACAAGGGTCTCAGGTGGTGGATCACTAGGACCTGGACCACCACCTATGACAATAGGACCATCTACCACTATTACCTACCCCACAGATAACACAAAAAACCAATAAGTAACTTCAACAATCTATAACAACTAAACAGAACAGAACAAACAACACAAGACTAAACCACGAATACTAATAAGAATTAACAACAAGAACAAGCACAGACAACAAATAATAACTACCAACACAGATGAGATGCACAACAACGATGCAACACAGAGACTCGATCACCCACCGGTCTGACTAACCCAGAAACAACAATGCCTAGACTCACAAATGCAGTGTAACTAAAAAGTAAAGGAAAAACAAAGAAAGATCTCACCAAGAGCGTATAACTCCTAAGCAGATCAGGTTGTAGCCTTCAGTTAGGGCTACAAACACGTAACTTGTTAACTACTTGTGTGAACAATGATCTTTTCTGTTGTTGTTTGTTCTTTAATTTCTATTATGAATTTTGTTGTAACTTTGTAGTTAGGTTATGATGGGGCTCTCTCTATGTCAATTTTTCTTTTAGGCGACAAAGTTATGGGGATCTCTCTCTCTCTCTCTCTCTCTGTCATTTTTTTCTTTCAGGCGACAAAGTGAAGATGGCAATTTGGGGCTCTAAACCTAGATCAGCGATGAAGAGACGAGTGGCGGCGACAGACGACGGTGGTGTTAAGGTCACAAATTGGTTTAGAATTTTAGGATTTTTGAATCTTTGAAGTATGCCTTGAAGGCTAAGGGGATTGAGGCTTTGTTTCCCGTTCAAGCTCAGAATTTTGATTCAACTTTTGATGGCTTTGATTTGATTGGGAAAGCTAAAACGGGCCAGGTAAGTGTACCATTGAGAAACCCTAATTCAGCCGCTTTTATCCTTCATCTAGAGGTTATTTTGCTAATTGCTGAATTATATCAACGCATTAGTCTTTATGAATAATCTTTTTTTTTTAATTTTGCACTAAGAATACAAAGCCCTGGTGGAAGAAGCCAAAAAATATTACCATGGAGAATTGCGTAGGAAGCAGGAACTTTTCTTATTCCATCTACTTAGGTAGGATTTATTTTACAAGGGGGTAAGAAAATTGGCAAAATATATTGAAAGTAATTTCAGTTTATATGGTTACAAAGAGAAAAAATGTAGAGAGATGTTTTCTTGAAGAAACAATGAAGACCATTGCTGGCCACCTCCTCCACCACACCATCACTTCCGCCATGACTCCGACCATCGCGAAAAAATAGGTGTTCTTAATAGATGAAATCCAAGATTTACGATTAGATACGGTGGCGGATTTACTAGCTAAACACTAGATCTAATGCATGTGGTAGGTTTGGAGGGTGTTTGGATGTGGAGCTGAATTCCGATGGATCAACAATGTGGTAAGGGCTAGGGTTCTGCCGCATTTGGTTACGAAGGTGGTCTGTTCCGATACAATGGATGATGAGGGTTTTCGTGCACTTCATGGATAGGATGGTTCGCGTCGATTCCAGTAAGTACATCATCTTCGATTTGCTTAGGAAATATGTAGGTCGTTGACATGTTCAACTGATATGCGCAAATATAAACATGTTTTTAGTAACAAAATAAACCAAAATTTTATTGGTTTTCTTAGAAATATATTTGAAATAAACTTAATTTGGTTTATTTATGATTTTCAGGACAAAATGAACCCGCATTGAACAAATGAAGCAATTTCGGGCAAAAATCAAAAGATTTGCTAAAAAATGATCCAAGCACGCTCCATGTCCATCAGACACGCCCCGTGACTGACGTCCAAAGACAATAATATCTTCTTGATATCGTCATTGAACTCCATCCATGAAAAAGAACTAGACACGCCCCATGCCTCATCCACAAAACACAAAACAAATATTCTAGAAGATTTCGAAGATCCGCTGGACCCCACAAATTTGACCACGGGTAGTTCCCTAAAGGCATGCCCCGTGCCTGGCTTCCAATGTCGTGCCAGTAATAAATTACCAGACATACACCGTGCCATCCAGGCACACCCCGTGCCTCGACCTCCAGCAACTATAAACAGGGCCTCTTGCCCACCATTTTCACTGGCTCAATTCTTTCCTCTTTTCCACAACACAAATTTCTTCTACCCCCTTTAAGTGAAAAGGGGTTATAGTTCTTACAAAATTATCATATATAAAAGAGTTTATTGCCCGGATGGTCATTGTGGTTTGTCATTTTTTCACCTTTAGTCCCCAGCTTTCCAAAATAGCATGTTTGATCCCTGTGGTTTGCTCACTTGTTACTCGGGTAGTCCTCTGAATGGATAGAGGTTAGTTTTCTAGTTAAGTACGTGTGAAATGACTTAACTACCCTTACTTTTAATATAAATAAATAAAACAAAAAAATTGATCGGTCACTAAAAAACAAATGGCTCCCACCATTATTTAAATATAAAATTAAACCTTACACCCATTTTCTTCTTCAACACCAGACCACCTCCACAACTACTACCTCTCCCAAAACAAAACAAAACAAAACAAAACAAAACAAAACAAAACAAAACAAAACAAAACAAAACAAACCATTCATCCTCTTCGCCTCCCTCACCACCACTCTCCAAAATCGGACACCGACTATGATCCTCCACCTCCTACCTCCTCCACACCCTCCGTGTAACACCCCAATCGCGTAATATGCAACAACACGTGGCGGAAACATTGGAGAGTCACGTTACAAATTGTTTCACAACACATGGTACATAAAGTTCTGTTTTATTGAGTTAATTGTTTATATTGTCTTGGAGAATACAATTAATGCACAACAATTGCCTTGCAGGTTTTAAAGTCACTAAGGCCCAAGTCCGCCCTATGTGAATCATGCTCAAAGTCAAACATGAGCTCCTGAAACATACGTGAAACTAAAACGTCAGCATAAAAATGACTGTGCGTAACATAGGTTTTGTGATGAAGATTCATGGCTTGAAATGTTAAAAGAAGTGTTTAACTAATGAGTAGCCATGAACCTTTATAAAAATGTTTTCTTTTGTAAAATCATATGAAAATTAAATGATTTAAAAGAAGTAGTGCAAGTTTAACTTAATAACCAAAATATGTCATGTCTTGTATAAAAATGTGTCATGTCTTGTATATAATATGTAAAAAATGTCTTGTTTAAACCAATGTCTTGTGTAAACCAAATGTTATGCATAAACAATGTCTTGTGTAAACAAATGTCATGTATAAACAATGTCTTGTGTAAACCAAATCTCATGTATAAACCAATGTCTTGTATGGTAAGCAAAAAGGTCTTTTCTTAAACCACATGAATAATGACTTGTATAACCAAAATGTCTTGTATAAAACAATGTCTTTGAATAAACAAAGGTTTTGTTTAAATCAAAAGCTATGTCTTATAAATCATTGCTTTTATTGTAAAACATATATTAGGATTGTTGGCGAATACATTCAAGCCTTGTCGACTGTTGGATAAACCCTTATAAGGACAAAGGTTTATCAAATGTTCATCGGATTCTGTCATTCCCCAATGGATACTTCCAAACAAAACTAGGAAGCGGGAATGGGGTTGTCAAGCCTATGGTAAACCATAACATACTACCGGTCGACGGGATTAATGTTGATGAGTGTATCATTGTATATTCAACGCACCAGTATCTCATGAACAATGTAAGCATATCATGAAAATGTTTGAAACTATGTACTTGGTATGCTAGGTAAACATACGAAGTAAAATGTCTTTGAAATAATGTGCTAGGTATGCTAGGTAAACATACGAAGCAAAATGCAATTTGAAATCAATGTACTATATGTGCTATGTAATCAAAGCATGTATAATGTCATGTAAACAAGAAAGTAGTGATATGCACATATGTTTCACCCCAAAATATTTGAAAAAGTAAAATAGGGGAACTATGTACTCACTTGGGATTGCAAAGTATCGTTGATCAATAGAGAAATCAAAGCTCAAAGAAGCAAGGATTCAAGTGGCTCTTAATATTGGATAACTATGTTAATAAGTCGGGACTTAAATCGGGGAATCGAATAGAATGTAGTCTTATAAACCAAATGAGTGTTGGAACTCATATGAAATGGTTTAACAAACTCAACATTCTGATTTGGAATGGACCCTAAGTGCTTTTGACCCGTTATGACTCGTTAAGGTAGTTTACGCTACTTTAACGTGTCATTTACATAAAAGTATGGTTACATGGTCAAACAAGTCCTATGATAAATCTTATATGCCAAAACATGTTTAATAAAGTTGCAACATCAGTTTATATATCAAAAATTTGGTTACCTATGCTTAAAATGAATTTATGCGCAAAAAGGGCATTTTGGTCATTTTTAAGGGCATAGTAGCGACTTATCATAAAACTAACCAAACAACGTGACCATAAGGTATAACCTCAGTAGGTTATTCCCTATACAACTATGGTCACATACATGTGTTTGGTCGGATCCTAAGATCGACCAAATGGGTCGGATTCGAAAGTCAAAGCGGTGGTCAAGACCGCTCGACTTATGACCCTAAATAAGCACTAAACTAGAAGTGACGAGTTAGACATGTTAAAACATGTCTAACTAAGTTGCAAAACTGATTTGGTATCAAAACTTAGTCTTTTGATACCCGAAAATAGTTCCGTCGTAAAATGCACAAAAATGTGCATTTTTGACCGAAACCTTGACTCATCACTTTGACTAGTAAACGTGGTAATCAGTAGGTATAATCGCAAGGGATTATAACCTTCATGATTACGATCACGTTGCAAAGTTCAATTGAATTTTGACTTGACCAATAATGGTCAGAACCGAAAGTCAAACATTAAGTCAAACTATTTGACTTTTAGTTCAAAATAGCTAAAATAATTGAAATAGACTAGGATGAGAACTTACTTATGTTAAAGAACACTTTAAGATCTCAGGTAGGAGGCCTCCAAATGATGGAAGCAAGCTCCAAGTAAGTGGGAGAAGAATTGTGAGAAAATAAGCAAATTGTGAAGTGAATGAAGGTGGATATTTATACTAGTCTTGGAGTTGTAGGATCATGACAAGTGTCTAGGATGTTTGCAAGGATTGAACAAGATTAACACAAGTGTAAACATCAGATTTAATGCTTGGTGAACACACATATTGGTCCCCAAGTATGGCAAAGCAATGGTTGCAAACAGCTTGTGCAGCTGAAACAACTTTCTGCCCAGAGGGGGCTGTCACGACCCGCGACCTAGATGGGTCTCACCCATCGCGCCCGCCACCCCCTTTCATGACAGTTTCAAAATATGGCAGAACAGGCCCGTGCACATAGTTTGATGATTTTTGACGCTTTTAACACCCGTTAACCCAAAATTTAGGCTCTATAAGGACGTTAAAGCATATGTGACTTGAATTATGTCCGGAAATGTCATGGATGTCGGTTTGTTTGGTTGTACGGTCGCGTTTTTCGCTTAATTACGACGAACGCGAAAACGGCCGAAAATTGCGCAACGAATTATATTTTTGCATTCTTATCAATAAAATACAAGATTTTATTGATTACAAAAATATTTTGGATGTGCGTACATGTTCCGTATTCAAAAATGCGAGAATCGGCAGACTTTCGCAGTTTGTCGCAAATAGTCCCTGAGCTCGAATAAGCATGTTTTTGCCATACCGAACCTCTCAAAACTTATTTCTAAGTTATGTAAAGGATATTTAGGGTATGTTTAGCTTATGTCATTTTTCCGTAGTGTACGTCGCGTTAAACTGATTACGTTTTGCGTAATAGTTTACGATTTCACTTCCAGAAAAGGTCTGAGTGAACGAAATTGAACAAGGAGCAAAAACGTGCAATTGTCATATGTAATTATACAATCCCGGAAATAAAACACAATGTTTTATTAAATACAAAGTTGTTCGAAATTGTACAATGATTAAAAGACACGAGTGTCACACTCCGCTTCTCCACCATCTCACTCCACCCTACACCAACCACTCTCCGATTGTCGTCCACCACCTGTGGTCCTCCACCTCCTACCTCCTCCGCACCCTCCCTTCCTCCACCATCTCACTCCACCGTACCCCCAACACACTCCGATAGTTGGCCACCACCGCGTGAGTTATCAACAGAACTATGGTGGCATTTTATAATTAACTCGATGGCGGTACCGACTGTTTTTCGGTGTGATGTGTTTTTCTGCATCTTGAAGGGAAAGCAAACAGATCGATTGGTCACAACCTACAATTATTAAAGGAAAGCAACAGATTAACATGGGAGACAGATTTGCAGGGGGTACGACAGTAGATAATGGAGCTGAATTCATAAATGAGGAAGGTGGTGCTTTGAAAACGAAGGTGGTGATGGTTCAGACGATGGGTTACTGGTGAGGCAACAGTGGTGGCGTCTTGATGCATAAATGGTGTGGTGGGTGGTTGCTAGGATGGTGAAATCGTTGTGGTGGTTAGAGGTGATTGTAGATGGTGATGATGGTGGTGGGATGTGGCCGAAAGACTCTGATGGTGGTGGCCGGCGTTAAAGTTCACAGGAGATGAATATAGGTGGGATGGGTGAAGTTTTTAATTTTAGATATATATTGGTGGGGCGAACTTCATATTTTAAATGATTTATATGAATTTTTTTAATGTTTTAAATTTTTTTATAATAAGAAAGGGTAATTTGATCATTTCACATTAACTTAACTAAACAAACAAACGCTCATCCAGTGTTGGGACTACCCAAGTAACCAGTGAGCAAACCACAGGAAGCAAACATGCTATTTTGAAAAGTTGAGGACTAAAGGTGAAAAACGGCAAACCATAGGAACTATCCGGACAATTAACTCTATATAAAATGTAAAGTACAACTCACACTAAAAAAGAAGCATTAATTCAAAATATATTAGAAAATCTTTTACATTTACTATGAATTCCTTATAGACTGAATTCACTAATTGAAAATATGTGAGAAAACCTCTTACATTTACTATAAATTCCTTGTAGACTGAATTCACAAGATAAACCCATCTCACGTCAACAAACATAAGATCTGACGAATGCTTTGTTTAAAGTCGCTTTTCTCATCACATTATTGTTCAACGTTTGCGGTTATTCTCACTTTCTTTTCCTTCATGTTATATCAAGATTTATTACATTTGTTATTAATAAAAATGTGTGATAATGTACTTATTTTTGTTATTGTAGTGTTAGAAGCGCGGTTGGAAAACTCGGTTAAAAAAGGAGTCAACGATGTTGAAAATGTGGTTGAAGCTGTAACTTTTGTCCCAGATGACGGTAACGGTTGTAACGCTGGTGGTAATGATTGCGCTTACGTTTGCCCACCACCATTGATTGGAATATGTGTTGGGGGAATTTGCAAATGCATAGCTTAGATGGAGAAGAAATTATAGTCTCATAAGATTCATAATCGTATTGTTTAGACGATTTTCCTTGAAATTACTATTTGTTTGTTTCTAATAAGTTTTCAATAAACGTGACCGCCGACTAGACAACAAACTTTTCTCAAAACTCATTCTTTTCCACAAACTGGTTTACTATCAGTTATATTTCAAAAATGAAGTATAATTAAGAATAGAAATATAATTTTAATATATTTATTCAATGTATAATCTATTTAATTTTTTATATAATTGGGGTAAAAAATAAAATTTAGAAAAACTTAAACATTATAAGAAAATGTCGCGACAAATTATCCATTAGAACTCTCTTTAGCTTGTTGGCGGGTTGATAGGTTCATGGTTGATAGGTTCATGGTTAATGGGTTGAATTGTTTCACCCAAACAAGAACTATATATTTATTCTTGTAAAAAGTATATATGTCAAGCCTAACTTGCACATATCTAAAACTGTGTAACCCAAACTTGATATTTTTTAACCCATTCATCTAAATCATTTAACTTTAACATTATTGTTCTTTTTATTGAGTTTTAATAACTAAATATATTTTTAATATTAGAAACGTGTTAAAACTTTAAATATAATATAAGTTTTATAAATACAATTTAAAAGCTGTTTTAAAAAAGAAACGAAATAAAAATAAAAATAAATAAATTGAATAGCCGTCCCTTTTAGGTTTTGGAAAAAAGTAATAATACGTTTTCCATTTCTTAGTTTTATTATAGTTTTTAAACGTATTTAAGGTACTTTTAATTACATTCTTTCTTTAATTATCATCTTTTATTTATTTAAAAACGTCTTAAAAAACCCCTTTTATACATGTATTTTTATTACTTTATTATAATGCATATAAGAAGGATACAAAGGTATTTTATATAATTTTAAGACTTTAAGTGATTACAATTTTAAGACATATAGTACAATCCCTTAACTCATTATATATCATAAGAATTTAAAGAAAGACTTTTGTTATTTATGCACTTAATTTGTTTCTGTGTAGGTTATAATTTATATAGTTTAAGATGTTTAAAAAAGTTTATGATTTATGAAATATGTTTGCGTATCTACGTACGTTTATGATTTAATTGTTGGCCTTTTTAGGGGGTGTCGGTGGGTGGTGGGTTAAATGGTTTAGGCTTTCCATATTAGTGCACATGTGCAGTACAAAAAAAATTATTTTTTATATATATAAAAATTAGCGATTTTTTTATAAAAAAATGTAAAAAAAAAATCTTAGTATGTTTTTTAGGCTTTTTTAGTTAGTTTTTTGGTTTTCTCATTTAAACTAGTTTTCTCATGATCCTTATATATATATATAGTTCAAATGAGAGAAATTAATATGTAAGTAGAAAAAGAAGAAGAATCAACCAATAAAAATGGTTCATTTAATTTTTTTATTTAGATTTATTCTACGGGTACAGAGGTAATCTTCTATGAATCATTAATTCACTACATTCCACCAAATTAGCTAACTTTAATTAATCATTTTTTGCACACATATTAAAACTAATCTAAATCATCAATTATTATATTGACTATTTTACCTACACGTCTACACATACATACTATTGTACTTACACAATTTTACACAATATATACTCGCTATTTTACATACATACAATTCTACCTACACACAACAACCCACACAGTTATACCCTACACAATTATAGATATGTAGTAATAAATTGTAGCAAAAACTCGTCATTAAAAAAAATGTGTAGTAAGAAACTCTAGATGTGTAGGAAAAAAATATTTTTCAATATTTGTGAATGTCATACAACAACCCATGCAGTTATACATACAAAATTATAGACGCGTAGAAAGAAATTGTAGCAAAAACTCGTCATTGATAAAAAAAATGAGTAGTAAGAAATTCTAGATGTGTAGGAAGAAATTAATTTTCAATAAAAAGAAAACGATCAAACATTGTGTAGAAAAGTCTCCACATGTAAAGGAAGAAGTTGATCGAATCATTTGTGGGGAGTCTTCTTAACAAAATAAATTCATGTGTTTAGTATTTTTATTTATAAAAATGATTAATTATCATTAATTAAGTAGGTAGAGAATATAACCAATGTTACCTTTTTAGCCTTTTCATTTATATTAAATTCTTTAAGATAGAAAAATAAATGTACGGCCAAGAAGATTCTTCTTTCTCTTCTTGGACTAAGACTGAGGGGAGTGGGGCGACTCCCACCCCAAGTCGCCCCAAGTCGCCTCCAACACCGCCCCCCATGGCGTCCCCAAGGGCGTCCCCCTCCTGCCCATCCTCTGCTCGTCGCCCGGCTCTCCTCACACAACCCAATTTGGCACAAAATTTCAGGAGACTCCCCCCTCCAAGTCGCCCAAGGCCGCCCCACACACCATTCCCCCTTTTTTGCTCAAAATCCTCTAGGCTGACGTGGCGCCACGTGTCGCAAGACGCCCCATCCTAAGGCCGCCCCACTCCCTTCAGTCTAAATTTTCTTCTTAAATGATGTTTCTCATCTCTCTCTCTATATATAAAAGAATGATTGTTTAAGAAAGAAATAATTCTTGTTTAATTAACGAAAGAAATAAGATTTCTTTTTTCACTTCTTGCATTAACTATTCTTCTCAAATAATTTTTCTTCTTTCTCTCTGTATATGAATGATTTTTTAAGAAAGAAATAATTATTGTTCAATTAATGAAAGAAATAATTATATTAAAAATATTAAACTATTGTCATCACCTTTACCATATGCTTCAATTTAAAATATTTTAATAACAATAACTATATTAAAAATAATTGAACGCAACAACTTTAATGAACATGTTTTACATTGATTTTAAAGATGATTATTTACGTTTTAAGGCTAGAATCGGAATATTAGTTTTCAAGTATATATATATATATATATATATATATATATATATATATATATATAGGATAGGAGTTGGCCAGAAAGTCCAAATTTCCTAAAAAGTGTAAAAAGTCATAAAACACAATAATGTCAACCATAAAACACACCAAAAACCCACAAATAATATGATGAAGATTACTAAAACATCATGTATGTGGGTTTTGTGTTGTGTTTTACATGTTAAGGCTCTGATTGTGGAATGACAAATATTATTGTGTTTTATGTTGTTTAGCATTGTGTGTTTTATATTCATAGTTCTACGATGGTGTGTTTGAAGTTTTTATGGACTATTAGAGTTTGAATATGGTGTTTTAGTAATATTCATTCTATTATTTGTGAGTTTTAGGTGTGTTTTATGCCTGAAATTATTGTGTTTTATGACTTTTTACACTTTTTAGGAAAAACACACTTTTCGTAGGATCCCCACTCTATATATATATATATATAGGGGAAGGTTCATTTGAGAAAAAAATTTTATTAAGAATAAAAAGAACAAAAGGGTACAATTGTAAAACATTAAATATTTTTTTTCTCATCTCATTTATTATTATGTTTGACTAATTAACTAGTCATTAAGACTATCATCCTCCACACTAAAAAAATTTGCCTACACACATCAAAAGTTATTCTACACATTTCGAAACTTATCATACACATATTTAAATTTATCCTACACAACTCGTAATTTATCCTACACGCCTCGTATTTATCCTACACTATAAATGAATTTTTATTTTTATTTTTTGAGAAAAATATATATCTTAAAAATAAGTTACAAATTTAATATAGTTAGTTATTAAAGATGAAACTACCAATTAATGATGTATGTAAGTTTACCAATATACCCTTATAGTTACATTAAGTACAAATATTAAATGAAGTCTAATGAAGCATTCCTATTGGTTGAAATTTCTTCTTTTTTCTTCTTACAAAGAATTTCTTCTCATTTGAACTCTCCACTATATATATATATATATATATATATATATGGTCAATTAAAATACACTAGTCTATTTTACTCAGTTCATAAATACACTAGTATTTATGATAATTTAAAAAAATACGAGTTGTGAGAACCGTGAGAACTTTTTGATCTCGCGCGAGTTGGGTTCATGAGTGAATAATGATGTATTTGTGAACAAAATGAACTTATCCTGACCATTGATTTTGTATATCTAGATTTTTTCTTTAGTGGCAAGATTGTAATTATCTTTTGTAACATACATGTATTTTAACAGACATAAGGGTATAATTGTATTTTTCTCTCTTCATTTAAATAATTGATATTTTTCTCTCTCCTGCTTTTTCTTTCCAATTAAAAGAATATTTAATTACATTCTCTATACTTTTTTTCTCTCACAAATTACATAACTTAATATTTGATAATTTAAAAAAAAATACAAACATTATCCAATATTGTTCCATCTAGAACACGAACACGATTTAAAATATTTAATTACATTCTCTATACATATATGTATTAGAGCAATGTTTGATGAAAAGATACATAGTGGAAACAATATGTAACAATACACAAGTGTATAAGTCTGGAATATACCAACCTGTATACAATATGCACTTGAAAAATACACAGGTGTATACATCTGGTATATACCGAACTGTATACACATATGTACTTGAATAATACTGATGCGTGCGAAGTGTCGTATATATTAGGTGTATATTTTAAGCCCTTTTTAACACTTATTTTAGCTAAGGTTTTAAATTTATAAAACACGATATTTCACTAACACTAAACACACATATGGGCAAGTGCACCCATCGTTGAGTGTAGTATAGCGTTGGTAAGATACCGAGGTCGTCCAAGGACACAAGAGCTTTTAGTACTGGTTTATCCTCAACGTCTAACCAAAATAAAAGTTTAGAAAAAAGTTTTAAACTAAGAAAAATAAAACTAACTAAAATGCTGAAAATAAAAATAAAATAAAAACAGATAGACAAGATGAATCACTTGGTTCCGACTCGTATCTAGTATAACCTTTGATTATTTCCGCACTTTTGCACATAATTAAGAGATTATCTTAGTTATTGTAGTAGGCCCCTCTTTTGAAGGTGACGTTACCCTCACCCCAGTAGTTTGAGTCAGCAGGGATACAATCCTAAAGGGGTGGATTATTGGAAGATAATGAATTAAGTTATTAATGCAGTATTGTGGTAGGCCCCGCTTTTGGCGGTGACGTTACCCTCGGCTAAGTAGTCTGAGTCAGCAGGGATACAGTCCTAAATAGCCGGGTTATAGTATTAATAGTAGTTAACTTATGAGGGGATCAAAGAGTTTGGACCCCCGCCATCCAATACCGTGAAGTATTGAAGGAGGTCCTACTAAATTTGACCCAGGTCCATTGCAGGACCTCTAAACGCTGAACAATGGCAAGACCTTTACCAAACCGTTCCCTTAACCCCCTACCAGGTAGCCAACATACCTCCATATAGACCGTGGAGATATGAATGGTGAAAATCCTTTATTTTATATAGACAGTAAAATAATGCCAAGACACCACGGACAAACGATAAGGAAAGATCACCTTCAACATAAGTAACTAGTTATTAAAGTCATTAATACAAAACCAAATAAAAAGTGCAAAAGATTAGAAATAAAAAGTATTATACTAGACACTTTGTGACAACTCGAAATTTAGAACCTTTCGTTGTATGCTTGAACGTTAAGTGACTAACTGATTTGATGATTTAATGAATGATATATGTGAACTTATATGATTATGTGTTATGCTATATGTATGCTTGTGTGTATGTATGCGAGTATGTATATGAACCGAGAACCGAGAACCCGACTCGAGACCATGTGGTCTCGAGTGAACGATGCAACATGTGGGCCGGTTGGGCCACACACCCCTTAACCCATTCAAAGACCCATTAGGGTGCACAAGTGAAACAAGTATATAATCCTCATGATAGTCACACTTGGCATGTTTGGGCAAACAACACTCATACTCCTCTACACACACTCTTCACTCTCCCTCACTAAAACCCTAAACCATCACATTGTTTCCCTCCATCTCGGATCCAAACCGGAGACACTAGGACTAGCGGATCGGCTCTCACACACACACACTCGGAAGCTTCACACTCATCTTCGAAACCCATCAATCGGTTAGTGATTTCATGATGTTTGTTGTTGTTAAATAATAATGTGAATGATATGATTTAACTAGTGTAGTTGTATGCTTGATGATGTTTTGTGAACCGGATATGTATGTTGTTGATAATCGGATAACATGTTTTGATTTCGGATATGTTGCATAATGAACACACAATATCTTATGTCTAAAGGTGATTCAAACCATTGAATATTGATGTTCATGACACCGGCTTGCATATGTGTATAGAGAGCATCATGTTAATCGGATTAGGGTAGATTTGGAGATGTTATTGGATGACTTGAAACCATTAGATGAATATGTTCAAATGTTTGATTGTTGTTCATGATTATATGTTGTGACTAATGATAAAAACCCGGAAATAAGATGAACAAGTTTGAATAAGCAATATGAACTACTTGAATGTTTGAAGAACATGATGAATATGATATGAACATGGTTGAATATTTGAAATCTGATTGTTTGATCCATTTTAGGAAATTGTTAGACAAACAAACATGTTTATGAGGATAGTACATAATGGTGCATGAAATCAGAATGTTATTGGGTAGTACACTGTACCGAATCAGCTCCTGTCCAACCGAAACCTCCAGTTGCGACTCGAAACCAATGCATGATGAGTCGAAATCTTCCGGTTGCGACATCGGTTGCGAGTCGCAAACACCTGGTTGCGACTCGAAACCACAAGTGATCAGCACACAAACCCTACGACTCGAAACCACGGTTACGAGTCCGGTTGCGACTCGAGACCAAAACAGCATGAGCCGAAACCATGATTGCGACTCAGGTTGCGAGTCGCAAACGCCTAGTTGCGACTCGAGACTATACACAGATACACGCTGTTTGGGCTGGCACCTCATTTCGGACTTAATTGTTTGGGCCGGACTCTTGGGCCTAATGCACAGACCTTATATGTTACTGTTGAACGTGAATATTGTTGAACTGCTATGATTAAACGTGTATGCCATGAACGATACTTGAATGCATTGTGCTAGAAACATACGTGTACTGCTTGAATACGAACCTGATTGGTATGATACCACTATGATAGGACGTGAGTAGCCACGATATTGCTTGATTGACTTTTCTGTGTATCTACCGAGCAAACCAAGGTGAGTTCACACCCTCTACAAAGCATGGGATTCCCAGGGGTCGGGAATTGGGGTTAAGGAACATGGGTTCCTCGTCCTCCTTGGGTAGGACAGCAAAGGTTCAGGAATGTAATTCCTCGTCCTCACGGACAGATAACTCGTACTAGACCAAAACTCTATCACGAAGTCCCTCCTTTTTATATCGACTTAATCGCCGGGCCAATGGCGAGCGGGTCATTAGTTAGATAGCGCTATTTAGGTCTGACAAACCTCACACCGTGCCGCAGAGGACGGGCGTGAACTAATGGATCTGGGGCACGTCAATGATGATAGACATTGACAGTTTCAGGGCACATAAACATGACTACAGTCAGCAGTCGATATGGTAACGAGTCTAGTGTATACATGGGGTAGCCCCCACGGCCGAAATGCCAGATAACTAACACGGGGTAGCCCCCACGGCAGGATTGCCAGAGTAACCGGGAATAAACAAGTCACGTTTTTAACTATGGGGTAACCCCCACGGCAGGATGCCAGCTAAAGGAAACTGTTTTCGAAACAACTTAAAACGAACACCCAACCGTGAACTCACTCAACTTGTTGTTGACTCGTTACTACATGCTTTGCAGGTCGTTAGGTTCTTAGCTGGAGCTTGCATGGAGGAGGATCGTTGTGGGACATGGACGACTGTGTGCCATGTTAAACTTTGAAATAATTAAACTTATGTTTTGATTTAAGACTTATGCTTCCGCTTGCAACTTAACTATGTTTTGATGAACACCAATTGTATTGGTTGAACTTTTATAACTATGTGATTGCTTGTTCAATATGATTGGTGGCTAGATCCTGGTCAGTCACGCCTCCAAGCGGTAGTACTCCGCGGGTGGATTTTGGGGGTGTGACACACTTTGTCTTCACCAAGTGATGTAAGAGACTTAGGCAAACATGGCCTTGATTGTCAAGAACTCTTACGATCAATCTTGGATCCCGAGACGACTCACACACTCTATGATGGACAATGGAAGATGGTGGTGGATGATGGTGTTGTGATGGTGGTGGGTGGTGGATGAAGTGTGAGAGAGGTGGTGTGCCAAGGGATGGTTTGAGCTTGAGCCAAGCACTCCTATTTATAGCCTGTACAGAAGCCTGGACACGGCCCCGTGCCCGCTGGACACGGCCCCGTGTCCACCCTTTTCTCTTTCTTCATTAACACAGTTTGTCTTTATTAGCTCCACACGCCCCCGTGTCCGCTGGGCACGGCCCCGTGCTCGTCTGACACTCTCTCTCTTCATTAATTGTAATTCGCAATTACAATTAATGCGCCTACTGTACTTTCGCCACGCCCCCGTGTCCGCTGGGCACGGCCCCGTGGTGGGCAATAGAAGCTTCTACAGGTTTGTCTTTAGTGCCAGAGCTGTTCATCCTGAGCACTGCCCCGTGCTGAGCTGGGCACGCCCCGTGTCGGGCTGGGCACAGCCCCATGCTCAGCTTTCTTCTTGTTTTTGCTTTGGGAGTTGTTGTCGAGGGGTCGGGCATGCCACGTTTCTTCCTTTTCTTTGTATTTATATTGGTTTTGGCTGTATTTTTGTTCCTTTTGTTCGTTTAAGCTCATTTGACCCTGTAAATTCAAAAGGAAGACAAAAACACACTTTTTCCAATATTAGTACTAAAAAAGGGTTAGTTTTATGCCTTATTTGATGTAATTTATATGTTGCATTTTACACACATCAAATACCCCCACACTTGAATCTTTGTTTGTCCTCAAGCAAAACTCTTTATAATGTGGCTTTACACTCCCAAATGGAATTGGTAGAAGAGAAGGTTTTTGGGCTTGTCATAGAGTGCCGGGAATCCAAGATTCTTTATTAGGCTTTATTTTTATGTATTTACAATCCTATTCGTCATGATTTATTTAAAACTTTTCATAAGATAAATTATTTATTAGGGCATAACATGCCTTTGTAAAATTCTATTTATATACAAGTTCACATACCTCACGGGGATCACTCAACACTCGGCCGAAAATGTATTTTTGTGGATCACTCAAGAGCGGCATGGAACTTACTCCTACCATAGGCTTGCCAAGCAATCAATCCTCATCCTTTTTAACTTATATACCTTTGTAAATATCAAGAGGACTTTGTGGTTGAAGGGTTAGGCTTGGGTTAAAGGTAGGTGGTTGGGTTAGTGGTTAGTAGAGAAATGGCGAAAAGCGTAACAAGCTTCGGTTTTCGTAAGACTTTCGTTTTTTTTTTTTTTTTTTTTTTGTGTCACTTTTATTTTGATGAAACTATTATTCAAACAAAGTTATTTTTGATGAACTTGTTTGTTTATTTTCTTTTGCTTCATCATCAACACACTTTTTTTTTTTTTTTTTTTGAAAGTCATATGAGAAACCGAGCTAGTTACTAAAACAAAAGGTTAAAAAATAAAAAGGGTTTAGGTGGGTGAAAAGGTGTTTGGTTTGGGTTAAGAAATGAAAAAGGTTTAGGCTCAAAGGGGTTAACTAGGGGGATTTTGGGTAGGTGGTGAGAAAAAAGAAAAATAATGGTGTAGAAATAAAAAGGGTTAGTCCTAATGCCTCCATCATTTACTTACTCGGGTTTAAGTTGGTAAGGACCGGGAATGTATCGTCATGGCAAGTTCTAGAGTTGTAAGAACCAAGCGGCTATTCACACAAGAAACGAAAAATGAGCATTTAATTTAAAGATATGTATTTGTATGCTCAATAAAGGCTCAAAACTCACTTTTGTGGGAATGGGTTTTTATGTGATCAAGTATATATAATTAAATTTTAACTAAGCTTGTCATGCCTTTTCATAATTTTCTTATGTTGGTTCTTTTTATCACGACGCTATCGGTTGTAAATTTGTAAAAATATAACCTTTTTAGAATTTTGAAATTCCCAAATTAAACTTAGGCAAGTAAAAAAAAATTGAAAATTTTTGAAAAAATTTGGGGTGATTAGCGGTTCCAATAGAGTTTTGTGTAAGGCTTGTTATTAGGACTTGCAAGATTCAAGGTTTTAGCATCCCCCCACACTTAAATTACACATTGTCCTCAATGTGTCCCAAAAATAAGTTTTTAGGCTGATTAAATGTGTAAAAATGGGTTAAAAACAAGATTTTATGGTACTGGGTAGCTGAACACGGGGTGGTGTTGGCTGAGCACGGCCCAGTGCCCAGACTGCCAGTACCAAAAGTAAACAGAAGGCTGGGCACGGGGGCGTGTCCAGTGAGCACGGCCCCGTGTCCAGGTACCTGAACTGGGTATTTTCTACAGAACCTTGGGCACGGGGCGTGTTGGGGTGAGCACGGCCCCGTGCTGAACTTGCTGTAATGAAGAAAAATCATCGGGAGGCTCTGTTTTTGTGTATGGGGTGTTGGTTCAAGCTTCCCTTATCATCCTTCACCATCCCGAGTGTGTTTTATTCCTGAAAATTAAAAACTAAACTAGAAAACATAAAGGTTAATCTAAACTAAACTACGGATAGTTCCGCGGAATGCCTCCGTGGTGCGCCACGTTTATAAGGGTCCTTGGCTAGACCCACCTTATCGGGTGGTTCTGGCTCATCTTCAATTAGGGGGTCGTCATTGCCGAATGGATATTTCATTGATCGCTCAAGATCGACACTTCTTTTAAATGCCCCTAATTGAAGAGGTAGATTGTTGAACTTCCGGTTTTTCAAAGCTTCGTGAGTTTTTACAAATGGTCGTCCCAACACTAGAGGAGCGTCATCGAGGATGACAAAATCGGTCGGGATTACCATTTGATTTGTTTGAACCAAGACATCTTCAACTATACCGATTGATTTTATTACTTTCCGATTGGATAGAAAAATGGGTATTTGAAGTGGAGAAAAATCACTAATACTTAATTTTTCGAAAATGTAGTTAGGCATTATGTTAACACAAAGATCTTTATCGATTGTGACATTACTAATAAACGAATTTTGAAAGAAACATGGAACCGGTGTAATGTTAATTTCAAATGGGTCTTCTTTTATTAGTGACGTTTGATCATTAGTTAACTTAACACTTACCGTTTCGTCAATTTTAGTGTTAGTGTTTAACTCTTTTAAAAACTTAGCATGAGTGGGTATTAAACAATGATTTTCGAAAGAAGGTGACAAGAGATTAATTTCTTCAAAATTAGACTCTTCTTGAATTTTAACGTTGTCGGACTCACCTTTTTCGTTGTTTAACTCATGTGTCGGTTTTTCACTTATTTGTTCTTCCATTTTAACACTTTTAGTTATCTCTTCCTTTTTTAATTCTTCTCTTGCGCGGGACTCCTCTTCCCTTGCGCGAGCTTCTTTTATACATCGATCGATAACTCTAATGTGTTCTAATATCCTATCGGTCACTTCGGTTATAGAAAAAGAATCGGTATTTTCTAAGCTTGAATCCGGTTGTTCGATCCTTTGTTCCTCATAATACCCATATGAAGTAGATGGTTCGCACCATTGTTCTTCATTGTAAGTATATGATGGATAAGGGTCGTAATTTTGTTCTTCGTAATACTCATATGAGGTGGGTTGTTCACGCCATGGTTCCTCATAATAAGCATATGAAGGTGGTGGCTCATATCTTGGTTCCTCAAAGTATGAGTATGAAGGCTCATACCTTGGTTCATCAAAATATGAGTATGAGGGAGGAGGTTCATACCTTTGGTCTTCATAGGATGTGTATGAAGTTGATGGCTCGTACCTGGGCTCCTCATAGTAGGTGTATGAATTGGATGGTTGATATGAGCGATTATTTTGAACCGATCGTGAGTTACGACAATTAGTACAATAATTACCCCTATAATCATCCTCCTCATAGGTGTAGTTGTAACCTCCTGAGTATTGATCCATAAGAATCACTCAGCAGACCACAACCGAGTCTCGAGATCAGAAAACAAAAAGAAAAACGGAAACAGAGGCTGGACACGGCCCCGTGTTCAGTGGACACGGCCCCGTGTTCAGGATCTGTATCTGGGCGTTTTAATTAAATTTACTGATTTCGTTGAGCACGGGGCGTGTTCAGTGAACACGGCCCGTGTTCAAGCTTCTGTTACTGGGTGTTTTTATGGAAAGGTGCAGCACGGCCCCGTGTTCAGCGAGCACGGGCCGTGTTCAACCTACTGTAAATGCAAAACTAAACTAAAATGCAGAAAAATGTGGGCCCGTTTTGAAAAGGTTTTAAAAAAACTGATTAGGCCGTCGATTTTAAGCTTTCCTAAAATCCTTGTGTCCCCGGCAACGGCGCCAAAAACTTGATGCGTGCGAAGTGTCGTATATATTAGGTGTATATTTTAAGCCCTTTTTAACACTTATTTTAGCCAAGTTTTAAATTTATAAAACACGATATTTCACTAACACTAAACACACATATGGGCAAGTGCACCCATCGTTGAGTGTAGTATAGCGTTGGTAAGATACCGAGGTCGTCCAAGGACACAAGAGCTTTTAGTACTGGTTTATCCTCAACGTCTAACCAAAATAAAAGTTTAGAAAAAAGTTTTAAACTAAGAAAAATAAAACTAACTAAAATGCTGAAAATAAAAATAAAATAAAAACAGATAGACAAGATGAATCACTTGGTTCCGACTCGTATCTAGTATAACCTTTGATTATTTCCGCACTTTTGCACATAATTAAGAGATTATCTTAGTTATTGTAGTAGGCCCCTCTTTTGAAGGTGACGTTACCCTCACCCCAGTAGTTTGAGTCAGCAGGGATACAATCCTAAAGGGGTGGATTATTGGAAGATAATGAATTAAGTTATTAATGCAGTATTGTGGTAGGCCTCGCTTTTGGCGGTGACGTTACCCTCGGCTAAGTAGTCTGAGTCAGCAGGGATACAGTCCTAAATAGCCGGGTTATAGTATTAATAGTAGTTAACTTATGAGGGGATCAAAGAGTTTGGACCCCCGCCATCCAATACCGTGAAGTATTGAAGGAGGTCCTACTAAATTTGACCCAGGTCCATTGCAGGACCTCTAAACGCTGAACAATGGCAAGACCTTTACCAAACCGTTCCCTTAACCCCCTACCAGGTAGCCAACATACCTCCATATAGACCGTGGAGATATGAATGGTGAAAATCCTTTATTTTATATAGACAGTAAAATAATGCCAAGACACCACGGACAAACGATAAGGAAAGATCACCTTCAACATAAGTAACTAGTTATTAAAGTCATTAATACAAAACCAAATAAAAAGTGCAAAAGATTAGAAATAAAAAGTATTATACTAGACACTTTGTCTTCACCAAGTGATGTAAGAGACTTAGGCAAACATGGCCTTGATTGTCAAGAACTCTTACGATCAATCTTGGATCCCGAGACGACTCACACACTCTATGATGGACAATGGAAGATGGTGGTGGATGATGGTGTTGTGATGGTGGTGGGTGGTGGATGAAGTGTGAGAGAGGTGGTGTGCCAAGGGATGGTTTGAGCTTGAGCCAAGCACTCCTATTTATAGTCTGTACAGAAGCCTGGACACGGCCCCGTGCCCGCTGGACACGGCCCCGTGTCCACCCTTTTCTCTTTCTTCATTAACACAGTTTGTCTTTATTAGCTCCACACGCCCCCGTGTCCGCTGGGCACGGCCCCGTGCTCGTCTGACACTCTCTCTCTTCATTAATTGTAATTCGCAATTACAATTAATGCGCCTACTGTACTTTCGCCATGCCCCCGTGTCCGCTGGGCACGGCCCCGTGGTGGGCAATAGAAGCTTCTACAGGTTTGTCTTTAGTGCCAGAGCTGTTCATCCTGAGCACTGCCCCGTGCTGAGCTGGGCACGCCCCGTGTCGGGCTGGGCACGCCCCGTGTCGGGCTGGGCACAGCCCCATGCTCAGCTGGGCACAGCCCCATGCTCAGCTTTCTTCTTGTTTTTGCTTTGGGAGTTGTTGTCGAGGGGTCGGGCATGCCACGTTTCTTCCTTTTCTTTGTATTTATATTGGTTTTGGCTGTATTTTTGTTCCTTTTGTTCGTTTAAGCTCATTTGACCCTGTAAATTCAAAAGGAAGACAAAAACACACTTTTTCCAATATTAATACTAAAAAAGGGTTAGTTTTATGCCTTATTTGATGTAATTTATATGTTGCATTTTACACACATCAAATACACATGTGTATAAATCTAGTTTATACCGACCTGTAGGAACAAGATGTAATAATACACAAGTGTATAAGTCTTGTATATACTGACATGTATACACATATGTTAAAAACATAATTTAATTAGGGTTTA
Organism: Helianthus tuberosus; assembly: GCA_030545235.1. Classification (NCBI taxonomy): domain Eukaryota; kingdom Viridiplantae; phylum Streptophyta; class Magnoliopsida; order Asterales; family Asteraceae; genus Helianthus; species Helianthus tuberosus. The sequence continues at coordinate 50,421,093 of CM060366.1, forward strand.
ATATTTAATTTTAAAAAGAACATAAGAGTATATTAAAAAAAACATTAGCCCTTCAATCTCTTATAATTAAAATAATCTATAAATTATAATAAATCAAAACAAGTTGAGGCCACACGGCATTCCCTTAAACCACTCATTGCCACCTGGCCTCCTATTATTCATTATTGAATCAATTTGAGCGGTAAAACCATAAGCAGCCTCCACTCTTTTTTCTTCTCACATCCCAAACCCTAAACGTATCTTCCTTCACACACATCATTCATCCTCTCCTCTTCACGCCGTTGCTTCTTCTTCTACATCCTTTTTTTCCATTTTCTTTCATCTGTCTCACAATCTCAGAATGAAATCGTAATCCTCTTACCGATAATGAGATCATAATCTTCTTACCGAAAAACAATGGAACCTTACACGTTCTTTCCCGATAGCATATATCTCTCTCCCTCACCTTTTCCTCAAACCCTAATTTATAATAGTTGGATCTCTCATCCAATTTCTCATCCAATTGAGGCCACGTTACCTCTCATCCAATTTCTAATAGTTGGATCTCTCATCCTAAATCAGAACCAGGCAATGGAATCCTACACTTACACCGATCTTGGTTGATTTTAATCTACAATTTTAACCCGGTTTCCTATCAGAAACCCTAAATCGGATTCAGGTGAACTCTCATAGGTATGTTTATTCTTCTTTACACCGATCTTTACTGATTTAGGGGACTTTCTATTTTGTGTTGATTTGTAGTGCATTTGTTATTTTGTCTCTTGAAGTTTTAATTTATTACTCACCATTTAATTTTAATTGGATCATTAATCGCTTATTCATGAATGGTCAATTTAATGCTTGTGAGCAAACTGAAATCGTCCATTGAAATCGGCCATTCAGTGGTGTATATCTTCTCCTCCACATTGAAGATTTCTCAAAGGACTTACAACCGACAACTGTCAGTTTCAATCTCTGCATACGTCATTCATGCATTTAAGGTAAAACTCGAGCTTCAAGATTCTTTACGAACCTTTATTTTGCTCAATTGCCACTTGAACCTGATTATAGGGTAAATAATGGCTAATAGTTAGTCCATTTTGGGTGGGATAGGATTTTGTTTCTTTTAACTTATATGGAGAAGATGATGATAGTGAGCTATCTGATTAAGAACAGTCTAAATATTATTAACAAATTGGGTCTTTGCGCCACTCTCACATTCTGTTTATTAAAACTTGGTTTTTATATTATTTTTCCATAGAATCAAAGTAGTGGCTCAGACTGAACCCTTATGGTTTGACAGCAGAAGGCAACGTTGATGATTCTAGGTCAATTTTGTTGATTAAATGTTTGAATTGCTTGTGCTTTGTGGTTGAAATTGCACGTAGATGACGTATGTAATGGTTAGATTTGTGTAATTAGGTTTTAAATGATGTGAGGTAGTGCTTATAATGTAATGTTTATGTGTTTGATGATAATATTAGGTATTAGTGTAGATTCACTATATTTTTAAGTGTTTTAAGTTGTTTGATTGAGGTACATTTATAAACTTATTAGACCTAAATAATGATCAATAACTACTAAGAAGCCTTAGGACATGTCACACCCCAACCGATGGCGGAAACATCGGGGTGCGGCACTAAGCATTCAGATTGTTCATGAGTTTCCACAACACTATAGTTTCATTATAATTTAATCAAGTTTCATAAATTGTCTAGCATGCTACCACGAGTTCAACCACAAAAGATACCAAATACACAGCATCCCAAATATTGTTCAAAAGTTTCTAAATTAACTAAGATGTGTTTCTAAGCAGCATCCTAGCAAGTTTTCTTGATTTCCAGTGACTATCAACCTGCAACATGCAATAAATACAATCAACAATAATGTTGGCGAGTATACAAGTTTGAATACATAGCATAATAGTTTCAAGTTTCAAAAACTCGTATCCAATATGAACATCATTAAAATAGTTTCAGTCGTGCTAGTTCACGCAGTCCAAGTGATAGCCCAAGTTTCCCAATGCGTTAACTGCTCTCCCAAGACTCAAGGAAAGCAAAATAGATTCCTCCTAACAATACCCCAAAGAATAACAGGGAGGTGCATTACCCCTATAGCGCTACCATTGTTAAGGCGGAACTACACACAAGGATTAAACGTTCTCAAAGCACAAAATAGTCTCAAGAATCACAAGTTTCAAGTATCAATAGTTTCATGTTTCACACGGATCGAGTATGTTTCGAACAAGTTTCAAGTGTCAAGTGTATTGATATAGAATACATGTTGCATCCCAAAAGTGTTTAAACTAAAAAGGGGTCGAGTATACTCACGGTGCGTGCTTAGTAACTAAACACGGTTCGGTTGGATCGAAGGGAGCGATGGATCAGTCTGCGTACAGGTGATGCAAGGGTTGGCACTATTCTAGCATATTTAAAGAATAACGTAGTGTAACTCTTACCTTCCACTCCAGTCATCCTAAGGTTTAGGAACTTATTTGCTATCTGTTCTTTTTCATTAGGAGGGCATAATTTCCTTTCTACCATGTTTTTAAATTCCTCTCATTCCATATTGTAAATCCTGTCACTTCCCCTAGACTGGAGGATAATGTTCCGCCATTCTAGTGCTGAGTTCTTAAACAGATTGGAAGCAAACATTATCTTATTCTCTTCCGCACACTTGCTTATTTTTAAGACTGCCTCAGTCTTTTCAATCCAGCGTAGAGCTGCAACGGCCCCTTCATTGCCCGAGAATTCCATTGGTTTACAAGACCAGAATTCTTCATAAGAACAACCATAAGACATGGTCCTTCTTCTTTTGGGAATGGGTACTTGAAGTATGGGTCCATTGTTCATGTTGTGTTCAAGTTCAGTTGGTCGTTTACTATCACGATTACTTTTATTATCAGCTTCCCTAACAGTTTGGATAATAAGTGGCATTGCGTCTATAATTCCTTGTGCCACTATGCGTTGGATGGCACTGTTATCCACTGGGTTTCCATTGTTATCATTGTTCGGATTATCATTATTCGGGTTATTGTCATTCTGGTTTTCCGGGTTATTATCCGGATTTTCTTGATTCACTTGGTCAGCCATCTGAATTTTAAACATTTACCACGTATTAATATCACAAAATAGTATTTAATACAACCAATCACATGACACGCATATTGATCAAAAGCGTCGAACATTGCGACTTACTCTTTCTTATATATAGTATGCATCTAATACAAATCGGAACTGGAATATAAAATTACAATACTATTAGGCATCAGTAGCTATTGTCTAAGTTTTTTTTTCAATCTACACACATATTATATATTATTATTATTATTATTACTACTATCACCATTACTGATATGGGTTCATCCAGAACTCCATATTACGCTCGTCATACATCCAGACGAGTCGTTCTCCTACTTGCCTCATCCTCTCACTACTTTCCAAAATCTCTTCTCCGAAGGTTCGGAGCTCTTGCACATTTTCTGCACTCATTGGGGGTGCAGGTGCTGGGACTGAGTTTGGGAACTAGGGCATGGGTTCTTGGTACGGGTATGGATTCTCTAAAATTTCACTGATGTATTGATCGTTATCATAGTAGGGATCTAGAGGGTCCAAACATGGGTAGGCTGCTAGATTCGGCATTGATTCGTCTTCTAGTATTGGGTAACGTTGCCGGTAATCCCTATGATCGTCTAACCATGGATCGTAGTCTGGGTCTAAGGGATTGGGTGCTGGTACACTAGGTATCTCCATTGGGCCAAAGTCATGCATTTGGATTTGGTTTTCTGGGTTGTTTTCGATTTTCATTGGTTGGGTGGGAAACAGTGGTAAAGGCTGGGGTGCTACAATTTGCTCCAGGTTAGGGTCTGCAGCTGTGGTTGCTAAAATATGGAAGTTTGCTAGACTCCTATTGAGCATATCCTGGGTGTGAGCATCTGTTTCTCTCTTAATGGCTGCTAAGGCTCGCTGTTGTTGTAACTTTTTCATTCTTTTCCTACGTTCATGCGCTCCTCTACTGAACCATCATCTCTTTTTAGGAGGGAATGGCTCTTCAGACTGAGCCTTAAACATGAATATCCCATCTTCGTTGTCAGCTGAATACCCTGAGAGGGCAGGCTGTGAAGAGGTGCCTTCGTCCCTAGGTGAGCTGGACAATTGACGGTAAGCGTCTGAAGGTCCTTGGTCACTCATACTGTAAACAAACAAATAGTCAAATAACACACAACAATAATATACAGATATGCACGTATTTGCATAGTTTATTTCCTAACACTTTGTATAGTATCTTGGTATCAACGAAACACTTATGTGGCTGAATCAGTGGCTTAGCTCTGATACCACCTTTTGTCGCAACCCCCGTCCCTACTTACCCTGGGAACGAGCGGCCGCGGCCAGTCTTTGTGGTATCGGGTATTTATCATTTTGACAGCGGAATTTACATCAGGACCGTAGTTAGAAAATATTTTATCAGAGTAAAATACCACGCTTTTATAATATTAAACACATGGGAAATTCCCAAGTTTCAAATACACATTTTCATAGGGATAAACCCTATTTTATTCAAATAAAACATCTCTTTATTTAGGTAACTTTTATAGCTACTTTTCCAAGCCTTCAGTGCTGTCCAGCTGGCTTCTATGTTGGCTTTCACATTTTGTTACCTGAAACGCGTTTAAAACATTTTGTTAGTGGGAAATACTGGTGAGTGAATCCCAGTTTAATCAAGACAGATTTTTATCATTCGCAGTATTGAGGGCGATCTCGCAATTATATTTTTTTCCAATTCTTACTTTAATTACCACCCACGGTACTGTTGTCCAGACTTATGGTCATGTTACTATTCACAGTGTAGTAACAAATTTTGTATACAAAACCCCAACATACCGACGATAATTGTAGAATTACAAATACTCAATCACGGGTAATATAATATAGAACATTTGAGGTTTTGTAAAAACAGGTTGCAAAAAGGTTTATACAAAAAGAAGGATTACTCACATTGGTGTCTTAGGTTTTCTTTAAGGATTTCCTGGTGATTATCTATAAATTACACAAATGCACACGCGTTAGTATAATAACCCAATATTTACATTAGTAATACCCTCCCCGACACGGCATTCCAACGACTACGTCGGGCAGAACCACGACAGTCGTTACGGAACCCTGGATCAATCGGACAGCGTATCTAATACGTAACCGGGGTTATGATACTTACAACGAGGCAGAACTTCGTTATTTAGGGGGGTATTATGCCCGAGTATTGCTTATAATATTCAGAATATTGAGAGAGATCGAGAAAATGAACGAGTTGGGACTGAGGCTGAAGGCCTCTATTTATAGTGTCTCCTCGCCTCCCGTCGCGCCCCGCGAGACCCTCTAGGGTAGGCCCTAGCTTGGCTGACTCGATTTCTAGACCCAACACGTTGCTGCCACGTGACAGCTCAGGGTGTCGCCCTGGTTTTGAGCTGTGGCAGCCCGCGTAAGCCGAATGGTAACCCTTCGCGACCCGCCAGGAACTAATAAAATTGTTTTTATTCCATTTTTTTAATTATATAAAGGTATTTAGGGCTCGGTTTTCGCATACGGGGTGTATTTTAAGACGTATAGGGACACGTTAAATATATTAAGGGTGTCAGAAATATTTTGGAGGATTGTTAAACAATTGTTGAGGAACAATTTGTTGTATCACTTGTTGTTGAGGAGCTCTACCATAACCTTGCATTCCTTGACTTTGACCTTGCACATAAGTATACTCCCCTTGATCTCCATCACCCCCATACATGTACCCCTCTACCTCATATCCCCCAAACTCTTCATCATATCCATCATCATACACATCTCTTCTCACTCCCGAAGTTTGTAGAAATTGTGATGTTTGATATTGTAATCCCGATTGTAAAGGTGGTTGAAATGTAGATGTTGTATGGACTATGGATGGACCTGGTGGAAATAAACCGGGTGGTGGTATTTGTTGTGATGAGGATGATTGTCCGGATGTTAGAAAGAACGATGAAAAGGCTGGAACGACTAATGATGTAGGAGTATAGCTAAAAGTGTATTCGGTTTGGGTAATTGTGGGTAAGGTGGTGTTGGTTGGTTTAATCTCAGGTGTTGATGTAGGAATGGTAGAATTTGGTGGAGGTGTAGATGGTGTTGGTTGACCCGTAGTGGGTGGTGGTGGTGGATCCATTATGTTAATCGGTGTAACTGGTGTTGTAGGTGTTGTTGGTGAACCACTAATCTTGTTCTCACGTAATAAAACTCTGTTTCTTCGCAAAGTTCGTTCAATCTCCGGATCAAATGCTAATGGTGATAGCTTGTGAGAGCCTCTAGTATGCATGCACCTGTAAATACCTGCACACTAAACACAACCAGCGTAAACCCGAAAAATAACAAACTAAACTATCAAAGATAACACACGTTGCGCACTACTCCCCGGCAACGGCGCCAAAATTTGACGTGAAGTCGAAGTCTCAATCAAATTTAATCCAAATACTACCAGATAGCTAGCGGTAAGTGGGTATCGAACACAGGGAGTTTGTGGAATATGTGCTATCTAAATGGTTATCTAAACTAAGTTTAACTAAATTGCAAGAAAAGTAAATTCAGAGTTTTGGTTGTTTGATTTTAAGAACTAAAAGTAACTAATTAAATTGCAAATCAACGATTGGTTTTGTAAACAGTTTAGGAAAAAACGGCCATCCTAGATTTCAAGTTTTTAATCCACACTAATGTTTATGCCCAACTAGAAAGAATCACATAGACATGGCTCGTGTTTGATTATCTGTTTGTGATGAAAGGGAACTAAGTACTCGGATTATAAAATGCGAGGTTGTTACCCGATGATCAATTGACAATTATCCAACCCTAATCCCTCCCATGATATCTCGATTGCCAACGGCACCAAGAACGTATAGTTTTGACGAACATCAAACAAGAATCAACACTTTACAAACAAACATTCAAACACCATAATAACTTAAAAAAACATTCAAAGTCATTATTCTAGAAATTTAAGCACAAACATAGTGTTTCAGAAGCAAACCTTACATCTAGGATGATCACCACGAAATTAGCCGCTCAACGTTCGGTGCATCATCATCACACAAAAGTTATTGTTCATATGAATCAAAACACAAAACAAATGTTTAGAGACTGTTTAGAACCAAGAACAAGTGCCCAAAATATCCCTAGAACAGCTCCAAAACGGTTGGGAATGATTGGATCATGAAAGGGCACAATAAAACTCCTTAAAAGTGGGAGTTACAAGTTTTACGCAGGTCTCCACCGTAAGCTACGATACTTACCATAGCCTACGGTGGCAAATAAAATGCTACGGTGATTCAAAACTGGGCTACGGTGGTCAAAAATTGCCAGTGCTTATCGTAGGCTACACCCACTACCGTAAGCTACGGCAGGCTTCAGCATGAAATTTTGTTTTCAGCTTAACTTTTTCGTTTCAACTCCGTTTTCTTCACCGTTTTCGCCTACGTTCTCGTAATTTCGTCCTCTATCATGCTATCTTCTTAATAATTCAATTCCAATAAATTATTTTCTTCGTTTATGCTCCATCTTTCAATCTCCAATCCAGTCTCGCCTATTCTGAAGCTTCATTTCCACACTTTTATGCTCCGAATGTACCTGAAACATAAGCAAACGTAGTCATCTAATTCTAGACAATTACTCGACTAAATGTAGGATTAAAATACCATTTATAGCACTTAAGGGTCGTCCAACGGACCACCCGTCATATACTTGGGACACAACCTTATTTCTTGGTCCTCCAAACGACAACCGACCATTTCCCACTCGAGTGCTGAAGCCGAATACCGCGGGGTTGCCAATGTCGTTGTTGAGACAACTTGGCTTCGAAACCTATTCCTTGAACTTCACATCCCTCTACGTCAAACAACCATTGTCTATTACGACAATGTTTCGGCTGTTTACATATCCGAAAACCCTGTTCAACACCAACGGACCAAGCACATGGAGCTAGACATTTATTTTGTCAGGGAGAAAGTCCGCATCGGTCACATTCGTGTCCTTCATGTTCCGGCCGCCTATCAGTACGCGAACATCTTCACAAAGGGCCTGCCGAGACAGCTATTTCACAGTTTAAGGTCCAGTTTGAACGTGTGTCAAGACCCCCGCCCCAACTGAGGGGGAGTATTAGTGGACCAGATCCTATCACAATAGAAAATAGCCAATCTCCATAACCATAGGAGATTTGTTAGACTCTAGATAGGAAAGCTGTTATGTTGTCATTCCTATATATTGTTCTGTGATCTCTCTATAATACACAATTGATACCATAATGATTAATATATATATATATATATATATATATATATATATATATATGTATAAAGACTTATTGTTTTTACTTTTTTACTGTTTTATAATATTTTCACGGTTTTCTTCCTCTTTCGACTTTTTCTACCAAAAAGGTGTTCTTCTTTCTGAAGACTGTTGATCAGAAATCCTTTAAGAAAGGTGCGTCTCTACCCCTTCTTTTCTCTTTTTCTTTAGTAGTCATGGCTGGTAAAGAGAAGATGAGGGCTTATTTCAGTACCCTTACCCTTAGTTAGAAACAATTTGAAAAAAAATTGAGGGACTATCAGATCCCTGAGTTTCTCCATCCCATCCTCCCTGCAAAGGACCGTGCCATCTATCCTTTTGAGGCTGGTATGTTTGATTTTTACACCCGGGTGTGTAATTTTGTAAACTACCGTGTTCCTTTTACCAAGTTTTTAATGAAGGTTCTTCAATTTCATGGAGTACACATTTCACAAGTTAATCCTTTCGGTTTGAGCCGTATAAATCATTTTGAGCTATCTTGTCAAGCTTTGGGATGGTTACCGGATCTGAACGTATTCCGATTCTTTTATGAGTTTGGTTCGGCCTGGGACGGGTACACTTTTGGCCACCGGAAGAAGGGTGAGAGTTGTACTTCTGAGAAGTCCAGTCTGAAGCATTGGAAGGATAACTTCTTTCTGGACGATAGGTGTCTTCCGGCAGATATGGTGTGGCGTTTGAAGTATCAATCAATGAATTTTGAAATATCCGAGGATTTTGATTTTGACCAGGGCCTGGCTCAGGATCTTATAGATAACAAAAGTCATATTCGACCGCTTCCAGAGCATATTCTACTTTTGAGTCGGATAAGTAGAGTTTGGACTTAAGGGATAGAACGTGGCCATTCATTACTTGTAAAGGGAAGTGTGAGTGATCTTGAGAGTGTATTAGTGTTCTAACAAAGTTTTTTAATTGAGTGATGATTTTGTGTTTTTATTTTTATTTTGGCAGATATGTCTCTTCGAGACTTGTTGCATGTGCCTTTTTTTATGACTTGGTTTTTAGCTTTTTGGAACTGGAGCCCAATTCTGATCCCCTTTTGAAGCAAACGGCTTCGACCGCTTACAAGAAGGTAATCCGTCCGTTTTAGTTCCTGTTCCAGAGAAACCTTCTTGGACCGAGAGTAACAAATATGATGAAGACCCGGAGATAGAAAAGAGTGATCGTGATTTAGCATATGTTGGAAATCCGATGAAGGTTGTTGGTGAGGGTTTGGAGACTTGATCTGCGAGTATTCAGAGCTCAGTTGCTTCTGATCTTAAGAAGCCGGTTACTCCAAGAAAAAGGAAAATTGGACCGAAGATTGTTTGAAACTCGGAACACCCCCAAAAAAGTTAAGAAAGGTGATTCTTTGTTGAGTATAGTTTCTAAAAGGCCTGGTGCAAAGACTTCTTCCTCAGGGCCTATTTCAGAGAACCTGTTGGAGCATTTGACGGGGGGTAAATCGGCTAGAGATGAAGCTCCGCAACAAATGCCTAGTCCGACGCCCCTCCCAGAGACTCACCAAGTGATAAGACATTGACAACGAAAATACTGATACCGAAATGGAGGTGATCACGTCCAAGGGTGATGGGAAAAAGACGGTTAGTTTTTCAGGTATAGGGATGGGCTCATCCTTAGGTTTATGTTCATCAACATTCGTTTTTGTTCATTGCCTACAATTAACAAAAAAACACAAACGAACACGAACAAGTTCGTTTCCTTAACAAACGAACACGAACATACAATCTCGTTCGATAAAAGTTCATGAACAGTTCGTGAACACATATTTCTTAACAAACAAACATGAACAAAGTCTTATTCGTTCGTTTTATTAAAATATTACAATTATTAAAAAAATATATTCTTGCATGAATTTTATTAAAATATTACAATTGTTAAAAAAAACATACGTGTAAGAACCTTCCACCTCTTTACAACATTAAATTAAAAATAATAATAAAAAATCACGAGTCAAACCAAGACAAATAAACATTTAACACTTTGGTTAGTATACAAGGACGCTACATTCTGATTTTAAGTGGAGAAAATTGACAGAAAATACTAAATACAGACCTCAATATTTCTCCTTATCCTCCTCAACTTAAAAACAAACAAATGTCTAAAGATAACATCATCGTACAAAATTAAACTACAAGACATTTGTTTCGAGTTCTGTAAATTATACAAACACAAAACCTTTATTCCGACTCAGACTCCATGCTTCCCATAGCCTTTAATCCTCTCGGTCTCTGTAACCATCCAATTTTTTTTTATGATTACAACCATTATATTTATAAATACAAAACCATATAAATTATTTATATAAAAATACAGAAGAACGTTAAGTTGTTAATATTATTTTTTAAATAATTTCTATATAAGACCACTAAATAATCCCACGACTAAAAGTCATAAAACTATAAAAGAATTGAAAGTAAAGTGTACCTTTTTTGTGATCTTTTTCTCTCTAACTTCGTACCGTTCCAACGTAAGATCACATAACCACCCACCGGGGATAACCGACTATTCACCAAAATCAAAAAAAGAAAACCAGTTTACCTTATAAAATAAAAACCAATAAAATAAAGATAAAAACAAAGAAAGTTGACATTGACATTAAAAATAATGCTTTATGTATTTTTATTATTCCAGATGTATTTTTATTATTCCAGATGGACCCATGGTGTAATTGCATTGTCTAACAGCAACAAACTTTAATTCATTGAAACTATTATTCTCCATTTGTGATAAAATATTAAAAAAATAAACATTTTTTTCATCCAACTTTTTATAAGTAAATTTTATATTTTTATTTAATTCATTCAAATAAAAATTATAAACAATAACTATAGTAAATGCATTAATAAAATGAGTCAACTATGATATAAAATTTTGAAATTTCACCAAATTGAGAAATTTTTTTCTAATAATTGGAAAAATACATAAATAAAACATGTAGACAGAGAATAAGAGAGGCGTACGTTAATGGTTCGTTGGATGAACTTTGCTCTTTTTTTGGGTCTTTGAGGAAGTTTAGATCCTTTAATCGCCAAAAAATCTTCTTCCTTCTCCTTATTCGTCAATCCGATCACGAATTTCGGTGGCCACACGATCGGAGCCGCTTCATTCACCGGCGATGCACCTTTTTTGCTATCATGCGCCGTATCCGACGACGCCGACCCACCACCGTTATTATTATTATTCTTCCCGTTATGATGTGCACCCCTCTTATCGTGCGCACCCCCTCTGTCCGGTGAACAAACGCCTCTGCCACCGTTGCTCTGCCCCTTCATGGAATTTGAAGTTTCTGAATTCCTACACGATTTGGTTATAAAAATAATAAGAAATATGGAATATCAGAACATGAACATGATCACGTTATTTATGACTTTTTATAAATTATTACATGAATAAAAAAATATTATAAAAAAGAAAAGGAAATGGACTGGTAAAAGGGTGGTAAATTACGGATATAGCCCTGTAGATGTATTGGATCACACAAGAAAAATGAGGAAACTGGAGGGATGGTATGGGAAAGATGAGTGGAGGTGTTTGAATATTTGATTCATGGGTCAGGCCTTAAAAAGAGGGGGTTGTTTTTTTGTTTTTTTATTTTTTGTTCCAATATTAATAATTTTTTAATTAATCTCTTTTATTTATGGTTGAGCAATAGGAGAGATCTGGGATGGGGATGATAACATGCGCAGCGGCGCAGGGGAAGAAAAAGAATATGAATTGGAAAAAGGTGGCGTTGGTTTTGGGGTGAGATGTGGCCGTTGGATGATATGGGGTTGGGGTTGGGGTTGGGGTTGGATGGTGGACACGTGTCCTGATCTTAAAGGTGGTAAAAGTATCGGGGGTGAGTGGGATCAGACGGTGGAAAATGGGGTGATGATTGGAGTGGAGGTGAGTTGTGGCACACGTGGTTGGATGGATAACTTCTCCTGATTATTGTCCCCCTTCCTTCTCACACTTGCAACGAGGGACCATGTGTAAAGTGGAGAATAAAGAGAGATTTATCATTTGTATAATAAAACCACACCCAAATGCCAATGATGTTTAGATCAAGTGATGGAGGGCTTGCATTTCTCTTGAGAGATGCATGTTTGACTCCCACTTGGTGCAAAGTGAGGCACTGGTGGGCAATGATAGGAGACCCAGAGAAACCTGGGTTGGATCCTTGAGCCAAACGGGTTTTATCGGTAATTTCACTGTCGTGCCTACGGGCGAGTGGGTTACCGGGTTTTCCCCGGAATTGGTGTTGGACTCGGGTTACTCTCGGAGTACTCCGTTTGTCCAGTGGGTGCCCCGAGAGTGCTCGGGATTGAGTTTGTTGGCCGTTCAAAAAAAAAACCACACCCAAATATAATATAAATTTATACAAGCTAAAATATTCAATAATATAGGATGAGGATTATATTTTATTTTAATAATGTTCCAAAAAATTAACCAGATATTAATAATATGTGGTGCTCACTTGGTATTGAATACAAAACAACTAAATGGATAATTTAATAGTTTTTTTAATAGTAACACATTATTATTATATTATATTATATTATATTAATAATAATAATATATGGCGATAAATAGAAAAGATTGAAAAGGACACCCTTTTATATTGTAAGAGAACATGTCCGGACTTTAAATAATAATAATAATAAAATAATAAACTAATTTAAAGTAAAATAGATAATAATATAAATAATAATAATAATAATAATAATAATAATAATAATTCCTCTAAAGGAGTACGTAATATTATAAAATAATTTAGTAAAATTAAAGATGTTATTTTGGAGATTAAAAAGGAGCTATAGACAGAAAAAACAAAGATGAATAAGTTGTCACGGAAATATCATTAAGAATATAGAGATTAGAAATAACTAATTTGTGATATTAGGTAAAATTAATTAATGTTAACGAGTCAAAAAAATCCTAGGAGGCAAATCATGTGAAAAATGATTAAGTACACCAAGAAAAGTATGAATACAATAATATAATTATATCATTTTCTTAATAATTAATAATGTGCAGAATTAAGAAATTTAAAGATTGATTGATTATTAATAAATATATATTATCAGTAACGATTATATTATAATAAGAAATGATAATATAATTAAAAAATAAAATTAATTATAATGGGCTGTAAAATTGTTTTGGTTTAATTTCACAATCAAAATTATTCAAATTATGTCAATTATATAGAAAAAAATAGCCAATTAAAACATTCCAAGTTAAAATCAAAATTAATCATTTCATGCATGTCAAGGGATAGATGAAAAATTTAATTTGGGAAGAATAAAAAAAACATAAAAGATTGCAGGTCGAAATCAAGATTAGTCATATCATGTCGTGGATAGAAGAAAATTCAACTGGAAGACTTCAGAAAAATAAATATTAAATTAAGAATATTGAAATATTCATTAATATACTGTTTTTTTTTTTCATTTTAAAGGACAAATAATCAGGAAAAGAAATGATATTAAAATATAGGCAAGGATTTAAATAGTCACAACTTTTCTAATTTGGCTAATAATAATATCAACTCAGTTATTTGCCGATAATAATCTGAACTGATCCACTTTTAGCCGATAATAATCTGCGTTAAAAATAGTTTAACGGAGTTAAGTTTTTTTCCGAATTACAAACCGATGTTTTAGTGCTTTTGATTAGAACAAGGATACAAGTTGATTGATGTAAAATTTACCTCGAAATACTGCCCAAACAACAAAAATGGTGCTTCAATTCGGGTGTTTGAACGTTCAATTAACAAAAATCAATCTATTTGGGACACCGTTTCGAGATAAGTTTTACATAAATTATTCTCGTTGTGATCAAAATCCCTGAAACATCGATTTGTAATTTGAAAAAAAAAAACTTAACTCCGTTAAACTATTTTTAACAACGAACTATTATTGGCCAAAATTGGAGTAGTTCGGATTATTATCGGCAAATAACTTAGTTGGAATATTATCGGCCAAATTGAGAAGTTGAAATTATTTAAATTCAATTTGCCTAAAATATACATGTGCAATTTCTTCATTTAAATATACAAAAAAAAAACAATAAAGTTTGTCCTACTAAGTTTGTAACTTCCATTTCTTAAAGAGAGTAAAAACAAGTTGTAAGTTTTGTTCTAGCAAAGCTGTAACTTCCATTTATTTACCTTAATAAAATATCAACTATATTTATTTATGTATAGTATAGATATTTCCTCTTCTGCAAATTACTCTCATGTTAAAATTAAAGAGCAAATCCAACGATTTTACGACTTTTTCTAAATTTAATTAGAGTAAAATGCACGGATGGTCCCTGTGGTTTTGTAAAATAACACCTATAGTCCCTAACTTTTGGAAATTACACCGGTGGTCCCTGTGGTTCGACAGTTTGTTACTCGGATAGTCCCTAGAGTGGATGGAGGCTAGTTTTCTCTGTTAAGTCCATCTGAAATTACTTATTTACCCCTCCCTATAAAAAAAAAACAATATGGATTATTAAAAGTGTCGACCCACCTTATTCACCTACAAAACCCACACCACCACCACATTCATCTGCAAACCCATATTGAAATATGGTTTCAGATCACAGTTCGATGAAAAGGATATTGGAAGAATTCATATAAAATTCAATTTCACAAGTAAAAAGCAAGTTTCTTCTGGTCACATCGACAAACCATAGGGAGAAAACTAACGGACATTCACTCCAGGGACTATCCGAGTAACAAACTGTCAAACCACAGGGAGCACCGGTGTAATATCCAAAAGTTGGGGACTATAGGTGTTATTTTGCAAAACCACAGGGACTATCCGTGCATTTTACTCATTTAATTATTAAACATTAAGTCAATTAGTCAAACACCGTATTTTCCTTAATTTAAAAATAGCTTTACACATCACTTTCAATCCAAAACATATATTTGGGAAAGATGCATCATTACTGAGTGAACTCTATAGTGACACGAAATAAAAGA
Source organism: Helianthus tuberosus (assembly GCA_030545235.1). Taxonomy (NCBI): domain Eukaryota; kingdom Viridiplantae; phylum Streptophyta; class Magnoliopsida; order Asterales; family Asteraceae; genus Helianthus; species Helianthus tuberosus. The sequence continues at coordinate 50,436,384 of CM060366.1, forward strand.
CAAATCCCCTGATTTTACGTTTTTTAACTCCAAAAACTAATAAATTTTTAATACAAAGTGAACGAAGTATGGCTTCTAAATATATATTTTTTTGGGACATCGTTAATCTTGTCATAAAGTAATCTAGTTTAGTCTAATAACTTTAGTACTTAAAATCAAAATAATTCCACTAAAACTGAAAATAACACCTAAATACTAATATTGTACGTAACTAATCTGTTTTATGTTTATTTAAAACATCTCGTATTGTCTTATTTAACTAATCTATAGTTTATGTGTTAATTCTCAACTATATTTATAATTAAAAAAAAACATTTTACCAACAAAGAAATTACAACCAACAAAAACGTGTAAAAGATTCCGTAATTTGTATGTAATTTTTTTTTCCATTCTACTAGAAAGAACCTAAAAAGCTGTGTCAACTACATGAATAAAACAGTAACATCCGGAGATAATAAGAGTAAATTACGATTTGGGCCTTTGTGTTTATATCATTTTTACCAGTTTAATCCAAAAATATCTTTTATAACATCTAAGCCTCTAACATATTTTTTCTAACCCTTTTGGGACTCCAACGTCTTTTTCTAACTCTTTTGCCCCTAAAAGTAAATAAATGGGTTAGTGTTATAGGCAAAAAATGTTAGAAAAAAAAGACGTTAAGGACTATGTTAAAAAATTTCTTTTGGGTTAAAAGAATAAAAGTGATATAACCATAGGAGTCAAAATCATAATTTACTCAGATAATAAAAACTTTAAATAAAAAAAATACGTAAATTCGATTTGAAATCATGATGAAGATATAAACAAATTTCGGAATAACTCAACTATGAAAAATTGTGAACTTTTAACTTTTAAGACACCAAAGACGACAACTTTGTGTTTAGTATGTGTATAATTTAATTTAAAAAATCAAATATTAAAGTAAAGGCTACTATATCATTGGTAGACTTTATAAATCAAAGTTGCCCATTAATCAATAAGTTTATGAAGAAAAAAGCAAAAAAAAAAAAAAAAAAAAAAAAAAAAAAAAACCGAATGAGAAGACATTTTATTTATTCATCCGATAAAGGTTTTAAGAAAAGCAAATTGAATTTAAATAATCCCAACTTGCTCAATTTGGCCGATAATAATCCCAACTCAGTTATTGGCCGATAATAATCCGAACTGTTCCACTTTTGGCCGACAATAGTCCGCCGCTAGAAATAGCTTAACGGAGTTAAGCTTTTTTCCGAATTACAAACCGATGTTTTATGTATTTTGATCAGAACGAGAATACGAGTTGATTGATATAAAATTTACCTCGAAATACTGCCCCAAACGACGAAAACGGTACTTCAATTCGGGTGTTTAAACTTCCAATTAACAAAAATTAAGTCGTTTGAAGCACCGTTTCGAGTTAAGTTTTACATAAATCGAATCGTATCCTCATTCTGATCAAAATCCATAAAACATCGGTTTGTAATTCGAAAAAAAGCTTAACTCCGTTAAGCTATTTTTAACGGCGGACTATTATCAGCCAAAAGTGGACCAGTTAGGATTATTATCGGCCAATAACTGAGTTGGGATTATTATCGGTCAAATTAAGCAAGTTGGGATTATTTAAATCCAATTTGCCTTTCTTAAAACCTTTATCGGATGAATAAATAAACTTTGTTTCGTTAAAAAAGTAATAAAATAACCTTTTAACTTTTTAAAAAAAAATTAAATGTTTAAATACAATAGTAATAACTTAGAGTCTTTTAAATGTTTGGTCTCATGAGAATATCCAATGCACGGCTCGTATACTTAGAGTCTTTTATCTTTGTTCGGGTCTTCGCATAAACATACATAAATCTAACTTATTTGGGGTTGGTACGGAAGATTTTGAGGTTGATAACATGATGGAGGTCTTGGGTTGTAAGCGTGGCGTTTTTCCTTTCTCTTACTTGGGCATTAAAGTGGGAGCCAAAATGTCGAAGATTGGGAATTGGAACTCGGTGGTTGAAGTAGTGAGGAACAGGTTGATTTCTTGGAAAGCTAGACATCTTTCCATCGGGGGTCGTTTAATTCTTATTAAGGCGGTTCTTGAGAACTTGCCTATATACTATCTCTCATTGTATAAAGCCCCGAAGAAGGTTATTGAAACTATTGAGGCGATTATGCGACGTTTTCTTTGGGCCGGTTCTAGTGTAGACAAAAAGATAAGTTGGGTTGCGTGGGATGTTGTGACTACTCCTAAGAAGTCCGGGGGTTTGGGTCTCTCAAAATTGCTCCACGTAAATGATGCTCTCTTACTCAAATGGTCTTGGCGCTTTAAGAAGGAAGGAACAAGTTTATGGAAAAAAATAATTTTGGGATGTCACGGGTCAAACAGATCCTGGTCTGTGCTTCCTCACTCGCCTTCTTCAAGTGGATGTTGGAAGTTCATTGCCAGAGCCGGGGAAAAATTATGGAAGGATAGACCGCTGAACAGTTACTTCATCGGAACAGTGGGTGATGGAAAAACTATATATTTCTGGATAGATGCTTGGATTTTTGATGAACCGCTTCGCACCATTTACCCCCAACTGTTTAGACTCGAAAAGAACAAGTGGGCTACGGTCTCGGACAGATTGCGAGTGGAAAATGGAACCAAAATCCTCTCGTGGGACTGGTCTGCAATTCCAGAATCGCAGCAGCAGGTAGGCGAATTGTTTAATCTGTTATCGGACGTCCATGATTACGAGTGGAAAGGTGGCGCTGACACTTGGAAATGGTCTGCTGTTCCTAACGGTGTTTTCTCGGTCAGTCAAGCAAAGAATCTGTTGTCAAATGGGTCGAGTGACGATAATAGCTGGAAGATAAACTGGTCCGGTTGGGTTCCGCTGAAATGTAAAATTATGGCGTGGAGAGCTACCCTTAATCGCTTGCCCACGAAGATGGAATTGTTCAAACGGGGTGTCTCTCTGCAAGATAAAGTCTGCGCCTTGTGTAATGCGGTTGACGAGACGACGCTCCACATCTTCACTGGCTGTTTCTACACAGCGGAGATTTGGACCAGAGTTCAGACATGGTGTAAAATCGCTCCTTTGCTGGTGTTCGAGGTTTCCGATATTCTGAAAACAGCAGAAACGCAGCAGTTTTCCAGCCAAGCCTCTTACATTCTGAAAGGGATCTTTATTACTACTATGTGGGCGATTTGGAACGAGAGGAATAAGCGAAACTTTGAAAGAAAAAGCCGAAGACCGATTGAAGTTGTGGAGATTATTAAGACTACTTCATATTTTTGGATCCGGAATAGATCCAAGATGAAAGACATAGATTGGAATGTTTGGTGTATTTCTCCTTTAGACTATCGTTTGTAATGTCGGTTTTTTGCCCTTGGGTCCTCGCTTTGAGGGCTCTTTGTGGCGTTTTTTGAATGAAATTTACCTTTCAAAAAAAAAAATAACTGATAATTCAAAAACAATTCATAAATAGAATACTTTTTTAATACTTTCAAAAAGAAAAGAATTGATATGTGCCAAATATTAAAGTTATGTTTCATCATTTCTTTTAATGTTACGTTTGGATTAACCCCACAAAACAAATTATTACTAAATTCAAATATATAAATCTGTTTAATTTAAACTAACTTACCATTAAATTATGCAAACTATTAAACAATTAATAATACTACACGTGCAAAAAATCACAAAATTACCTGAGAACCCGATGAGCCGGCGAAGCGGATCGTTGCCGGAGATTAATATACCCGTGACCGTTACTAACGGCGTTAGCACCACTAACCCCTTCCTTATTATGCCGCCGGTCAACCCGTCCCGTAATTGACGATTGACGTAACGGCGGTGTACCGGAAACCGTCACTGACTCTTTATCCTTACCACCACCCTGACCCTGTTGCTGCTGAACCTTCATACAACGTAACCGTTTCCGGTTCCCCCACTGCAACACGAAGTCCGAAGATGAAGACGTCGTCGTATTAGATCTGTCTCTCAATGAGTTATTTTTCTCCATTTAATAATGCTCCTGTTACGGTTCCAATTCACTAACCATGGTTAGTTTACTTTTAAGTTTTAACCACTTTTTCTCAACCATAGTTAGGTTTTCAAAGAAGAAAAAAAGAAAATGATGATAATATTTCGAAATTAGATAAAAAATGTTCTAAAATTGTTCAAATTTTGCAGTTCAGTAGATTGATCGGATTCAATGATTCCTGATCTTTCTCATAACCAGAAGAAAAATCGAGAAAATTGAGATCTAAACAAAAATGAAGAAGATATAACAGACTTCTTGTGAGAAAGTTCATTAGCATTACCTTTAAGCTGCAATCTGTTGTGTTCCTCGATGTTGAAAATTGAAGATTTCAACGACGAATTAACGAAAATCAGAGCGAAATTGGAGATTTCAGCGACGGATTAACGAGATTTCAACGACGAATTAACGAAACTCAGAGCGATGAAACTGCGAAACAGAATAATAAGCATCAGATGAAACTGTGATTCAATTCAGATGAGTAAAAATTCAGAACGATTGATACTTACTTATTATGTACTTTGTTTCACGATCTTCTTGATTCAATTGGACGGTTTTAGACGCAGAAATTCTCAAAACTTGAAAACTTTAGGCGATTAATGAACATTTTACATCAAAGACATCTTCAAATTCGATCTCATTTCACCTAAAACCGCTTCAAATCGACCTGTAAATTCAACAAACATCACAATTAATTCATCAAACAATGCAAAATTCGTATAACGCAAACCTCCAAACTTACAATATCCTCGATTCGCCTTTGGATTTCAAATCCAGAAGAGTAAAAAGCTCAATAACAGCTCAAAATCCTCTGTTCGTGTAACATCTCTGCAAAATAAGCCAAATTATCCTATTATAATTCTATTAATAATCGAAATTACATGAAAATTCAAAACAAAGCCATAACAGAAGATCAAAAAATCAAAATTCATCAACCGAATCAAACAATTTGAATAAACTCTGTTATTAACTAAAACACACAAATCTGCAATCTGAAATCCAAAATTTGACAATCTAATTGAGGCGGATTGAGCTATAGATCCTTTGAATTCAACGAACAGCTTCAACATTTTACTCACCGAATTCTCTTGTGAAATTTCTTGATAATTTTCGATTTACAAACGAAATAGTGAAGAAATGGTGTTGTTATTGATGCATATGACATATACTTTCTCTCTCTCTCTCTCGTTTGGAGCCCCTTTATATAGCAGGCTTCATGTTCAGGTTTATCGAACAGAGGAGGGAATAGATCTGTGGCCGTTGGTTTATGATCCAACGGTGTGGATGAGATCTTGTACGCGTTCAGCAGTTACAAATGGTGTAAAACTTGCATTGCTTTTACCCCCCACCCACACATAGTTACACACACATCGGATTTTTTATTATTTATTATGTATTTTTGATATTGACGTCGTTAGTAAACTTGACGGAATCTTCGGTTGTCGTTTCATAAATAGTTTGAATTTTTAAATATGGACTACGGAGTTGTATTTTGATTTCTTTTGATAGTTTCGTAAATCCAAAGGCTAAACTGAAAAAGAATAGTTAACTAAAAATACATGATTTTTTAAAGCAAATTTGTTTCAGCCAAGACCCTAAACCATGATCATTCATTTGAAAAGTCACAAAAACACGTTTTAATTGCTTTTTTATAATCGTCAATAGAGAAAATTTGTGAGACCCAATCATATACGAGTTTAAAAACGCATATTATAGTCGGCTCATTCTATTTACACCCCCTCTTTACTAATTACACCCCCTACAAAAACATCACATCCATCAATAACTTTTATTTTGTTTTTAGCGTTTTTTGTCTTTTAGTTGTCTTCTTTTTAATTATTACTTATTTATTTTTTGTTTATTAGTTATTATTATTATAACTAAATAGTAAAAGAAGCATGCATTTTTTATTTATTTATTTATTTATTATTATTATTATTAGTAGTAGTAGTAATGATATATTATTTATTATTATTCTTTAGTTGTTATAATTAATCAAATTATATTTATAGTTGTAACAAAAACTATATAAAAATAAGTATTTTTTTACAAAATTAATATCATTTAATAATTTACATACTGATCTTTAATCTAGAGTTAAATGCCATTTTAGCCCCTGTGGTTTGGACCATTTTGCCAGTTTAGTCCAAAGGTTTCATTTTTAACCTGTGGGTCCAAAAAGGTTACACCATTGCCATTTTAGTCCACTGGGTTAACTCCATCCATTTTTTCTGTTAACGAGAAGACCAATTCGGTCATTTTATATGGCTGAATTGCCCTTTTAGTTAACAGAATTACATACAAAATTACCGAATTAGACTTCTCGTTAACAGAAAAAATGGATAAAGTTAACCCAGTGGACTAAAACGGCAACTGTGAAACCTTTTTGGACCCACAGGTTAAAAATGAAACCTTTGGACTAACCTGGCAAAATGGCCCAAACCACAGGGACTAAAATGGCATTTAACTCTTTAATCTATAACAGAAAATGTAGCAGGTTGTGCTATCCAAGAATTATACATATTTTGACGTGATTTAAATATATTCTCTCAGCCAGCTGCATCATTTTCTCTCATTAATTTCCATATGTTGTTTGTGCTGGCAATTGGATATTCTCCTTGCAATTATACCATTTAAACTAAAACAAGACCCTTAACCTAACTAGATTATATAACTAAGTTGAAACTTGAAACATGGGAATTAAAAACTATACTTGATTCGTTGAAAACCCAGACATCTCTTTAGCTTTTTTGAATGATATGATGAAGCATAAGTAGATCACTCTTTTAACAAGTAAATTTATGAATACATAAATTTATGATAAAGCTCTTTGAATGAATTTCTGGATTAAAGAACGAGAGGTAACAATATGATGAAATAAAAATAGTGTTAGAACAATATAAGAATCTCAGGTAACAAATAGGGAAATAAAAAAGAATATAATGATCATCTTTTGAATTCACTTTGATATGAAAGGCACTAGAAAACAAATTAAATTATCATACGAAATATAAATTTGATACGAAATGCACTAGAAAACAAATTAAATTAGCTTTTGAATATAATAATGTGTGTTGTTCAAAAAAATATAATAATAATAATAATAATAATAATAATAATAAATACATTACTATTACTAATTATAAATAACTAGGAATAACACCCGCGCGCGTTGCGGCGCGGGTACATTTTAAACATCGAATAGATTAGTCTAAACGTTATGTGATACGTTAACCATATGAAAACGTGCATTTAGACATATCTAATCGAACTCAATGTAACCTATAAAAGCATGGCAATTAGATCAAAACATAAAGTAAATCAAATTTATATCGTACAATCATAACGTATTATATAGAATCCGACTTATACATAGAAAACGTAACGGGTATAACGGAAAAGATGACACCTATAATCAAAAGAGATTAATTAGAACTTTTGAAAAAAAGAAACCACAATTTGACTTCACTCGATTCGAAACAAAATTAACGAAACATTAAAATAAGCATGGAAACAGATTATATTTGACCTCACTCATTTCCCAAAAAAAATTACGTTGAAACATATGTCAACTCGAATTTATACCGAAACGTACATAAAATATGCACATAAAAGATGTTTTTTTGAAACAAAAAGTATTATATTTGATCTGACTCGTTTCCAGAAAAAAAAAAAAAAGTTTAAGTCAAAACGTAGAGCAAATCGAATTCATATCGACACATACATAAAAATATGCACGTAAAAATAGGTTTTTTTTTAGTAAATGAGGTATAAGGGTGAACTCGAAACAAATTATTTTTAGTAAAAAATTAATATGTCACACCCTGGCTTTTGCGGAAGCGTGGGTTTATTTGGTGTGACTTCTTAATACCATAGCAACAATCATAACAATGCTATATGAAAGTAAAACACATGATGTTCATCCATTCATTAAACTTAAAGACACCACAACGTCATTGTCTAAAATATCGACACACAAAACAAGTTACAACCAAGACAAGATTAAAGCGTTTTCACATGACACAACAAAAGACTTAAGTAATACGTGATTTAAAGACATGTAACCGTCCAGGTAAGGGTTACACCTCCTAAACCTGGATGACATCGTTATTCATTACGCAGCTTGACACAATAGCATACTTCCCAGATCCATTAATTTCCTGAAATACATGTATTTTAAAAAAAATCAACAAAAGTTGAGCGAGTCCATGTAAAAGTGAGTATGTATAAACCTTCAAAGTATGAATAAACGTCCCTGGTATGTAGCAATTAAGGAAATAAAGAGATCACCAATGGTTTGCAAGGCCATTGATATGTGTGAAGTGCTGTAGGAAGACTCAAACCTAGCAGATTTATGCGTCGGGCACAAAGTCACCCCGAGGTCCGTACTGTTGGGCCTGGGGCTGGGCTCGCTACACCCAGATAGATCTACAGCTACTGTCCCTCGGTCCTACACTGAGGATTAATGGCCTCAAGTTCCCGCCTACCCACTCACATGATCTAAGTAGTAAACCTTCCTTAAGCTAACCATACCATGTATAAAATTGTCTGTAGTAATTGTAACATGTATTCCACCCCCGAAGTATAAAACTAAAAACAGTTAAGAGAAAAGGGGGACATGAACTCACTGTAATGCGTCTTGAATCGTACTTCAACTCTGTCAGCTACACGACAACCTACAACGTACTAATGTCTATTAGACGAATGGGCCGTGCCTTGCCTTAGAGTTGAATATTTTGAGTTATGTTTCTTTTATTATTCCGAGTAATAATTATTTGTCAAAATAACTAGTATTTCAAATTAATCATATGTCGTTTTAGAATATTTGTTCGTTCAATATTCTTGTATTAATACTTCCAAAGTATTTTATATATAAACGTTTCCTTCCCAAGGATGGGACATTTTACGTATGTTAATATCGGAAATATATTTTTTTTAAGTCCCTTTTGAAAATATATACTTAACCATTTTTATGTATAAAACCAACCTCCGATACTTTGTATTTTGTTACAAAATTTATAGCGAGGTTTATCTTTGAAACATAATCTAAAATATACTAGTAAACACTTGTCCAGAAAATATTTACTAAGTGTTAGGATTTTTGAAAAATTTCGCCATAGTCTCCTTTGTAAATGGAGGTGTCCATGCTTAAAAGCATATCATTTTCTTTTACATATAACCCGTAGATCATTCTCACATAGTCAACCCGACAATTAGACATGCAATAACTACTTATGTCATTTCAGCTTTATTAATTAAAACTGGACTGTTTTCGAGCATTTTAATAAAATAGTTAACTTCCTCCAAAAATTCTCAAATTTTTACAGGATGTCATATATAATCCAAAATTTATTGTGTAAAAATATAGGGGTCCAGTTCATTACCAATATTTTATAAAAATTAATTTACCGGACTAAACTCAGATTCGTCACTTTTCTGACCACACTTCACGGAAAAATTCATTTAAAATTCATCGTAAGTTCGATTGAAGAAATTCCAGTGGGAGAATTACAAATACATCTGTGATCATCTACTGTATAAATTTCATGATCTGACTCTACACATAATTCAGTTTATGACGGAAAATAGGGCACTTATTTTCAGCAGTGAAAAGACAGCTTGAGCTGCTGTTACAAAACGGGTCTTTAAAAATAGTAAACGAAGTCCTAAAATTATGATTCCAGTGCCATTTGCTTTGTTTTTCGAAAATACACAATTTAGACTCCAGAAAATAAACTTTTCGATTTATAATGATCCGTTTACAGCTAGTTGAAGGTGGCTGAAAATGCTAATCAGCAAACTTTTTATAGGTTAAATGTTACTAAAACGCATATATACGATCACCATACTAACTTTTTAACCATGGAACAAGATGAACAAGGGTGTACAAGTAACTTACTACTAGCACAAGGCTAGAGATGATCAAGAGAAGTAATGAAGTGGATAAAAGCAAACAAGAGAGGTTCTTCAACTTCCGAAAGTTCCAAGCTCCCTTATGCACCTTTTAACACCTTTGAGTATATGTAGATTGTATGGAACTTGAAAGAAAAATGGAGGTTATGTGGGAGTGGGTATGACCGTAGGTTTAGAAGGGAGGAGTGAGTGGTCTTGAGGAATGATGAGAGATATAGGCCACCATACTTATATTAATGTCTTCTAATATTTTATGTAAAGAATCATGCACTAAATATACCAAATAATTAAAGTAGGATCTTAGGAGATATGTTGGTGATTATTTGGGTCCATGATGACCGATTGTTTTGATTATGGGGGGGGGGGGGTTATGATTGCAAAATTTCCACTAATGTAACCATAGGTTATATTGTAAGTAAAATGATGGTTATCTAACAATCCCACTTTAGTGTATATGATTACCAAAAAGAATTAAATAAATTTCCACTAATTCCATGATAATGACAAGAATAAAAAATTAATTCAACTTGTGGATATGGGGTCCCTTAGGGGACGGTCACATTGAGGGGGGGGGGGGGGTATATTTGCAATAATTCAATTAAGTGGTAACCAAAAGTTAGATTATAAGTAATATGATGTTACTTGCTAATCATAAGGTTTTTAGTGGGTGTTATGGCAAACGGGGATCATGACTAGCCAAAAATAATAAAACAATGTTATTGACAAAAAATTTAGTATCCCGGTAATTGTCCGGTTGTTCGGTTGGGTATCGTTCCGTTAAAGTGTTAAATTGTACCGCAAAGAGTCTTTTATACATCTTTTTGTTACGAATTTAATTCCAACACTTAGGAAAGCATACAGAATTGTTTTGCCATATTTTTGCAAGTAACTCACATGATTAAATGCTGCATTTTATATTAAAGTGCAGAATTTTGTAATTAACACATGTTTTAGGCACACCCGGTCACTATAATTATTACCTAGTGACGCAGTTTAACAATTCTCACCTCCCTACACTCCCTACTAGTGTAGTAAACTATTCCCGGCTCATACTGGCCTCAGAGACAGTAACTGTCTGATGCTGGCTATGTCAGCATGTTTACTGGGTATCCCGTATAGTGTGCTCACTGTGCTTTTGTGCATCAAGGTTGTCACTAAGGTTTGTGTGTAAATAATGGAGTGACAGTATAAAATGTGATGCATGAGTATGTACGTATCAGGAATCAGTAAGCAGTTTAATCACAGTTATAAGCAAGCACAGTAATTAAGTAGTAATTAAATATTAATTAATTCGTACGGATACCTGGTTTGGTGAGGGTTGTCACATTCTCCCCCCGTTAAATAAATTTCGTCCCGAAATTTTAGGATCTGCATCTAGTTGCAGGGGTCTTGGGGAATAAATGTGGGTACTTAGCCTTCATACGATCCTCACGTTCCCACGTGAATTCTGGGCCATGTCGTGCATTCCATCGAGCTTTGACGAGTTTGACACTACTCCGGCGTGTTTTTTTAATCTTCCAATCAGTGACCTCAACAGGTTCTTCAACAAAATGGAGTGTGTCGTCGATTTGAACTTCGTCAGCAGGAATGACAACTGTCTCTTGAGTTGGACTCTTTTTCAGATTAGATACGTGAAATGTATCGTGAACACCATTAAGTTCAGCAGGTAGGTCCAACTTGTATGCTACCAAACCAATCCTCTTCAGAATTTTGAATGGGCCAATGTATCGCGGATTCAACTTCCCACGCTTCCCGAAGCGTGCCACACCCTTCCAGGGTGAAACTTTCAATAAAACCATATCTCCAACTTGGAATTCCAAATGTTTCCGGTTTGGATCTGCATAGGCTTTCTGTCTGTCACGAGCCGCTTCGATGCGTTTTCGAATTTGCGCAATCTTGTCTGTCGTCTCTTGGACGATTTCGGGACCAACAAGCTGCCTATCACCTGCGTCAGCCCATCATAGGGGTGATCGACACTTGCGTCCGTAAAGAGCTTCAAATGGCGCGGCTCCAATACTGGTGTGGTAGCTGTTGTTGTATGAGAATTCGGACAATGGTAAATGCTTATCCCAGCTACCACCAAGATCCATTACACATGCTCTCAACATATCCTCCAAAGTCTGTATAATTCTTTCACTTTGGCCATCAATTTGCGGATGAAATGCAGTACTTAGGTTCAATTGCGAGCCAAAAGCTTCTTGGAAGGATTGCCAAATCCTTGATACAAATCTCCCATCTCTATCAGAGATGATCGAGAGAGGCACTCCATGACGTGCAACGATTTCTCGCATATATATCTCCGCAAGTTTACTCGTATTGTCCTTCTCTTTGATTGGCAAGAAGTGCGCGAACTTTGTTAGGCGGTCAACTATTACCCAAATTGTGTCATGACCCATGGGCGTCCTTGGCAACTTTGTTATAAAATCCATTGAAATCTGTTCCCATTTCCACCTGGGAATTTCAGGTTGTTGCAGAAGTCCTGAAGGCTTCTGGTATTCAGCTTTCACTTTGGCGCACGTTAGGCACTTGCTAACATAAACAGCAACATCGCCTTTCATCCTGGGCCACCAATAGTAATTTTTAATATCTTAGTACATCTTATCCGCTCCTGGGTGGATAGAGTACCGCGACCTGTGAGCCTCGTCAAATATAACATTTCTCAAACCACCAAACAAGGGGACCCAAATCCGTTTCATGAAGCATAAAGTTCCTTCCCCGTTTGGTACTAACTGTTTCTCCATCCCACGGAGATACTCATTCTCAATATTCCTTTCCTTAAGAGCTTCTCTCTGCGCAGCACGAATGCGCAACGAGAGGTCCGTTTGAGCAATCATTTCCAAAGCCCTAACCCTTATGGGCTTAATCCTTTCCTTCCGACTTAGAGCATCAGCGACCACATTCGCCTTCCCTGGGTGATACTTGATTTCACAATCATAGTCATTCAATAGTTCAACCCAGCGTCTTTGCCTCATGTTAAGCTCCTTTTGGTTAAATATGTGCTGTAAGCTCTTGTGATCAGTGAAGATTGTACATCGCGTACCATACAAATAATGTCGCCAGATTTTTAGTGCAAACACCACCGCGCCCAATTCCAAATCATGCGTGGTGTAATTTTTCTCATGGATCTTCAATTGGCGTGACGCGTATGCTATAACTTTCTGTCGCTGCATCAAGACGCTGCCTAAACCCTGACGCGAGGCGTCGCAATATACCATGAAGTCGTCCGTTCCTTCGGGTAGCGATAAGATCGGTGCATCACAAAGCTTGTTCTTCAACAACTGAAAGGCCTCTTCTCGCTTGTCTCCCCAATCAAACTTCTTATCTTTCTGAGTGAGAGAGGTCAAAGGTTGAGCGATTTTCGAGAAATCCTCAATGAACCTGCGATAATAACCAGCCAAACCTAGAAACTGTCGAATCTCGGTTGGCGTCTTTGGAGTTTCCCAGTTCTTGATCGTCTCGATCTTTGTAGGATCCACATGGATTCCATTTCCATTAACCACATGACCAAGAAACTGAACTTCGCGTAACCAGAACTCGCACTTCAAGAACTTTGCGTACAACTTCTCCTTTTTAAGTAGCTCTAAAATGGCTCTTAAATGTTGCTCGTGTTCTTCTTTCGACTTTGAATAAATCAGAATATCATCAATAAACACAATCACGAACTTGTCGAGGTACTGCTTACAAACTCTGTTCATCAAATCCATGAAAACGACTGGCGCGTTTGTCAACCCAAACGGCATCACCAGAAACTCGTAATGTCCATATCGAGTCCTGAAGGCTGTCTTTGGGATACTTTCCTCTTGTATCCTTAGTTGATGGTATCCTGAGCGAAGATCGATCTTTGAATAGAAACTTGAACCTTGCAACTGATCGAAGAGGTCATCAATTCTCGGCAAAGGATATCTATTCTTGATAGTCAACTTGTTCAGCTCCCGGTAGTCGATACACATGCGAAAACTACCATCCTTCTTCTTAACAAACAAGACTGGAGCTCCCCAAGGCGAGAAGCTCGGCCTGATGAATCCTTTGTCTAACAACTCCTGAAGTTGCGTTGACAACTCCTGCATTTCCGAAGGTGCAAGTCGATAAGGTGCCTTAGCTACAGACGCGGCGCCTGGAACTAAGTCAATATGAAACTCGACTTGTCTTTGTGGTGGCAATCCTGGCAAGTCTTCTGGAAAGACTTCAGGATATTCCTTAACGACTGGGATATCTTCAAGTTTTGGCTCACCGGCTTCCTTATCCACGATGTGTGCCAGGAAGGCAACACATCCCTTCTTCAAACATTTTTGAGCCTTCAAACAACTAATGATCCTTAGGGGCGTATCGCGCTTCTCTCCGTGTACTACGATCGTTTCTCCATCCGCCATTGGGATGCGAATGGTCTTCTCGTGACATACAATCTCGGCTTTGTTGCTTGACAACCAATCCATCCCTACTACCACATCGAAGCTTCCTAACTCGACTGGCAGTAGGTCTAATGTAAACTCGTGTTCTAATAGATAATAAAATTTTGAATCCCAAGTAATAACTTAAGAATTTTGAACGAATAGTGATCCTTAGCTTGGCCCGCAGAATCCACCAGAATTCCCATGCACTACAAGTTGTTATTACGTTGGCCAACGTAATAATAAATTGCCTTGCATGGTCACCCTAGCGTTCTCTCGTACGAAGCAGCCGATCAGTAAGAGAGGAAACACTATTGTCAATATACCTTCAACATAGAAGGAAACTTCGTGATAGTTCACGTGTCAACGTTCGTTGTTATTACTCCGCAGAACGGCATGACATTAAATGAAATAAAGATAACAACTGGAGGGGCACCTTCAAGATGAGTACTTCATGTTCCTTGTCTGGACAAGAGTGTCGTCAATTATGATTTGTATGAGCCACAGGGACCTCGTCCCACTAATGGAGTTGTTGTCCAAGGCTACCACCTCCGCCTCATCGTCACTATTGAATTTAGGCATTTTAGCATCTGCGAGAAAGCAACCATTCTTCCACGGGATCAATGCTTTATGGTCTCACTCAGGAACCACGTTCGTTATAAGCTCCGCAATAGACGTGAGGTTGATATTCTCACGGAAGATGTTTTGTATAAAATATGTTATGTTTTGAAATAGAGTATTATGTCTTGTGTAAAGGATGTCGTGTCTTAACCATGTTATGTGAGTCAAGGATGACAATGGAATTCGAAGGCATTTTTTTTTTTTTTTTTTTGCCAAATATTTCATGCAACATATATATGAACAACCTATATATATAATCATGTAAAATCCTATCAATCAAGGATTTCTATCTTGTATAAGCTGAACTTGCAAATTGTTTATAATGCGTAAACTGATAATGTAATGTATTGTAGGCACATAGTCTATTAATGTATTGTGTCTATTTCTCATAGTCTTCACCCATGGAAATGGGTATCAACATGTAGTCAGATAAGCATGTAAGTCACAATCAATGTAATCAAATAATCATCCTAGTCTTCCCCAGACTATCCCTCCCAGTCTCTCAAACTGAACTCCCTAGCCTCTCAGACTAACTCCCTGGTCTCTAAGACCAAACCTTCCAGTCTCAAAGACTAAACATCCCCAATCTCTAAGATTGAGCCCCTCAGTCTCTAAGACTGAACCTCCCTCAGTCTCTAAGACTGAACCTTCCCAGCCTCTAAGGCTAAACTCCCTCAGTCTCTAAGACTGAAATATAAATTTTTGAACGGTGTATTTGTGCCTTTTGTTTGTAAAAATGTTTGTACCCTGGATCTGGACGTTTCGTGTATGCAATTGTAAAAATGTTTTCGTGAGAGCCCTAGTGATCATAGTCTAGACTCGAGAAAGAATCCTAGTTCGCTATGATCGAGGCTCTGATACCAAGCTGTCACACCCTGGCTTTTGCGGAAGCGTGGGTTTATTTGGTGTGACTTCTTAATACCATAGCAACAATCATAACAATGCTATATGAAAGTAAAACACATGATGTTCATCCATTCATTAAACTTAAAGACACCACAACGTCATTGTCTAAAATATCGACACACAAAACAAGTTACAACCAAGACAAGATTAAAGCGTTTTCACATGACACAACAAAAGACTTAAGTAATACGTGATTTAAAGACATGTAACCGTCCAGGTAAGGGTTACACCTCCTAAACCTGGATGACATCGTTATTCATTACGCAGCTTGACACAATAGCATACTTCCCAGATCCATTAATTTCCTGAAATACATGTATTTTAAAAAAAATCAACAAAAGTTGAGCGAGTCCATGTAAAAGTGAGTATGTATAAACCTTCAAAGTATGAATAAACGTCCCTGGTATGTAGCAATTAAGGAAATAAAGAGATCACCAATGGTTTGCAAGGCCATTGATATGTGTGAAGTGCTGTAGGAAGACTCAAACCTAGCAGATTTATGCGTCGGGCACAAAGTCACCCCGAGGTCCGTACTGTTGGGCCTGGGGCTGGGCTCGCTACACCCAGATAGATCTACCGCTACTGTCCCTCGGTCCTACACTGAGGATTAATGGCCTCAAGTTCCCGCCTACCCACTCACATGATCTAAGTAGTAAACCTTCCTTAAGCTAACCATACCATGTATAAAATTGTCTGTAGTAATTGTAACATGTATTCCACCCCCGAAGTATAAAACTAAAAACAGTTAAGAGAAAAGGGGGACATGAACTCACTGTAATGCGTCTTGAATCGTACTTCAACTCTGTCAGCTACACGACAACCTACAACGTACTAATGTCTATTAGACGAATGGGCCGTGCCTTGCCTTAGAGTTGAATATTTTGAGTTATGTTTCTTTTATTATTCCGAGTAATAATTATTTGTCAAAATAACTAGTATTTCAAATTAATCATATGTCGTTTTAGAATATTTGTTCGTTCAATATTCTTGTATTAATACTTCCAAAGTATTTTATATATAAACGTTTCGTTTTAGAATATTTGTTCGTTAAATATTCTTGTATTAATACTTCCAAAGTATTTTATATATAAACGTTTCCTTCCCAAGGATGGGACATTTTACGTATGTTAATATCGGAAATATATTTTTTTTAAGTCCCTTTTGAAAATATATACTTAACCATTTTTATGTATAAAACCAACCTCCGATACTTTGTATTTTGTTACAAAATTTATAGCGAGGTTTATCTTTGAAACATAATCTAAAATATACTAGTAAACACTTGTCCAGAAAATATTTACTAAGTGTTAGGATTTTTGAAAAATTTCGCCATAGTCTCCTTTGTAAATGGAGGTGTCCATGCTTAAAAGCATATCATTTTCTTTTACATATAACCCGTAGATCATTCTCACATAGTCAACCCGACAATTAGACATGCAATAACTACTTATGTCATTTCAGCTTTATTAATTAAAACTGGACTGTTTTCGAGCATTTTAATAAAATAGTTAACTTCCTCCAAAAATTCTCAAATTTTTACAGGATGTCATATATAATCCAAAATTTATTGTGTAAAAATATAGGGGTCCAGTTCATTACCAATATTTTATAAAAATTAATTTACCGGACTAAACTCAGATTCGTCACTTTTCTGACCACACTTCACGGAAAAATTCATTTAAAATTCATCGTAAGTTCGATTGAAGAAATTCCAGTGGGAGAATTACAAATACATCTGTGATCATCTACTGTATAAATTTCATGATCTGACTCTACACATAATTCAGTTTATGACGGAAAATAGGGCACTTATTTTCAGCAGTGAAAAGACAGCTTGAGCTGCTGTTACAAAACGGGTCTTTAAAAATAGTAAACGAAGTCCAAAAATTATGATTCCAGTGCCATTTGCTTTGTTTTTCGAAAATACACAATTTAGACTCCAGAAAATAAACTTTTCGATTTATAATGATCCGTTTACAGCTAGTTGAAGGTGGCTGAAAATGCTAATCAGCAAACTTTTTATAGGTTAAATGTTACTAAAACGCATATATACGATCACCATACTAACTTTTTAACCATGGAACAAGATGAACAAGGGTGTACAAGTAACTTACTACTAGCACAAGGCTAGGGATGATCAAGAGAAGTAATGAAGTGGATAAAAGCAAACAAGAGAGGTTCTTCAACTTCCGAAAGTTCCAAGCTCCCTTATGCACCTTTTAACACCTTTGAGTATATGTAGATTGTATGGAACTTGAAAGAAAAATGGAGGTTATGTGGGAGTGGGTATGACCGTAGGTTTAGAAGGGAGGAGTGAGTGGTCTTGAGGAATGATGAGAGATATAGGCCACCATACTTATATTAATGTCTTCTAATATTTTATGTAAAGAATCATGCACTAAATATACCAAATAATTAAAGTAGGATCTTAGGAGATATGTTGGTGATTATTTGGGTCCATGATGACCGATTGTTTTGATTATGGGGGGGGGGGGGGGGGTTATGATTGCAAAATTTCCACTAATGTAACCATAGGTTATATTGTAAGTAAAATGATGGTTATCTAACAATCCCACTTTAGTGTATATGATTACCAAAAAGAATTAAATAAATTTCCACTAATTCCATGATAATGACAAGAATAAAAAATTAATTCAACTTGTGGATATGGGGTCCCTTAGGGGACGGTCACATTGAGGGGGGGGGGGGGTATATTTGCAATAATTCAATTAAGTGGTAACCAAAAGTTAGATTATAAGTAATATGATGTTACTTGCTAATCATAAGGTTTTTAGTGGGTGTTATGGCAAACGGGGATCATGACTAGCCAAAAATAATAAAACAATGTTATTGACAAAAAATTTAGTATCCCGGTAATTGTCCGGTTGTTCGGTTGGGTATCGTTCCGTTAAAGTGTTAAATTGTACCGCAAAGAGTCTTTTATACATCTTTTTGTTACGAATTTAATTCCAACACTTAGGAAAGCATACAGGATTGTTTTGCCATATTTTTGCAAGTAACTCACATGATTAAATGCTGCATTTTATATTAAAGTGCAGAATTTTGTAATTAACACATGTTTTAGGCACACCCGGTCACTATAATTATTACCTAGTGACGCAGTTTAACAATTCTCACCTCCCTACACTCCCTACTAGTGTAGTAAACTATTCCCGGCTCATACTGGCCTCAGAGACAGTAACCGTCTGATGCTGGCTATGTCAGCATGTTTACTGGGTATCCCGTATAGTGTGCTCACTGTTCTTTTGTGCATCAAGCTTGTCACTAAGGTTTGTGTGTAAATAATGGAGTGACAGTATAAAATGTGATGCATGAGTATGTACGTATCAGGAATCAGTAAGCAGTTTAATCACAGTTATAAGCAAGCACAGTAATTAAGTAGTAATTAAATATTAATTAATTCGTACGGATACCTGGTTTGGTGAGGGTTGTCACATAATAGGTTAAATACGTTTGTAAAATCGTGTCAAGTATCCCCAATGCCACACAACCAACAACAAAAGAACTCGTAAAATAAAAAAAATAAAAAAAGAAAAATAACACTGAACGAAAAACATATGTAAAATCGTTGAATCACACACACCCGTTGCGGTGTGTTAATGCGAAGAAATTAGACCAAAACATAAAATGTAGAAAGAAAAAACTAAGTTGATTTAGGGCCCCACGCATTGGAACGAATTTGTTAAACGTAGAATAATAGACATGTTACAACGGACCTGTCAAATGGGAAAAACAGACAAAAAACGTTGAACCACAGAGACACACAGTTGCGGCGTGTTAACTTCCGAAATTTTAAACGAAACGTAAAAGGCAAAACTTGCAAAAGATGAAAAGTATAGGGGATCAAAGTTGAAAATAAAAAAGTGTTTGAATTAAACTGAAAATAATAAAAAACCTTGAGTTAAAAGTTATAAACTTAAAGGAATAAAAATAAAAAGATAACAACTTTGGTGTTGAAAATGAAAAATCAATTTTTTTTTTGAAACACTCCCAATGCCTATAGTACAACATCAAAAGCAACAAAATGTTGCTTATTTATATGTGGTAATAATAGTAATAACAAAAACATAAAAGGACAATAAAATGTAATAAGAAAAAGACAAGAAAAAGACAAAAAAAACCAATAAAATATGAGAGGGGGGGTATAATTAGTAAAAATAGGGGGTGTATTTAGTAGCACCCGTTATAGTCGTACGAACATTTAAACAAAAGTTTTTATATATATTTTTTTTGCCATTCATTAACATGTAGAAACTCAATATTTACAATCGAAACATGGCTACTTATAAGTTTACTAGTAGATAACATACTAACATGATAAGTTTAAACACAATTTACAAACGTACGATTAAACTTAAACATAATTACAAAATGTTTTGACCCGTTTGAACATGAAAACGTGGAAACGTGATATGCGGGAGATATGTTTGTTCCAAGCTTGGTGCCACTTAACACGATGATCTAACTACAACCATACCAAACAAATTAGTTATATCATAATTAACCAACATAGAATTCAAACCTTCTATCGAACGTGATAATAATCCTTTCATTAACATTCATTCATTCATACTTCTAGCGGGTCTTGATGTCGAATTCCTTCAATCTTCTATATCTGGTTCGACACCAATTCCCAATTCATACATATGTCATTCTTACTTATTCGACCCGTATGCACGAATCGAACCTCCATGTATTTTCATTTAACAAAATACAAATTTATAACCTTAACATAAAAATGTAACATAAGCATTATAGATACTAGTACTTGTAAGTATAAGAACTTACCTTTGTCGTGCTTCAATTGTGACGCAGAATGGCTTGTGTCTTCTTCCTTCACTCTTACAATTTACAATCGATATACTTTAATCTCATGTCTTCGTTTCCATTCTTTTCTCAACATAATTGAGTTAACAATCTATTATTTACCAGTTCTAACCATCTAGCATTATATACACAAGAGATCGTCTTTATCATATATAAATCTTTATTCAAGGCATTTCATCAAGCACTTAGTGTGCGTACCACTAGTAAAGCATAATGTACAAGTATTCTATACACATTCCTGCTAATTCATATCTTGGATCATCAAATCAACTAAGCTCACATAACATTCATTCTATATCAATTTCATTTATCAAATGTTCTACTACATACACATTCATACATCAACATTGCACTAATTTTGAACTTACATGATCATCATACTTCATCATCCTATCACTACAAACTGGGTTTTGTTTCAAATCATCAAGATAATCAAAATCAAGTATAATTCATCTTCTACAGGATCATTTGTAGAGTAATTTTGAATTGTATGATTTCTGATAATCTTGCAGAGTAGTTTTGATTCACATGTAGAGTAATTTTGATACACCTGTAGAGTAATTTTGATAATTATCTTACAAGATCAAAATTACTATACATGAAAATTTTACAAAATTACTCTACAAACATCAAAATTACTCTACAGTGTTTTGGTCAAAAAATCTGTTGAGGATATTGCAACCAAACTCTCTGTTACAGGGTATGATGCTTGAAATGTATAACAATGACAAGGATCACTTCAATGTAAATCGCACAAACAACACAAGGATTTATACGGGGAAAAAGCCCTTGATCAAGAGTTGATCTCCGGCACAAAAAACCCCGGGTGATGGAAACTACCGATCACCAAGCTCAAATAAATGGATAAATGTTTACAACTTCGGATAGTAACGAGCTAGGTACAAGGATCACTAGAATGTAATGTGTAGAAAGTGTATAAAATTGCTAAGTGTTTGAACGAGAGCTGGTATGAGCGTTTGTACGAGTGTGTGTGTAACTCAGAAAATGACTAAGTGTTTTTCTACTAGCTCGTTACCCCTTTAAAATGAGAAAATAACTAGCTAACAAACTGTCCGACTTTCGTGCCATGCCTCCACGTTCTCCACAACGTCTATTTTTGGTCAAGCACGTGCGGGATAGTCTGGGAATATTCTCCAGGAATGTCGCCAAGACCAAGTCAAGCTTGTTACTCCTGCAAAGTAACACAAAACACAAATAAACAATCGTCAGTACGAGGATCCTTAAAGTGATCCATGATCCTGATCCTGAAGCTCTTCTGATGATCACTATCTGTCACAGAAGAAAGGATCATTAATTAGGATAACGTGTAAGGATCACTAATTGTTAGAAAATCCTCCCCTAACAATTGCCCCCAAAATATAAGGAGTAATTTGTAAAATAAGTGAGTTATATTTTCTTGATCTTATCCGCAACCAACTAACGGATATATAGCCGTTAAAATAGAACTAGCCGTTACGATCATGACATCACGGAAGTGACAATCCTGCAGAATCATAATTATAAATAGAGATATAGATAGGATCAATATGCATTCAAATTCGAAAGAAACTCCCTTTATATTCTCAGTCGAAGATCAATCAGGTATCTCTTTCTTACTCTGTTTTTCTTTCTTTACCACCATCGCTCTAAGAATGATGCTCCGAAGTTCACCGGGCAAGGATCACAAGAAGGATAGCCCTTTGAAGAGTCAAAAGATCATCAAAGACTCATCGAATGAGAGGTGTTGTTTTAACGATGCACAAGTAGATAAAACCCGTCACTGTTTTCCGGCGAGTGCCTTCTTCAAACCCTTTGATCCCACTGTTCTTAGCGACTATGTTTCTGAAACATGGGTTGCCTTTCCAGCTACTCCATTTACTATAGGGTACACCTATCCTTTCCCAGAATTCACACAATCCTTCTTTTCCCTGACCGGCATATCTTACATCCAAGCCATGCCGATGATTTGGAGGGTTTTATATACCCTAGAGAGGATCATCGAGCAGGAAGGCGTTGATTTAGGAATGTCGGAATTGGCAGAACTGTATGATCTTACTACCTTTGGTTCCCATCGTTATTTGTTCAAGCGAAAACCCGGTGCAGAACATCCCCTTCTCAAAGTCACTAAGAACGACAAAGATTGGAAACGTCGCTTCTTCTTTGTCAGAAGGAATTCCATTCTAAACGGAGAGGATCTACCAAAAACATGGTCCACCAATGGTAGGCCGGAGGATCATGAGAAGGATCACCAGGTAATCTCCTTCATGTGATAGGATCACTAACCCCTTTTGTCTTGTGTCATGCAGCTATCTCTGTTTCGCATCTCATCACAACATCCGCAACCAGGGAAAGGCTTGTTGCTTTCTGGAAACTCGATCCTGAAATTAGAACTTTCAAGACAACAACCCAAGACTCTCAGGAGGTATCCTCAGGCTCTGTCACAATGTCAAGTAAGTATCCTTGTTTAAAATTTAAATAAATAGTGAAATGTAAAATAAGAAAATATACTTATCTTGTTTTGGTTGTGTAGGTGCTGGAAAATCTGCCAAAGTTGCTTCAAGGTTCAGTGTCACCAATCTCACCACCGTCAAATCCTCCAAAAGAAAGGTTCCTACCAGCCCGACAGCCTCAATCCCCAAGGCACCCCTCAAAGGAAAGGGAATCAAGAGGAGAAAGGCCTCTGAGGCTGAGGATTTGCAGGGACTGCCTCTAATCCGCCACCAATTCCTCGAGTACTTCAATGAGGTAAGGATCATTGTCTCTGCTCATATATCCTGTTGACATATCCTGCTGATTTGAGGATCACTTAATCCTGACCTTATCCTTTATCCTTTTTGCAGAAATTCTCTGAGATCGAGGATTATGTTGGCCACGTTGAAGATCAGGATAAGAAGATTGCCGACCTCCAGCAGGTTGCCGTGCTCAAGGATCTTGCACTTTCTGATCTTCGGAAGGAACTCCAGGATACCAAACAGGAGATGGCCAAGGTGCTGGTTAATTTTGACTATGAAAGGCAGGAGATCACAGATGATGCCAAAGTCTCTGCCGCCATAGCAATGTACAAAACCAAGCTGCAAATGGCCTTGGAAGCTCAGGATCCTGCCTTCGACAAAAGCAGCAGGGAAATTGAAGAATGGAAGGCAAGGCTGGCTGAATTGGGTGATGAAGAGGAGGCTGAAGAGATCCCGACAATTGAGGCTGGAAGCAAGGGTGAAGCTGGTGAAGCAAGTGGAGCCGGAGGTGGTGATGCAGCAAAGATTTAGGCTGCTTGATTGGGCGATGCAGGACATTTCTAGACGTAGCCGGAGCCCATTTGTTAAGTTTGATGGTAGTTTTTTTTGTGGTTGTGATGTTTAAAACAATGATGGTCTGTACTGAACAATAGGTTTTAGGATTAAGGATCATGTATGATCCTTTGGACAATGGGCAGGATTGCAATTGGTGGAGGGATCCTCTGTTTGGGGGATGAAGCCATTGTGATCCTGCCGCCTTTATATTCCTGCACTACTTTTGAACTCATTATCATGGACACCCTTTACCTACCCCAGCGGACGGGCCACGTTTTGCTTGTAGAAGCTCGGGTAGGTAATTTTGACAACCTTTTAAGGGTTAGTCTTTTGTTAATAAATAAAAACTTAACCTTTTGTCGCTTATCTTGTATTGTTATCCTTTTTACTTTCCAACTGTTGTAATGTTCATTCTGTTTATACTTATCAAGCCTTGAAAATATCCAAAAAGCTTAGGATATGATCAGGATCACATATCCCATAACCGATAAGTTCTAAAAAGTGATACGATTTAAGAATCACAAGTTCAGTTGTCAAGTATAAGGGTTACTTAAATAAATAATGAATAGAATTAAAAATAGTTAAGGATCATACCTGAGGGTCCAAGTTAGGATCCTAACCATAATAAGGATAACTATAAGATAAACCTTAGAATAAAGTAAGGATCAAGGATCCTTAGTTGCCTATCTTCAAGAACCTGAAATAGAGCATAACTTGGGACTAAGCCAACATAAGAAAAGAGTTAGCAACTGGGGGCAAGCCCGAGGATAACTGGGGACAAGCCCAAGGATAACTGGGGACAAGCCCAAGGATCGTATGTAAACTGGAGTATGGCCCTAACTGGCGACTATCCAAACTTAGTGACATGAAAATGCCAAAACCTTAGCTAACGTGAAAACGTTAGAAACCTTAGCTAACGTGAAAATGTTAGAAACCTTAGGAACGGATGTATGGTACGTCTACCATTATACGTAGGATCCTAAGCATAGCCAGTACAATGGAATTATCAGCCCCTAAAACGAGTACTGGTCCCACTGCCTTGAACTATACCAGGATCATCATGCGCTACAGGCGAAACTGGGGTCAAGCCCAAATAACTGGGGTTAAACCCAAGGAACGAATTACTTCAGCGGATAACCAATGTTATGCTAAGGATACCTGAACTTTCAAAACTTAAACTCACGTGAGAGATGGATAAAGGATACATGATCCTTATCCTTATATGAGAAAATGAAGAAATGAAATAGTTTAAGTTTAAGATATTACCTAAGCAAGGATCACCGATACTTTGAGGATCCTTTAAGGATACCCCTATCCTGAGGATCATCTGTCCCATGAGGATCCTGCTCACATAAAATATTTCTTCAAGTGGACAGCATTCCAAGCTCTTGGTAGCAAATCACCTTCCATGGTTAGCAATCTATATGCCCCCTTTCCTGCTTCAGCTTCAATCAAATAGGGGCCTTCCCATTTTGGAGCCAATTTTCCATCAGCAGGATTGGTGGTATTCTGAAATGCTTTCCTTAATACCATATCTCCAATTTGAAACCTCCTGATCCTGACATTTTTGTTGTAAGCACCAGCCATTCTTTGTTGATAACTGACCATCCTTATCCTAGCGAGATCCCTGATTTCTTCAATAGTATCCAGGTCTTGAACCAAGTTCTCATCATTTTCCTTAGGATCACAGGTACTTGTTCTTGCAGTTGGAACCACCATTTCTGTTGGGATCACTGATTCTGCCCCAAATACCAAAGAAAATGGCGTTTGACCAGTAGCATTCTTAGGGGTTGTTCTATCAGCCCAAAGCACATAGGGTAGTTCTTCTGCCCATTTCCCTTTCTTGGATCCAAGCTTCTTCTTCAAATTGTTGATGATGATCTTGTTGGATGATTCTGCCTGACCATTAGCTTGTGGGTGGACTGGTGTTGATGTTATCATCTTAATCCCCCAGCTGTCACAAAAGTTAGTGGTTCTGTCCCCAATAAATTGGGAACCATTATCACATATAATCTCAGAAGGAATTCCAAATCTAGTGATAATATTTCTTTTAATGAAGGATATAACTTCCTTTTCTCTGACTTGGGCAAAAGCTTCAGCTTCTATCCACTTGGAGAAGTAATCAGTCATAGCTAGCATGAATACTTTTCCACCAGGTGCCTTAGGGAGCTTTCCAACTATATCCATACCCCATCTCATAAATGGCCAAGAGGAGGATATAGGATGTAATAATTCAGCTGGTTGATGAAGGATATTGCTGTGTCTCTGACAAGGATCACATCTTTTAGCATACTCCACAGCATCTCTCTTCATGGTTGGCCAGTAGTATCCTCTTCTCAGGATCCTTGAGAATAATGTCCTGCCCCCAGTGTGGTTTCCACAATCTCCTTCATGGAAGTCTTTTAAAACTTCTTGGATTTCAGGATCCTCAATGCATCTCAAGTATGGTCCTGCAAGAGATCGTCTATACAACATATTATTTAAAATTGTAAATTGAGATACCTTAGATTTGAAAGCCCTAGGGTTTTCTCCTGTAGGAATCTCTCCATGTTGTAAGTATCTTATAATTGGTGAGATCCATGATCCTGATCCTGAATGGGATTGAGTATCCTCACTAGGGATAATTGCAGAATCATTTCCTATCTCCATAGCCACATGATCCTCGATAGCCGGGGTCAGGATATGGATAATAGGGATCTTGATATCCTCCGGGATCTTCAAGGATGATCCTAAGTTAGCCAATGCATCAGCCTCTGTATTTTCTTCCCTTGGTACCTGCGTCAAACTAAAGGAAACAAAAGAGAGTGCCAAACTTTTGACTATCTCCAAATATTTGGTTAGCTTTTCACCTTTAACAGCATAGGATCCATTAAAGTGGTTTGTAATTAACAAAGAATCTACATGTACCTCAAGATACCTGATTCCCATATGCTTAGCAATTTGCAAACCAGCAATTAAGGCTTCATATTCAGCCTCATTGTTAGTGGTTTGGAACTCACAAGTTATAGAGTGGGGTATTATGTCCCCCTGTGGCGATTTTAGTAGTATTCCAAGCCCGGTGCCTTTGACATTTTAGGATCCATCAGTATAGAGTATCCAAGGATCCTTGGTCTCTTCTAGCTCATGGACTTCCAACTCAGCTTCTTCTTGTAAATCACTACTGAAATCAGCCACAAAGTCAGCTAATGCTTGGGATTTGATGGCTGTCCTAGGCTCATATCTTATATCATATGCACTTAGCTTCACTACCCACTTAGCCATCCTTCCTAACATCTCTGGTTTCCTGAGGACATTCTTAATTGGAAAATTAGTTTTAACAATGATAACATGAGTTTCAAAATAATGTCTTAACTTAGTAGATGCCATAATTAATGCAAGAATAAGCTTTTCAAGGTGTGAGTACCTGGATTCGGCATCAAGTAAACTTTTACTTACATAATAGACAGGATGTTGCGTACCTTGATGATCCTTAACAAGGACCACACTTACTACTTTTGAGGATACTGCCAGATACAAGGATAGCACATCGCCTTTTTCTGGTTTCATCAAAGCCGGGGCCGAGGATAGGTAATCTTTGAGGGCTCTTAAAGAATTTTCATGCTTCTCCGTCCACTCAAATTTCTTGTTCTTCCTTAGGATATCATAGAATTCTTTACACTTCTCGGAGGATTTGGATATAAATTTGTTCAAGGCTGCTATCCTGCCTGTTAGCCTTTGAACATCCTTAGCATTGGCCGGAGATTTGATGTTCACTATTGCTTTGATTTGTTCCGGGCTAGCTTCAATGCCTCTCTTTGTCACCATATATCCTAAGAATTTACCTGCTTTAACACCAAAGTGACATTTTGAAGGATTAAGCTTCATATTATATTTATCAAGGATATTGAATGCTTCCTCCAAGTCTCTTAGGTGATCCTCAGCTTTCAAGGATTTTACCACCATATCATCTATGTAAACCTCCATAGTTTGTCCAATCTGGTCCTTGAACATCATATTCACCAGCCTTTGATATGTTGCACCTGCATTTCTTAGTCCGAAGGGCATAGCAATATAGCAGTATATACCAGTTGGAGTCATGAAGGCTGTATCCTCTTGATCGGATGGTTCCATTTGGATTTGTTGAAATCCAGATGAAGCATCCATAAAAGTTAACAGTTCATGACCCGCAGTTGCATCCACCATGGAGTCAATGTGGGGTAATGGGAAAGGATCCTTGGGACATGCCTTATTTAAATCGGTAAAATCGACACATACCCTCCACTTTCCGTTTTTCTTTTGAACAACAACCACATTGGCCAACCATCTTGGATACTTGACCTCTCTGATCATACCTGTTGTGGGCTAATTTCTGAGCTCATATCCTGAGAAATATCTTGGCTTATATCTTGATTAAATAATATCTGTTTATATCCGGGGTGCGGATTCAGGGTACTGGTAATATCCTGAATGGTATCCTCAGGATCACTAACGAATTACGTGCAG
Source organism: Helianthus tuberosus (assembly GCA_030545235.1). Taxonomy (NCBI): domain Eukaryota; kingdom Viridiplantae; phylum Streptophyta; class Magnoliopsida; order Asterales; family Asteraceae; genus Helianthus; species Helianthus tuberosus. The sequence goes on from CM060366.1 coordinate 50,464,822, forward strand.
GTACGTGGGCTGGAAGCTAACAACGTTCACAAAGACTTGTTCTGCGGAAGACTCGGTCCAAACCGTTCAAAGAAAGACGTTGAAGCCTTATTACTCGGTCTACAACGTTCGTGATGGAATATTCGGAGCATCCCATATTTATAGGGATATTTGTTTGTATTTCGTTACTATAAATAGGAGGAACACCAGATCGAATAGGACACAACATTTTTCACTGCAATCACACTCACTACACACCAACACTTGCTCTCTCGTAAATTGTACTCTCACACAAATTCATTGTAACACTTAGAGATCTGGTTGATATCCTGCACTGTATCTTGAAGTTTAGAGCAATAAGAAGAACAAGGCAGCTACGATTGTCAGCTCCCGAGGTTTTATGCCGGCGATCTAGATTGATCAAGGGCTTTCCTCGTACATCTCGTGTCGTCTCCCTTACTTTTTGTTTATTATTTGCTCACTGTTTGATCGCAGATACAGCTCAATATCCTGAGCCGTATCCTGAATACTGATTTGTTAAATAAATCAACAAGTACATTTTTCTTAAACTTTTTAGCACACTACCTCACATTACTAATTTGATCACTAAATTGCTTCGGTAATTTTTGACCAAAACAATTTGGCGCCCACCGTGGGGCAAGTGGTGCTATCTCTACTAAAAATTTTTGTTAAATCGCTAATCGATTTTTTATTTTCAAAACTTTTTGCCACATTGTCCACAATGGCCTCACGATCAAACATGAGTTCCTCTACTATGTCTGCTACGACTTCTGTTACTACAGGTCCGGTGCTTCCACCACCTCCTCCAAGAATGCCAGCTTCTACACGACCTCAGGATATTATCCCTACTCGCACTGTTCAAGAGTCTGCCCCTGTTTTAGCATCTAACGATGAAATTTTAACCTTGTTTGGAAGTGTGCAGGAACAAATGAGGCAGCAGCAAGAAACAAACCAAATGCTTTTAAGGGAAATACAACTCCTGAAGTCTGGCTCGAGCAGATACGCTGAGGATATTGTCACCCCATTACAACCCAGAGCTTTGAACTTCAGTTCAGCCGTGTATACAGAGGATAACAGGGGGAATATTGTGCCCAGCCTTCCTCAGAATCATACTCCTGAAATACCCTCCTCGGTCAGGATATCGACCATAAGGAGCTCAGGATATGCCTCAGGATATGGGCAGAATCCTCCAATGAGTAACATATTAAATAATAATAATAATACTCATGCTACTAACAATAGTGGATCCTTGCAGGATACAGGTGTGACGTCAGCACTTACCAGGGAACTTCAAAAATTGAAGGACATGATATCAAGTGTACCCGGGGTGGTCCAGCCAATCCCGGAAGTGTCTCAAGATAGCCATAAGATATCTCGCTTTGCGTATCCTATCTGTGATGCTGAGATTCCAAAGAGGTTCCAAACCCCCAACATGAAGCTTTACGACGGAACGACGGATCCTGAAGAGCATATTGCTCAGTATAGGGAGAGGATGGAGATCAACCCTATCCCTCCGGATCTCAAAGAAGCATGCCTGTGCAAGGGTTTTGGTTCAACCTTGACAGGATCAGCTTTGAAGTGGCTCTTGAATGTTCCTCCGCATTCAATCACATCTTTTGCTCATTTAGTAAATTTATTTAATAGTCAGTTTTCTTGTAGTAGGAGCTTTGAAAAATTAACAAGTGATCTCTACAGGATAACACAAGGGCCTCAGGAATCCCTTAGGGATTATGTGAACAAGTTTAGCCGAGAATCACTAGACATTCCTCATCTTGATGTTGCAACAGCTGTGCAAGCTTTCAAGATGGGGTTGCAAAAAGATTCTCAATTTTACCAAGACCTTGTAATGAACCCATGCAGGAACCTGGATGAAGCTCGGAACAGGGCCCTAAGATACATTCGATTGGAAGATGACAGGAAGATGCAAGAAAGGATGAACTCATCCAACACTTATGAGTCAACTAACAGGAAGTCAGAATCCTCATTCAAGTCGTATCGGCCTAAGCCATACGGCAGAAATGAGAATAAGAGAGTGAATGCTGTCGAAGATGAGGATCCTGAAGAGTATCCTGAATTATCAGAATATTGCTTTTCTGTTAACATTCCTGAATTGATGTATGCCATGCAGGGTCTAGGGGACAAAGCAAGATGGCCTCGAAAGAATCAATAAAAAGCGGATTGGAAAGACAAATCAAAATGGTGTGCTTTCCACGAAGATTTCGGACATATGACCGAGGACTGCATTGCTTTGAGGAAAGAGATAAGCTATCTTCTAAGCAAGGGATATTTGAAAGATCTCTTAGGAAGAAAGAAGAATAAGGGTCAGGATACTGAGAAGGATCCTGAACGAGCAGCCTCACCTCCCCCGGATGCCAAAGTAATCAACTTCATTTTTGGGGGATCCGACTTTTGTGGGACTTCATATTCGGCAGCAAAGAGACATGCAAAAGAAGCTAAAGCCGAAAGGGGAGACAAACCTGTCAGGATAACTACACTCACAACTGACAAAGTGATCACATTTGATGCTGATGACAGGGATACTGTCCAGGATCCTCACCATGATGCTCTGGTAATAACGTTATATGTGGCTAACCATTTTGTACGCAGGATATTGGTTGATAATGGCAGCTCTGTCAACATAATCCAACTAGAGACACTTAAAAGGATGAATGTATCTCCAATGGATATCACTTCGAAGTCCACCGTGCTTGTTGGGTTCAGTGGAGAGGCCAGAAACACAGTGGGAGAGATAAAGTTGCCGGTGTACGTTGAAGGACTCAACTCGATACAACGTTTCTGTGTAATGGACTCTCTATCCTGCTATAACATTATACTGGGAAGACCATGGATTCACGATATGAAGGCCGTGCCATCAACATATCACCAATGCATCAAGATACCTACCCCTTGGGGAGTTGTTAAAGTTGATAGCGATCAGCAGGAGGCGAAAGAATGCTACTCATCCTCAATGAAATCCTCAACCAAACCTAGTGTAGCATAGCAATTAAAGACGCGGGCCCAGGATATTGTGGAGGATCCGGAGCAGGATGTGAAGAAAATTGTCCTGGATCAGGATAATCCTGATATTTCGGTGCTCGTGGGAACCAATATCCCTCAGGATATTGAAGAACAATTAATTAACTTTTTAAAATGCAGGATGTCGACGTTTGCATGGAAGCATGAGGATATGACAGGCATATCTAAAGATATTATCACTCACAAGCTTGGAATTGATAAATCATTCAAGCCAGTGCAACAAAAGAGAAGAAAGTTTGCTCCTGAACGCAATACAATTATTCAAGAAGAAGTTGAAAGATTGTTGAAGTCCAAAATGATTAGAGAAGTCAAATTCCCAAGGTGGCTAGCAAACGTGGTAGTGGTACAGAAGAAGAACGGAAAATGGAGAGTCTGTGTGGATTACACAGACTTGAATAAAGCTTGTCCTAAAGACCCATTTCCTCTTCCCCATATTGATGCGATGGTAGATGCCACTGCTGGGCATGAAATGCTGACTTTCATGGATGCATCCTCAGGATTTCAACAGATCCAAATGGAGCCTTCTGACCAGGAGGATACTGCCTTCATGACGCCAACAGGTATTTATTGTTACACAGCTATGCCTTTTGGTTTGAAAAATGCAGGTGCAACATACCAAAGATTGGTAAACATGATGTTCAAAGACAAACTGGGGGACACCATGGAAGTATACATTGACGATATGGTAGTAAAGTCAAAGAAAGCTCAGGATCACCTCCAGGATATCAAAGGAGCGTTTGATATCCTGGATCAGTATAATATGAAGCTGAATCCTGCTAAGTGCCATTTCGGAGTGGGGGCAGGAAAATTTCTAGGATATATGGTGACCAAAAGAGGAATAGAAGCAAGCCCGGAGCAGATCAAAGCCATCTTGGATATTAAATCACCCTCAAATATGAAAGATGTTCAACGATTAACGGGGCGAGTGGCAGCATTAAACAGATTCATCTCAAGATCCTCGGAGAAATGCAAAGATTTTTATGATATCCTGAAAAAGAACAAAAAATTCGAGTGGGGTGAAAGGCACGAAGCGGCCCTACGGGAATTAAAGCAATATCTTTCAACCGCACCTCTACTAATGAAGCCTGAGAATGGTGAACCATTATCCCTATACCTTGCGGTATCGGGGAACGCTGTAAGTGCTGTCCTTGTAAAGGACCATGAAGGTCAGCAATATCCTGTTTATTATGTTAGAAAAAGTTTGTTAGATGCTGAAACTAGGTATTCTCACTTAGAGAAATTAATACTAGCATTAGTCATGGCATCAACAAAACTTAGACATTATTTTGAGACTCATAGGATTCATGTTAAAACTAATTATCCTGTCAAGAATGTGCTTAGAAAACCAGAGATGTCAGGCAGGATGGCTAAGTGGTCGGTAAAGTTAAGTGCCTATGATTTAGTATATGAACCTAGGAATGCCATAAAGTCTCAGGCTTTAGCTGACGTTGTGGCTGATTTTAGTAGTGACATTCAGGACGAGGCAGACCTAGAAGTTCAGCAATTAGGAGAATCCTCAGGATCCTGGACATTATATACTGATGGTGCATCTAATATAAGAGGAGTAGGATTGGGAATACTACTAAAATCGCCACAGGGGGACATATTACCCCAGGCTATTAGGTGTGAATTTCCTGCTACCAATAATGAGGCAGAATATGAAGCTTTAATTGCAGGATTAGAACTAGCTAAGAGTATGAATATCAAGAATTTGCAAGTATATGTTGACTCCTTGTTAATTACTAATCATTTTAATGGATCCTATGCAGTTAAGGGTGAGAAGTTAATCGAATACCTCGATATTCTCAAAAAATTAGCAGGATATTTCGATGTTTTTACACTTGAACAGGTACCAAGAGAGGATAATGCTGAAGCGGATGCCTTAGCAAATCTGGGATCATCAGTCAGGATACCGGAAGGGACCCAAATACCAATAATACATGTTTTATATCCTGCAACAAATCCTCAGGATAAAGAGGTAGCGGATATTCGGGATCCTGGAGTGGAATATCCTGAACAGGATCCTGAATCCTGGACAACTCCAATTCTGAAATATCTTAAAGATGGACACATCCCCGAAAATGAAAATCCTAAGGCATTTAGGATGAAGGTATCACGGTTCACTATTATAAATAATATCCTATATAAGAAATCTCTTGCAGGACCATATTTAAGGTGCTTGGAGGATCATGAAGCCAAAGAAGTACTTCAGGATATACATGAAGGGGACTGTGGTAATCACACTGGAGGCAGATCATTATTCTCGAAAGTATTGAGGACAGGATACTTTTGGCCAACAATGAGAAAAGATGCTGCAGAATATGCTCGAAGATGTGATGCATGTCAAAGGCATAGTAACATACTACATCAACCAGCTGAACCACTATATCCTGTAGTTTCCCCTTGGCCATTCATGAAGTGGGGGATGGATATAGTAGGGAAGTTACCAAAGGCTCCGGGAGGAAAAGTATTTATGTTAGCAATAACGGATTATTTCTCTAAATGGGTCGAGGCTGAAGCATTCGTTCAAGTAAGGGACCAAGAAGTAGTATCCTTCATCAAGAGGAATATCCTGACTAGGTTTGGGGTACCAGCTGAGATCATTTGTGATAATGGGTCCCAGTTTATAAGCAAAAGGACTACTGACTTTTGCAAAAGTTGGGGAATCAAAATGATCACATCTACTCCTGTACATCCTCAAGCGAATGGACAAGCCGAATCCTCGAACAAGATAATAGTCAATAACTTAAAGAAGAGACTTGGAGCCAAGAAAGGAAGATGGGCGGAAGAGTTACCCTTTGTTTTGTGGGCTGATAGGACAACGGTGAAGAATGCAACTGGCCAAACCCCGTTTTCCTTGGTATTTGGAGCAGAGGCAATGATTCCAACAGAAATGACGATACCTACTGCAAGATCTATGCTACAGGATCCTGAACAGAATCCTGAAGTCTTATGTCAAGATCTAGACACTATAGATGAAAGAAGAGATGCAGCAAGGCTAAGGATAGCAGCATATCAACAAAGAATATCCAGAGCATACAATAAGAACATAAGGACTAGAAGATTTCGAGTTGGTGATTGGGTGCTGAGAAAGGCTTTTCAAAACACCACTAATCCTGCCGATGGCAAGCTAGCTCCGAAATGGGAAGGACCTTATGAAGTTGAGTCAGAAGCAGGGAAAGGAGCATATCGACTCAGGAATGTGGAAGGGGATATGCTACCAAGATCCTGGAATGCAATACATTTGAAGCTCTATTTCAAGTAAGAGTAGAATTTGTTTTTTATCTCGGAATGGTATGTGTTCTATCTCTTTAAAATATATTTGTTTATTATCTTGAACCCAATACTGACTTAAGCATCGGAGGGGTGTTAGCCAAGCTAACACCCACCTTAGTTTAGAACTGTTTTGCAGGATATGTTTCAGGATATAGCTCCAGGATATATACTCAGGATAAGTCGAAAGATTAGAGGATTGGCCCCCTCTCTCACGTTTAAGGGATCCTGATCCCTTCACAGGTTTAAAGGTATTCACCTTTCTTTCGAATTGGGTTTAAACACCTCGCCTGGAGCGCAAGTTATCTAGGTATAGTTCAAGGTAGCGGGACCAGTTCATGTAAAAGTGGCTGACAATTTCGTTACTGTTGGCTATATCCTGGATCCTAAAGGTATATGAGGATTGATCACCCTCTCTCACGAAAGGGTATTTTCATACTCTCTAAGGTTTAAAGGTTTTCACCTTTCTAAGTCTAGGAGTTTATACACTCTCGCCTGTAGCGCATGAAACTCAGGGTTTATCCCCAGGATATTAAGGGTTTATCCCCAGTATGCTAATGATTCATTTCAGGATATCAAGATTTTTGCTTCGGAGTGTTTGAAATTTATTCAAACCAAAGTGTGAATACATTTGCATTTCTGTATCATACACAGGGGACATACATTATACTATTCAAAGGTTGGATCCAAGTTTGTAAGTGTGCACTGGGGACATACCTAAGGTGGAAGATTGAAATTGATTCTCTAAAAGTCTTTGGTATGATCTCTCCTTTTTCAAATGATTTAAGTCTTCTAAGTTATATGACAATATCCTGACCAGGATATCTCTTAGAATACTAGTCAGGATATTTTCCCACAATATTCCCAAAAATGTTTAAACAAAACAGTTTTCATAAGTAAAATTTGTGCACTAATAACAACAATAATAAAGTCAAAAGAGTAGTTATATTATTGACATACCAAAAGGTGTGCTCTTAGTTTCACCTCAAAACGAGGCCCATCCGCTAAGAGCACTAGTAGTTCATAACCATATTCACCCAACCGTTGAAGGCTTCATCTCAAACCGAGACCCATCCACCCTCAACTGTTGTATTGTTCAAAAAGCATGCAGGAAATGTAAATTGTTCAGGTACGGAAAAGTAAAGTGCGGAAAAATAAATTGTTTATGGGACTACAAACCAACATTCAAATTCAAAAAGGTGGGCTCTGGCCTTGGCACGTATATCCGTCATCGCCCACCTAAATGCCCTCACACAGCGGCATCACCTCCAACCTTCTCAAGCTTCTCAGCACCAGCATCCTGACCAGCATCCTGCGCAGCATCCTTGCCAACGTCCATCTCAGCATCAGCTCCAACATCCTTCTTCTCTCCAGCCTGGACCACCACCTCTGCTGACTTAGAAGACTCGCCAGCTTCAGCAGGAAGGGGCACAGCTTTGCCTCCGAGCTCTTTCAATTTGGCCACCCAGGATTCAACTGGCCAAGATGGACAAACAAGGCCTGTCTCCTTGGCCTCGTAGGCCATCTTGATGCGTGCTTGTAGCAGGGAGACGATAGCAGAAGCCTTGATTCCCTCTCGGAAGCTGATCAAGGCCTGATCATGATCCATTTGAACGCTGGCAAGTTTGACCTCAGCATCTTGGGTGACCTTCTTTAGCAAGCTTTCATAGTGCCGGCTCTTTGCTTCGGCAATAGCACCTTGGTCAGCAACGGTGCTCTCGAGCTGCTTGATCCTGGCTTCATGAAGTGCCACAGTACCACAAGCGTCATTGTACAAGTGGAGCAAATGCTGGAGGCCCTGCACATTGATCACAGGTATGGGGTTAGAATATATGCTGACTAAGATGTCCTACCAGGATATCCTGTTAGGATATACGTGCAGGATATATGTGCAGGATATACATGAAGGATATGCGGCAGGATATTACCTTGTTGAGAAAGGATGTCATTGGCTCTAAGGAGTCGGAGAAGCTGAGCTCATCATAGGAGAACCCTTCAGAGCCTGGAGTACTGACCTCAAGACCCTTTCTCTTTTTCGCTGCGGAAGCACGGGTTCTTGGATTGGTCTTGGGAGCCGGGAGTGGCTTGGAGCTGGTGGTAGCAGGAGTCTCCTTCTTGACTATGGCTGGAGTTGGATAGCTGTCAAGTTCATCTAGGTCTAGATAGACTGGGACTTTGCTGGAGTCTGCACACAGGGAGTAAATTCTAAATCCCTCCTATAAATAACAGATAAGAAGCATATGTATGCAGGATATCTTGCAGGATCCTTACCAGACATGTTGGCACTTGAAAGAGGACTTGGAGTTGGTGGAGAAGGATTGAAACTTCTTTCTGCTTCTGGGAGAAGTCTAATGGCGTCTATTCTTTCTTGAGAAGTGGTAAGAGGAGGAGCAATCTTCCTGAAATCAGCTGCATAACAAAGAAGATAAGTTAGTTCAGGATATGGAACAGGATAAGCGACAGGATCATTCTTAAACCCTAAATCCTACCCTTTCTCAACCACTGTAACGGATATTCCGTCCCACCAGGGATTGAGTCCCTTTTTACAAAGAAAAACTTGGATTGCCAACCATCCTCGTTCTTGGTGGCACGAAGTATCAATGGGTCACCGGAAGTAGAGTAAAACAGAAATCTACATGATCCGTGACATCTAAGCTTGTAAGCCAGGGGGAGATCATGGATGGAAAGCTCAGGAATGTGGTTTCTCTTGATCTGGTCAAGAACAGTTAAGACACGCCAGAGCATTGGCATTGTTTGGCTAAAATAGATTTTTGTGATATTAAAGAACTCGGTGATGAAATCCGGAAAGGGGAATCGGAGCCCTAGGGTAAAAGGGAAAGCACTAAAGCAAATCCACTCGTTGGAGACCATATCTGACCGGATTTCACGGTCAAACGGTCTAAATATGGTTCCTTCCGGGAAGATACCGGAGGATTTTAAAGCAGACAAGTGGGCACTATCAAAAGTACAGGCTTCCTTCTCCGGTTCTTGGAGAAGGTTTTGTTGGTAGAACGTAGGGGCCGAGTCACCTGAACTGGATCTTGTTTGGCGCGGCATTTGATCGGTTGGATTTTTCGCCGGAGAGAAAAGATGAAGGAAAGTAAGAAGGATAGAGAGAAAATGTACCTTTTTCCTTGTCGATGATTATTAAAAAAGAAGATGAGGATGAGAAGATATAGGGTATGATGAGTAGATATAGGCTGGGTAGTTGCAAACGGTCACATCACAGGTCTTATCTCTTAATTGCCTCGGTTTGCGTAAAAAATGTAACCGTTAGTAATGAGGATACTAAACGGTAACATTTTTGGGGACAATTGTTGTGGGCTAATTTCTGAGCTCATATCCTGAGAAATATCTTGGCTTATATCTTGATTAAATAATATCTGTTTATATCCGGGGTGCGGATTCAGGGTACTGGTAATATCCTGAATGGTATCCTCAGGATCACTAACGAATTACGTGCAGGTACGTGGGCTGGAAGCTAACAACGTTCACAAAGACTTGTTCTGCGGAAGACTCGGTCCAAACCGTTCAAAGAAAGACGTTGAAGCCTTATTACTCGGTCTACAACGTTCGTGATGGAATATTCGGAGCATCCCATATTTATAGGGATATTTGTTTGTATTTCGTTACTATAAATAGGAGGAACACCAGATCGAATAGGACACAACATTTTTCACTGCAATCACACTCACTACACACCAACACTTGCTCTCTCGTAAATTGTACTCTCACACAAATTCATTGTAACACTTAGAGATCTGGTTGATATCCTGCACTGTATCTTGAAGTTTAGAGCAATAAGAAGAACAAGGCAGCTGCGATTGTCAGCTCCCGAGGTTTTATGCCGGCGATCTAGATTGATCAAGGGCTTTCCTCGTACATCTCGTGTCGTCTCCCTTACTTTTTGTTTATTATTTGCTCACTGTTTGATCGCAGATACAGCTCAATATCCTGAGCCGTATCCTGAATACTGATTTGTTAAATAAATCAACAAGTACATTTTTCTTAAACTTTTTAGCACACTACCTCACATTACTAATTTGATCACTAAATTGCTTCGGTAATTTTTGACCAAAACAATACCTGCCCGGAGCAATTTCTCTACCTCTTCCTGGATAATGGCATTCCTCTCTGGTGCAAACTTTCTTCTCCTTTGATGGATTGGTTTGAAGGATCCATCAATCCCAAGTTTGTGAGTGATTACATCTTTGGATATACCAGTCATGTCTTCGTGTTTCCATGCAAAGGTAGTCTTTCTCCTTTTGAGGAAGGATACGAGGTCTTCTTTCATTTCGCCAAGGATCCCTGATCCGATATAGATTTTAGATTCAGGATCATCAGGATCCACGAGGATTTCTACCACATCCTGCTCTCTTGCCTCCAAGACATCCCTTGGAGGATACCTTGATTGCTATCGCTCCCTTGACTTCGAGGCTGGTTTCATCGATGAAGTGTAGCAATTCTTAGCCTCCTGCTGATCACTATCAATCTTCACTATTCCCCAAGGACTAGGGAGCTTCACACATTGATGGTATGTAGATGGGACTGCTTTCATATCGTGTATCCAGGGCCTGCCAAGGATAACATTACAACAAGATAAACAGTCAATAACACAAAATTTTTGATAAGAGTGTAAGCCTTCAATATATATTGGGAGTTTAATGTCCCCCAGGGTGTTCTTAGTTTCGCCACTAAATCCCACAAGCACGGAGGATCTTGGTATGATATCTAATTCAGGGATTCCCATCTTCTTCAGAACATCAAGCTGGATAATGTTCACTGAGCTTCCTCCGTCTATAAGGATCTTGCGGACAAAATGGTTAGAAATGAAAAGAGTAATAACTAAACCATCGTGATGAGGATCCTGGATATCAACTCGATCATCCTCATCGAAGGTTATGACTTTTCCTTCGAAGACACTTGATGTTCGAACAGGTCTTTCTCCATTATCCATTTTAGTTTCCTTTGCATGCCTTTTAGCTGCTGAGAAGGATGTGCCGCAAATGTCTGATCCTCCAGAAATAAAGTTTATCACTTGTGCGTCTGCTGGAGGGGCTGGAGCCTTCTCAGGGATCCTTTCAGGATCCTGAGTCCTTGACTTTTTTCTTCCCAACAATTCTTTTAGATGCCCCTTGCTCAACAAGTATCCAATTTCCTTTCTTAGTGCAATGCATTCTTCTGTGAGGTGCCCAAAATCTTCATGGTATGCACACCACTTTGATTTATCCTTAGTTGCAGCTGGCCTATCATTTTTTCTGGGCCATCTAGCTTTATCACCTAGACTCTGCATCACAAGGATTAGTTCATTGTTATCAACACTAAAACAATATTCAGAAATTGGAGGATAATCCTCATCATCCTCTTCTTGATCAATAGAATGCACGTTCTGGTTATCAGATCTGTTGTAGGATCTGAACTTGTTGTTCTTGAATGAGGATCCTTGCTTATCCTGCTAACCTCTCCTGGATCCTCTTGTCATCTTCTAGTCGAATGAACCTAAGTGCTCGGGTTCTTACCTCATCTAAGTTCCTGCATGGTGTCATAACAAGATCATCATAGAAAGACGAATCCCTAAGCAATCCCATTTTAAAGGCCTCAACAGCCGTGGCTATATCTAAGTTGGGAATGTCTAAGGATTCTTTACTGAATTTGGTAATGTAATCCCTTAATGATTCATTATGACCCTGGGTTATCCTATATAGATCACTAGTTAATCGTTCAAATTTCCTACTACAAGAAAACTGATTATTAAATAGATTAACTAGATTAGCAACTGAGGTAATAGAGTAGGGGGAAGACTTAGCAGCCATTTGAGAGCTGATCCAGTAAGAGTGGATCCGAATCCTTTGCACAGGCATGCTTCCTTTAACCTTTCTGGGATTGGATTGATCTCCATCCTCTCCCTGTATTGTGCTATGTGTTCTTCAGGATCCGTCGAACCATCATACAGTTTCATTGTAGGCACATGGAACCTCTTGGGTATCTCAGCATCACAGATTGGTGGTGCAAAACGAGATATCTTATGGCTCCCATCTGCAATCTCTGGGATAGGTTTGACTACTCCCGGAACACTTGATATCATATCCTTTAGCTTTTGCAATTCTCTGGCCATGGCATGATTGATACCTGGATCCTGCATAAGACCATGGTTAGTAGTATGAGAATTATTAAAAGTGTTACCTCCCATTGGATTCAAGTTAGGAAGAATGGATGTTAATCCATATTGTTGGGGCTCTGGAATGATCGAGGGACCAGTAGAGGCATTGGTCTGCATTGGAATAAAATCTTCCTGATGGACATCTGAACTTCCTGTTTGCAAACTCCTCAAGGATCCTGGCATCTGGAAGGATCCCTGAAATTGGGACGATCCTGGAACAAGGGAGGATCCTTGAACCTGGGATGATCCTGGTACAAAGGAGGATCCTTGAACCTGGGATGATCCTGGAACAAAGGAGGATCCTTGAACCTGGGATGATCCTGGAACGAAGGAGGATCCTTGAACCTGGGATGATCCTGGAACGAAGGAGGATCCTTGAACCTGGGATGATCCTGGAACGAAGGAGGATCCTTGAACCTGGTGCATTCCTGAATATCCTCCTGAGCTCGTGAGGGATCCCATATGCTGAGGATAGGGTCCCGCTGGCTGGAAATATGAACCTGATGCCTGGGTCATTGTTGTTGTTCCGTAGTGCACTCCTTTCGGTCCACCCACATATTGAACGTCTGGAACCATTGATGGCTGAGAAGTAATCACCGGAGTATCAAAATTCAAGGATTTCGGCACCAGTGGGGAATGATCCTCTGCCGTTGTCTTTTGTTTCTTGAGATCTCCGATTTCTTTGAGAATCCTCTCATTGGTCTTATCCTATTGCCGTATCTGATCCTTCATCTGCAAAATTAAAGTAAACATATCACTAGTAGTGGGAGTGTAAGAAGCAGAAGAAGTTGGAGGTTTTGAAAAAATGGGAGTTGGTTTCTTCGCAGCATTCTCAGCATTCTTCTGGGATCCAGAAGGTGGTGGAGGCAAAGGGGGAACGCCTTGTGAAGAAGTGAATGCGGGCATCAAGTTTGAAGCATTCTTCGCTGAGGAAGCCATTTGCTTGATTGTAGTGAACTGAAATAAGCACAGAAATGCAAATTTTTCTAAGGATGAAGCACCAATTGCCCCACGGTGGGCGCCAAACTGTTTTGGCCAAAAAATCTGTTGAGGATATTGCAACCAAACTCTCTGTTACAGGGTATGATGCTTGAAATGTATAACAATGACAAGGATCACTTCAATGTAAATCGCACAAACAACACAAGGATTTATACGGGGAAAAAGCCCTTGATCAAGAGTTGATCTCCGGCACAAAAAAAACCCGGGTGATGGAAACTACCGATCACCAAGCTCAAATAAATGGATAAATGTTTACAACTTCGGATAGTAACGAGCTAGGTACAAGGATCACTAGAATGTAATGTGTAGAAAGTGTATAAAATTGCTAAGTGTTTGAACGAGAGCTGGTATGAGCGTTTGTACGAGTGTGTGTGTAACTCAGAAAATGACTAAGTGTTTTTCTACTAGCTCGTTACCCCTTTAAAATGAGAAAATAACTAGCTAACAAACTGTCCGACTTTCGTGCCATGCCTCCACGTTCTCCACAACGTCTATTTTTGGTCAAGCACGTGCGGGATAGTCTGGGAATATTCTCTAGGAATGTCGCCAAGACCAAGTCAAGCTTGTTACTCCTGCAAAGTAACACAAAACACAAATAAACAATCGTCAGTACGAGGATCCTTAAAGTGATCCATGATCCTGATCCTGAAGCTCTTCTGAGGATCACTATCTGTCACAGAAGAAAGGATCATTAATTAGGATAACGTGTAAGGATCACTAATTGTTAGAAAATCCTCCCCTAACATACAGGATCATTTGTAGAGTAATTTTGATAATTACGAAAATGACACCGCGTTTTTTCAGCAAAACCTACAATTCGTACGTTTTGTATGTTAAATTTACTTGTATTTGATCTTTTGTCCACTTATAATAGTTAAAACAAAAATAGATTTATACTAGTTTTTGTTCTATGATCTTTTGTCCAATTATAATAGTTAAAACAAAAATAGATTTATACTAGTTTTTGTTCTAAATTTGTAATTTTAAAGTCCAACTATACTATTTTCAACATTGTGTTTGGTCAATTCATTAATACGCTGATCGTGTTCAGGACCCGGGTGTCTAAATAATTTATGGTCTGTGACTAAGTTTATTAGGTTTTTTTGGTTGAGCTTGTCAAGTGTTAATCTACGAACATGACCCATTTAACATCTCTACGCTAAATAGCTACATACTATTTGTCTCTACAACTTCTCTTTCAAGTACATGCTCCACCCAGATATTGGGTAAAGGAGCTACACATGCCCAATATTCACTTTTCTAACATTCTTTGCTACACGTCTATAAAAATGGAATACTCTTCACGAGAGTGTTCATTAAATAAATAAAAAGACATCGTCATCTCACACATTTGTATGCATACGTTATCCGACAACATGAATATGTGGGGAAATTAGATGACCCTAAAATGGTTTTTGAATAACATGTCTTAATTTATAGAAATGAAAGCCTTGATTTTGTTTTACAAAGATATTTTATAAAACCTTGGCTAAGTTTTTATAACACTTAAATCCTATACACATTCGATTTTGTTTTACAAAAATACTAGGTTAGAACCCCGTGCATTACACGAGTTAAATAAATATAATTTTATATATAAAACAATGTAAAAAAATATATATCTTTAAAAATCTTGTTTATTACACGTATTAAATAAATGTAATTTTATATAGCAAATAATAAAACAATAAATATTTAAAAATCTCGTTTATTACATGGGTTGAATAAATATAATTTTATATATTAAATAATAAAAAAATGTTGTATTTTTAAGAACTCAATGTATTGTACAGGTTGAGTAAATTTAATTTTATATATTAAATAATGAAAAACATTACATTTTTAAGAAACTCATGTGTTATACGGGTTGAGCACATGTGATTTTATATACCAAACAATAAAAAGTTATATATTTATAAACCCTATGTATTATATGGATTGAATAAAGCTAACTTTATATACTGCATAATAAAAAAGTTATATTTTTAAAACTCCGTGTATTACACGAGTTGCATAAATGTAATTTTGTATAGTAAAAAATAAAAATTTTATATCTTTAAAAAACCTCGTTTATTACACGGGTTGAATAAATCTAATAAAAATTTATATATTTAAAAAAACTAACGGATATACTCGATATACGATGGATGGGATGATTGCGGTGATGGTTCATATAAATGTCACGTAAACATAGTGATTACTATATTTGGGTTGAGAGTTGAACACGAAAATAAAAGTATAGAACCAATAAACATTGATCAATATTTTGGTTTACCCCTTATAAACATTTTTGAAATAGGTTCTACCCTTAACTACGTTAGTTTAATAAAATAAATAAATCATTTACATTATATTAATTTATAAACCATATGTATTATATGGATTGAATAAATCTAATTTTATATACTACATAATAAAAAAGTTTTTTTTTAAAACCCCGTGTATTACACGAGTTGCATAAATGTAATTTTGTATAATAAAAAATAAAAATGTTATATCTTTAAAAAACCTCGTTTATTACACGGGTTGAATGAATCTAATAAAAATTTATATCTTTAAAAAAACTAACCGAGATAGTCGATATACGATGGATGGGGTGATTGCGGTGATGGTTCTTATAAATGTCACGTAAACATAGTGATTACCGTATTTGAGTTGAGAGTTGAACACGAAAATAAAAGTATAGAACCAATAAACATTGATCAATATTTTTGTTTACCCTTTATAAACATTTTTGGAATAGGTTCTGCCCTTAACTACGTTAGTTTAATAAAATAAATAAATCATTGCCATTATATTAATTTATATTTAGCGTACATCTTTTGTTTATTTCAGGATAAATAATTTTGAAATCTGATAAATATTTTAAAATATTAGATTATCTCGTACACGAACTGTTTAAATTTATATTAAATTTAATTTTATAATTATCTTTTAATTGATATTAATTATTTATAAAAAAATAGATGGTTTCAATGAGTGACATGTGTCCTCCCATTGGTTTCTTTTATTATATAGTATAGATATAGATTTTATAAAACCTTGGCTAAGTTTTTATAACACTTAAATCCTATACACATTTAACTAATTAATTTTAGTCACATGAGATTTGAATTTTGAAATACCTAGTAAACGATATGGATGTTTTCAAATATACTTTGTCATGGAAGACACAATTTGCTTTAAAAGGGTTTAAAGTTAAAACAAAAGTGAAAACTTCAAACACCATTTACAAAATATAAAAGGAAATCTTACCATTTTGATATAACCTAGTGTAAGTGTGTAAAAATGGGTTTGGAACGACGGATTTGAATGCACAACGTTTACAAAACAAAGCAAAAAAGGTGTATCAGGCAATCCACGGTTAATGGATGGACCGTGGGATTGATACGGATTGGTGAGGAGCTATTTAATCTTGTTTTGTTGTTGGGGCTATAAATTGATGTCTTCCCTAACCACCTTCCCCTCCCCGTTTGCTCTAAACACCCTCATATACTCTAATTCCCTTGATTTTTAAACATTAAATTGTAGACAGATTAAAATCACAAATCAATGATCAAAAAAGAAGAGTTATATTACTAACTTCCAATCTTGTCATTCTTGTGTTCTAATAGTTTGGTGATCATTACCATTGTATTAGTGAGAAGTTCCATAGGGGTATCTAGAGTGGTACAAAAAAAACCGATTTTAGAACCAAAACCGGGAAAAAAACCGAGACCGGTTTTTTTTATAACCGGTCCGGTTTTATAATCGAACCGCCGGTTTATGACCGATTACTAATCTTGATCTGAAAAACTGGTTAATAACCGAAACCGGTTTAAAAAAAACCGGTTAAAACCGGAAAAAAAACCGTTTTTTGGGGAAAAACCGGTTAAAAACCGGTCCTAACCGGTTACACCGGTTATTGTTTTGACTTGAAAAACCGGTTAGTAACCGAAACCGGTTATAAAAAAAACCGGTTTTCGTTTTGGGTGAAAAAAACCGGTTCGGTTAATAACCGAAACCGGTTTTTGAAAAAAAAAACGATTTGTACACCTCTAGGGGTATCACGATAGTTGTTAATAATTTGTGAGAGATGTGATCACTACTTTGATCTAACGGGATGTTACATAAGATGATAACTAACTTTGTCTAGTGAAACACTTGGGCGTACCAGTGATCTCTTCTGTTTAAAATAAAAATTTAGTGGGACAACTATCAATTGAGAAATAGAGAATGCAGAGAGCGGATTAATTAACATCCACTTAAACCTCTATAAATCGATTGTCTTTCTCACCCTTAAACTCCATACATTTCTTGCACTATCATTTGATTGGAATTCAAACAAACGTTCATACAAGTTCGAGTTGAATTAACAAAAAAAACATTAAGAAAACCAATTTGACCCGTTCGAAGGTTACCATTTTCAACCCATACCTGTTTGACTCGTTACTGACCTGTCCATATTAGTTCTTCCCTAATGACTGACATGCATGTTCATATCAATTACGCAATTAATTCTAATTTCTATGTACATGACCATATATATAAGGGTTAATGGATTTAAACACCCCCAACTATGGCCATTTGGCCGATGGCACTCTCAACTTTCACTTTGGCTCAGACCACTCCCAACTTAACACATCGATTGTCATGGCACCCCTTCGTTAAATATTCACTAACTGGGTTAGTTTTGTTGTCCTACGTGGCTAATTTTAGATGATGTGGCGTTTTTTAGATGATGTGGTGTTTTTAATTAGTATATATTCACCCCTCTCTCTCACTTAACACCAGCACCATCCACCCTACCACCGTAACCCTACGCAGCCATTCACCCACTGCCCACCTACCCTACTCAGCCATTCACCCACTGCGACCACCTACCCCACACCACCAAACACCGCTTAATCTGGATCTAGAAGCCTGTCTGTGCGAGATGATATCGAAAACAAACGACGATGGGTTTTGATTTTGGGGTTATGATGATAATCAGGTGATGTTGAGGAGGGGAACAGTGGTGTCGTCGCAGGGGGTGGTGTGATGTTGAGGATGGGAACAGTGGTGCCGTTGAAATCGCTGGTGAAATCCGCCGTTGATAAGCATTTTCTCACTCGATCGGTTGCGGTTAGGAAACAGAGCACTTGCAGTGTGAAATCGCTGTTGAAGATGACGTGTTGTTATGTGCTGATCTGATGATGTTGAGCCCATGATTCAATCAATCCCCCACTTGCAGTGTGAAATCGTTGTTGATTCAATCAGGATCCAAACCATAAAGGTGTGTAGCAAAGTTTGTAGAGTGTTCGATATACAATATAGTATAGATATATCATATATGTGTGTTTACAGCTATTTTGATGGTGAAAGATGAAAATGAGAAGGCGATGATGATAATGATTTGTGTACGGATTCATATCCGAGCATCGTAATCAGTCATGGGGTCAACATCGACCCGTATCTTGGCAGGGCAACCCGGATGGTATGTGAGAGCAACAAGGGTTTTTCGTTTGCTCTTACGGTGCAACCGTTGTTGCAGCCATGGCGGTGATCGTCCCTCTTGTCTGATCTTCATGTTACAGATCTGAGCCACCTCCTCTTTGCTTAAATCATCGATAATTTCTCTTTGCTTAAATCATCTAGGGTTTCATATGGTTTTTTGTTTGGGGGTATTAGGTGTTTTAAAGATGATGAATCAGGTTTGCATTACACGTCAACTAATGTATGACACGTATGAATGCCACATCAGATTAAATTGCCACATAAGCTAATTTTAGTAACCTGGTTAGTGAATATTTAACGAAGGGGTGCCATGACTATCGATGTGTTAAGTTGAGAGTGGTCTGAGCCAAAGTGAAAGTTGAGAGTGCCATCGGCCAAATGGCCATAGTTGGGGGTGTTTAAATCCATTAACCCTATATATAATCCAAACACACAAGAACAAAGCATTACTCACAGACAGCATAGAAGCTATAAGAGATGTTTCATTGTTATATATACAAATAAGCACCCATCAAGGCTGGTTATGTTGTTGAAGATGGTATATGACGAAACCAACCACAAACCAAATCTGAACATAATATGAGCGTATAATTTCTCACAGAATCAAATCCTTATGCACTGAAACCATTGCCAAGCGAGCTCCAAGAGTTCGATGGAAAGGTGGGACACGCCTGTGACGATGCCTCCATCATCTGTTCCTTGGTGATCCCAGCATTGCAAAAGTTGGCTATTGAACGCATGTGCTTCATACCGTATTGTGACAGGGACCCACAATGCGTCTCAAACGTCCTCACCTGCAAACAAAGTACAGGACAAAACGTTTCCTAATTTAGTAAGGTTTACATCCATATTTACTTAATCACCGCTTAGCAATTAGGACGGTTCGTAACAGAATCATTTTATGTCAAGACTTACAAATGTTTTAAGGCAATCCCAGTCATCGACTAAAGGTTGGCCTGCAGGTCGAACTTCATTCAGCACCTCAGGACCCTTTTCGATTCCAAACAAAACCTTCCCAAGGAGTTTTATACTACTGTCGACGTGCATTCTGTGGGCCATAGCTTCAGCAAATTGTTTCCTGGATTCAATCTTTCTAGCAGAACCTTCCGGAGCCTTTTGATACTGTCAGCAAATAAAGTTGTTAGTGAAGTTAAAAAAAAAAACAAAATCAACCAAGTACAAGTGAACAAACCTTGTGCCAGAAATGTAACAGATCAGCATCACGTTGGTTGACAGCTTTAGAAGATGATCGAAGGGAGTTACTGTTAATATAAGTGAAGTTCTCGTTTGCAGGATTTGTACCCAAATACAAATAAAGTTCCTCCTTGCTAAGCTGCAAGTCTCCGAATTGCATTACATGGGACCCGTAATTACCATTGCCATTTGATGTTCTCTCCTTAACCTGTACGGGTGAATATCATGAATCAGACGATAAAAAAATAATAATTACTTAGCTTTTTACATGACAACACACTAACAAAGTTTTCAGGGTATGCACATGCTTTCAAAACAAACTCAAGTTTATATGTTTTATGTAATTATGTTCTGTGCATGCAGACAAGATAAATGTTTGCAGTGCAACATCACGTTAGATTGCTCATCTATGATCAAAAACATGAAAGCAAAAATACTATATTATTAATATGATCAGAAACATCTAATTGATATTCAACAATAAGTTGTAGAATGAAAGTTATATTCATCAAATTCATTGCTCTTACCAGATGATATTGCTGTTGGATTGTTTCTGTTTGCAGGTTGTGCACCTCACTGTCAGCATTAGAAAGGAATTAGTCAAACAGAACAATGATACGATTAACATGTTCAACTAAAAAAACACAGTGGTTCCAATTTTTAGTAGCCTCCATTAAAGCTTTCACTTATTTTGTACTTATTAAGGGCATGTTAAATACGTGACCAATAGTATGTATGTTCACATATCTGAAAGAGGTCAACCCATTTTATACTGGTCAAACGTACCTGTCTTCCATCCATGCAACACTGTACAAGTCACCCAAGCACGTGTCGTATTCTTCGGGAGCACTAGGATGTTCTCCGGGACAGTAAGTACCCCAACTGCTCTCATCAGGGCCAGATGCTGTGGTTGCATATATATTTAAACCTTGCGGAAGAAGACCCTCAAATATACTTCCAGATTCACATGCTTCAAGGTAAAATACCTATAATAGTACACATTGTTCCCATAAAGTTAATATATAATATCAATTTGTAAGTACAGCAAAACATAAAGAAAATTACCAAGCTTTTGTATGTTCCGGACGCATGTTTTTTCTTCAAAACATCGATCAAATCGTTTGCATACAAGTAAGGACTTGTTGGCATCCCTGAGAATATGATAAGAGTGTAATTTTTTTTTTTATTTTTTATTTTTTGTAAAACGGCTAACTAAACAAATAATAATAGAGGATGAAGTAGCTTACCAAGCACACCTGGACCGCCATGATCAGAATAATATATAAAGATGTGATCATTGGGGCCGCTATTTACAACCTTTCCGCTGCCCCCTTTAACTGCAGTTTTATTTCCAAGCAAAACGGCAAAAAAGTTGTCAACAGTGACATCTTCTCCCGTGTAATCCTGTGAAAATGAAACTAATGAGAATCGAACATATTTCAGATTTGAGATATGTGGAAATGAGTGAGTCAAAATGTTGACCTTTGGTACACCATGGTATACATCATCACCGTCTGGGTGATTAATAATGATTCCAGGCCTGGGGTTCTCTTCGTTATTTGCAATGTCATCGTACATGAAAACGACAATGTTTTCATCCTTGATGCCACCGTTTTTCAAGAGCTGGTATGCGTGACATACATCTGACTGGAGTAGAAAATGAGTGGGTTTTAATAAATGAACAAACAATCCATTCGAGCAAACCAGAAACGATAGCAGCTTTAAGCTCTAGATCTTTTACTATAATATTAATTAATTTCTTGGTAGCATATATACATGTTTCAATAAAAATTATTCATCCAATGTCATTGGCAGTAACAATATTATGTCCTGCAACTCCTGGGTTCGCCATTTACTTCAAGTAAATTTCTTTACATTTCTTACCAAAGATCGCCACCACTTCCATTGACAGATGAATGAATCCACTACTCTATCGCATAGTTGTCGAAGGCGCACTCAAGGCACAAAGAGTGAGCCTTGGGCCTCAGTGCAAGGCATTTATAAAGCGAGGCCATTTTAGGCGAGGCGTATAGTATAATAAGATACAAGTTTAGGGATTTTAGACATGTTTTAGACTTCTTAAGGCTAGTTTAGGTTGTTTTAGGCTTCTTTAGGGCTAGTTTTAGGTTGATTACAGGCTTATTAAGGTTGGGATAATTGTTTCAGACGATTTTTGGCCGGAATTTCGTCCAGAACTTGGCCTCGAAAATGTGGCTGAAGGCCTAAAAGTGAGGCTTTTGAAGCGAAGCGAGAAGGCTGTGTTGGGCCTGTGGTGAGCCTTGACAACAGAGCTCTACTGTTGGTCTTACTCAAATATCAATGTTCGAATCTTTCTTCGTTTATCTATTGACAAACAAGATAATCCAAACATAAGAAATTCAACACAACTAAAAGTCACATTGTCCTTTTATTTATGCAAATCTTTAGACACCATCAAGCATACCACTAAATTCCTTTTAGCATAAACAATAACAGTGAGTTCAGTAGTATCCTAGGGTTTAATTGCTACACACTCTATTAATCACACTTCAGCAACTTCATATAAAGAAATAAAAACCCAAAACCAGCAAATTCTCACAAAAAAACTATATGCAATTACATAATAACTTCACAATCACTACTTAACAGAAAATCAAACAGCATGATAATCTAGTTCAAATAACAGTTTATTTTTTGAATTATTAATAATTATGTACAAAAGTGGGAACTATAATAACCTGATGCCTGTAATTCCAGTAACCGTTAGATCCGGCGAGTAAGACGGCCCATCGGGTACCAACGGAGTCATCGGAGTGAGGCTTCTCCGACGGCAGCCGGATAAAATCGTCGGCAAAGAGACGCGCGTGAACAATTGTGACGATCAAAGGTGCAAGGAGGAGGAGGAGGGTTGCGTGAAGATTCATGTTGGTAGCAGGAGGAGGAATGTTGTGAAGTCGGGTGGCCTTCTTCTTCCTTTTTATTATGAAAGCTTCGACTTTAAGCCTTTTATATCTTTCACGTCAAGCTTCCTATTCGACTTCAATTATGTATCCTTTCTATTTAGGAATTTTTATTTTTTTATATCAAACGACAAATATATAATTCTTTTTCAACGGTAAATTTGGCTCGCCAACTGAAGTATTATCGTACCACCAGTTAAACTATTCGATCATATACATCTCCATTAGACAATAATGCCTATACACCAATTCAAAAGAAAACTTAATAAATCTGAAAAAGTTCACTTTTGAGAATTGAACACAGGACCTAATAATACATTCACAAAATAATTTTCCGATAAAGTTATAGTAGTGATAATTAAAATTATGAGTTAATTACATTGATGAGATATTTTTGGCTACATAATATGATCCATGATCCTAAGTTTATATTATTTTACATGTGTATATATCATTAGACCATTGGTTTTTTTTTTTTTTTTTTTTTGTTGTGCTAATGATTATAGATACAAGTACTTTTTTAAGTACTGGTCATTATGTTGGAGCCATGAATTCGATTTAGGTGTCTTGACAAGTTGTAACCTAATTGATTTTTTTATTATTAAGGCTAAAATACATGTGAAGTTCATATCAAAATGCCAATTTTACAGGGTATTTAAAAACAATAAAAGGATAACTACGCACCCCTTGCCTATACTAGTGCGCCTAATTCTCCTATGACATGTAGGCTTATCTCTTCGCAAAGTTACAACTAACTGTCAATACACTCACTCTCTCGTCATCCTTTATTTCTATAACTTGGCATAATTCTTCTACAACGGTCAAATACAAGTTGATTTTCAAATTTCCATTATCTAATGAGGTTTATTTCAAACAACGTTCAAATACAAGTTGATTTTCACATTTTCATTACATAATGAGGTTTATTGGAAAAAGCACACGAAATGCTTTTTTGAATGTTGATTTCAAGATTTTCATACATCACTGTCGTCACCAAATCAGGAAAATTCACCAAAGTTTATTACTAGGGGTGACATTTGCGTCAAAACACAACAATATTTGTATTGTGTAAATGTTACTTAATTGTGTTTTGAGCAAAATGCATAAAAATCATAAAGTGTAAGAATCTTATTATTTTACATATTGGATTACGAATTTTGCATTTTAGTTTAAAAAAGTTATGCTTTTATCCTTTAATGTAGTGGTTTAGCGGAATAGCATATATTCTTGCAAGTTTTATTTGTATTTTATAAACCTTAGTACTTTAACAATCATTTATACAACCTTAATCATAGGCTGTAACACATAACGTGTCTTCTTGTCCCATTTTGGATAAAGAATTGGCCAACTCCACATGATATTATCTGATAAGATAATGCGTCAAGACTTCATCATCCCATGCTTTATAATCCAACTAGGTTAATGCCCGCGCGATGCGCGGCTTCATGCAAAACAATATTATTTACTTTGAAATGAAATATTCTGTACAAATACATACATTGGAAGAAAAAAACAGAAAACTTTTCAAATGCCGGAAATAACTTCCTTGTAGACTACATTTAAATTACATAAATCATAAGTGTATCAATAAAACTAATGCAAAAAATGTAATAACTTGAAATTGAAAACCATAACGAATGTCAAAAACCAACAAAACCATATAAAAAGTTAACATCTACCATATGAAAGGCAAAAAACATGACCTAAATGTCATATAACTAATGACTACGCCTAACGTAAGGTACAACCAGTTCAACACTCAACACCTGGTCATTTTCATCAAAAGAATAATGAACCCTGTCACGGACGTTAATTCGAGCTGCTTTCATAAACTTCTTCCACCTGGTTAACGCGTATCGAAAACCTCTGTCGCTTTTTCTTTCACGTCTGGTACCGTTAGTAAATTGCTGTGGGGGATCTAGATGCATAAGCCTAACGATGATATCTTTTAAACCTTCATCAAGTCTAGCCATCCGTGATACAGGATCAGGAATCCTCTGTATTGTTGTAAAAATAAAATTAATAATAAATATGAAACTAAAAGAAGAATGTTTATTAAGGTGCTGTTTGTTTTTGCTTATATTGTTTGAAAAGAGCTTATGTCTGCGGGCGGGCAGACATAAGCTCTTGAAGACTGTTTGTTTATAAAAAAAAAAGATCTTAAAATAGCTTTTGTTTGCTTAAAAAAAAGCTATGAATTATTGCTTCACCATCTTCACACACCATCTTCACACACCACCAACCTTCTTCTTCTTCCTGCCACCACCACCTCCGCCACCACCACCGCACCACCTCCGCCACCACCTCCACCACCACCATCGTCAAAACCCACCACCAATTTAGGGCTGTGAGAGATTGGGCGAGAGAGAGAGAGATCGTAGAGAGAGAGAGAGAGATCTGTGAGAGAGAGAGAGCTGTGAGAGAGAGAGAGAGCTGTGAGGGAGAGGTGGTTCCGGCGGACCATCGCGTTTTTCCGGTCGGACCATCGCCATCACCACCACCTCGTTCTCCCTCTCTGTTTTTCCGGTCGGACCTCCGCCATCACCACCACCTCGTTCTCCCTCTCTGTTTTTCCGGTCGGACCTCCGCCATCACCACCACCACCTCCGCCATCACCACCACCACCTCCGCCATCACCACCACCTCGTTCTCCCTCGTTCTCCCTCTCTGTTTTTCCCTCTGGTTCCGTGACGGTGGTGCACCGTTTTCAGTCAATAAGAGGGCGGCGGTGATGGCGGAGGTGGTGCGGTGGTGGTGGCAGAGGTGGTGCGGTGGTGGTGGTGGTTGTAGAGAGAGAGAGTTTCTAGAGAGAGAGAGCAGAGAGAGAGAGAGCAGATGTGTGTTGTGTGTGTGTGAAGTTGTTTTTGAAGGAAAAAAACAAACCCTCTTTTCCTTGCAGATGTGGTTCGCAGGCTACAGACATTTTACATCTGAAAAAACAAACAGCACCTAAGTAACAAAAAATTGTAACACTTGTTTTTTAGCGGTTTGTAAAATGATATTAAAACTTACAAAATAACGTTCACAAGCCATACGAACAAAACGACGAACACCACCAGGTATTTGTTCATCAACTTCATTTTCAGCATCGATAGGTGCAATGTCAGCCTGCAAATTAAATATATAACATGTATTACATTAACATATACAAAATATATATTTAAGTACCAAAATGTAACTTACCTCATTGACATCTACATCAGGAAAATTCATTTCAACACCGTTTTTTCCAAAAAAATTTAAATGGAAAAAATTACCAAAAGCTTTTGTAAATAACAAAAAACAACCAGCCTTCAACTGTAACTGACTGACAATTATGTCAATACCAACGGTAAAACCGACTTTACCGTCAGACGTTTCAATGGCAACGTTAAACGTTTTGTTATCTATAATTACAGTAGAGATTATATCATTTGATGAATAATCATAATTTTTTGGCAGGATACATTCAGGAATGACCTGTGGGAATGATAAAAAAAGAAAAAAACAAATTAGTTTTAATATAAGTAAAGTAATACATCAACACATTAAGAAAAATAAAAAATAGAATTTATCTTACATAAAAATGAGATGATGGAGGGAGCAGATACGTCCAGAAAGAGCCACGACTAACCCCATCAACGAAATATGTTAATTTAAACGTAGTAGAATCTACAGGATTAAATACTACCAAACAGCCTTTGGTTAGTCGCAAATGTTCTACAACATTGGACCAACCATGAAAAAAGAATAACTTTCCTTTATCAGCGCTTAAAGAAACATTAAATAATCGGCCATCTTCAATGTGTATAATAACATTTGTAGGGCCTTTATCTACACCCCATAGTTTGACCGCAACGTCATCTGGAATGGACTAATAAAACAAACAATTGCAAAATTAATTATAATTACAGTGAAAATATATAAACTATGCAATAATAATAAACTGTATTTAATACTAAGAAAATAAAAGAACAAAAATAACTTATGTAATAATTTATCATTTACCAGAATAACTTCATCTGCTACATTCATTAGCCTACAGAACCAGGGTCCTCTGAAACTGATTTAAAAATTTCGCATTTCATAAAGTGTAACATGTTAATGTTAGTGTGAGAAAAAAAACAAAAACATGAAAAAAAAAACACAGATACTACATATGAAATGTTACATAAACTAACAAAATGAACAAAAAATACCTTGATGAACTTTCTGCCATATGAAATACCTACAAAAACAGGTTACATAAACAAACCACATCAGATGAATTATTAAAAAAATTATAAATAACAACATAAAAAACAATGTGAACGACATGTTATAATAACAATCCATATATAACAAACCTCATCAAAAGTATCTTTTATTCCAAAATCTATAATAAATGGAGGCAACCGATGATATAACCATTATGATACATCATAATAAAAAATCGTGTAGCCAACTAATTTACACTGACAATTAAGAAAATTTAAAACCCCTTAAAATATATAATACTATTATCCTACAATCAAATATAGATAAAGTGACCTCAAAAGTTGATAGATTACATAAACATGTGATATAAAAACAAAATCATAAGAATTTCCATCACAATCAGAATCAGGGTTTGTATAACATAAACTTAATCAATAAATCAGACTAAAAAAATCATATAAATGGAATCATATCAAAATAAAAAATTCATAAAAAAATATATTCAATAACAATCGGATTCAGGGTTTCCTATATACATCATAATCTGCATCAAAATCGGTTTTAGGGTTTCGCATAAACATCATATTGTATAAGAAAACCATAATCTTAAAACCCTTAATCAACATATTTTAAAATGCCAATGGGATTTATGCTTTTGAATGACATTCACAAACTTATTAACAATCCCAATCCAATAAAAGTTATTTTACATAAATTCAAATAGAACTTAAGAAAGATATTCATAACAATTGGATCTAGGGTTTCGTCTAAACTTTATAGAATAAATATACATTATAAATAAAAAGTATTCTGAATGAAAATCGGTTTTGGGTTTTGCAGAAACAACGTATTCGTTAACAAAACCATAATCTTAAAACGCAAAAATGAACATATTTTTAAATACCAATGGGATTTAGGGTTAAATAAAAAAAAAAAGTTTAAACACATTAAATAAAAGGAGAAACACATGAATAATGATTAAAGAAGGAATTTAAGAAAAACAACTTACAGATTTGTAGAGAGATATGTGAAATTCAGAAATCGATTCAAGAAAAAGTAGATGTAGATGAAGACGGTGAAGAATGTAAAAGCATCTATATATGTAGATTCACTGAAGAACTTCATTGTTATATGGAAACCGGTGGTATTCTTGGAAGAAGATTGGAGTGAAGTTGAAGAGTTGTTTGGAACCATAACTACAAAGGAAGTAACTAAATTTTTTAAAAAATATAACGACAACCTAATTATAGAAAAAATGTCTAATTACAGAAACATACTTATAATATCAAATTGATAAATTAAGCATAAAAACATTGCTCTGTTTATAGAAAAAAAAAACGTTTTTAAAAAGAAATTAAATTTCATAAATTAAGTAAACTGCAATAAATATGGTCGGAACTATAGAAATCAATAAAAATCAAAAACTTGATTTTGTTTGAAACAAAAATCAACAAAAACCTCTGATCAACAAAGAACAATAACTTAACCATAACTGCAAAGGAAATAAGCAAATTTTTTTAAAAATATAACAGCAACCTAATTATAGAAACAATGCCTAATTACAGAAATGTACTTAGAATTTAAAATTCATAAATTAAGCTTAAAAACATTAATCTGTTTATAGAAAAAAGACGTTTTTAAAAGGAAATTAAAGATATCTTTAAAGCAAAATTGAAAAAATGATAACTGAAAAATCAAATTATACTATTTTTCAAAACACTGTTAATTTAATAAGAATAAGAATAAGGCATAAGGCAGACTACATATATAAAAAAACAAACAATATCAATTAAAATCAATTAAATATATTAATTAAAAAAACCATAACACAAAAAACATTCAGAATATATTATTAATTAAAAAAACTGAACAGAAAGCATAAATAAAATTATATATGATAAACTTTAAAAAAATAAATAAAAGTATAAGATTTAACTAACCTCTGTTGCTTGACGAATGGTGGGATTCCGCTCGTTATGACGGAGTTAGGGATTCACATGAAAAAAAATATCAACAAAAATTAGTAACTGCGATAAATATGGTCGGATCTACAGAAATCAATAAAAATCAAAAACTTTATTTTGTTTGAAACAAAAGTCAACAAAAACCTCTGATCAACAAAGAACAATAACTTAGAACAGCCGCGAACGCCAGCCAGCAACGATTATGTCATGTTGCAACAACACGTCAGCTCTAGCCATCATATCATCACATGAAAAAACATCTGTGGTGATCAAAACTGAATCGATCAATTTTCAAAAACAAAAAAATCCTAATTGAATCTTGATGTAACAACACATACAGGGTCAGTCAACACAGTTGAGATGATACAGGTTCAGGTAACAAAAAGAAACCTTCTGTTGTAGAAGCAACCAGTGAGAGAGTTTTGATGGAATTTTTAATAGGGGTCGGTGACATTTCCGAGGAGTGTAAGGAAATGCTATCACTTAGCATTTACTGACACTCCTTGACAACATCACTGACACCTCGACAACATTACATACACTCCATCAGCAAAACCATTGACTATTACAGACCCTATGAAAGAAAATGTACAAAGGAATTAAACACGTAATAGGCTACAAACAACAGTAACATCAACAAATAACAATACATGAACAAAGATTTTAAAACCCTAAAACACAAAAAAAAAAAAAAAAACAAACATCAAAATGGACAATTAGAGACCATGAAAAAGAAACTGTACAAATGAATTAAAACCCTAATCGGCTATGAAAATCAGCAACATCAACAACTCACAATAAATGGACAAAGAATTTAAAACCAAAAAACACAAAAAAAAAAAAAAAAAAATTGTTCAACATCAACCACATACACAACTCTAAGAAACGAACAATCTAACAAAACCATTGAAACTGAAAATCAAATCAAAGAAAACGAAATAGTATATAACTGATGGGTTTATCGGAATCAAGCATGAATACCGTCGATGAATACCAGCACGGTAAGGCTCAGACAAAGGTCTCAAGCTATCATGGCTGCACCATAGGTTGCAAGCATATAAAAATGCACCTGCCATCCTCTATGATGCCACGTCAAACAATGATCTGACCTAGAACATCATCGCCAACTAAAATAGCAAAGGCAACAGTCAACAGATTAATCAGGTTAAGAGAAAACGAAAGGACCAAGCAAGAAGCCACCAAGGCTGCAATAGGGGTTGTAGGTGCTAACCTGCCATCCTCCATATCTGCCACGCCATGGCGACATATTGGCTTTATTTTGATAACTCATCACAGCCTCCGTGTAACAACCGTCCATTTAAACCAACCACAGCCAAACACAAATTTCCGATCAAAGCCTTCATTGTATTGTTGTCGTCTTGACATGTGTCCCCCATTGGTTTACTTTAATGAAATTTTTTTACTAAACTTAATTGTTTAAATACAAAATATTATATGTCTAAAAAATTTACATATATAAGTTTGAAAATTTGTTTTTAATTTCCAAATTTAAATAAAACAACCTTAATAATGTTCATTAAAATTAAAAAAAAAACCAATTTGATATAAATAATTAATTAAACTGTATGTTAAAAAATATTTCAATTATTTCAGTGTACAAACTTTATTTTATTTCCTTTATAAATTTTTATTTCACTAACCAAACCTTTTTATGTATAAAATAGTAGCATATTTAAAATAAAATTTCCAATTGTAGATATTCAATGAAGGTTAGGAAAACTCTAAATTGATTAAAATGGAACGGTTTTATTAAAAAATTAATTATAGTCAGTTATACAATTTAAAAAAGGAAACAAAATCATATTAAATTTTTGTTTTACGTAAATCTTTAAAAAACTGACGGTTTATTATAATAATATTTAATAAAATAATAGAGTTGGCACTAATCAAACAATGTACTTAAATGATGTTTAATATGATGAATACTTTACTTGATTCCTAAATTAAGATACATACAATTTTGAAGCACTAATTATTTCACAAAAAGATAGAATATTAACCACAAACATGTAGCAAAACCAATAACATTAACGTCTACCAATCTATAATCAAATATGTTCAAAAACTAAGTTCTTCGGCCACACATATAAACGGCCCAAAAAAAGTGTCAGCAACATCTACCATCACATATGTTTAACGTAACAACCACAACAAAAACCTACCATTAAATGTATACTAACGACCACACCTTGAAAATAGTACCAAAATATACCATGCACCTTCACCAAGTCAGTTATAAAGCAACATACCTTTACTTTTAACAAATACCATCTGAAACGAAGAACCGTATACCAACCGTTTGTCTCTAACAAACTCCTTCATACCGGTCACATTGAATCGCGGACAGCCTTGCGAGAACTCCTTACCAATAGCTACATCCCAAGTTCGACCAGCGCTGTCCTTGATGATCAAATCCATCTTTCGATCTAAACCATGAGTTTGAGCCCACTTCTTCTTCAGACGCTACAGATGAGAATATAAATGTTAATAATACATACCATTAAAACTGCTTTTCCTACAACTAATGATTTAAACTGGATTCACTTAACATACATTAATGGTATGAAGAAGTAAATAATACAAACTTACGTAATGATTGTCAACAACAAAAGTAACCGGTACTTCGTCATCAACACTCTGTTCAAATACAGGTGCAGCAACCGCATCAGGCACCTCATCATCAGACACTTCAATTACGCCATCACTTGGTTGTTTTTTGATAACAGAAAGTTCAGGCGGGTAAGTTAGAAGGGCAGGCTTACAACAAAAAACACTCAAATCAAACGTCTTACGATCAATCATTTCAAATACCAACAAATGATCATCAGTTATCAACATCTCCTCCTTGATCCGACTCCAACCTGTGGTAATGTATATGTTATGGTCTAAAATTTCCATCCGAACAACCCATTTACGATTTCCAGCAGAACGAATCAAAACCGGATCTGAAGGACAGATATTCAGCATAGAGTGATGAACAAACAACCTGTTCACATACTACACAAAGAATAAAACAGTATCAGGATCAATGGTATAGCCGAAATAGAAAAAAATGAATGAACGCAAAGATAAAATAATTTTAAAACGTATAAGTTCAATTACCATGCAGTCGTCTCGGTCTTTAAAATCATTTTTAGGTTTGTAGTAGAAGTAGTTAGATGGTGCTAGAGAAAAGTCTTGATAAAAGTGGAATAGGCGGAACAAAGATAAAACTTCTTCATACTGACAAACAACCCACGAATCGTCCGGTAATTTCAAAGATGTGACAACATATAACCAGCCATTGTAAAAAAAAAAGTCGCCTGCAAGTTTGAACACTTTGACTTCAAAGGTCCTCCCATCAAGGGTCCTGATGATTGCATTTTTCTCTGGATAACCAAACTTCGTAATCCAGTCACCATAGTCAGCAGGAAGTTTCTGCAACGGAAAATATAAGTATCGTTAAATGCAATTATAATAACAGTAATCACAAAGTGTTATATTAAAATATCTTAATTTTTTTTTCTTTAAATGATTATAATTTCAACACTCACCAACGATTTTCTGTCGCACTTCCACACACGCGCAGCGAATCCGTACACCATCTCGCTTTCAAAGTTGTTGTCTTTCACAACCCCAAATTGTATATCAAAACAGGTACATGTAACAAATATAGGTAACAAACGACAGTCAATTTTTACATCAAAGAAAATATCAAACGATATCAAAAAAGTATTCAGTTATTAAATATTTAGTTAAAGAAATAAACAAATATAAATATTAAAAAAACGGATAATTTTAACATAACATTTGCAAAAATATAAACCATCAAAAAGAAGTACAAAACTTTAAAATACAGTTTCAAACTAAAATGTCAACAAACTAAACAAAATAGCACCATTACAAGTAACCGCACCAACTTCAACTGTTACAGACACCATATAATAAACTCAACAAAAAAATTAAACCCCCAATCAGCTATGAACAACAGTAACATCAACAAATCAGAATACAAGAAGATATAAATTAAAACCCTAAAAAAACGAAAAAAAAAAACAAACAAACCGTCGGACATCAATGAACACTATTATCTAATGAAGATTGCTTAAACCTCTTCGCTAAAACGACGATTTGATCCGGGCCGATTTGATTTTGTTCAAATTTAACATTATTAAAACATATAATAGATCCTGAAATACTCTAGTCAGAGAGTACCGTAGATGATTTGATTTCAGTTATTACATATTTAAATCAAGAAACAAACAAACATGGATACTAAATAAAATAATAACGGCTAATTATAACATAAGATTTGCCAAAAAATATAAACCATCAAAAAACTTGACCGGACTTAGATATAAAGATTGACACCTAAATGTCAACAAACTAAAGAAAACAATACCGTTATAACTAACCGCATCAACATATAGCACTCCTAATTTATCACTAACGAAACTGAACATTACATACACTCCATCAGCAAATAATTGATACTAATAACAGTAACAGGTGGATAATATACTGAGTAACATATATCTATCGAACCTAACAATTGAAATCGACTATTACAGAACCTATAAAGGAAAATGTACGAAGGAATTAAACACCTAATCGGCTATAAACAAAAGTAAAATCAACAAAATACAATACATGAACAAAGAATTTAAAACCCAAAAAAAAACACCCAACATCAAAATAGATTATTAGAGACCATGAAAAAGAAACGGTACAAACGAATTGAAGACCCTAATCGGCTATGAACATCAGTAAAAACAACAACTGACAATAAATAACATACCATGAAAAAGAAACTATAGAAATGAATTAAAACCCTGATTGGCTATGAACATCAGTAAAAACAACAACTGACAATAAATCGACTATTACATACCGTAAAAAAGAAAATGTACAAAGAAATTAAAAACTTAATCAGCTATGAACAAAAGTAAGTTGAACAAATCACAATACATTAACAGGGCCCAACATCAAAATCTACTATAAGAGACGCATTGAATCTAACAAACAAACAATCTATCAAAAACAATTGAATCTGAAAATCGGGTAAAAGAAAACGAAAACGTATGTAAAAGATAGGGTTATATGAATCAAGCATAAATACCCTGAATGAAGACTATTATCTAATGAAGATTGCTTGTATCTCTTCAATAAATCGCCGATTTGATCCGAGCAGAAATGATTTCCTGCAAAATTAACATTATTAAAACTTATAAAAGATCATCAAACCGCCTAATTAGAGATTACCGTATATGATTTGGTTTTAGTTATTACATATTTAAATCAATAAACAAACAAACATGGATACTAAATAAAATAATATCAGTAACATCACATACACTCAATCATCAACTAATTGATACAAAAAAAATAACATGTGAACAATATACTTAGTAACATATATCTATCGAACCTAATAATCAAAATACACTATTACAGACCCTATAAAAGAAAATGTACCACGAAATTAAACACCTAATCTGATATAAACAAAAGTAAAATCAACAAATCACAATATATGAACAAATAATTTAAAACCCTAAAACACAAAAAAAACACCCAACATCAAAATCAACTATTAGAGACCATGAAAAAGAAACTGTACAAATGAATTAAAACCCTAATCGGCTATGAACATCAGTAAAAACATCAACTTCAAATAAATTAGACACCATGAGAAAAAAACTCTACAAATGAATTTAAAGCCTAATAGGATATGAACATTAGTAACATCAACAACTCACTATAAACGGACAACGAATTTAAAACCCTAAAACACAAAACAAAAAAAACAAAAAAACTTCAACATAAACCGCCTACGCTACTCTAACATACAAACAATGTAACAAAACCATTGAATCTGAAAATCAGATTAAATAAAACGAAATCGTATGTAAAAGATGGGGTTATCGGAATCAAGCATGAATACCGTCGATGAAGACTATTATGTAATAAAGATTGCTTATACCTCTTCGCTAAATCAACGATTTGCTTAGGGCCGATTTGATTTCCTGCAAAATTAACCTTATTAAAACCTATAATCCATCATAAAATACTGAAATTAGATAATACCGTATATGATTTGTCTTCAAATGCGTTGAATCATGATCAAAATTATTGGATCGATGTTAGTCGCCGTCGTGTTCGCCGAGTTCGTCACAGAGGAAAAGAGAGGAAAATAGAATTAGGGTTTTGAGAGGAAAGAGAACCGTGTTAGCGTAAATGAGATTGTATGTTCAATCATCAACTATTAGGTGTGCCACATGGATCATGACATGGCTGCTTAGTTGGCTTGCACCAATGGGTGACATGTGTCCCCCATTGGTTTGCTTTATTAGATATATAGATAATGGCCCCACATGAAAATTGACTACCAACTAACAACAGATTGTTTAGTTTTAATTGAATTCGAATTTTATTGTTGGGTTTACTGTAGAATTTGTTGGGCTTTTTTTATTTGGGTAAGAAATTATAAATGGGTTTAATTTAAACCAGTTGGGCTTTTTTTTTAATTTGGGTTTAAGTTAAACTAATTGGGCTTTGATTAGTAAATGGGTTTACCTGTTTAAATATATAGATTTTTAATATATTTTTTTTGAACGGCAAATTTGGATCACCAACGGACCATTTTTGGAGTGTTTATTTTTTGGTGTCTAATCCGCATATATATCATAATTGCGCTTGATTTTCTTAACTGTATATCTCTCAAATGTCAACATATACACGTGTTATTTAGTTTGCGAAGATTTTTCAAAGCCGAGAACCTCGATCAGAGAGAAAAAAAGGCGTAAGGTTCACAATGGTGTAAAACTAAAATGGGATATACCAGGCTAGGATTCGAGTTACAGGAACAAGAGCCAAACCAACCACCCAAGAATGGAATCGTCAAACAAAAACACTTGACAACCTCCTGAAAGCAGCTTTTCTTGCCACCAGACCTTTCTCCATCAATTAGTAATCTGATGCCGTCACTAAACACCTTCCTTAAATTGTATCCATTTTTTAAGTGTTTATTTTTTGGTGTTTAATCCGCATATATATCACCATTGCTCTTGATTTTCTTGACTGTATATCTCTTAAATTTCAACATATACACGTGTGATTTAGTTTACGAAGATTTTTCAATGCCGAGAACCTTGATCAGAGAGTAAAAAAGGCATAAGCTTCACAAACTAAAATGGGATATACCGGGCTAGGATTCGAGTTACAGGAACAAGGGCCAAACCACTCACCCAAGAATGGAATCGTGGAGCGAAAACACTTGACAACCTCCTGAAGCAGCTTTTCTTGCCACCAGACCTTTCTTCATCAATTAGGAATCTGATGCCGTCACTAAACACATTCCTTAAATTGTAGCCATTTTTTGAGTGTTTATTTTTTGGTGTCTAATCCGCATATATATCATCATTGCTCTTGATTTTCTTGACTGTATATCTCTTAAATGTCAACATATACACGAGTGATTTATTTTACGAAGATTTTTCAATGCTGAGAACCTCGATCAGAGAGTAAAAAAGGCGTAAGGTTCACAATGGTGTAAAACTAAAATGGGATATATCGGACAAGGATTCGAGTTACAGGAACAAGGGCCAAACCAACCACCCAAGAATGAAATCGTCAAGCAAAAACACTTGACAACCTCCTGGAAGCAGTTTTTCTTGCCACCAGACCTTTCTCCATCAATTAGGAATCTGATGACGTCACTAAACACATTCCTTAAATTGTAGCCATTTTTTGAGTGTTTCTTTTTTGGTGTCTAATCCGCATATATAACACCATTGCTCTTGATTTTCTTGACTGTATATCTCTTAAATGTTAACATATACACGTGTGATTTAG
Organism: Helianthus tuberosus; assembly: GCA_030545235.1. NCBI lineage: Eukaryota > Viridiplantae > Streptophyta > Magnoliopsida > Asterales > Asteraceae > Helianthus > Helianthus tuberosus. Next base: position 50,501,895 of record CM060366.1, read on the forward strand.
TTTACGAAGATTTTTAAATGCCGAGAACCTCGATCAGAGAGTAAAAAAGGCGTAAGGTTCACAATGGTGTAAAACTAAAATGGGATATACCGGGCTAGGATTCGAGTTACAGGAAGAAGGGCCAAACCAACCACCCAAGAATGGAATCGTCGAGCGAAAACACTTGACAACCTCCTGGAAGTAGCTTTTCTTGCCACCGGACCTTTCTCCATCAATTAGGAATCTGATGCCGTCACTAAACACATTCCTTAAATTATAGCCATTTTATGAGTGTTTATTTTTTAGTGTCTAATCCGCATCTATATCACCATTGCTCTTAATTTTCTTGACCGTATATCTCTTAAATGTCAACATATACACGTGTGATTTAGTTTACGAAGATTTTTCAATGCCGAGAACCTCGATCAGAGAGTAAAAAAGGCGTAAGTTTCACAATGGTGTAAAACTAAAATGGGATATACCGGGCTAGGATTCGAGTTACAGGAACAAGGGCCAAACCAACCACCCAAGAATGGAATCGTCGAGCAAAAACACTTGACAACCTCCTGGAAGCAGCTTTTCTTGCCACCATATCTTTCTCCATCAATTAGGAATCTGATGCCGTCACTAAAAACATTCCTTAAATTGTATCCAATTTTTGAGTGTTTATTTTTTGGTGTCTAATCCGCATATATATCACCATTCCTCTTAATTTTCATGACTGTATATCTCTTAAATTTCAACATATACACGTGTGATTTAGTTTACGAAGATTTTCAATGCCGAGAACCTCAATCAGAGAGTAAAAAAGGCGTAAGGTTCACAAACAAAAATGGGATATACCGGGCTAGGATTCGAGTTACAGGAACAAGGGGCAAACCAACCACCCAAGAATGGAATCGTCGAGCGAATATACTTGACAACCTCCTGGAAGCAGCTTTTCTTGCCACCAGACCTTTCTCCATCAATTAGGAATCTGATGCCGTCACTAAACACATTACTTAAATTTTAGCCATTTTTTGAGTGTTTATTTTTTGTAGTCTAATCCGCATATATATCACCATTGCTCTTGATTTTCTTGACTGTATATCTCTTAAATGTAAACATACACACATGTGATTTAGTTTACGAAGATTTTTCAATGCCGAGAACCTCGATCAGAGAGTAAAAAAGGCGTAAGGTTCACAATGGTGTAAAACAGCTTCCCAATTAAACTGGCAGAAGATCTATTGAAAACTCACGCTCTCTAAGCTCTATGACACAGTCTCTAATCACTTCATTGGCTTCTACTAGCTTTCCATTAGCTAGTTCTATAGAGTATGGGATATCTAACTTACTTGCTACTAAGCCAAGTATATTCTTAAACTCTAGAGATACGAAGCTATAATCGGCACCGGTATCAAATAGCACAGATGCAAAATGTTGATTAATAGGGAACGTATCAGTAACTACGTGCGGATCCTGGCGTGCTTCCCTAGCTCCAATGTTGAACACTGTTCCACGAGCGGATCCTAGGTGCCTAGTTTGTGAAAATTTCCATTCTGATTAAATATAAGCACATATAGTTGATATCTCTATAATCTCTATCGATTTCGAATACCAAATGGTATGACGAAAGCGCTATATGAGGATTGGTGTATCTTAATAAATTCCATAGATTGCTTCCATGCCTGATCAGTATGGAGGTTTAATGCATGGGACCTCAAAGATATTCCGATGGTCATATGGTACTAAAGTCAACTAATGGTATTCAAAGGAGATATCCAGCATGGAACTGTCCAAGTAAATATTCCCAATTAAGGAATTCGTGGGCTAGTAATGTGTCACTTATCTGACACGAGCAATTGGGTGAACTGGAGCCTGAGATATGAAAATCTCTGTAACCTCCTTGTATCTTGATTATCTTCTCCTAAAACTACCCTGTTTACCTCCCGAGAGGCAAGTAGAGTTAAGACTAACATCCCGCTTTGGGTTGAAGTGTTGTAAGAACTCATGTTGATTATGGAATAACCGAAACCCTGATTAAGTAAATTTTAAGATATAAGATTAATATAACCTGACTCAATATCCGGAGAATTCGGTATAGTTAAATTTAAAAGACGGTTCATTTTGCTTATGCATTGTTACCGCAACCCTATTTAGGCAACAATTAAGAATCGTTATTACCTGCTCAAAATCGTCGATTGGTTCGACTAGCTGTGAGGATTAGCTATTCTTTAAGATTAGTTAATCAGTGGTTGGAATAACCATCTCACCATAAAGTAAGCCTTTCCTATAGCAATTATTATGTAAGCATCAAGGCTACTCCCGTGGAGACCTTGTATGGGTGGAATGCTAAACATCTATTGTTAATCATAGAATTGGTAAGTTCAATTATAAGGATCTGAGAGTTGCCTAGGAAACAACAAATAAGATCATATAAATCCATACTCGATTGTAAGTTGCCAGTATACCACAGGAAATCGAGAATTCATGAAAATAGCAAACCTCCTAAATTCTTGTTAAGAAATAAGGTTCAACAATAGATATCACCCTGGAAGGGTGTGCTAATTTGTCAAATTATCGGGCTAGTTAAGCTCCGAGTATAAAGAATCATTCGAAGGAAATCGAATGTATCAAGATCAAATAGCTTACGAGCTAAGACCTAATTGAGGGGCTTGGTGGAACGCGCAATGTGACCCACACTAATGATTTAGCGACGTGTCACCAATAAGTTGAAAAGCGCTATCACATAATGATATGCAGGACTATGATAGTATGAGCAACCTGTTTCGATTAAGGATCGACAGAATTAGAAGCTCCAAAAAGATACATGTACCTATTATAAAGGTCAATTGTAGTACCTTAGAGACTCAAAGGTACTGGGAAGATTAAGCCCAATATAAGGTAGAAAATACTTCCCTTACCTTAACAAATCTCGAGGTCGAGATTTATTTTAAGGGGGTGAGGATGTAACACCTCGAAAATTCACGTCTTATAATGTGTAGACACGTGTCATATGTTTGAACGTGTGAAAGAATGTTATAGAAGGACTAAAGTTGACAATCATGGAAAGTATGTGAATATACGAGTTCTAAATGTCAACAGTGAATAAATATATTGTATATTAACCCTACATGATGCTCATACCTTCAAACGAATAAATCATGGATCATACGAAGCTAAATATAAAGGAAAGTGAGAGATTACAAACAGCAGGGGTTAAATGTGTCAATATGTTTAAGTTATACCTCTGAGTGACCTTTTTGACAAACTCAAAGCTTTGTAACGGTAAATTATGCTCACTAGAATGCACGATATAAATTTCGTAAAGTTTCGTTATCGTATGAGAAAGTTATGATCAAATTCGTGTGCGAGGGGTTAAAGCGTCAACGTTGAAAGTTAGGCCTTTTCGGGTAACAATAAAGTTAACCGGGGACTTAACAAAGTGGGTAAATGTCTTGAAGCCCTTATAGATCAATTATGAGGGTTCATAATGCAAGAAACAAGTGCCTAATCGAAGTTTGAAGAGCCAAGGACCAAAACTGCAATTTATAAAAGTTTTGTTGGATAACCCCAAGGGCTCGCGTAGCGCGAGCACTAATAGCCATGCAGTCGCGCTACGCGACTGCCATGTCTGGACAGAATGTTTATTTTGTTGATCTCTTGTCTGCCACAGTCCTTGTAACCTCATTTAATCGATTTGCCTCTTCATGCTTGGCCCCTAAACAACCCCTAAACACTAGGGACACATGTTGGAAGGTTGTGGTCAGTTGGTAGACTTGTGTGTCAAAGATTTATGGTGATTGAATTCACTATATAAGGCCATGAGTTGCAACAATTGATCATACCATTCATTCTGCAATTGAGGAGCCTTCTGGAGCTTCAAAGCAGACCCAAGTCCTTCTTAATCAAGCTTAGGACTTCAGTAAGTGTTCTAATCCTTTCTTAATTAAGTTTTAGCTTAGTTTTAGCTTAAAAGTCAAACCGTCGTAATTAACGGTTGACTTTAAGATTAATCACTAATGGTCCAGTGATTAGTCGAAGTGAAAGTAGTTATAAGTTGGTAATTATGTGGGCAATAAAACCTCAAAAGGGTTCCCCCTGATTCCCACTCTAACTAGGTCAAATGTCGGGTCAAACTTGTTAAGAAAAAGTCAACAGGATCCTTAAATTTCATTTTATGCATAATTAGCAATGTAGATCATATACGACCTGCTTGATCATTGTTATAACTTAGTAATAAGTGTAAGAACATGTCTAAACATGTTCAACCCGACAATTTCCTGTTTAGACCCGGTTCGGAACCGAAAGTCGCATAGTTTGACTTATACTTTGACTTTCAGTTCTGACCCGTTATGGTATGATTTAGAAATACCTTAGAGCTCCATTTGGACCAGGTTACATGCTAGTATAACCCTCTGTGATTATACACCACGGTTCGTTAGTTAACCGATTAATACGCATGATTCCGTTAATTACTCATATGTTGACCATTATGCCCTTTTCACCTTAAAACGTGATTTATGAAAATGTAAAAGTGTAGAAACTTTAATTACTGATATATAAACTTGTATGCAAAGTTTGACATCAGTTTGAGGTGTAGATTAAGAGTTGTGCTCGTTAGCGTAAAATGAACGCTTTATGTTAATAAAACGGCGAAATTAGCGTATAGCCTAGTTAAGCCTACTTTTTGGTATCAAAATTAATACCCACTGATGTAAAATATTATTTTGGGATTTTTAAAGATTTTTAATTAATTTTAGGCTGAGCATAACACATAGTCGTAGGCTTAATCCGGTAATTGTCGGTTTTGCCCTTACGGGCCATAAAATGAGTTTTACTTATCTAAACGACTCCAAACCTTTTGCTACTGATTAGAAATGATAAATAAATTATTTTAAACCTTCTGGAAGTATAAAAATATCAGCTTTATGTATCGAACCCGTAAACGGCCCTTAATCGCCTTATTAAGCGTTTTTAACGCATAGTATGTATTAAAACTATATTAAACATACCCCGGTTGATACCTACTGATATTTTAGGCAAATTAGAATGTTTTAACAATAAGCAAAGGTTGATTAACTCAGACTTCGGTTTTGAGCTTTTCGGCTTATGTGAAATTACCAAAATGCCCCTACGGTGCATAGTTTGGTAATAATTGATAAATTTCACATATATAAAATATCCTACTGTTATAACTTATAAAAATAAGTATTTTTGCTGATTATATCAGACCTGTAACTCAGGTAAATACTTAAGCTCTTTTATAATCTTTTAAATGACCAAACTACCCCTACGGGGCAAAGTTTGTGTTTAAATACGGTTCGGGCATAATGAAAGACATCTTACTGATGTCACAACATATTTGAGGCATAATTAACTTAGGAAACCTGTATATAGCTCTCATGAATACCCGTCACGCTTATTACGCGTACGGTTCGGTTTATGTAACAAGTTTACATAAATTAGCCGAAACGGGTCAAATCTTATTGTTTTTATCTCAAAATCCAGAATGTGTATGAAATACCCATATAAGACAAGTCTCTGAACATGTCGGGTTTAAATCACATTCTATTCCGGTCTTCGCTTAATCATGCGTTTGAACCGTATATTCCCTTAAGACTGACCGGTCTAAGCTTAGGCTAAGTTAAAGACCCGTTAGCATTCTAATTGGTTATTTATACCATCATTCCAGACTAGAGCATTTCGGTAAATGGTACCTACGCTTACTTAAGTGAATACGGCTGAGTTATTAGATTCTTGCTATTTAAGACAGGAGCTAGCTCAGGTAAATACTCTTAACTTATTTTCCCTATACGGGCTTGGAATACGGTATAATAATACCGCTTGGTCAGGTATTGAATATTTAATCTTATTATGGTTAAATTATTGAGGTAACCCGGTTTAATCTGTATTGTTTGAAATAAAGACCTTTAGGGGTTAATGACCATGTCCCGGATATCCTTGACATCATTGTATTATAAAATGGCCACGTCTTAAGTACGGGGTGTAGGCATACACCTGACAGTTACTTAAGTAATAACGGTATCTCACTTCCATGTGGGCCTATACTTGTGGTGTGTCTGTTAATCTGACTCGGTTTCTACATCGGGCCCTGAACGTATAACGAACATGTAAATCTGTATACAAGGTTATAAATATAATTGTTCCAAGTTAAAAAGGTTAATTTTGCCTCTGTGCATTTTAATCAAATTATAAAAGATATTTTGTGCCACGTGCATTCAAATCAATTTTCTTAAACTCTTTTCAAATGAGTCGGTTGAGTGTATTTACCAGTGAAAACTGACGTATTTTCCAAAAGGGTTAAGTGACAGGTACTGAACGAAATTGGCTGGAAGCTCAGGGCGCTAATAAGGAATCTTGCAAGTTCTAGGCGTCTAAAGTCTGTTGAACAAATGATATGTGTTAAGATCCGCCTGTGGATCCTTTACTTTCCGTTGTAATACTGGATATTACTTTATATTCGGAATGTAAATATCTTTATCTTTTGCTTCCGCTGTGCATTCATATATATTGTGTTGTTTGACTATTATGTTGCCAACCACGTCATGATACTCCCCACCGGGCCCACCGGTGACACGTGGAAAGTCAGGGTGTGACAGGTTGGTATCAGAGCCAACACTGAGTGAATTAAACACTAGCCTTTTGTGTTTAATCTCAGTTACACAATTGCACATTCTTGAGTCTAGACAAGAACATAGGACAAATTCCAATTTCATTGTCTTTTAATTACTTCCTTGATTATTTTTCTGATTAAGCTCTTGCATGGGCAAATCAATTTTATTAGAAGTCCCGTTTAGGGCAACCATATACTTGTTTAAATTTTAAAGGAATGATTATGTTTAAATTATCATTCCTATATTATAAGATCTACCATTATAATAAAATGGCAAAATCTAAAAAGGACAAGACCTAGTCACGTGTCATTTTAAGACCAGGCCAAGATGGTAGTTCCATAATTAGATTCAGATCCATATTTAACACCTCAATTTAGGATTGTCCTGCGATAAATATTAATAAGAATCTTAAGAGTGAAACCTAGCCTTCGGGTCATTTTAAGGCCGGGCCATGATGGTAAGACCTGTTTAAAAGATTCGAAGCCCTGTTAACATCTGTAAATATGTTAACACTCCTGGCAGGCGTGATTCATTAAAATCACACACGTCATTTTTATATATGGATTCTTTAAAAAGATCCCTAACTCAACTTAATGATCTCTGAATCATGGGTTTAGATCATCAATTAAGATGATCATACTTTGACCATATATTGGTAAAATAATGCCTACGGGCTATAATGTATTGTCCATTTGAGACATTGACACTTGATCTTTATGATTCCTTGTCTATGGTGGTGAGCTATGCTCAAGCCTATTAGTCTGTATGATCAATGCGATCCTGACTACTATCATCAAATGAAGATGATCATATAATAAACATCCCTTAGAAGGGAAATGCCTACGGGCTATAGTTAATGTCCTCTGAGACTAAAGACAGTGGTAGCCTACAACTCCCTGTCAAGAAAAGGTAATGAACTTTGATTCAAACCTTAATGCCTCGATTCTCTGAAATCATGGCTTATAAATTAAACTTGTCTACGCGACTAGGCCATTTGTGCTATTATTAAAACCTTAATGCCTTGATTCTCTGAAATTATGGTTTATAAATTTAAAACTGTCCATGTGACTAGGCCTTTGCGCCACCTTAATATCCTTAATGTTTTATAACTAGGATAAATTATAATAAAAATGCTAATTGAATGTAACTAACAAATTAACCAATATGGTTTATATTTCCATGGTTAATAAATCGTTTAAAACGATAAGACTGTATGAGCTTCCGCATAAACCTTGCCCTTGTTTGATTTTTATGTAGCATTTAAAGCTACATGGCTAGGTCAAAAGAAGAGAACAGTCACCCTCTGGAAAACCGCGATGATGAAAGGATTAATATAACCAGAGGAGAGCTTCGTACATTGATTGATTCAGCTGTATCTAAAGCTGTAGAGGAGCAATTTAGGGAGTATAGTGAGACTAATAGTAAAGCCTCATCTGTACCCCACTCTAAGTCTGTCCCTAAAACTCATTCAGAGCCGCATAACAAGCCGCCCTCTAAGAAAGAGGAACTAAAGAAGAATGACGATCGACATTCATCTAATGAACACAGTGTTCCATCCAAGAGGATAGTGTTCGATAATGAACCGCATACCAAGTCCTGTACCTACAAATATTTTGTTTCCTGCAAACCCCGGGACTTCACTGGGGATAAAGGGGCAGTTGATTGTATGGTCTGGTTGGATGAAATGGACACAGTGGTCGATATCAGCGGTTGTGCTGAGAGGGATGTAGTGAAGTATGTATCCCAATCGTTCAAGGGAGAGGCGCTAGCGTGGTGGAAGGCTCTCATTCAAGCTGCTGGGAAGATCCCACTTTACAACATGTCATGGGAACAGTTTGTTGCTCTCATTATGGAGAACTACTGCCCTCAACACGAGGTCAAAAGAATCGAATCAGATTTCTTATCATTGGTGATGACAAACTTAGATTGTCAAGCATACCTCACCAGTTTCAATACCCTGTCCAGACTGGTTCCTTACCTAGTAACACCATAACCCAAGAGAATTGCTCGCTTCATTGGGGGTTTAGCCCCAGAAATTAAAGCCAGTGTTAAGGCTTCGAGACCTACTACATTCAGGTCAGCGGCAGATCTGTCGCTATCTCTCACACTCGATGTGGTCAGGAACAAGGCTGCCAAAGCCTCTGAAGATGGAAAGCGTAAAAGGGAGGATGAGAATTCGCATCGCTCCGATAGGAAGAGGAATTCTGAAGATAAGAAGAGTTCCGAGTTTAAGAGAGACAGCCAGCAGTCGGGAGAGAAGACCAGGTGCGAAACCTGTAGGAAATACCATCTTGGGAAATGTAGATTTGAGTCTCAGCCTCTACCGTGTGGAATTTGCAAGTCAAGGGAACATAAAACCCTGGATTGCAAGAAGTTAAAAGATGCAACCTGTTATGGTTGCAACGAGAAGGGGCATATCAAGACCAACTACCCTAGGAATCAGATGAACGCCTAGGAGATGATGCTGAATAATAACTATATAACAGATACCTTTCCATATCAAACAGTTATGCATGGATTTTATTTGATAATGGCACATATGATGCTATAAGGAATGATAAATGTTGAGAACTGTTGTCTCCGCCTGATTAAGACTCCGGTCATTTAAAACGAGATGGAAAGTGACCGATGATACTTTAGAAAATGCTCCAACAAATCCTAGATTGATATTTTATATCTATTAGGAATCGCTCTTTTCTGATACCTTTTGGCAAACTTTCAAGCTAACTAAATTCATCAGTATAATAAAGACAGATGTGACTTTTGATCCCCTGTCAAAAAGGTGATGGACTAGGTCCAACCTTTAAATGCCATTGATGGTCTTTTGTGACCTAGGCTAAGTGATATTAATATAATTTTTAAAATGACGCTCATTAAGAATGTTAGTGCCTTATTGGCCGAAATAGTTGATGAAACCATGGTTAGTATAAAGCCATGAGGATGATGAATAGCAGTTGTCGGATCGCAACCAAGAAGTTGATTCGTTTAGTAATAAGGACTATTTTTCTGTTCCTGTAAGAATTCGGTAAAAAAAAAAAGGTGGAACCGGCCGTCCCCGGAATCGAACCTGGGTCTAGGCCACACCCTTTCGCGCGCCTAGCCAACCGAGCTAGGTGCCTAGTTTGTGAAAATTTCCATTCTGATTAAATATAAGCACATATAGTTGATATCTCTATAATCTCTATCGATTTCGAATACCAAATGGTATGACGAAAGCGCTATATGAGGATTGGTGTATCTTAATAAATTCCATAGATTGCTTCCATGCCTGATCAGTATGGAGGTTTAATGCATGGGACCTCAAAGATATTCCGATGGTCATATGGTACTAAAGTCAACTAATGGTATTCAAAGGAGATATCCAGCATGGAACTGTCCAAGTAAATATTCCCAATTAAGGAATTCGTGGGCTAGTAATGTGTCACTTATCTGACACGAGCAATTGGGTGAACTGGAGCCTGAGATATGAAAATCTCTGTAACCTCCTTGTATCTTGATTATCTTCTCCTAAAACTACCCTGTTTACCTCCCGAGAGGCAAGTAGAGTTAAGACTAACATCCCGCTTTGGGTTGAAGTGTTGTAAGAACTCATGTTGATTATGGAATAACCGAAACCCTGATTAAGTAAATTTTAAGATATAAGATTAATATAACCTGACTCAATATCCGGAGAATTCGGTATAGTTAAATTTAAAAGACGGTTCATTTTGCTTATGCATTGTTACCGCAACCCTATTTAGGCAACAATTAAGAATCGTTATTACCTGCTCAAAATCGTCGATTGGTTCGACTAGCTGTGAGGATTAGCTATTCTTTAAGATTAGTTAATCAGTGGTTGGAATAACCATCTCACCATAAAGTAAGCCTTTCCTATAGCAATTATTATGTAAGCATCAAGGCTACTCCCGTGGAGACCTTGTATGGGTGGAATGCTAAACATCTATTGTTAATCATAGAATTGGTAAGTTCAATTATAAGGATCTGAGAGTTGCCTAGGAAACAACAAATAAGATCATATAAATCCATACTCGATTGTAAGTTGCCAGTATACCACAGGAAATCGAGAATTCATGAAAATAGCAAACCTCCTAAATTCTTGTTAAGAAATAAGGTTCAACAATAGATATCACCCTGGAAGGGTGTGCTAATTTGTCAAATTATCGGGCTAGTTAAGCTCCGAGTATAAAGAATCATTCGAAGGAAATCGAATGTATCAAGATCAAATAGCTTACGAGCTAAGACCTAATTGAGGGGCTTGGTGGAACGCGCAATGTGACCCACACTAATGATTTAGCGACGTGTCACCAATAAGTTGAAAAGCGCTATCACATAATGATATGCAGGACTATGATAGTATGAGCAACCTGTTTCGATTAAGGATCGACAGAATTAGAAGCTCCAAAAAGATACATGTACCTATTATAAAGGTCAATTGTAGTACCTTAGAGACTCAAAGGTACTGGGAAGATTAAGCCCAATATAAGGTAGAAAATACTTCCCTTACCTTAACAAATCTCGAGGTCGAGATTTATTTTAAGGGGGTGAGGATGTAACACCTCGAAAATTCACGTCTTATAATGTGTAGACACGTGTCATATGTTTGAACGTGTGAAAGAATGTTATAGAAGGACTAAAGTTGACAATCATGGAAAGTATGTGAATATACGAGTTCTAAATGTCAACAGTGAATAAATATATTGTATATTAACCCTACATGATGCTCATACCTTCAAACGAATAAATCATGGATCATACGAAGCTAAATATAAAGGAAAGTGAGAGATTACAAACAGCAGGGGTTAAATGTGTCAATATGTTTAAGTTATACCTCTGAGTGACCTTTTTGACAAACTCAAAGCTTTGTAACGGTAAATTATGCTCACTAGAATGCACGATATAAATTTCGTAAAGTTTCGTTATCGTATGAGAAAGTTATGATCAAATTCGTGTGCGAGGGGTTAAAGCGTCAACGTTGAAAGTTAGGCCTTTTCGGGTAACAATAAAGTTAACCGGGGACTTAACAAAGTGGGTAAATGTCTTGAAGCCCTTATAGATCAATTATGAGGGTTCATAATGCAAGAAACAAGTGCCTAATCGAAGTTTGAAGAGCCAAGGACCAAAACTGCAATTTATAAAAGTTTTGTTGGATAACCCCAAGGGCTCGCGTAGCGCGAGCACTAATAGCCATGCAGTCGCGCTACGCGACTGCCATGTCTGGACAGAATGTTTATTTTGTTGATCTCTTGTCTGCCACAGTCCTTGTAACCTCATTTAATCGATTTGCCTCTTCATGCTTGGCCCCTAAACAACCCCTAAACACTAGGGACACATGTTGGAAGGTTGTGGTCAGTTGGTAGACTTGTGTGTCAAAGATTTATGGTGATTGAATTCACTATATAAGGCCATGAGTTGCAACAATTGATCATACCATTCATTCTGCAATTGAGGAGCCTTCTGGAGCTTCAAAGCAGACCCAAGTCCTTCTTAATCAAGCTTAGGACTTCAGTAAGTGTTCTAATCCTTTCTTAATTAAGTTTTAGCTTAGTTTTAGCTTAAAAGTCAAACCGTCGTAATTAACGGTTGACTTTAAGATTAATCACTAATGGTCCAGTGATTAGTCGAAGTGAAAGTAGTTATAAGTTGGTAATTATGTGGGCAATAAAACCTCAAAAGGGTTCCCCCTGATTCCCACTCTAACTAGGTCAAATGTCGGGTCAAACTTGTTAAGAAAAAGTCAACAGGATCCTTAAATTTCATTTTATGCATAATTAGCAATGTAGATCATATACGACCTGCTTGATCATTGTTATAACTTAGTAATAAGTGTAAGAACATGTCTAAACATGTTCAACCCGACAATTTCCTGTTTAGACCCGGTTCGGAACCGAAAGTCGCATAGTTTGACTTATACTTTGACTTTCAGTTCTGACCCGTTATGGTATGATTTAGAAATACCTTAGAGCTCCATTTGGACCAGGTTACATGCTAGTATAACCCTCTGTGATTATACACCACGGTTCGTTAGTTAACCGATTAATACGCATGATTCCGTTAATTACTCATATGTTGACCATTATGCCCTTTTCACCTTAAAACGTGATTTATGAAAATGTAAAAGTGTAGAAACTTTAATTACTGATATATAAACTTGTATGCAAAGTTTGACATCAGTTTGAGGTGTAGATTAAGAGTTGTGCTCGTTAGCGTAAAATGAACGCTTTATGTTAATAAAACGGCGAAATTAGCGTATAGCCTAGTTAAGCCTACTTTTTGGTATCAAAATTAATACCCACTGATGTAAAATATTATTTTGGGATTTTTAAAGATTTTTAATTAATTTTAGGCTGAGCATAACACATAGTCGTAGGCTTAATCCGGTAATTGTCGGTTTTGCCCTTACGGGCCATAAAATGAGTTTTACTTATCTAAACGACTCCAAACCTTTTGCTACTGATTAGAAATGATAAATAAATTATTTTAAACCTTCTGGAAGTATAAAAATATCAGCTTTATGTATCGAACCCGTAAACGGCCCTTAATCGCCTTATTAAGCGTTTTTAACGCATAGTATGTATTAAAACTATATTAAACATACCCCGGTTGATACCTACTGATATTTTAGGCAAATTAGAATGTTTTAACAATAAGCAAAGGTTGATTAACTCAGACTTCGGTTTTGAGCTTTTCGGCTTATGTGAAATTACCAAAATGCCCCTACGGTGCATAGTTTGGTAATAATTGATAAATTTCACATATATAAAATATCCTACTGTTATAACTTATAAAAATAAGTATTTTTGCTGATTATATCAGACCTGTAACTCAGGTAAATACTTAAGCTCTTTTATAATCTTTTAAATGACCAAACTACCCCTACGGGGCAAAGTTTGTGTTTAAATACGGTTCGGGCATAATGAAAGACATCTTACTGATGTCACAACATATTTGAGGCATAATTAACTTAGGAAACCTGTATATAGCTCTCATGAATACCCGTCACGCTTATTACGCGTACGGTTCGGTTTATGTAACAAGTTTACATAAATTAGCCGAAACGGGTCAAATCTTATTGCTTTTATCTCAAAATCCAGAATGTGTATGAAATACCCATATAAGACAAGTCTCTGAACATGTCGGGTTTAAATCACATTCTATTCCGGTCTTCGCTTAATCATGCGTTTGAACCGTATATTCCCTTAAGACTGACCGGTCTAAGCTTAGGCTAAGTTAAAGACCCGTTAGCATTCTAATTGGTTATTTATACCATCATTCCAGACTACAGCATTTCAGTAAATGGTACCTACGCTTACTTAAGTGAATACGGCTGAGTTATTAGATTCTTGCTATTTAAGACAGGAGCTAGCTCAGGTAAATACTCTTAACTTATTTTCCCTATACGGGCTTGGAATACGGTATAATAATACCGCTTGGTCGGGTATTGAATATTTAATCTTATTATGGTTAAATTATTGAGGTAACCCGGTTTAATTTGTATTATTTGAAATAAAGACCTTTAGGGGTTAATGACCATGTCCCGGATATCATTGACATCATTGTATTATAAAATGGCCACGTCTTAAGTATGGGGTGTAGGCATACACCTGACAGTTACTTAAGTAATAACGGTATCTCACTTCCATGTGGGCCTATACTTGTGGTGTGTCTGTTAATCTGACTCGGATTCTACATCGGGCCCTGAACGTATAACGAACATGTAAATCTGTATACAAGGTTATAAATATAATTGTTCCAAGTTAAAAAGGTTAATTTTGCCTCTGTGCATTTTAATCAAATTATAAAAGATATTTTGTGCCACATGCATTCAAATCAATTTTCTTAAACTCTTTTCAAATGAGTCGGTTGAGTGTATTTACCAGTGAAAACTGACTTTTTTTCCAAAAGGGTTAAGTGACAGGTACTGAACGAAATTGGCTGGAAGCTCAGGGCGCTAATAAGGAATCTTGCAAGTTCTAGGCGTCTAAAGTCTGTTGAACAAATGATATGTTTTAAGATCCGCCTGTGGATCCTTTACTTTCCGTTGTAATACTGGATATTACTTTATATTCGGAATGTAAATATATTTATCTTTTGCTTCCGCTGTGCATTCATATATATTGTGTTGTTTGACTATTATGTTGCCAACCACGTCATGATACTCCCCACCAGGCCCACCGGAGACACGTGGAAAGTCGGGGTGTGACACATTTCCACCAGACCCTCCATTCCTTCATCCAACACCATACCAACATGCCTCCCTGGCATGCCCTACCTTGCCACAGTTCTCACATTTCCCATACCTACATCGTCCTGTGTGATGATGCTGACAAATATCACACTTGGGCAGAGTGCCCGTATATCTCTTCCCTTTGGGCTCGATGTTTGCAGCACCAGTCCTGACCTCGGCTGGCGGGTTAGCATCTCTTCTCTTGTTTGCACTATTGTTGTTCACTTGAGTACCCTTCTTAAAGTTTGTGAACTTTCTCTTGTTTTCTCCAGACGACTCTACATGAGTCTCTTTCTTCTTTCCCTCAGAAATCGAGAACTTTCCAAATCTAACGGCTTCCTCTGTCTGTGCCACACTCAAGTCGATTGCCTCAGTAATTGTTGGTGGCTTGGAAGCAGTCACCATGCTCAGAATCTGAGGTGCCAAGCCCCAGATGAAACGCTCTATCCTCTTAAACTCTGGTTCTACCAAGTAAGGAACCACGCGAGACAAATCATGAAATCTCTGCACATACTCAGCTACCTTAGGACCTTCCATTTTCAAATTCCAGAATTCAGTTTCGAACTTCTGGATTTCAGCTCGGGAACAATACTTCTTTTGCATCAGTTCTTTCAATTCATCCCATGACAATGCATACGCAGTAGCCTCACCCAAAGTCTGAACCTGAAGGTTCCACCATGACAGAGCCCCATCTAGAAACAGTCCAGAAATGTACGTGGCCTGATGCTCTGGAGCACATTTACTCATCCGCAAAATAGAATCCGTCTTCTCAACCCTTCTCACAAAAGCTACGGCACCCCCGGTGCCATCGAAATTCAGAGGCTTGTAGTCCAGAAACTGCTTATAGGTACAGCCTGTACACAAGCAACATCATTCACAGAAAGCATTAGCAAAGCACACTTGGAAATGTCCAAACGTATTGTAATGTGTCTTAGGTGACTTAAAAATTACCATTAGGTGGGTTATTCCCTGAGGTACATCCGCTGTGTTCGAAGCGAAGGGCCTCGTGCTGTGCGATGGCCTATGAGATGCGCTCTTGTAATTCTGCCTCGGTCGTGGGCAGTTGATTGTTCCTTCGAGGAGGCATTCTCCTTCTAATAAGAAGATTTGATAGGTCAGGTGTTATTCGTTAAGTAAATAAGTAATTGTCTAGAGGTCGTATGTACATATATATAAACAATCGTCATATCAAACAATCATGCAAGTGTTGTAAGAATCGTTAGGCGCTAGTCGGGTGGTGGGGTACCGACTAGCGATTAATCGGGATTAATAGGGATTAATCGGAATTAATCGGATTGAGATCTATATATATAATTTTTAGTTATATATAGACACACACATATTTATATGTAGTTTTTTAAAGTATATATGTTTTAACCCCTCATTGACCTATTTTTTAAAGTAATTAGAAGGAATTTATAAGGTTTGGTAGAAATTTGGCCGACATTAGGCCAAAATTTGGCCAGAATAGGACCACCACTGACCACCTAGCGATTAATCGGCCATTAATCGGTGAACATCCGATTAGTGATTAATCGGCGACTAATCAGAGACTAGTCGGGATTTTTACAACCATGCATGCAACAACACAATCATAGCATAAATTTGTAACCCAACAATGTGTTTAGTGAGAACATGACGATTGAGCTTTCACGAATTACCGATCACAGTTACATTGTTTACAAGTGTATCACATCAAAAGGGACACAGGGTCACACTACCCTTGTCTAATAAGTCTGTCAATGTACAAAGATCACACAGTCAAAAGGTGGTCTTCAAAAGGCTTCACAATCTCGGCTCAATAGTGGTGCTCTCACCAAAAGTAATGCAACCTGCATAAAACCAAAAACCAACTATGCTGATGGTGGAGGTAGAGGATGAGGGAAGAAAAGCAAGCTACGAACATGCGCAAGCTCCTCCTCGAGCTCGTATACACGGCGAAGTAAGTAACTGATCTGCTGCTCGACAGTAAGAAAACGAGCATCAAAACCTGGAAAACGAGTAAGAGGAGCAGGTGGATGTGCAAAAGGAGACGGTGATGAATGTGGAGGAACGAAAGTAGACTGACAAGGACAAGGTGGGGGACGTGGAGTCAGCTCAAGCACCAAAACTATGTGACTCAATACCTTAAACTGTAGCTGAAGCGATAAAAGTAACTCATCGTGTGTATAGCCAACAAAATGGGTGGGATGATAGGGATCTGAGATCGGCATAGAGTATGGTGGAAACCATCGGAATGGCTCGTCAAGCGGTGAAGAAGTGAAGGGAGCAAACGGTGTAGTCTGAGGAATCTGAGGAAATGTTGTCGAAGCAAAAGGATCGTAACTAGGATGTTGGCCTGAAGTACCTTCCCATGGACGGGGTGCAGGGATGTCCTGTAAGAATACAATCGGCAAATCAGTGCGATGGACATCAGACTCTACAGGAGGGAGAGGAGCAACATCAGCGGGTGCGGGTGGAGGAATAAATGGCTCAACAACTGGGAGATCAACAGGTGCAGGAACTGGGTCAGGAATAAGAGGTGCAATGTCTGGTAAACCAAATGGGACATGGTCAGGATCGGGAATCGGCTCAGGATTAACAGGTGCATCACCAGGCTAACCAAAATGAATAGGGTCCGGCTCGGGGACATGTTCGGGGTCGTGTGGAGGAGATGGTGCAGCAGACATAGCAGTGTCATCGTCTGAGTCGGTAGCATATCGCTGTAGTCCTGCCGCCTGCAGGGCTGAGGATGTCACAGACTCAAAGGAATCTGAGACCGAATGTAAACTGGAATCTGAGGATAACTCAATGATAGGAATCACAGGAGGTTGAACAGCAACAACATCCTCATCTATCTCTCCATCACCCTGGCGTCAACTGGAGGACCGTCTACAAACAAATCGACGTCGCCATCAAACAAATCATCGAAAGGCCAATCCTCGGGAATGATGACCACAAGAGGAACAAGATCGAGGATCGGAGCCACGATGTGCTCACCATCGGGATGACCAATGATGAGGTGATCATGGACTAGAACATGATTGACAAAAGGATCCTCGTCAGGGAAACCATCAGTAAGAGGTAAATCATCGCCAAAGTCGGGCAACGCGAACGGTTGAAAGTCATCCTCGTCCTCGGATAGCATGTCAGGATAACTCTCAGTGTCTGACGTAAATATCTCTGGCTCAGGTGCAATCTCATCATCTGAGACGATGGCCATAGGGTCATGGGTATCAGATACCCCACTCTCTGAAGATGACATGATGACTGTAACATAACAATCATAACATGTGCACATATATTAACCACTATCACTTAGTATGCAATCAGGACAGTTATAACTCAATTATGCATTCACATTACCCTTCATGAATTTTTTCTATCTTAACTAGTCTACCAGTCTACATGGGGTTTGTGATTGCAATCGTGTTTCTTGTCTTTCCTTTTGTAAAACGTTTGTTCCATGGATCTGGGCGTTTTGTGTTTGCAATGAAAAACATGTTGTAAAAATATTTTCGTGAGAGCCCTAATGATTGTAGTCTAGACTCGAGAAGGAATCCTAGTTCGCTACAATCGAAGTTCTGATACCAAACTGCCACACCCTGACTTTTGCGGAAGCGTGATTATGTGTGACTTACTTAATATCATTGCATTCAACCGTAACAAACAACTATATGATAAAACCAAGATGTTCATTCATTAGATTGTTTCAAACATTACAAACAACATTGTTTTAAAATCCAAACACAGACTTCAACTTTCGAATACATCACAAACAGAGTTTCAAGTTCCATATAGGACTTCGCAAAAGACACGAACAAACTAGGCTTTGAGCCATGTATCTTATCCAAGATAAATACATAACTAAAACCCTTCAACCCCGGATGACATCTTTTTATTAAAGACACAACTTGAAAACTTCAGCGCCCGCCAGATCCATGATTAGTTTCCTGAAATACATGTAGTTTGAAAACATCAACAAAAGTTGAGCGAGTTCATGTGTTTTGTATGTGAGCTCGTAATAATCTTTGCAACCATAGTAAGTATGTATTTGTAAATCCCGGTATGAAAGCAATAAGGAACAGATCAATTAATGATTTGCAAGGTCATTAATATGTGTGCAACGGTGTAAGAAGGCTCAATCCTTTGCGTATTTCGTACAGGGCCTCCCGGCTGGAGCGACATAGTCACCACATGCGGTCAACTCGCGGACCCATGGGTGGGGCTCGCAACACCCAAATAGATCTATCACTCATGCCCCTCGGTCCTTAACAAGGATTAATGGTCTCAAGTTAACGCCTACCCATTCACATGATCTAACAGTATTTTCCTTAGCTAACCATACCATTTGTAATCATTGTATCATTTGTAACATGTATTTCATCCCCGAAGTTATAAAACCAAAACAGTTAAAAGAAAAGGGGGACATGAACTCACAGTCTTGCGTTCTTCGATCAAATAACCCAAAGCTTCTTCTAGAGTGCACGACTACCTACAAACGTACTACGGTTTATTAGACGGGTGGGTCGTGCCTTGACCTTAGTCTTGTTTAGTATCTTTGAGTTACGTTTCTTTTATGTCATCAACATTATTCCAAGTATATAATTATTTGTTAAAATAATAAATATTTTAACTTAAATTATATTTATTAATTATTTTGGAATAATCATTAAAATAATATATTTTAACTTATCACTTTATGTATTTGTACATGTATATTTTTCCCCAAGGATGGGTATATTCATACCCGTATTCTTAAACTTGTATATTTTTGCCAAGTATCGGTGGCGTATTCCGGTGTATTTATACATACGAGAATACGTATTTTTATTATATTTATTAAGTATTCTTATACTTAATTTTCGTATTTATTTTTCCGGAATAATATTTCTAATAAAAATTCAACAATATATATTTTTGAAATATATATTTTTAAGAAATCATTTATAAAACTTTATCTATACTTCTTCTTGGCAAAAATGTTTATATTTTCATATAAACCTAAATAATAATATATTTTCAAGTTTAACTTAGAAAATATTTATAAATCTTTTTTTCACCTAAAAATAATATATTCTAAGTTTATTTAAGAAAATGTATATTTCTCCAAAAATAATATATTTTCTAGTAATTTTAAGAAAACATATATATTTTCCTTTACCCAAAAATAATATATTTCCTTCTTGTAAAAAATAGGATATATTTTTG
The DNA here is from genome assembly GCA_030545235.1 of Helianthus tuberosus. Classification (NCBI taxonomy): domain Eukaryota; kingdom Viridiplantae; phylum Streptophyta; class Magnoliopsida; order Asterales; family Asteraceae; genus Helianthus; species Helianthus tuberosus. The sequence goes on from CM060366.1 coordinate 50,521,908, forward strand.
TAACAATTATAAAAATCATATTTTTGTTCTCTTGTTTCCAAAATACCTTTTACCCAAAATATACTTATGGATTTAATTCCGGAATATTTATGTAAGTTATATTCCTTGATCGTTTTCTCCAATTTTGGGTATAAATTGTATATTTATTCTCTTGGACTTTTTGTAATATTTTGCGTTGTAATTTTTGGTATTTTGTTGACTTAATATACAAATAATCACACACATGGTGACATCTAAATATATATATATATTCCTAGATACATATTTAGTCATTTTTATTTATCAAAAACCAACCTCCAATATTTATAATTTTTGTAACAAAATTTATGGCAAACTTTATATGAAAATTCACGGTTTAAATATACTTGTAAATATTTGTTTAAAAATATTTTTCTAAGTGTTTAATTTCTAGAAAAAAATTGCCATAGTTTCCCCTTAAAAATGGAGGTTTCCATGCTTTCAAAGCATATCATTTTCTTTTATAAATCATCACAATCAACAATAAATCAAACAATACCTACCAAGTTTCAAAATCAAGCTACTTACACAACTTCATGAACTTGAAAATTTATGAAAATTTGTAGTAACTTGGTAGTTTGTTTAGTAAGCTTAGTTACCCTTTAAAGTGTGGTTGTTTATTTAAAAACATCATTCTTGTAGATTTTAGATGTTTACAACTTGTAAAATAATTTTCTAAAAATATTTCTTCTTGAATTTTTCTTGTTAAATACATGTTTCTACACTTGATTAACCACTAAAAATGTGGTTAGTTTCTTTAAGAACCAAGTTTATGTAAATCTTGTATTTTAACTTAGTTTCTTGAGAAACTATTTTTGAAATCACATATTTACAAGTCTTATACTACACTTTGATCATCATCATTCAAGAAATCCTTTCATACTTCACGTTCATGCTTTCACATAAGGATGATCATCTTGATCTTTCATAAGATCATCCTCTTATCTTGCTAGATTATGTCTTTAATCACCATCTAGCAAGTTCATATGATGTTTAACATCATTAACACAAACAATCAACAATCAAGAAGCACAACAACACTTAAACAACATGATTCATCATGATTTTTAGTCTTATGTTAGAGATTTTGTTCTTAATCATTAGTGTTCTTCATGATCAGTTTCTTGTTTCATCTTTTAACCAACTAAACAAGATGTAAAGTGGGATTTAGATGATCTTACTACTAGCACAAGGCTAGGGATGAACACAAGATGAAGATGATGATGATGATGATGAATGTGATGGTTAATAGCTTGTGAGAGAGGTCCTTCCTCTTCCAAAGGCTCCCAGCTCCTTATGCAAGCTCCTAGCACCTTTGTATAACAAGAGAATGGATGGAACACGCTTTAAAGATGGTGATGGTGGGTGTGTTGGTTTCAGCCAAGACTAGAGGAAGAAGAAGAGAAGAAATGGTGTTGGTGATGTTGTGTGAAAATAAGAAGGTTAAGGTCTTGTGGCTAGTCTTATAATTCTCCAACATGTATTAGTCTATTGGTTCTTATGTAAACAAAAGCTCTAGACAAGATCCATTATAATAATCAAATGAAATCAAGAGTGGGCCACCCTAAGGTGACCGTAAATAGGAGTGGGGGTATAGGCTAGCTTGTAATGGTTAGTGTGGTTAATAGTTAGATTCTAAGTGATTTAGTTAGGTGTTTAGTTGTTATGATGTTATATAGTGTGTTATGATGTTTGGGGACCATTACTAGCTCGGAAATGGTAAAACAATGCTGTTATGGGTGAAATTCTGAGCCCATATCCTGAGAAATCTCTTGGGTTATATCTTGGTTATATGATATCTGTTCACGTCCGGGATGTTGATTCAGGATATTGGTAACATCCTGAATGGTGTCCTCAGGATAACTAACGGATTATGTGCAGGTACGCGGGTTAGAAGCTAGCAACGTTCACGAGGACTCATTCCGCGGAAGACTCGGTCCAAGTCGTTCAAATAATGACATTGAAGCCGCATTACTCGGTCTACAACGTCAACAATGGAATATTCGGAGCATCCCATATTTGTAGGAATTTTCGTTTGTAATTCGTTACTATAAATAGGTGGGTATATCAGATCGAATAGGACATCACATGAACACTCACTACACTCTTACACTCGTTCTCTAGCAATTTTCACTGTCGCACAAAAGCGTTGTAACACTTAGCGATCTGGTCAATATCCTGCACTGTATCCCGACGTTTAAAGCAATAAGAAGAACAAGGCAGCTGCGATTGTCAGCTCCCGAGGTTTTATGCCGGCGATCTAGATTGATCAAGGGCTTTCCTCGTATATCTCGTGTCACCCCCTTTACTTTTTGCTCATTGTTTGATCGTAGATACAGCTCAATATCCTGAGCCGTATCCTGAATACTGTTTTTCCAAACAACTTAACCAGCATATTTTCAACACACTTTTTAGCACACTACCTCACTTAACTAATTTGATCACTAAATTGCTTCGGTAATTTTTGACCAAAACAATTTGGCGCCCACCGTGGGGCAAGTGGTGCTCTCTTTACTAAAAATCTTTGTGAAATCGTTAATCGGTTTTCTGTTTTTAAAACTTTTTGCCACATTGTTTACAATGGCCTCAAGATCAAACATGAGCTCCTCCACTGTGTCTGCTACAACTTCTGCTACTGCTGGTCCGGTGCTTCCACCACCTCCTCCAAGGATGCAATCTTCTTCACAACCTCAGGATATTATCCCTACTCGGAGTATTCAGGGATCTGCTCCCATTCTAGCTTCTAATGATGAAATTCTAACCTTATTTGGAAGTGTGCAGGAACAAATGAGGCAGCAACAGGAAACAAACCAAATGCTGTTGAGGGAAATACAACTCCGGAAGTCTGGCTCGAGCAGATCTGCTGAGGATATCGTCACTCCATTACAACCCAGAACTTTGAACTTCAGTTCGGCTGTGTACACTGAGGATAATAGGGGGAATATTGTGCCCAACCTTCCTCAGAATCATACTCCTGAAATACCCTCCTCGGTCAGGATGTCAAACATGAGGAGCTCAGGATATGCTTCAGGATATGGGCAGAATCCTCAGACGGGTAACGTGTCAAATAATAATAATACTCATGCTGCTAACAATAGTGGATCTTTGCAGGATACAGGTGTAACATCAGCATTTACTAGGGAGCTTCAGAAGTTGAAGGACATGATATCCAGTGTACCTGGAGTGGTCCAGCCAATCCCGGAAGTATCCCAAGACAGCCACAGGATATCTCGCTTTGCCTATCCTATCTGTGATGCTGAGATTCCAAAGAGATTTCAAACCCCCAACATGAAACTTTATGATGGAACTACGGATCCTGAAGAGCATATTGCCCAGTATAGGGAAAGAATGGAGATTAACCCTATCCCTCCGGAGCCCAAGGAAGCATGCTTGGGCAAGGGTTTTGGTTCTACCTTAACAGGATCAGCCTTGAAATGGCTCCTGAATGTTCCTCCTCATTCGATTACATCATTTGCTCACCTAGTGAATTTATTTAATAGTCAGTTTTCTTGTAGTAGAAGCTTTGAAAAACTAACAAGTGACCTCTACAGGATAACACAGGGGCCTCAAGAATCCCTAAGGGATTATGTGAACAAGTTCAGCCAGGAATCCTTAGACATTCCGCATCTTGATGTTGCAACAGCTATGCAAGCTTTCAAGATGGGGCTGCAAAAAGATTCTCAATTTTACCAAGACCTTGTAATGAACCCATGCAGGAACTTGGATGAAGCTCGAAACAGGGCCCTAAGATATATTCGATTGGAGGATGACAGAAAGATGCAAGAGAGGATGAACTCATCCAACGCCTATGAGTCAACTAACAGGAAGTCAGAATCCTCATTTAAGCCATATCGCTCTAAGCCATATGGTAGAAATGAAAACAAGAAAGTGAATGCTATCGAAGACGAGGATCCTGAAGAATATCCTGAATTATCTGAATATTTCTTTTCTGTTAACATTCCTGAATTGATGTATACCATGCAGGGATTAGGAGACAAGGCTAGGTGGCCTCGAAAGAATCAACAAAAAGCCGATTGGAAAGATAAGTCAAAATGGTGTGCCTTCCACGAAGATTTCGGACATGTAACTGAGGATTGCATTGCTCTAAGAAAAGAAATAAGCTATCTTCTAAGCAAGGGATATCTGAAAGATCTCTTAGGAAGAAAGAAGAATAAGGGTCAGGATGCTGAGAAGGATCCTGAGCGAGCAGCGTCACCTCCCGCGGATGCCAAGATAATCAACTTTATTTCGGGAGGATCCGACATTTGTGGGACTTCGAATTCGGCGGCGAAGAGACATGCAAAAGAAGCTAAGGCCGAAAGAGGAGACAAACCCGTCAGGATGACTACCCTCACAACTGATAAAGTGATCACATTTGATGGTGATGACAGGGATACTATCCAGGATCCTCATCATGATGCTCTGGTAATAACATTATATGTGGCTAACCATTTTGTACGCAGGATATTGGTTGATAATGGCAGCTCCGTCAACATAATCCAACTAGAGACTCTGAAGAGAATGAATGTATCTCCGATGGATATCACTTCGAAGTCCACCGTGCTTGTTGGGTTCAGTGGAGAGGCTAGGAACACAGTGGGAGAGATAAAGCTACCAGTATATGTTGAAGGAGTCAACTCGATACAACGTTTCTGTGTGATGGATTCTCTATCCTGCTATAACATCATACTGGGAAGACCATGGATTCACGATATGAAGGCTGTGCCATCAACATATCACCAATGCATCAAGATCCCTACCCCTTGGGGAGTTGTCAAGGTTGATAGTGATCAGCAGGAGGCGAAAGAATGCTACTCATCCTCGATGAAATCCTCAACCAAGCCTAGTACAGCATAGCAATTAAAGATGCGGGCCCAGGATATCGTGGAGGATTCGGAGCAGGATGTGAAGAAAATTATCCTGGATCAGGATAATCCTGATATTTCGGTGCTCGTAGGGACCAATATCCCTCAGGATATTGAAGAGCAGTTAACTAACTTTTTGAAATGTAGGATGTCAACGTTCGCATGGAAGCATGAGGATATGACAGGTATATCCAAAGACATTATCACTCACAAGCTTGGAATTGACAGATCATTCAAGCCTGTTCAGCAAAAAAGAAGGAAATTTGCTCCTGAACGGAACACGATTATCCAAGAGGAAGTTGAAAGATTGTTGAAGTCCAGGATGATCAGAGAAGTCAAGTTTCCAAGACGGCTAGCAAACGTAGTCGTGGTACAAAAGAAAAATGGGAAATGGAGAGTCTGTGTAGACTACACAGACTTGAACAAGGCTTGTCCTAAAGACCCATTTCCTCTTCCTCGCATTGATGCAATGGTGGATGCTACCGCCGGGCATGAAATGTTGACCTTCATGGATGCATCCTCAGGATTTCAGCAGATTCAAATGGAGCCTTCTGACCAGGAGGATACTGCCTTCATGACACCAACATGTATTTATTGTTATACGGTTATGCCTTTTGGTTTGAAAAATGCAGGTGCAACATACCAGAGATTGGTAAACATGATGTTCAAAGACAAGCTGGGGGACACCATGGAGGTATACATTGATGATATGGTGGTAAAATCAAGGAAAGCTCAGGATCACCTCCAGGAAATTAAAGGAGCATTTGATATCCTGGACCAATATAACATGAAGCTAAATCCTGCTAAGTGTCATTTCGGAGTGGGGGCAGGAAAATTTCTAGGATATATGGTGACCAAAAGAGGAATAGAGGCGAGCCCGGAGCAGATTAAAGCCATCTTGGATATTAAATCACCCTCAAATATGAAGGATGTTCAACGATTAACAGAGGGAGTGGCAGCATTAAACAGATTTATTTCAAGATCCTCAGTGAAATGCAAAGAGTTTTATGATATCCTGAAGAAGAACAAGAAATTCGAATGGGGTGAGAAGCATGAAGCAGCCCTGCAGGATTTGAAGCAATATCTTACAACTGCACCTCTACTGATGAAGCCTGAGAATGGTGAACCACTATCCCTATACCTCGCAGTATCAGGGAATGCTGTAAGTGCCGTCCTTATAAAGGATCATGAAGGTCAGCAATATCCTGTTTATTATGTTAGTAAAAGTTTGTTAAATGCTGAAACTAGGTATTCTCATTTAGAAAAATTGATACTAGCATTAGTTATGGCATCAACGAAGCTTAGACATTACTTTGAGACACATAGGATTTGTTTTGGTCAAAAATTACCGAAGCAATTAAGTGATCAAATTAGTAAAGTGAGGTAGTGTGCTAGAAAGTGTGTTGAAAATATGCTGGTTAAGTTATTTAGAAAATCAGTATTCAGGATACGGCTCAGGATATTGAGCTGTATCTATGATCAAACTATGAGCAAAAAGTAAAGTAAATGACACGAGATGTACGAGGAAAGCCCTTGATCAATCTAGATCGCCGGCATAAAACCTCGGGAGCTGACAATCGCAGCTGCCTTGTTCTTCTTATTGCTTCAAACGTCAGGATACAGTGCAGGATATAGACCAGATCGCTAAGTGTTACAATGCTTTTGTATGAAAGTGAAAATTGCTAGAGAGCGAGTGTTAGAGTGTAGCCAGTGTGAATGTGATGTCCTATTCGATCTGGTATACCCACCTATTTATAGTTACAAATTAGAAACTAAAATTCCTATAAATAAGGGATGCTCCCGAATATTCCATAAATAGCCGTTTGGAACCAAATAAAGCGGGCTTAACGTCTTTCCTTGAACAACTTGGACCGAGTCTTCCGTGGAATGAGTCCTTGTGAACGTTGCTAGCTTCTAACCCACGTACCTGCACATAATCCGTTAGTAATCCTGAGGATACCATTCAGGATGTTACCAATATCCTGAACCAGCATCCCGGATGTAAACAGATACTATATAACCAAGATATAAATCAAGATATTTTCCAGGATATGGGCTCAGAATTTCACCCATAACAATTGTCCCCAAAAATGTTACCGTTTGTTATCCTGCACTAACGGTTACATTTTTCACGAAGACCGAGGTAATTAATAGATAAGACCAATGATGTGACCGTTTTCAACTACCCAGCCTATATTTACTCATCATGCCCTATATCTTCTCATCCTCATCTCTTTTTTAATCATAATCGACAAGGAAAAGGTAACATTCTCTCTCTCATCTTCATATTCATCTTTATCCTCTTTCTCCGGCGAAAAATTCAGGTGACCAAATGCCAAGGCAAACAAGATCCAGTTCAGGTGACTCGGCTTCCACATTTATCCAACAGAACCTTCTCCAAGAACCGGAGAAGGAGATATGCACCTTTGACAGTGCCCACCTGTCGGCCTTAAAATCCTCCGGTATCTTCCCGGAAGGAACCGTATTTAGACCGTTTGACCGGGAAATCCGGTCAGATATGGTCTCCAGCGAGTGGATATGCCTCAGTGCTTTCCCTTTTACCCTAGGGCTACAATTCCCCTTTCCGGACTTCATCACCGAATTCTTTAATATCTCCAAAATCTCTTTCAGCCAAATCATGCCAATGCTCTGGCGTGTTTTGTCTGTTCTTGACCAGATCAAAAGAAACCACATTCCTGATCTTTCCGTCCATGATCTCCCCTTAGCTTACAAACTTAGATGCCATGGATCATGTAGATTTCTGTTTTATTCTACTTCCGGTGACCCACTGATACTTCGTGCCACCAGGAACGAGGATGGTTGGCAATCCAAGTTTTTCTTTGTAAAAAGGGATTCAATCCCTGGTGGAACGGATTATCCGATGAAATGGTTGAAGAAGGGTAGGATTTAGGGTTTAAAGATGATCCTGCCTCTTATCCTGCTTTATATCCTGAACTGACCAATTTTATTTTCTTTGTTGTGTATGCAGCTGATTTCAGGAAGATTGCACCTCCTATTGCTGATTCTCAAAAAAGAATAGACGCCATCAGACTCCTTCCAGAGGCTGAAAGAAGTTTCAATCCATCCCCACCAACTCCAAGTCCTCTTTCAAGTGCAAACATGTCTGGTAAGGATCCTGCAAAATATCCTGTACATATATGTTTTCATTTGATATCCTTAGGAGAGATTTAGAATTTTACTCCCTGTGTGCAGACTCCAGCAAAGTTCCAGTCTATCTAGACCTCGACGAACTCGACAGCTACCCAACTCCAGCCACAGTCAAGAAAGAAACTCCTGCTGCTACTAGCTCCAAACCACTCCCGGCTCCCAAGGCCAATCCAAGGACTCGTGCTTCCACAGCAAAAAAGAGGAAAGGTCTTGAAGTGAGTGCTCCAGGTTCAGAAGGGTTCTCCTATGACGAACTCAGTTTCTCTGATTCCTTAGAGCCAATGACATCCTTCCTTAACAAGGTAATATCTTGACGCATATCCTGCACATATATCCTGAACGTATATCCTAATAGGATATCCTGACAGGATATCCTGGTCAATATATTCTAACTCATACCTGAAATTGATGTGCAGGGCCTCCAGCATTTGCTCCACTTGTATAATGATGCCTGTGGTACTGTTGCACTCCATGAAGCCAGGATCAAACAGCTTGAAAGCACCGTCGCTGACCAAGGTGCCATTGCCGAAGCGAAGACCCGGCACTACGAAAGCATGCTGAAGAAGGTCACCCAAGACGCTGAGCTCAAACTTGCCACCATTCAAATGGATCATGATCAAGCCCTGGTCAATTTCCGGGAGGGAATCAAGGCTTCCGCTATCGTCTCCCTGTTACAAGCACGCATCAAGATGGCCTATGAGGCCAAGGAGACGGGCCTTGTTTGTCCATCTTGTCCAGTTGAATCCTGGGTGGCCAAGCTAAAGGAGCTCGGAGGCAAAGCTGTGCCACTTCCTGTTGAAGCTGGTGAGTCTTCTAAGTCAGCAGAGGTGGTGATCCAGGCTGGAGACAAGAAAGATGCTGGAGCGGATGCTGGGATGGATACTGGTAAGGATGCTGCTCAGGATGCTGGTGCTGAGAAGTCTGAGAAGGTTGGAGAAGATGCCGCTGTGTGAGGGCATTCAGGTGGGCGATGACGGATATACGTGCCAAGGCCAGAGCCCACCTTTTTAAATTTGAATGTTGGTCTGTGATCCCTTAAACAATTTACTTTTCTGCACCTGAACAATTTACATTTCCTGCATGCTTTTTGAACAATACAACAGTTGGAGGTGGATGGGTCTTGGTTTGAGATGAAACCTTCAACTGTTGGGTAAATATGGTAAGGAACTATTAGTGCTCTTAGTGGATGGGCCTTGTTTTGAGGTGAAACTAAGAGCACATCTTTTGGTATGTTAATAATATAACTTCTCTTTTGACTTTATTATTGTTGTCATTGATATACAAATTTTACTTGTGAAAACTGTTTGGTTTGAACATTTTTAGGAATATATTATAAACGTATCCTAGAAGATATCTTGATCAGAATATTGAAATACAACCTATAAATTGTCCAAATAAAAAGAAGAGATCATACCAGAGATTCTTAGAGAATCAATTTCAATCCTCCATTATAAGTTTGTCCCCAGTGCATACTTATAAACTTGGATCCATCCTTTGAATAGTATAACGTATGTCCCCTGTGTTCAACACAGAAACGCAAATGTATTCATACTTTGATTTGAATAAATTCCGAATACCCTAGGGCAAAACCCTTGATATCCTGAAATGAATCCTTAGCATATTGGGGATAAACCCTTAATATCTTGGGGATAAACCCTGATATCTGGGGATAAACCCTAAATTCCATGCGCTACAGGCGAGAGTGTATAAACTCCAATTCTTAGAAAGGTGAAAACCTTTAAACCTTAGAGAGTATGAAAATACTCTTTCGTGAGAGAGGGTGATCAATCCTCATATACCTTCAGGATCCAGGATATAGCCAACAGTAACGAAATTGTCAGCCACTTTTACATGAACTGGTCCCGCTACCTTGAACTATACCTAGATAACTTGCGCTCCAGGCGAGGTGTTTAAACCCAATTCGTAAGAAAGGTGAATACCTTTAAACCTTTGAAGGGACCAGGATCCCTTAAACGTGAGAGAGGGGGCCAATCCTCTAATCTTTCGAGTTATCCTGAGTACATATCCTGGAGCTATATCCTGAAACATATGCTGCAAAACAATTGTAAACTAAGGTGGGTGTTAGCTTGGCTAACACCCCTCCGATTCTTAAGTCAGTATTGGGTTCAAGATAATAAACAAATATATTTAAAATAGAATACATACCATTCCGAGATAGAAAATAAATTCTACTCTTACTTGAAATAGAGCTTTAAATGTATCGCATTCCAGGATCTTGGTAGCATATCCCCTTCCATATTCTTGAGTCGATATGCTCCTTTCCCTGCTTCTGACTCGACTTCATAAGGTCCTTCCCATTTCGGAGCTAGCTTGCCATCGGCAGGATTAGTGGTATTTTGAAAAGCCTTTCTTAGCACCCAATCACCAACTCGAAATCTTCTAGTCCTTATGTTCTTATTATATGCTCTGGATATTCTTTGTTGATATGCTGCTATCCTTAGTCTTGCTGCGTCTCTTTTTTCATCTACAATATCCAAATCTTGACATAAGACTTCAGGATTCTGTTCAGGATCCTGTAGGATAGATCTTGCAGTAGGTATCGTCATTTCTGTTGGAATCACTGCTTCCGCTCCAAATACCAAGGAAAACGGGGTTTGGCCGGTTGCATTCTTTACCGTTGTCCTATCAGCCCACAAAACAAAGGGTAACTCTTCTGCCCATCTTCCCTTTTTAGCTCCAAGCCTCTTCTTTAAGTTACTGACTATTATCTTGTTTGAGGATTCAGCTTGCCCATTCGCTTGAGGATGTAACGGAGTAGATGTGATCATTTTGATTCCCCAACTCTTGCAAAAGTCAGTAGTCCTTTTGCTTATAAACTGGGACCCATTATCACAAATGATCTCAGCTGGTACCCCAAACCTAGTCAGGATATTCCTCTTTATGAAGGATACTACTTCTTGGTCTCTAACTTGAACAAATGCTTCAGCCTCAACCCACTTAGAGAAATAATCCGTCATTGCTAACATAAAGACTTTTCCTCCCGGAGCTTTTGGTAACTTCCCTACTATATCCATCCCCCATTTCATGAATGGCCAAGGGGAAACTACAGGATATAGTGGTTCAGCTGGTTGATGTAGTATGTTACTATGCCTTTGACATGCATCACATCTTCGAGCATATTCTGCAGCATCTTTCCTCATCGTTGGCCAATAATATCCTGTCCTTAATACTTTCGAGAACAATGATCTGCCCCCAGTGTGATTACCACAATCCCCTTCATGTATATCCTGAAGTACTTCTTTGGCTTCAGGATCCTCCAAGCACCTCAAATACGATCCTGCAAGAGATTTCTTGTATAAAACATTATTTATAATAGTGAATCGTGATACCTTCATCCTAAATGCCTTAGGATTTTCATTTCCGGGGATGTGTCCTTCTTTAAGATATCTCACAATTGGAGCCATCCAGGATTTAGGATCCTGTTCAGGATATTCCGCTCCAGGATCCCGAATACCCGCTACTTCTTTATCCTGAGGATTCGTTGCAGGATATAAGACATGTAATATTGGTATTTGGGTCCCTTCAGGTATCCTGATCGATGATCCCAAATTTGCTAAGGCATCCGCTTCAGCATTATCCTCCCTTGGTACCTGTTCAAGTGTAAAAACATCGAAATATCCTGCTAATTTTTTGAGAATATCGAGATATTCAATTAATTTCTCACCCTTAACTGCATAGGATCCATTAAATGGTTAGTAATTAACAAAGAGTCAACATATACTTGCAAATTTTTGATACTCATGCTCTTAGCCAACTCTAATCCTGCAATTAAAGCCTCATACTCTGCTTCATTATTAGTAGCAGGAAATTCACATCTAATAGCCTGGGGTAATATGTCCCCCTGTGGCGATTTTAGTAGTATTCCCAATCCTACTCCTCTTACATTAGATGCACCATTAGTATATAATGTCCAGGATCCTGAGGATTCTCCTAACTGTTGAACTTCTAGGTCTACCTCATCCTGAATGTCACTACTAAAATCAGCCACAAAGTCAGCTAAAGCTTGAGACTTTATGGCATTTCTAGGTTCATATACTAAATCATAAGCACTCAACTTTACTGACCACTTAGCCATCCTGCCTGACATTTCTGGTCTAAAATGTCCTGTTTCTCCGCAATTATAGCAGACTCTTGTTTTCTTTCTGCATTCTTCTTCGCGATGTCCTGTCATTTTGCAGAAGTTGCAGATTACATTACATTTTCGAAAATGATTCTTTTTGCAATTTCTGCAAAAAGGCGGTTGTGCAGATTGTCTCCTTCCTCTTTTCTTGAACCTATTATTATCATTACCCACACGAAATCCTTGGGTAATCTTTTGAGCCAATTCCTTCTTTCGATCTTCTTCTCTTGTGCGTACTAGTTCATCAGTTAGGGTATTAGCTAGTTCCACAGCATCGTCAATAGTGCGAGGTCTCGCAGCTTTAACGATATTGCGAATTTCACTAATTAATCCCCAAATGTAGCGAGAAATGAGTACCGGTTCTGGCGAAGCCAGTGTAGGTACTACTCGAGCATATTCAAAGAATGTCGATGTATAACCACGACACTCTATTCCTATCATCCGATGATTTAGGAACTTATTCGCCATTTGTTCCTTTTCATATTCAGGACAATATTTTCTTTCTACCAGATTTTTAAATTCTTCCCAGTTCATAGCGTAAGTCATCCTTCTTCCTTTTGCTTGTAACACCGTGTTCCACCATTCTAGCGCCCCTTCTTTGAATAAATTTGATGCATACATCACCTGATCTTCTTCTGAACACTTACTTATTGCAATTACTGCTTCGGTTTTCTCTAACCAACGCAGTACTGCAGTTGCTCCTTCATTGCCTGCAAATTCAGCAGGTTTGCAAGCAAGAAATTCTTTGAAAGTACAACCAGGCGTTGCAGCTTTCATTTTCTTAGGAGGTGGAGCCTGTCGTGGACTATTATTGTCATGATTGCCGCCTCCATTTACACTATGACTAAAATTATCTTCCTGAGTGCGTTTACTAGGAACGATTTGTTGCGGTTCAATTGGATTCTTTATAGCAGCAACGAATGTTGGAATAGCATTGGCTATCCCTTGAGCAACGATATTTTCTATATCTTGTCTAGTCATATACTGGTTTTCCTGATTTTGTTCAGATTGATTCCCTTCATTAACTGGTTCGTTACTAGCGTTTTCCATCTGATAATTATTATAAATATAACTATTAGTATCAAATGATTGTAAAATAAAAACAATTGCATAGAAGCACATAAAATCTTACAGCACATACATATATATATCCAAAATCGTCGATGTTTCGACTTCTATTATATATGCATCCATACACACCGTTTATCTTACAATGTTTTATTTCCCATTTTACAGAGTTATATTTAACTATTATTATTATTATACAACCATGCTTCTCAACCCCATTCTTCTTTTGGTCAACTAACAGTTTAGTAGCGACGCTCCCTTTCGTCGTATTTCCAGGAAATTTGCTCCCCCATTTCCCGGATCCTATTCCCTGTACTTATCAATTCTTCACCGTACTGACGAAGTTCGGCTAAGTTTTCGTTACTCATTGGAGGATTGGGGATAGGTTCTGGATCCCACTGTGGAAGGAAAGAATAAGGACTATTGACGATATTTTCGAATTGCCAGTCATTTGTCCACCATTCTTCCATTTGACCTAAGGGTCGAGTGTGGATTAGTGGGTCTGGAATAGCTGGTTCCAGATTCATAGGAAGTTGGGTTTCTAGGTAAGGATATAGATTATTATGGATAGGGCTAATGACATCACAATTTGCCAGTAGACGGTCTATTTCGTCTTGAAATGTGATTTCTTCAAATTGTCTATAACTCTCTCCAATTTCTATTCCTTTTTGTTTGTAATCTTCCCTGATTTCTATCTCTGCCGGTTTAGAACTTTCTCCGATTTCGATTCTTTTTCCTTTGTCTATAGGGTTTTCTATTTTAGGGAGTTTCCTAGTAGCTGGCTTTCTCCTGCGCACTTTCCTCCATCCTACATATCTTCTTTTCTTTTTAAGTTTTGCTTTTTCCAGCGGTGGAGCTTGGAATTCCAGTGGTTCCTCTATGTCAGCAATATAACCAGTAAAGTCGTGGGAGACTTCAATTGGTACTGGGTAGAGGTTGAGATTCTGAAATGCTTCCGATATCTCATTCATGCTGGATAGCATATATGCAAAATGCACAAAAATGCTAAGTTAAAACTTTGGAACAAAGTTTAACAAATAAACATTAAAGTTTATTGCATATTGACTTGTACAAAAGATTACAGGAAAGTGAACACACTATAATTTATTTATTTACTAGGGATTAATTTTCTACTAAACCAGGCTTATTGATATTTTAGAGATTTGCATTTTCTGCTACGGTAGCTAACATATAAAGGTTTGCCCATTTTTCATCCAATGTATCCTCCCAAGGTGACCTATTTTCTAATTTCTGGATTTCTGGATTAAACCTCACTTTCTTGACTTGGGGTTTCTTTATTTTCTCATGTCCCTTTTTAAGAATTGAATTTCTTTTATCTTGGGTAAGAGGATTTTCATAATTTGCTTTACGGACAAAAATTCCTTCTTCCAGATCTGCTACTTGTTTGGAAGAAGAGGTTCCTTTTTCTGTGGGTGCAGTATCTAATTTGTGGTAGATAGCAGAAATCTTTTGCTTACCCATACTGTAACTCAATAATTAATCAGTTAATAAAACACATTTTCACAGAATAGCAATTAAATTTCCTAATTATTTTAATAGGCTAAAATCAATAATAAGCTTAAATCAGTGGCTCTGATACCACCTTTTTCTGTCACGGCCCCCGGCCCGGTTTGACCCGTTTCAGGAGCCGCGGGACAGAAATCCCGTGGTATCTAATTAACTGACAGCGGAAGTCTTTTTAAACAGGATCGATTTGTATTAAAACTGCTCGTTTATAAATAATATAGGGATAAATCCCATAATTTACAAATACTTGATTTCACTGGGAAATCCTTTATTTCTTAAAACATGTTTCTTTATTTATTTACATTGAGCCACTTTCTAAGCTTGTAGTGCTTCACGGCACTTTTCCTTTGCTCATAACAGATCACCTGAAACATGTTTGAAAAAGGTTTTATCAGCAGGGAAATACTGAGTGAATCATTCAGTTTTACTAAAGCTACACTTTTGTTATAATTTACAGTATTAAGAGAGATTACAATGTTTCAGGTATCAAACCAACTACCCACAGTACTTGTCACTCGAACACACATTGGCTATCTCGTTGTCCAATGGTGTCTGTGACTATGGTCATATCACTCATTGGCTAACTCGTTGTCCAATAGTGACGGATATCAAGTAATGTATACAAAACCCCATATACCGGCTGTAACTTGGTGATTACATAAACTTAATCACTGTAATTATAATCTTTGAAAATAAACATGATTTTGAAAGTAATTTTGATAAAAAGAGAATGACTCACTTTGTAGATTTAACGAGCAGAATATAAGCCTACTGATTAGCCTTGATTAACCTAATTTAATTAACAATGCACACACAATAGGTTAGTAACTAATACAACAGTTACGACAATTCACGAGATTAAACCCTCACAACAATTTATTAGTGCAATACTTAGTAATTCAGCGGATTTACAACGAATGACAGAGTATAGTCCGAATTCGAGCAGTACTCAAACATTCAAGTCGAAATCACTATGAATTAACCAAGTATAATCTCAATTTGAGCGGCACTTAATCAATCGTTGGATAGTTATAATCGATCGGACGTTGAATCGTAATAGTGATCGAGTTATTACCCTGATTGTGGCAGCAATTAGTGATTGTGTGTGTTAAGTGTACTGTTTCTGCGATAACTTCTTCTACGAAACTCGAATTTTCGTCGTTCCAAAGACAGATTTCAAGTTCCAAGGCCGACTATTTATACGTGAAATGTGCACCTCCCGCGTGTCGCGGAAGATGACATGGTCCCTGTCGTGACACGCCTGGGGTAACAACCTACCCTAGGTTAGCCTAGTCACTAGTATAGGCTTGCTGAGTAACTGTTTGAACGTAACTGAATTTTGACAGCGAGTTTCGAAGATAATTATCAAGTAGGGTTTACCCCCCCCCCCCTTGAGTTTTAGGGGCCCTAATTCTAATTTCAATTGTTCTGAAAATTTTAGGGATTATGCAGAATCTCTTGGGTTTCTCAATTAGGGTTTCCTATTGACCAAATTATAATAATAATTAGGACTTTTGATGAGAGTTGTTACATTCTCCCCACCTTAATAAAATCTCGTCCTCGAGATTTACTGGAATAAATGAGGATACTTTTTCTTCATTTCTGATTCCAGCTCCCAAGTGTATTCAGCTCCTCTCTTTTAATCCCATCTGACTTTGACCAAAACTAGTCGTTTACGTTTGAGAAACTTGATCTTTCGATCCTCAATTTGAAGAGGTTTCTCAACAAATTTCAGCTTTTCGTTTACCTCAATATCTTGAAGAGGTACTATCAGTGATTCATCTGATAAGCATTTCTTAAGATTGGATACATGAAATACATCGTGTACTCCAGCTAATTCTTCTGGTAGTTGTAAACGATAAGCAACCGGTCCTATTAGTTGGATTACTGGAAATGGTCCTACGTATCTTGGACTTAGTTTTCCTTTCTTACCGAATCGGACTACTCCTTTCCAAGGAGAAACTTTTAACATTACTCTGTCTCCAACTTGGAATTCTAATGGCTTGCATCTGTTGTCTGCATAACTCTTTTGGCGATCTCGAGCCGTCTTCAGTCTTTCCTTGATTTGAGTAATCTTATCAGTTGTTTCTTGCACTATTTCAGGACCTGATAATTGATTTTCTCCTATTTCTGCCCAACAAACTGGAGTTCTGCACTTTCTTCCATACAGTGCCTCGAATGGAGCAGTTTCGATGCTTGAATGATAACTATTATTATAGGAGAATTCAATTAATGGTAAGTGATCATCCCAATTTCCACCAAAGTCTATTACACATGCTCGGAGCATGTCTTCTAGAGTTTGGATCGTTCTTTCACTTTGCCCATCCGTTTGAGGATGATATGCAGTACTCAGATTTAGTCGAGTTCCCATAGCTTGCTGGAAACTTTTCCAAAAATGAGAAGTGAAACGACTATCTCTATCTGATACAATGGAGAGTGGGACTCCATGTAAAGATACCACTTCGTCTACGTACAACTTGGCTAACCTTTCCATGCTAAAGGTTTCTTTCATAGGTAGAAAGTGAGCTGATTTGGTTAATCGATCCACAATTACCCAAATCGCATCATTACCTTTTCTTGTTTTGGGTAACTTGGTAACAAAATCCATTGTTATAAGTTCCCATTTCCATACAGGCATCTCTAATTGTTGTAGTAGACCTGAAGGTTTTTGATGTTCTGCCTTAACTTGTGAACAAGTCAGACACTTAGAAACATATCTTGCTATATCTTTCTTCATTCCTATCCACCAGAAGTTTTTTCTTAAATCTTGGTACATCTTATTGTTTCCTGGATGCATAGTATACCTAGATTTATGGGCTTCTTCTAAAATCTTAGATCTTAAGTCTCCTTGCTTAGGTATCCAAATTCTACTTTTGTGGAATCTCCAAATTCCATCTGCTCCTTGTTCTAATTCCTTTATACGTCCTTTCATTCCTTCAGCATCATCCTTGATTGCTGTAGCTTGAACATTCTTTAATTGTTCTGTTAAATCTATATGTAGATTTAATCTGAGAGCACGAACTCGTCGTTGCTTTTCATGATACTTACGACTTAAAGCATCTGCAACTACATTTGCCTTTCCTTCGTGATACTGAATATCACAGTCGTAATCACTTAAAATTTCCATCCATCTTCTTTGCCTCATGTTTAATTCTTTTTTCCCAAATATATACTTTAAACTTTTATGATCTGTATAAACAGTAAACTTACTGCCATACAGATAATGTCTCCAGATTTTCAAGGCAAAAATTATGGCTCCTAATTCTAAGTCATGAGTCGTATAATTTTCTTCGTGCT
The DNA here is from genome assembly GCA_030545235.1 of Helianthus tuberosus. Lineage (NCBI taxonomy): Eukaryota > Viridiplantae > Streptophyta > Magnoliopsida > Asterales > Asteraceae > Helianthus > Helianthus tuberosus. Next base: position 50,539,992 of record CM060366.1, read on the forward strand.
TTTTCAACTGCCGGGAGGCATACACAATTACCTTCTTGCGTTGCATCAACACACATCCGAATCCTAATTTTGAACCATCACAATATACTTCAAAATCTTCAGTTCCTTCTGGTAAGGCCAAGATTGGAGCATTGGTTAATTTATGCTTTAATATTCTAAAGGCTTCCTCTTGCTTATGTCCCCATTCAAACTTAACGGCTTTACAAGTTAACTTAGTTAAAGGTACAGCTATCTTAGAGAAATCTTTTATAAATCGTCTGTAGTATCCAGCTAAGCCTTGAAAACTTCTAATTTCCATAGCTATTTGTGGGACCTTCCATTTGGTGATTGCTTCTATTTTAGCAGGATCTACGTGAATTCCTTCATGATTCACCATATGGCCTAAAAATTGCACTTCCTTTAACCAAAATTCACACTTCGAGAATTTTGCGTAAAGCTTTTCCTTTCTTAACAAAGTTAAGAGTGCATGCAAGTGTTTGCAATGTTCTTCCTGACTTTTAGAATAAATAAGTATATCATCTATGAAGACAATTACAAATTTATCCAAGTATGGTTTACAGATTCTATTCATCATGTCCATGAATGCTGCAGGTGCATTCGTTAACCCAAAGGGCATGACTGTAAACTCATAATGACCATACCTAGTTCTGAAAGCAGTTTTAGGTATGTACTTTCAACTGGTGATATCCGGATCTTAAATCTATCTTAGAAAAATATCTAGCTCCTTGAAGTTGATCAAAAAGATCGTCAATCCTAGGTAATGGGTATCGATTCTTAATTGTAACCTTATTCAATTCTCTATAATCAATACACATTCTCATCGAACCATCCTTTTTCTTAACAAACAACACTGGTGCTCCCCAAGGGGATGAACTAGGTTGTATAAATCCTTTGCTTAATAATTCATCTAACTGCTTTTTCAATTCTAGCATTTCGGTGGGTGCTAATCGATAAGGTGCCTTGGCTATCGGTGTAGTTCCCGGAATTAGATGAATTCTAAACTCTACTTCCCTATCTGGTGGTAACCCAGGTAATTCTTCTGGAAAGATGTCGGGGTATTCTGAAACTATAAGGATATCTGCAAGTTCCTTACTTTTAGTGTTACTGATTACTGAAATCATATACACCATTTCTTGTTTTCTTGAATAACTGGCCAACTTCATGACTGAAATAAATTTCAGTGGCTTTCGTGGTTTGTCTCCTGTAATTAAAATTACCTCTCCTGTGGGAGTACTGATTTCTACCGAATTCTTATCACAAAGGATTCGAGCATGGTTGGCTATTAACCAATCCATTCCTAACACTACGTCAAATTCGGCTAATTTCATAGGTAATAGGTTTGCAGAAAACTTATGACCTAACAGTTCTATCTTTCCTTTTTGCAAAACCTTATTTATGTTAACAGAATTCTCATCTGCTGTTTCGACTGTAAAGATTTGCCTAAGGGTGGTTAAGGGTAAATTAAGGGCTTGGCAAAATGAAGTATTAATAAAACTTTGGTTTGCACCAGAGTCAAATAATACTTTTGCATAAACGTCGTGGACCAAAAACGTACCAGCTATAACGTCAGGGATTAATTCGGCTTCCTGGGTGGTTAGCTGGAATGCTCGAGCATTCTTCTTAGTAGCTCCGTCGGCTGTCTTGGATTTGTTATCTGCTGGCTTGACCAATTTAGGACATTCTGGTCTAAAATGTCCTGTTTCTCCGCAATTATAGCATACTCTTGTTTTCTTTCTGCATTCTTCTTCGCGATGTCCTGTCATTTTGCAGAAGTTGCAGATTACATTACATTTTCGAAAATGATTCTTTTTGTAATTTCTGCAAAAAGGCGGTTGTGCAGATTGTCTCCTTCCTCTTTTCTTGAACCTATTATTATCATTACCCACACGAAATCCTTGGGTAATCTTTTGAGCCAATTCCTTCTTTCGATCTTCTTCTCTTGTGCGTACTAGTTCATCAGTTAGGGTATTAGCTAGTTCCACAGCATCGTCAATAGTGCGAGGTCTCGCAGCTTTAACGATATTGCGAATTTCACTAATTAATCCCCAAATGTAGCGAGAAATGAGTACCGGTTCTGGCGAAGCCAGTGTAGGTACTACTCGAGCATATTCAAAGAATGTCGATGTATAACCACGACACTCTATTCCTATCATCCGATGATTTAGGAACTTATTCGCCATTTGTTCCTTTTCATATTCAGGACAATATTTTCTTTCTACCAGATTTTTAAATTCTTCCCAGTTCATAGCGTAAGCCATCCTTCTTCCTTTTGCTTGTAACACCGTGTTCCACCATTCTAGCGCCCCTTCTTTGAATAAATTTGATGCATACATCACCTGATCTTCTTCTGAACACTTACTTATTGCAATTACTGCTTCGGTTTTCTCTAACCAACGCAGTACTGCAGTTGCTCCTTCATTGCCTGCAAATTCAGCAGGTTTGCAAGCAAGAAATTCTTTGAAAGTACAACCAGGCGTTGCAGCTTTCATTTTCTTAGGAGGTGGAGCCTGTCGTGGACTATTATTGTCATGATTGCCGCCTCCATTTACACTATGACTAAAATTATCTTCCTGAGTACGTTTACTAGGAACGATTTGTTGCGGTTCAATTGGATTCTTTATAGCAGCAACGAATGTTGGAATAGCATTGGCTATCCCTTGAGCAACGATATTTTCTATATCTTGTCTAGTCATATACTGGTTTTCCTGATTTTGTTCAGATTGATTCCCTTCATTAACTGGTTCGTTACTAGCGTTTTCCATCTGATAATTATTATAAATATAACTATTAGTATCAAATGATTGTAAAATAAAAACAATTGCATAGAAGCACATAAAATCTTACAGCACATACATATATATATCCAAAATCGTCGATGTTTCGACTTCTATTATATATTATATATGCATCCATACACACCGTTTATCTTACAATGTTTTATTTCCCATTTTACAGAGTTATATTTAACTATTATTATTATTATTATACAACCATGCTTCTCAACCCCATTCTTCTTTTGGTCAACTAACAGTTTAGTAGCGACGCTCCCTTTCGTCGTATTTCCAGGAAATTTGCTCCCCCATTTCCCGGATCCTATTCCCTGTACTTATCAATTCTTCACCGTACTGACGAAGTTCGGCTAAGTTTTCGTTACTCATTGGAGGATTGGGGATAGGTTCTGGATCCCACTGTGGAAGGAAAGAATAAGGACTATTGACGATATTTTCGAATTGCCAGTCATTTATCCACCATTCTTCCATTTGACCTAAGGGTCGAGTGTGGATTAGTGGGTCTGGAATAGCTGGTTCCAGATTCATAGGAAGTTGGGTTTCTAGGTAAGGATATAGATTATTATGGATAGGGCTAATGACATCACAATTTGCCAGTAGACGGTCTATTTCGTCTTGAAATGTGATTTCTTCAAATTGTCTATAACTCTCTCCAATTTCTATTCCTTTTTGTTTGTAATCTTCCCTGATTTCTATCTCTGCCGGTTTAGAACTTTCTCCGATTTCGATTCTTTTTCCTTTGTCTATAGGGTTTTCTATTTTAGGGAGTTTCCTAGTAGCTGGCTTTCTCCTGCGCACTTTCCTCCATCCTACATATCTTCTTTTCTTTTTAAGTTTTGCTTTTTCCAGCGGTGGAGCTTGGAATTCCAGTGGTTCCTCTATGTCAGCAATATAACCAGTAAAGTCGTGGGAGACTTCAATTGGTACTGGGTAGAGGTTGAGATTCTGAAATGCTTCCGATATCTCATTCATGCTGGATAGCATATATGCAAAATGCACAAAAATGCTAAGTTAAAACTTTGGAACAAAGTTTAACAAATAAACATTAAAGTTTATTGCATATTGACTTGTACAAAAGATTACAGGAAAGTGAACACACTATAATTTATTTATTTACTAGGGATTAATTTTCTACTAAACCAGGCTTATTGATATTTTAGAGATTTGCATTTTCTGCTACGGTAGCTAAAATATAAAGGTTTGCCCATTTTTCATCCAATGTATCCTCCTAAGGTGACCTATTTTCTAATTTCTGGATTTCTGGATTAAACCTCACTTTCTTGACTTGGGGTTTCTTTATTTTCTCATGTCCCTTTTTAAGAATTGAATTTCTTTTATCTTGGGTAAGAGGATTTTCATAATTTGCTTTACGGACAAAAATTCCTTCTTCCAGATCTGCTACTTGTTTGGAAGAAGAGGTTCCTTTTTCTGTGGGTGCAGTATCTAATTTGTGGTAGATAGCAGAAATCTTTTGCTTACCCATACTGTAACTCAATAATTAATCAGTTAATAAAACACATTTTCACAGAATAGCAATTAAATTTCCTAATTATTTTAATAGGCTAAAATCAATAATAAGCTTAAATCAGTGGCTCTGATACCACCTTTTTCTGTCACGGCCCCCGGCCCGGTTTGACCCGTTTCAGGAGCCGCGGGACAGAAATCCCGTGGTATCTAATTAACTGACAGCGGAAGTCTTTTTAAACAGGATCGATTTGTATTAAAACTGCTCGTTTATAAATAATATAGGGATAAATCCCATAATTTACAAATACTTGATTTCACTGGGAAATCCTTTATTTCTTAAAACATGTTTCTTTATTTATTTACATTGAGCCACTTTCTAAGCTTGTAGTGCTTCACGGCACTTTTCCTTTGCTCATAACAGATCACCTGAAACATGTTTGAAAAAGGTTTTATCAGCAGGGAAATACTGAGTGAATCATTCAGTTTTACTAAAGCTACACTTTTGTTATAATTTACAGTATTAAGAGAGATTACAATGTTTCAGATATCAAACCAACTACCCACAGTACTTGTCACTCGAACACACATTGGCTATCTCGTTGTCCAATGGTGTCTGTGACTATGGTCATATCACTCATTGGCTAACTCGTTGTCCAATAGTGACGGATATCAAGTAATGTATACAAAACCCCATATACCGGCTGTAACTTGGTGATTACATAAACTTAATCACTGTAATTATAATCTTTGAAAATAAACATGATTTTGAAAGTAATTTTGATAAAAAGAGAATGACTCACTTTGTAGATTTAACGAGCAGAATATAAGCCTACTGATTAGCCTTGATTAACCTAATTTAATTAACAATGCACACACAATAGGTTAGTAACTAATACAACAGTTACGACAATTCACGAGATTAAACCCTCACAACAATTTATTAGTGCAATACTTAGTAATTCAGCGGATTTACAACGAATGACAGAGTATAGTCCGAATTCGAGCAGTACTCAAACATTCAAGTCGAAATCACTATGAATTAACCAAGTATAATCTCAATTTGAGCGGCACTTAATCAATCGTTGGATAGTTATAATCGATCGGACGTTGAATCGTAATAGTGATCGAGTTATTACCCTGATTGTGGCAGCAATTAGTGATCGTGTGTGTTAAGTGTACTGTTTCTGCGATAACTTCTTCTACGAAACTCGAATTTTCGTCGTTCCAAAGACAGATTTCAAGTTCCAAGGCCGACTATTTATACGTGAAATGTGCACCTCCCGCGTGTCGCGGAAGATGACATGGTCCCTGTCGCGACACGCCTGGGGTAACAACCTACCCTAGGTTAGCCTAGTCACTAGTATAGGCTTGCTGAGTAACTGTTTGAACGTAACTGAATTTTGACAGCGAGTTTCGAAGATAATTATCAAGTAGGGTTTACCCCCCCCCCCCCCCTTGAGTTTTAGGGGCCCTAATTCTAATTTCAATTGTTCTGAAAATTTTAGGGATTATGCAGAATCTCTTGGGTTTCTCAATTAGGGTTTCCTATTGACCAAATTATAATAATAATTAGGACTTTTGATGAGAGTTGTTACAAATATCCTGCGTACAAAATGGTTAGCCACATATAACGTTATTACCAGAGCATCATGGTGAGGATCCTGGACAGTATCCCTGTCATCAGCATCAAATGTGATCACTTTGTCAGTTGTGAGGGTAGTCATCCTGACAAGTTTGTCTCCCCTTTCGGCCTTAGCTTCTTTTGCATGTCTCTTTGCCGCCGAATACGAAGTCCCACAAATGTCGGATCCTCCCGAAATGAAGTTGATTATCTTGGCATCCGCGGGAGGTGATGCTGCTCGCTCAGGATCCTTCTCAGTATCCTGACCCTTATTCTTCTTTCTTCCTAAGAGATCTTTCAGATATCCCTTGCTTAGAAGATAGCTTATTTCTTTCCTTAGAGCAATGCAATCCTCAGTCACATGTCCGAAATCTTCGTGGAAAGCACACCATTTTGACTTATCTTTCCAATCAGCTTTTTGTTGACTCTTTCGAGGCCACCTAGCCTTGTCTCCTAGACCCTGCATGGCATACATCAATTCAGGAATGTTAACAGAAAAGCAACATTCAGACAACTCAGGATACTCTTCAGGATCCTCTTCTTCGACAGCATTCACTCTCTTATTTTCATTTCTGCCATATGGCTTAGGCCGGTATGGCTTGAATGAGGATTCAGACTTCCTGTTAGTCGACTCATAGGTGTTGGATGAGTTCATTCTCTCTTGCATCTTCCTATCATCCTCCAATAGAATATATCTTAGGGCCCTGTTTCGAGCTTCATCCAAGTTCCTGCATGGGTTCATTACAAGATCTTGATAAAATTGAGAATCTTTTTGCAGCCCCATCTTGAAAGCTTGCACAGCTGTTGCAACATCAAGATGTGGAATGCCTAGGTATTCCCGGCTGAACTTGTTCACATAATCCCTAAGGGATTCCTGAGGCCCCTGTGTTATCCTGTAGAGGTCACTTGTTAGTTTCTCAAAGCTTCTACTACAAGAAAACTGACTATTAAATAAATTTACTAAGTGAGCAAAAGATGTAATCGAATGCGGAGGCACATTCAAGAGCCATTTCAAGGCTGATCCTGTTAAGGTAGAACCAAAACCCTTGCACAAGCATGCTTCCTTGAGATCCGGAGGGATAGGGTTAATCTCCATTCTTTCCCTATACTTAGCAATATGCTCCCCAGGATCCGTAGTTCCGTCGTAAAGCTTCATGTTGGGGGTTTGAAATCTCTTTGGGATCTCAGCATCACAAATAGGATATGCAAAACGAGATATCTTGTGGCTGTCTTGGGACACTTCCGGGATTGGCTGGACCACTCCAGGTACACTAGATATCATATCCTTCAACTTATGAAGTTCCCTAGTAAGTGCTGATGTTACACCTGTATCCTGCAAAGATCCACTATTGTTAGTAGCATGAGTATTATTATTATTTGACACGTTACCCGTCGGAGGATTTTGCCCATATCCTGAAGCATATCCTGAGCTCCTCATGGTTGACATCCTGACCGAGGAGGATATTTCAGGAGTATGATTCTGAGGAAGGCTGGGCACAATATTCCCCCTGTTATCCTCAGTATACACAGCTGAACTGAAGTTCAAAGTTCTGGGTTGTAATGGAGTGACAATATCCTCAGCAGATCTGCTCGAGCCAGACTTCAGGAGTTGTATTTCCCTCAATAGCATTTGGTTTGTTTCCTGTTGCTGCCTCATTTGTTCCTGCACACTTCCAAATAAGGTTAGAATTTCATCATTAGAAGCTAAAACGGGAGCAAATTCCTGAACACTGCGAGTAGGGATAATATCCTGAGGTCGTGAAGAGGCTGGCATCCTTGGAGGAGGTGGTGGAAGCACCGAACCGGTAGTAGCAGAAGTCATAGCAGACACAGTGGAGGAACTCATGTTTGATCTTGAGGCCATTGTAAATAATGCGGCAAAAAGTTTTGAAAATAGAAAACCGATTAACGATTTCCCAAAGATTTTTAGCAAAGAGAGCACCACTTGCCCCACGGTGGGCGCCAAATTGTTTTGGTCAAAAATTACCGAAGCAATTAAGTGATCAAATTAGTAAAGTGAGGTAGTGTGCTAGAAAGTGTGTTGAAAATATGCTGGTTAAGTTATTTAGAAAATCAGTATTCAGGATACGGCTCAGGATATTGAGCTGTATCTATGATCAAACTATGAGCAAAAAGTAAAGTAAATGACACGAGATGTACGAGGAAAGCCCTTGATCAATCTAGATCGCCGGCATAAAACCTCGGGAGCTGACAATCGCAGCTGCCTTGTTCTTCTTATTGCTTCAAACGTCAGGATACAGTGCAGGATATAGACCAGATCGCTAAGTGTTACAATGCTTTTGTATGAAAGTGAAAATTGCTAGAGAGCGAGTGTTAGAGTGTAGCCAGTGTGAATGTGATGTCCTATTCGATCTGGTATACCCACCTATTTATAGTTACAAATTAGAAACTAAAATTCCTATAAATAAGGGATGCTCCCGAATATTCCATAAATAGCCGTTTGGAACCAAATAAAGCGGGCTTAACGTCTTTCCTTGAACAACTTGGACCGAGTCTTCCGTGGAATGAGTCCTTGTGAACGTTGCTAGCTTCTAACCCACGTACCTGCACATAATCCGTTAGTAATCCTGAGGATACCATTCAGGATGTTACCAATATCCTAAACCAGCAACCTGGATGTAAACAGATACTATATAACCAAGATATAAATCAAGATATTTTCCAAGATATGGGCTCAGAATTTCACCCATAACAGGATTCATGTTAAAACAAATTATCCTGTCAAAAATGTGCTTAGGAAACCAGAGATGTCAGGCAGGATGGCCAAGTGGTCAGTAAAGTTGAGTGCTTATGATTTAGTATATGAACCTAGAAATGCCATAAAGTCTCAGGCTTTAGCTGACTTTGTGGCTGATTTCAGTAGTGACATTCAGGATGAGGTAGACCTAGAAGTCCAACAGTTAGGAGAATCCTCAGGATCCTGGACGTTGTATACTGATGGTGCATCTAATGTAAGAGGAGTAGGATTGGGAATACTACTAAAATCGCCACAGGAGGACATATTACCCCAGGCTATTAGGTGTTAATTCCCTGCTACTAATAATGAAGCAGAGTATGAGGCTTTAATTGCAGGATTAGAGTTGGCTAAAAGTATGAGTATCAAGAATTTGCAAGTATATGTTGACTCCTTGTTAATTACAAACAATTTTAATGGATCCTATGCAGTTAAGGGTGAGAAATTAATCGAATACCTCGATATTCTCAAGAAATTAGCAGGATATTTCGATGTTTTTACACTTCAACAGGTACCAAGGGAGGATAATGCTGAAGCAGATGCCTTAGCAAATCTAGGATCATCGATCAGGATACCAGAAGGGACCCAAATACCAATATTACATATCTTGTATCCTGCAACGGATCCTCAGGATAAAGAAGTAGCGGGTATTCAGGATCCTGGAGCAGAGTATCCTGAAAAGGATCCTAAATCCTGGACGGCTCCAATCATGAGATATCTCAAGGAAGGACACATCCCCGGAGATGAAAATCCTAAGGCATTTAGGATGAAGGTATCACGATTCACCATTATAAATAATGTTTTATACAAGAAATCTCTTGCAGGACCGTATTTGAGGTGCTTGGAGGATCCTGAAGCCAAAGAAGTACTTCAGGATATACATGAAGGTGATTGTGGTAACCACACTGGGGGCAGGTCACTGTTCTCGAAAGTATTAAGGACATGATATTATTGGCCAACGATGAGGAAAGATGCTGCAGAATATGCTCGAAGGTGTGATGCATGTCAAAGGCATAGTAACATACTACATCAACCAGCTGAACCACTATATCCTGCAGCTTCCCCTTGGCCATTCATGAAATGGGGGATGGATATAGTAGGGAAGTTACCAAAAGCTCCGGGTGGAAAAGTCTTTATGCTAGCAATGACGGATTATTTCTCTAAGTGGGTTGAAGCTGAAGCATTTGTTCAAGTTAGAGACCAAGAAGTAGTATCCTTCATAAAAAGGAATATCCTAACCAGGTTTGGGGTACCAGCTGAAATCATTTGTGATAATGGGTCCCAGATTATAAGCAAGAGGACCACTGACTTTTGCAAGAGTTGGGGAATCAAAATGATCACGTCTACTCCGGTACATCCTCAAGCGAATGGAAAAGCTAAATCCTCGAACAAGATAATTGTCAATAAATTAAAGAAGAGACTTGGAGCCAAAAAAGGAAGATGGGCAGAAGAATTACCCTTTGTTTTGTGGGCCGATAGGACAACGGTAAAGAATGCAACTGGCCAAACCCCATTTTCCTTGGTATTTGGAGCAGAAGCAGTGATTCCAACGGAAATGGTGATACCTACTGCAAGATCTATCCTACAGGATCCTGAACAGAATCCTGAAGCCATATGTCGAGATTTGGATACTATAGATGAAAAAAGAGATGCAGCAAGGCTAAGGATGGCAGCATATCAACAAAGAATATCCAGAGCATATAACAAGAATATAAGGACTAGGAGATTTCGAGTTGGTGATTGGGTGCTAAGAAAGGCTTTTCAAAATACCACTAATCCTGCCGATGGCAAGCTAGCTCCAAAATGGGAAGGACCATATGAAGTTGAGTCAGAAGCAGGGAAAGGAGCATATCGACTCAAGAATATGGAAGGGGATATGCTACCGAGATCCTGGAATGCAATACACTTAAAGCTCTATTTCAAGTAAGAATAGAATTTAATTTCTATCTCAGAATGGTATGTATTCTGTCTCTTTTAAATATATTTGTTTATTATCTTGAACCCAATATTGACTTAAGCATCGGAGGGGTGTTAGCCAAGCTAACACCCACCTTAGTTTACAGTTGTTTTGCAGCATATGTTTCAGGATGTAGCTCCAGGATATGCACTCAGGATAACTCGAAAGATTAGAGGATTGGCCCCCTCTCTCACGTTTAAGGGATCCTGATCCCTTCAAAGGTTTAAAGGTATTCACCTTTCTTTCGAATTGGGTTTAAACACCTCGCCTGGAGCGCAAGTTATCTACGCCTAGTTCAAGGTAGCGGGACCAGTCCATGTAAAAGTGGCTGACAATTTCGTTACTGTTGGCTATATCCTAGATCCTGAAGGTATATGAGGATTGATCACCCTCTCTCACGAAAGGGTATTTTCATGCTCTCTAAGGTTTAAAGGTTTTCACCTTTCTAAGATTTGGAGTTTATACACTCTCGCCTGTAGCGCATGAAACTCAGGGTTTATCCCCAGGATATCAGGGTTTATCCCTAGGATATTAAGGGTTTATCCCCAGTATGCTAAGGATTCATTTCAGGATATCAAGGGTTTTGCCTCGGGGTGTTCGGAATTTATTCAAGCCAAAGTATGAATACATTTGCATTTCTGTGTCGAACACAGGGGACATACATTATACTATTCAAAGGATGGATCCACTGGGGACATACTTATGATGGAAGGTTGAAATTGATTCTTTAAGAATCTCTGGTATGATCTCTCCTTTTTATAATTTATAGATTGTATTTCAGTATCCTGAGCAGGATATTTTTCAGGATACACTTACAATGGGTTCCCAGATATGATCAAATGAGTAAAATTCATGTAATAAAGGTGTAATAACAAGAATAAAGCTAAAGGGAAGTTATATTAACATATCAAAAGATGTGCTCTTGGTTTCACCTTAAACCAAGGTCCATCCACCAAGAGCACAAATAGTTTTTTACCCTATGTACTTAACAGTTGGAGGTTTTGTCTCAAACTGAGACCCATCCACCTTCAACTGTTATATTGTTCAAAAGCAAAACGGACTAACGATGATGACCAAGGGCTTCGTCCTGAAACTCAGGATCCCTCCACCAATGGTCATCACATTGTTTAAGTGCAAAAAAGTAAAATGCAGGAAAAGTAAATTGTTTGAGGTTACAAGCCAACAATCAAATTTAAAAAGGTGGGCTCCGGCCTTGGCACATATATCCATCATCGCCCACCTGAATGCCCTCACACAGCGGCATCTTCCCCAACCTTCTCTGCCTTTTCAGCCTCAGTATCCTGAGCAGCATCCTCACCAGCATCTGTCCCAGCATCCTCTCCAGCATCCTTCTTATCTCCAGCCTTGTCTACCACATCTGCTGACTTAGAGGATTCTCCGGCTTCAGCAGGAAGTGGCACAGCTTTCCCTCCAAGCTCCTTCAGCTTGGCCACCCAGGATTCAACCGGCCAGGATAGGCATACAAGGCCTGTTTCCTTGGCCTCGTAGGCCATCTTGATGCGAGCCTGTAGCAGGGAGACGATAGCAGAGGCTTTGATTCCTTCCCGGAAAGAAACCATGGCCTGTTCGTGATCCATTTGGACAGTGGCAAGTTTGAGCTCAGCATCTTGGGTGACCTTCTTCAGCATGCCCTCGTAGTGCCGAGACTTTGCTTCAGCGATGGCACCTTGGTCGGCAACAGTACTTTCGAGCTGTTTAATCCTGGCTTCATGAAGTGCAGCAGTACCACATGCATCGTTGTATAGGTGGAGCAAATGCTGGAGGCCCTGCACATTAAATTCAGGTATGAGTCAGAATATATTAACCAGGATATCCTGTCAGGATATCCTATCAGGACATATGTGCAGGATATGTAGCAGGATATTACCTTGTTAAGGAAGGATGTCATTGGCTCTAAGGAGTCAGAAAAGCTGAGTTCATCGTAGGAGAACCCTTCTGGACCTGGAGCACTGACTTCAGGACCTTTCCTCTTTTTTGCTGTGGAAGCATGGGTCCTTGGATTAGCCTTAGGAGCCGGGAGCGGCTTGGAGCTGGTGGCAGCAGGGGTCTCTTTCTTGACCGTGACTGGAGTAGGGTAGTTGTCAAGTTCTTCAAGGTCTAGGTAGACTGGAACCTTGCTGGAGTCTGCATACAGGGAGTAAAATTTCTCCTAAGTATATCAAATAAAGAAATGTATGTACAGGATATTTTGCAGGATCCTTACCAGACATATTTACACTAGAAAGAGGACTTGGAGATGGTGGAGACGGGTTGAAACTTCTTTCAGCTTCTGGAAGGAGTCTGATGGCGTCAATCCTTTTTTGTGAATCAACAGGGGGAGGTGCAATCTTCCTAAAATCAGCTGCATGCACAACAGAAAAAAGAAAGTTGATCAATTCAGGATATGGAACAGGATAAGAGGCAGGATCATCCTTAAACCCTAAATCCTACCCTTTTTTAACCATTTCACCGGATATTCCGTTCCACCAGGGATTGAGTCTCTTTTTACAAAGAAGAACTTAGATTGCCAATTATCCTCGTTCCTGGTGGCACGAAGTATCAGCGGGTCGCCGGAGGTGGAATAAAACAAAAATCTACATGATCCGTGGCATCTAAGCCGGTAAGCTAGGGGGAGATCATGGACAGAAAGATCAGGGATGTGGTTTTTCTTGATCTGGTCAAGAACGGACAGAACACGCCAAAGCATCGGCATTGTTTGGCTAAAAGAGATTTTTGTAATGTTGAAGAATTCGGTGATGAAGTCTGGAAAGGGGAACTGTAACCCTAAGGTGAAGGGAAAGGCACTAAAGCACAACCATTCATTGGAGACCATATCCGACCGGATTTCCCTGTCGAACGGCCGGAATACTGTTCCTTCCAGAAAGATACCGGAGGATTTGAGAGCCGACAAGTGGGCACTATCAAAAGAGCATATCTCTTTCTCCGGTTCTTGGAGAAGATTCTGCTGGATAAATGTGGGAACCGGATCACCGGAACTGGATCTTGTCTGTCTCGGCATTTGATCGCCTGATTTTTTGACCGGAAAAGGATGATGAAGATGAAGATTAGAGAGAGAATGTTTACCTTTTTCCTTATCGGTAGTGATTAAAAAAGAGATGTGGATGAGAAGATATAGGGTGCAATGAGTAAATATAGGCTGAGTAGTTGCAAACGGTCACATCATGGGTCTTATCTCTTAATTGCTTTGATCTCCGTGAAAAATGTAACCGTTAGTGACAGGATACTAAACGGCAACATTTTTGGGGACAATTGTTATGGGTGAAATTCTGAGCCCATATCCTGAGAAATATCTTGGGTTATATGATATCTGTTCACGTCCGGGATGCTGATTCAGGATATTGGTAACATCCTGAATGGTGTCCTCAGGATAACTAACGGATTATGTTCAGGTACGCGGGTTAGAAGCTAGCAACGTTCACGAGGACTCATTCCGCGGAAGACTCGGTCCAAGTCGTTCAAATAATGACGTTGAAGCCGCATTACTCGGTCTACAACGTCAACAATGGAATATTCGGAGCATCCCATATTTGTAGGAATTTTCGTTTGTAATTCGTTACTATAAATAAGTGGGTATATCAGATCGAATAGGACATCACATGAACACTCACTACACTCTTACACTCGTTCTCTAGCAATTTTCACTGTCGCACAAAAGCGTTGTAACACTTAGCGATCTGGTCAATATCCTGCACTGTATCCTGACGTTTAAAGCAATAAGAAGAACAAGGCTGTTTTGGTCAAAAAATCTGTTGAGAATATTGCAACCAAACTCTAGATTACGGGGTATGATGCTCAAAAAGTGTAACAACAATGAGGATCACTTCAATGTGGAATGCACAAACAACACAAGGATTTATACGGGGAAAAAGCCCTTGATCAAGAATTGATCTCCGGCACAAAAAACCCCGGGTGATGGAAACTACCGATCACCAAGCTCAAATAAATGAATAAACGTTTACAACTTCGGATAGTAACGAGCTAGGTACAAGGATCACTACGGTGAAATGTGTAAAAAGTGTAAGTAATTGCTAAGTGTTTGAACGAGAGCTTGTATGAGCGTGTTTGCGAGTGTGTGTAACTGCCAAAATGACTAAGTGTCACTAACTAGCTCGTTACCCCTTTAAAATAAGAAAAATATCTAGTTAACAAACTCTCCGACTTTCGGGCCAAGCCTCCACGTTCTCCATAACGTCTAGTTTTGATCTAACACGTGCAGAATACTTCGGGAATATTCTCCAAGAATGCCGCTAAGACTTGGTCAAGCTTGTTATACCTGCGAGATGTTATAAAACATATGTAAACAATCGTCAGTATGAGGATCCTTAAAGTGATCCATGATCCTGATCCTAAAGCCCTTCTGAGGATCACCACCTGTCACAGAAGTAAGGATCACCAGTTAGGATAACGAATAAGGATCACTAATTGTTAGAAAATCCTCCCCTAACAATTGCCCCCAAAATATAAGGAGTGAAATTGTAAAATTAGCGAGTTATGTTTTCTTGATCTTATCCGTAACAAACTAACGGATATATAGCCGTTAATTTTGAACTAGCCGTTGCGATGATGATGTCACAGAAGTGACAACCTGCAAGATCATGATTATAAATAGAGATATAGATAGGATCAAATGCATTTAAATTTTCAGAGAAACTCCCTTTATAATCCACATTCCGAAGACGTTCAGGTATTCTCTTTCTCTATCCTTTTCCCTCTCTTGCTCTGTTTTTATCTTTCCATCAAAGATGTTGCTCCGAAGTTCTCCGGGCAAAGATCACAAGAAGGATAGCCCTTTGGAAAGTCAGAAAATCATCAAGGACTCAGCGAATGAAAAGTGTTGTTTTAACGACGCACAGATAGACAGAATCCGTTGCTGTTTTCCGGCGAATGCCTTTATCAGACCCTTTGATCCTACTACCCTTAGCGACTATGTTTCAGAAACATGGGTTGCATTTCCAGCCACTCCATTCACCATAGGATACACCTATCCTTTCCCAGAGTTTACACAATCCTTCTTTTCCCTTACCGGCATCTCTTATATCCAAGCCATGCCGATGATTTGGAGGGTCTTGTATACCCTGGAGAGGATCATCGAACAAGAAGGCATTGCTTTGGGCATGTCAGGATTGGCGGAGCTGTATGATCTCACTACTTTTGGTTCCCATCGTTATTTGTTCAAGCGAAAACCCGGTGCAGATCATCCTCTTCTGAAAGTCACCAAGAATGACAAAGACTGGAAACGTCGCTTTTTCTTTGTCAAGAGAGATTCTATCCAGGATGGAAAGGATCTTCCTAAAAATTGGGCTACCCATGGTAGGATGGAGGATCCTGATAAGGATCACCAGGAACTTTCTTTGATTGCAAGGATAACTTATATTTTTGCTTTCTTGTTTTGCAGCTATCACCGTTTCACGTATCCGCACATCACCTGAAACCAAGGATAGGCTCGCTGCTTTTTGGAAGCTTGATCCTGAAACAAGGACATTCAAGATAGACACCCAAGACTCACAAGAAGTATCCTCAGGTTCCATTACCATGTCGAGTAAGTATCCTGTCTTTCGCATAGTTTAAATATTAAAATAAATAGATAAATTGAAATAGGATAAGGATACTCATCTTGCTTTGAATGTGTAGGCGCTGGAAAACCTGTCAAGCCTGTTTCCCAATTCAACACAGCTGATCTTGATCTCGTACGACCCAGGAAGAAGAGGTCCACTACCAGTCCTAGCATCTCCATTCCAAGGGCACCCACTAAAGGAAAGGGTGTCAAGAAAAGGAAAACTTCTGATGCTGAAGATCTTCAAGGGCTGCCACTGATCCGCCACCAATTCCTTGAATACTTCAATGATGTAAGGATCCTTAACTTTGCCTAGGTATCCTACTCTTATGAGGATCACTTGACCTTGAACTGCCTTATCTTCTTTCTGCAGAAATTTGCTGAGATAGAGGATTACGTGGGCAATGTTGAGGAGTTGGACAAGAAAATAGCTGATCTCCAACAAGTTGCCGTGCTCAAAGATCTTGCACTTGCTGATGCTCGGAAGGAACTCCGGGATACCAAGCAGGAAATGGCCAAGGTGCTGGTCAACTTTGATTATGAAAAGCATGACCTCATCGAAAATACCAAGCTCTCTGCTGCCATCACAATGTATCAGACTAAGTTGAAGATGGCCCAGGAAGCTCAAGATCCTAGTTTCGACAAAAGCAGCTGGGATGTTGAAGGCTGGAAGGCAAGGTTGGCAGATCTTGAGGATGATGAGGAGGAGGCAGCTGATGTCCTGGCAATTGAGGCAAGTGGCAGTGGGAAGGATCAGGCTGGTGGTGATGATGCTGGTGGTGATGCAGCCAAGGTGTGAGCTGCACAATTGGGCGATGATGGATATATGTGCCAAGGCCGGAGCCCAATTTTTTAGTTTGATGGTCGTTTTTTGTGGTTGTGATGTTTAAGACAATTTCATGGGTTGTACTTTGAACAATAGGTTTTAGGATTAAGGATCATGTATGATCCTTTGGACAATAGGCAGGATTGCAATCGGTGGAGGGATCCTCTGTTTGGGGGATGAAGCCATTGTGATCCTGCCGCCTTTATATTCCTGCACTATCTTTGAACTCATTATCATGGACACCCTTTACCTACCCCAGCGGACGGGCCACGTTTTGCTGGTAGAAGCTCGGGTAGGTAATTTTGACAACCTTTAAAGGGTTAGTCTTATGTTAATAAATAAAAATTTAACCTTTTGTCGCTTATCTTGTATTTGTTATCCCTTTTAGTATGTTATTTTCCAACTGTTATAATGTTCAATTTGTTTATACTTATCAAGCCTTGAAAAACTAGAAAAGATATCCAAAAAGTTTAGGATATGAACAAGGATCACATATCCCATAACAGATAAGTTTTTTAAAAAATGACATGATTTAAAATTGATAAGTTCAGTTGTCAAGTATAAGGGTTATTTAAAAGAATAATGAATAGAATCAAAAGAGTTAAGGATCATACCTGAGGATCCAAGTTAGAATCCTAACCATAATAAGGATAACTATAAGATAAACCTTAGAGTGAAATAAGGATCAAGGATCCCTAACTGCCTATCTTCAATGACCTGAAATAGAGCATAACTTGGGACTAAGCCAATATAAGAAAAGAGTTAGCAACTGGGGACAAGCCCAAGGATAACTGGGGACAAGCCCAAGGATAACTGGGGACAAGCCCAAGGATCGTGTGTAAACTGGAGTATGGCCCTAACTGGCGACTATCCAAACTTAGTGACATGAAGATGCCAAAACCTTAGCTAACGTGAAAACGTTAGAAACCTTAGCTAACGTGAAAACGTTAGAAACCTTATGACCGGATGTATGGTACGTCTACCATTATACGTAGGATCCTAAGCATAGCCAGAACAATGGAATTATCAGCCCCTAGAACGAGTACTGGTCCCAAAGCCTTGAACTACACCAGGATCATCGTGCGCTACAGGCGGAATCTGGGGACAAGCCCAAATAACTGGGGTTAAACCCAAAGACGGATTGCTTCTGTGGATAACCAACGTTGTGCTAAGGATACCTGAACTTTCAAAACTTGAACTCACGTGAGAAATGGATAAAGGATACATGATCCTTATCCTAATATGAGAAAATAAAGAAATGAAATAGTTCAAGATTAGGATATTACCTGAATAAGGATCACCGATACTTTGAGGATCCTTTAAGGATATCCCTTTCACTAGGATCACCTCTGCCACGAGGATCCTTGTCACATGAAATATTTCTTCAAGTGAACAACATTCCAAGCTCTTGGTAGCAAATCACCTTCCATGGTTAGCAATCTATATGCCCCCTTTCCTGCTTCAGCTTCAATCAAATAAGGGCCTTCCCATTTTGGAGCCAATTTTCCATCGGCAGGATTGGTGGTATTCTGAAATGCTTTCCTTAACACCATATCTCCAACTTGAAACCTCCTGATCCTGACATTTTTGTTGTAAGCACCAGCCATTCTTTGTTGATAACTGGCCATCCTGATCCTAGCCATATTCCTGATTTCTTCAATAGTATCCAGGTCTTGAGCCAAGTTTTCATCATTTTCCTCAGGATCACGGGTACTTGTTCTAGCAGTAGGAACCACCATTTCTGTTGGGATCACTGATTCTGCCCCAAACACCAAAGAGAATGGTGTTTGACCAGTAGCATTCTTAGGGGTTGTCCTGTCAGCCCAGAGCACATAGGGTAGTTCTTCTGCCCACTTCCCTTTCTTGGATCCAAGCTTTTTCTTCAAATTGTTGATGATGATCTTGTTGGATGATTCTGCTTGGCCATTAGCTTGTGGGTGGACTGGTGTTGATGTTATCATCCTAATCCCCCAGCTGTCACAAAAGTTAGTGGTTCTGCCCCCAATAAATTGGGAACCATTATCACATATAATCTCAGAGGGAATTCCAAATCTAGTTATAATATTTCTTTTAATGAAGGATATAACTTCCTTTTCTCTAACTTGGGCAAAAGCTTCAGCCTCTATCCACTTGGAGAAGTAATCAGTCATAGCTAGCATGAATACTTTTCCACCAGGTGCCTTAGGGAGCTTGCCAACTATGTCCATACCCCATCTCATAAATGGCCAAGAGGAGGATATAGGATGCAATAACTCGGCTGGCTGATGAAGGATATTGATGTGTCTCTGGCAAGGATCACATCTTCTGGCATACTCCACAGCATCTTTCTTCATGGTTGGCCAATAATATCCTGTCCTCAGGATCCTTGAAAATAAAGCCCTGCCCCCAGTGTGGTTTCCACAATCTCCTTCATGGAAGTCTTTTAAAACTTCCTGAACTTCAGGATCCTCAATGCATCTTAAGTATGGTCCTGCAAGAGATCGTCTATACAACATATTATTCATAATTGTGAATTGAGATACCTTAGATTTGAAAGCCCTAGGGTTTTCTCCTGTAGGAATCTCTCCATGTTGTAAGTATCTCATAATTGGTGAGATCCATGATCTGGATCCTGAATAGGATTGAATATCCTCACTAGGGATAACTGCAGAATCATCTCCTATCTCCATAGTCTGGTGATCCTCGATAGCCGGGGTCAGGATATGGATAATAGGAATCTTGATATCCTCTGGGATCTTCAAAGATGATCCTAAGTTAGCCAATGCATCAGCTTCTGTATTTTCTTCCCTTGGTACCTGTGACAAACTAAAGGAAACAAAAGAGAGTGCCAAACTTTTGACTATCTCCAAATATTTGGTTAGTTTTTCACCTTTAACAGCATATGATCCATTAAAGTGATTTGTAATTAACAAAGAATCTACGTGTACCTCAAGATACCTGATCCCCATATGCTTTGCAATTTGCAAACCAGCAATTAAGGCTTCATATTCAGCCTCATTATTAGTGGTTTGGAACTCACAAGCTATAGAATGGGGTATTATGTCCCCCTGTGGCGATTTTAGTAGTATTCCAAGCCCTGTGCCTTTGACATTTGAGGATCCATCAGTGTGGAGTATCCAAGGATCCTTGGTCTCTTCTAGCTGCTGGACTTCTAGCTCAGCTTCTTCTTGTAGATCACTACTGAAATCAGCCACAAAGTCAGCTAATGCTTGGGATTTGATAGCTGTCCTAGGCTCATATCTTATATCATAGGCACTCAGCTTTACTGCCCACTTAGCCATCCTTCCGGACATCTCTGGTTTCCTGAGGACATTCTTAATTGGAAAATTAGTTTTAACAATGATAACATGAGTTTCAAAATAATGTCTTAACTTGGTAGATGCCATTATTAATGCAAGGATAAGTTTTTCAAGGTGTGAGTACCTGGATTCGGCATCAAGTAAACTTTTACTTACATAATAAACGGGATGTTGTGTACCTTGATGATCCTTAACAAGGACCGCACTTACTGCTTTTGAGGATACTGCGAGATACAAGGATAACACTTCACCTTTTTCTGGTTTCATTAAAGCCGGGGCCGAGGATAGGTAATCTTTGAGGGCTTTTAAAGCATTTTCATGCTTCTCCGTCCACTCAAATTTCTTGTTCTTCCTTAGGATATCATAGAATTCTTTACATTTCTCGGAGGACTTGGATATGAATCTGTTCAAGGCTGCTATCCTTCCTGTTAACCTTTGAACATCCTTAGCATTGGCCGGAGATTTGATGTTCACTATTGCTTTGATTTGTTCCGGGCTAGCTTCGATGCCTCTCTTAGTCACCATGTATCCTAAGAATTTACCTGCTTTAACACCAAAATGACATTTTGAAGGATTAAGCTTCATATTATATTTGTCAAGGATATCAAATGCTTCCTCCAAGTCTCGTAGGTGATCCTCAGCTTTTAAGGATTTCACCACCATATCATCTATGTAAACCTCCATAGTTTGTCCAATCTGATCCTTGAACATCATATTCACCAGCCTTTGGTACGTTGCACCTGCATTTCTTAATCCAAACGGCATAGCAATATAGCAATATATACCAGTTGGAGTCATGAAGGCTGTATCCTCTTGGTCGGATGGTTCCATTTGGATTTGTTGAAATCCAGATGAAGCATCCATAAAAGTTAACAGTTCATGACCCGCAGTTGCATCCACCATGGAGTCAATGTGGGGTAAAGGGAAAGGATCCTTGGGACATGCCTTATTTAAATCGGTAAAATCGACACATACCCTCCACTTTCCGTTTTTCTTTTGAACAACAACCACATTGGCCAGCCATCTTGGATACTTGACCTCTCTAATCATACCTGCCCGGAGCAATTTTTCTACCTCTTCCTGGATAATGGCATTCCTTTCTGGTGCAAACTTCCTTCTTCTTTGATGTATTGGTTTGAAGGATCTGTCGATGCCGAGTTTATGGGTGATAACATCTTTGGATATACCAGTCATGTCTTCATGTTTCCATGCAAAGGTAGTCTTTCTCCTTTTGAGGAAGGATATGAGGTCTTCTTTCATTTCGCCAAGGATCCCTGATCCGATATAGATTTTGGATTCAGGATCATCAGGATCCATGAGGATTTCTACCACATCCTGCTCTCTGGCCTCCAAGACATTCCTTGGAGGATACCTTGATTGCTATTGCTCCCTTGACTTCGAAGCTGGTTTCATCGATGAAGTGTAGCAATTCTTAGCTTCCTGCTGATCGCTATCAATCTTTACTATTCCCCAAGGACTAGGGAGCTTCACACATTGATGGTAAGTAGATGGGACTGCTTTCATATCGTGTATCCAGGGCCTACCAAGGATAACATTACAACAAGATAAACAGTCAATAACACAAAATTTTTGATAAGAGTGTAAGCCTTCAATATATATTGGGAGTTTAATGTCCCCCAGGGTGTTCTTAGTTTCGCCACTAAATCCCACGAGCACGGAGGATCTTCGTATGATCTCTGATTCAGGGATACCCATCTTCTTTAGAACGTCAAGCTGGATAATGTTCACTGAACTTCCTCCGTCTATTAGGATCCTGCGGACAAAACAGTTAGATATAAAAAGAGTAATAACTAAACCATCGTGATGAGGATCCTGGATATCAGTACGATCCTCTTCATCAAAGGTTATGACTTTTCCTTCGGAGACACTCGATGTTCGAACTGGTCTTTCTCCATTATCCATTTTAGTTTCCTTTGCATGCCTCTTAGCTGCTGAGAAGGATGTGCCACAAATGTCGGATCCCCCAGAAATAAAGTTTATCACTTGTGCATCTGCTGGAGGGGCTGGAGCCTTCTCAGGGATCCTTTCAGGATCCTGCGTCCTTGACTTTTTCCTACCCAACAACTCTTTTAGATGCCCTTTGCTCAACAAGTATCCAATCTCCTTTCTTAATGCAATGCATTCTTCTGTGAGGTGCCCAAAATCTTCATGATATGCACACCACTTTGATTTATCCTTAGTTGCAGCTGGCCTGTCATTCTTTCTTGGCCATCTAGCTTTATCACCTAGGTTCTGCATGGCAAGGATTAGTTCATTGTTATCAACACTAAAGCAATATTCAGAAATTGGAGGATAATCCTCATCATCCTCTTCTTGATCAATAGAATGCACGTTCTGATTATCAGATTTGTTGTAGGATCTGAACTTGTTGTTTCTGAATGAGGATCCTTGCTTATCCTGCTTTGAGGATCCTGTTATCCTCTCCTGAATCCTCTTGTCATCCTCTAGCCGAATGAACCTGAGGGCCCGGGTTCTTACCTCATCTAGGTTCCTGCATGGTGTCATAACAAGATCATCATAAAATAACGAATCCCTAAGCAGTCCCATTTTGAAGGCTTCAACAGCCGTGGCTATATCTAAGTTGGGAATGTCTAAGGATTCTTTACTAAATTTGGTAATGTAATCCCTTAATGATTCATTATGACCCTGGGTTATCCTATATAAATCACTAGTTAATCGTTCAAATTTTCTACTACAAGAAAACTGAATATTAAACAAGTTAACTAGGTTTGCAAATGAGGTAATAGAATAGGGAGGAAGACTTAGCAGCCACTTGAGAGCTGATCCAGTAAGAGTGGATCCGAATCCTTTGCATAAGCATGCTTCCTTTAACTTTTCTGGGATTGGATTGATCTCCATCCTCTCCCTGTATTGTGCTATGTGTTCTTCAGGATCCGTCGAACCATCGTACAATTTCATTGTAGGCACATGGAACCTCTTGGGTATCTCAGCATCACAGATTGGTGGTGCAAAGCGAGATATCTTGTGGCTCCCATCTGCAATCTCTGGAATAGGTTTGACTACTCCCGGAACACTCGAGATCATATCCTTTATCTTTTGTAATTCTCTGGCCATGGCATGATTGATACCTGGATCCTGCATAAGACCATGGTTAGTGGTATGAGAATTATTAAAAGTGTTACCTCCCATTGGATTCAAGTTAGGAAGAATAGAGGTCAATCCATATTGTTGAGACTCTGGAATGATCGAGGGACCGGTAGAGGCATTGGTCTGCATTGGAATAAAATCTCCTTGATGGACATCTGAACTTCCTGTTTGTAAACTCCTCAAGGATCCTGGCATCTGGAAGGATCCCTGAAACTGAGACGATCCTGGAACAAAGGAGGATCCTTGAACCTGGGATGATCCTGGAACGAAGGAGGATCCTTGAACCTGGGATGATCCTGGAACGAAGGAGGATCCTTGAACCTGGGATGATCCTGGAACGAAGGAGGATCCTTGAACCTGGGATGATCCTGGAACGAAGGAGGATCCTTGATGCTGCTGCATTCCTGAATATCCTCCTGTACTCGTGAGGGATCCCATATGCTGGGGATAGGATCCTGCTGGCTGGAAATATGAACCTAGTGCCTGGGTCATAGCTGTTGTTCCATAGTGCACTCCTTTTGGTCCACCCGCATATTGAATGTCTGGAACCACTGATGGCTGAGAAGTAATCACCGGAGTGTCAAAATTCAAAGATCTGGGCATCAGTGGGGAATGATCCTCTGCCGTTTTCTTCTGTTTCTTAATTTCATCAATCTCCCGGAGGATCCTTTCGTTGGTTTTATCCTGCTCTTGTGCATGATTCCTCATCTGCAAAATCAGGGCATAGAGATCATTAGTAGTAGGGTTAGTTGAAACAGAAGAAGTAGGTGGTTTTGAGAAAATGGGAGTCGGTTTCTTCGCAGCATTCTCTGTATTCTTCTGGGATCCAGAAGGTGGTGGAGGCAAAGGAGGAACGCCTTGTGAAGAAGTGAACGAAGGCATCAAGTTTGAAGCATTCTTCGCTGAGGAAGCCATTTGCTTGGTAGTAATGAACCGGAATGAGCACAGAAATGCGAATTCTTCTAAGGACAAAGCACCAATTGCCCCACGGTGGGCGCCAAACTGTTTTGGTCAAAAAATCTGTTGAGAATATTGCAACCAAACTCTAGATTACGGGGTATGATGCTCAAAAAGTGTAACAACAATGAGGATCACTTCAATGTGGAATGCACAAACAACACAAGGATTTATACGGGGAAAAAGCCCTTGATCAAGAATTGATCTCCGGCACAAAAAACCCCGGGTGATGGAAACTACCGATCACCAAGCTCAAATAAATGAATAAACGTTTACAACTTCGGATAGTAACGAGCTAGGTACAAGGATCACTACGGTGAAATGTGTAAAAAGTGTAAGTAATTGCTAAGTGTTTGAACGAGAGCTTGTATGAGCGTGTTTGCGAGTGTGTGTAACTGCCAAAATGACTAAGTGTCACTAACTAGCTCGTTACCCCTTTAAAATAAGAAAAATATCTAGTTAACAAACTCTCCGACTTTCGGGCCAAGCCTCCACGTTCTCCATAACGTCTAGTTTTGATCTAACACGTGCAGAATACTTCGGGAATATTCTCCAAGAATGCCGCTAAGACTTGGTCAAGCTTGTTATACCTGCGAGATGTTATAAAACATATGTAAACAATCGTCAGTATGAGGATCCTTAAAGTGATCCATGATCCTGATCCTAAAGCCCTTCTGAGGATCACCACCTGTCACAGAAGTAAGGATCACCAGTTAGGATAACGAATAAGGATCACTAATTGTTAGAAAATCCTCCCCTAACAAAGGCAGCTGCGATTGTCAGCTCCCGAGGTTTTATGCCGGCGATCTAGATTGATCAAGGGCTTTCCTCGTATATCTCGTGTCACCCCCTTTACTTTTTGCTCATTGTTTGATCGTAGATACAGCTCAATATCCTGAGCCGTATCCTGAATACTGTTTTTCCAAACAACTTAACCAGCATATTTTCAACACACTTTTTAGCACACTACCTCACTTAACTAATTTGATCACTAAATTGCTTCGGTAATTTTTGACCAAAACAAATGCTTCTAGTGAAAATTTGGTGATTCGGGTAGTGTCCGATTGTTCGGTTGGTTACCGGTTCGTTATGGTGCTAAACTATGCAGTTTAGTGTGCTTTATGTTACCTTTTGTGACAGTTTTGATTCCCGAAACTTAGGAAAGCATTTTGGACCATTTAACCATATTTCTGCATGATAATAAGTTGCTTAAATGCTGAATTTTGCTGAATTCAGCAATTTATGTGAGTTTTATGCACTTTCCGGCACTTAAACTATCACTAGGAAGGCAGTTTTATGATCTATACTTTCCTACACACTATACTAGTATGACTCTTGGTTTCTGGCTCATTCTGTGTCTTAATACCATGTTCAATCAGCATATGTATGTATATGATAATAATCAGAAAGCATTCATGTCATAAATGTTCAATCAGCACAGTCATTAAGGCACTAATCATTGCCTAATTATTGTACGGATACATGCAAATTTTAACAATTGTCACATGCCGATAGAAGCAGACAGCTTGGCTCCATCCATGAACTATGTCTTCTCCTTGATGGCTATGATCTCGGCAAGAATCAACTCCTTGTGCAAGGTGTTGTTATCCTTCTCTATGGATGAGATCTTCTTCTCCTTGGCAAGGACAATCTTCTGGAGGTCTAGGATCTTTTCATCAGCTTCAACTACGCGTTGGTCCAGGAGGATCTGAACTTCAGCAAATTTCTACACAAGGAAAATTCAACAGTCATGATCCTTTATCCTCAGAAAGGGGTACAATTTCAGGATATGATATCCTTCCCTCGGAGACATAGTCTTGAAGCTGACGTTTCATCAGAGGCAACCCTTCAGAGGGTTCAGTGGGCTTCTTTCTTTTGGTTCCCTTACCCCTGGTGCTCATACCCTTAGGCTCAGGGTTGCTTTGGCTTGTAGCCAGCTCTTTCTTAAGGGACCGTGGGGATGCAATATCCTGGAGATCGGCAATGCTGAACCTGGAAGCAGACTTGGAAGATTTACCAGCACCTACAAGCACAATACACAGATAAGTATTTATATTTTAATTTTATTAAGTATTTATATATGCACAAATATGGATACTTATTTGACATGGTGTAGGAAGTGGATGAAATTTCTTCTGGATCCTTTGACTTTGGTGGAAATGTTCTGATGGCAGGATCAAGCTTCCAGAAAGCTACAACTCTCTCTTTGGGGACAGGTGATTCTTGAATGTGTGACAGGGTGATAGCTGCATAGACAAAAATAAAGGATCAGTTATCCTCAACAGAAGAGAAAGATTCTTACCGTTGTCCTAATATAAGGATCCTATATCCTACCATCTGTATTCCATTTCTTGGGAAGATGACTTCCGTTTGGAATGGAATCCCTTCTCACAAAGAAGAATTGATTCCTCTAGTTGGTATCATTCTTGGTGGTTTTGAGGATGGGATGAGGCTGCTGGGGTTTGGACTTGAAAAGATATCAGTAGGAACCATGGCTTACAAGATTGTACAGTTAGCTTAATTCAGACATCCCTATGTCTATACCTTCCTGTTCTACAATGTGCTCAAGTGTGTATAGGACTCTCCACACCATCGACATAGCTTGGATGTAGCATAAACCGGTAAGCGTGAATAAGCCCTGTGTGAGACCAGGAAAAGGATAGGTGAACCCTATTTGAAAAGGGGCTGCAGGGAAGGTGATCCATGTGTCCGATACACAGTCGCTTTTGGTTGAAGAATCAAAGGGCCAGAAAATGGTACCGTAAGGAAAACATGGGCGTAACTGATCAACTTCAGGATCCGTGAATCGGCAAAGCTCCATTGAAGGGTTTTTGGTTAGACCCTAACTCTTCAATGGACTATTATGGTCAGGATTCTTGGCAGGAGAAGAGCGGGTACTCATTTTTGCCATGAATATTCGAAGAACAGAGGATCAGGTAGCAGAAGATTAGAGAGAAAGAAGAAGGAAATACCTGATGAGATCTTCTAATGAGGATTTAAAGGGGAGGATCTCGAATATAAATGCAGATTTCAATCCTTATCTCTAACCTATTTATAATGATTATTGTTACAGGAGATGATTATCGCTAACATCAGCACTGTAACGGCTATATCCATTTGCAACGACTAGTCCGCAAATCGTTGAAACATGACTATCTAATCGGATATCAACTAGTCATGTTTGGGGGCAATTATTAGGGATAGAATGTCATAGCATGTGGATCACGGATCCTCAAGTGTAGCCTGGATCATGGATCCTCAGTTTAGTATAGATCAAGGATCCTCAGGAGTTGATACAGGAAGGCTAAGGATCCATGATCCTCTTTATTATTCTAAACTAACAATTGTTTCCATCATCTTTGAAGTTGTTTTGCAGGTGTATTCGAATGAGACTTGGTCCTGCCGAGATTCCAGGGGAATATGCTTGACATTTATGCACATGCAATAGCTCCATGACCGTTGTGGTGATCGTGGGGAGGCTAGCACAATTTCAGATAGCTTGTTAGCTTAGATATTTTCTAATTTTAAAGGGGATAACAAGCTTTATTTAGTAACTTAGTTACACACATACACACATCTCGAACTCTCTGCAAACTCTTGGCGATTACACACACTAACACTTTAGCAATCATTGTACCAAGCTTGTTATCATCCAAAGTTGTAAACTTTATTTGTTCAATATAGTTGATAATGATAGTTTTCACTATCCAGGGTTTCTTATGCCCGAGATCATTCATTGATCAAGGGCTTTTTCCTCGTATAAATTCTTGTGTTGATCATTCATTTCATTCATTAGTTGTTTACACATTTGTTCAATTAACCAAGCATCTAACCTCACAAAAATCAGATTTGGTTACATTATCCTTGTGTGATTTTTGACCAAAACAATGTATGTCACTTATTGCAAATTGTGTCATTTGTCTTCAATAATTACAGAAAACATACTCGATGTTTGCAAACCCTTGCAAGTTATGTCTTTTAGCCCCAACTCAGTTAATTTTTGTGGTTAAATCTGACCAAATTGACCCCACATAAGGATATATTGGTCATTTTACCCTAAATACTAAAAAAATAAAATTATATCTCTAAACACTATACATAACCCTAATTTTCATCCCTAATTTGTTCCCTTTCACAAATCAACCAATGTTCTTCCATTGATTGATCTCAATTTTCACCAGTTCAAAACCCTAGGGCTTCAAAATTTTTACAAATTTGTTCATCTTCTTCATCCATGGCGGTTCCGACGACTGCACTGTACGCAAGTCCTCCCAGAGGCATCTACACGATGCTGTATTCATCAACGATCAACTCACACGCATCGTACGATTTCAATCTATCCATCTGTTTGACTACGTCATCAACGGCAACCGTTATGTCATCAAAACCGGTAATCAGAGGTTTATCCACGTTTTTCTCGTTGTCACCGACCTTCAACAGTGCCAGATCTAAAGATCTACCGTCAATGAGAACCAGCGGTGAAGATTTGAGCAGTTTAACCAGTTCGTTTTCGTACTCGACGTTTGGATCTTTTCTGAAACGAGATCATGTTCATCAGAGTCCGGTTTCGGTGTTTCAAGGTCCAGTTTCGTCATCTCCGGTTAGGTTTTCGCCGGAGAGAGTGTTCCGTACTTGGCGTGTGTGTTGTTGATTATAACTCATGGAGGTCGCTTGTGAATGATAGTTTTTGTGAGGAGCTTACTTTTGTTATGGATGAAACTACTTTAAAGGAATCGGTTCCCGAGCCGTATGTGAAGGATTTGTTGTTGAATGCACAGATGAAACATAAAAAATTTAATGATAGTTTGGTTATTAAAGATTTCTATGAAGCGATGGTGGTGGGGTGGGTGGTGACGGTGGAAGGCGGTGATGGTGGTGGGTTGGTGGTGGCGATGGTGGTGGTGGGTTCTTTACGGTGGTGGTGGTGGTGCTAGAATGGTGGTGTGAAAAGAGATCTGCCATTCAAAAAGATAAAGAGAAAAGACTAAATTTTTTATAATTTTATTTTTTTAGTATTTAGGGTAAAATGACCAATATACCCTCATGTGGGGTCCAATTGGTCAGATTTAACCACAAAATTAACTGAGGTAGGGCTAAATGACATAACTTGCAAGGGTTTGCAAACATCGATGTAAGACCCTTCTATTGATTATCAAAATTTCTTATAAGTTTCGCCTATAAACGTTTATATATAATATACACATACATTTGAAAATACGAGTTTCATTAAACATCTTGAAATTTAAAACATTTCAACATAATATCATTGTTTAAATCGCGTAGCGACGAAACGTAATACGGAAGCTTGAATCTTTGATCGTGTTCGTTTCTTCATTGAGCTTAATCATCACCCGGTACTTTACGTGTAACAACCCGCACTTTTGCGCTTGTTACTCTCGCTACACTCGTTACGCCTAGCACCAGAGATTCGGGTCATAATGTAAACTATATCGCAAACTAAGCTACTTCGCATATTTTCGCAAACACATCGCTTATTACAACACGCTATATCTCAACGCTTACATGTTTTTCGCATATACTATTACGCTATTGCTACGCAACTCGCAAAACGCAAACGCAAACGCAAACTCGAGACGCGGTTACTTATGCTAAGACCTATTATATTATATAGTTAGTTATATATATAAATATCTAGGTAATAAAACTTGTTTAAACGCGCACACGCTGGCACGCGCAACTCAATTTATCGCACTGAAACGTAATATAACACGACACTACTTATCTCTCTATAATGTTTAAAGTACCCACAATGATTAACGCAACAAAACACATCGAACACATCAAAAGTTGGAAGACTGACAAATGCAATCCGGCCGTCCGAATGGACATCCGCTCGGATGACCATCCGACCCGATGGCCATTCGACCGGCGAAAGCCATCCGACCTATTCGACCGCCTTAACTTTCACCCTCGCCTATAAATAGAACCATTGTGTCTCATTTCAACACTTTGGTCTCTCTTATCTGATCACACGCGCTCAAGTCGCTCTCAGTCACTTTTAATCACGATTCAAGGCTGTTTCGTAAGTATTTCTCCTCAAATCTTGTACAACCTTCATCTCTAATCACTTCTACATCATCTTCTCCATCAAAATCACACACAAACGCTTGCTTTTTCTCTGAAATCCCTGATTTGGACCACTTGAAGGTGGTCTCCTCTCGGTTAGCTTAGGCAAACTGTTAAGGAGCTCCATTCAATCGAGATTAGTCCAGATCTGAAAGATTTCCACACCTTTAACTAAATCTCAACAAGATTTCAACACTTTTCAACTGTTTTCAATTTTTCTTCAAACTTTCTACACAAAACCGATGGAATCCAGACTCATTCAGACACTCGTTCCTTAGTCGAGAGCCGGCTTGAAAACGGATTTCCACCGGAGAGATGACCGATTAATGGGTTGAACATGGATCTTCATCAAGAACAGTAAGTTTGACCGAATGGGCTGAGACCATCCGATCGAATGAGCTAGTCTTGGTGTATTCTCGTTGTTTGACACGTCGTCACGCCGTCTCCGTTAAACTTCAAACTTTTTACTTAGAAAATGTTGTAAATTTTTCAAATAACAGAACACCCACTCGAATGGCCATCCGATCGGATGACCATCCGACCGGATGACCATCCGACAAAGTGAACTGTCCCTTTATAATTTCCAATGTTAAACGATTTGACTATTTGACTAAACTTCAAAACTTCAAAAATTTTCCAAACAAGCACACTCATTCGAATGGCCATCCGTTCGAATGGCCATCCGCTCGGATGACCATCTGTCCGGATGACCATCCCCTCCGATGGGTTATACTCATTCGACTGGATCACCATTCGAACCCTTTAACCATTCGACATTTTGTCACACACTGTTCAACGCTTTGTTCAACAACTTATGCTACTGTCTCCGTACACAGGCTAACTCAACGTGCTCCGTTCAATCCAATCTAGCTTGTGTTTACTTGCTAAACACATACTGTGAGTATACTCGAACCCTTTTTCGCTTAACGCACTTTTGGGGTGTAACATACGTTCTCTAACAAAAACACAACACTTAAACGCATTTCAAATGCTAACCGCACTCGCATGTTATACGTGATTAGTTGAATTGTTTGTTGCTATGTTTATACAATGTTACGTGCCGGACCACCTCTTGCAACGATAGTACTATAGTTTTGACTCAGCACCTGTCGTGGACAGGGGTTGCTAGGGATCACATCACTTTACTTCACGTGTTCGCTGAACATGTGTCGCGCATACTCTCAAACGCAGTCTCGTGGTTAGGATGTATCATTGTTGATAGCTTACTTGATTCGCCTATTATGTGTTACATGCTGGTTATGCGTAAACGCTTTCTATACTATATCTATGTAAACTTGTATACTCGCCAATACTTTTGTATTGACTTTATTTTAACGTATGTTGCAGGTTAATCGCAGTTTATCTCGAATCAAGACTAGGAAGTCTAGAAACCCACATAAAATATAGGTTGTCGGATTTGTATTGTTTGAGAGACATGAAATCTGTATGACTATTTGCTGAAATATTGTTTATTAGTATGGGATAATGAACGCATTAAATATTGTCACTGAATAGTTTTTATAGATTCTCTTGAGCAATCTGATTCGCCTAGTTCCGCGCTCTGATGATTCCGCCATCGGTTGGGGTGTGACATTACGGTATACCAACATTTCATAAAACATAAAATGCTTTAGTTATATAGAGTTTATAGCACGTCTAAACGAGTCCGTAAGACAAAATAATCAAATAAAACAATTTTCGCCAGCTTCGTAGTCTGTCGCGGGCCGCGACAGGATTAACAAAATCCTTCGCGGGGCACGACAACAAAAGACAATGCCCGTCACAGGGTGCGACAACCTTATTTTCACAAAAAGTTTGTTAGCTGGAGCTGCATTTTCCCAGCATTGCCATTTTTCACTTAAATGGTCATCACTGCCTCAGTTTTTATCCGTTTTGCTTCCCGTTTCTTCTTACGTGATCGTAATTTGATTCTCTAACATATAGAATTGAAATCCGACATCCGGATTAACAATTTTCTAAATTTTTATGCCCTCAGCTTCATATTTATTTATTAAACTTTTGACCCGTTCATGATTTATCCAACAAACTTGTTTCTAAATGATCATAAAACCTAGGCCTACATATTTAACCCAAAATCCTTAATCAGGATTCATAGCTTTTAATAATTACACAACCATTACCTAGTTTATGCATATTTTTATTTTGACCCGTCATGAGAGTTAAGCACTTTAAGCTTAAGTTATCTACAACCCTTCATATCTCTTATTCCCACTTAATGATCTTTATTCATCTATTATCACAACTTCAATTGTGATGGATTATGATAGGAAAATTCGTTATATTCCCATTTTACCCTTGAGTTGGTCACATTTACGAAAATGGCCAATTTTGTAGCTTTAAGCCAAAAATGGTTTAAGCCTTCATTACATACTATCGAAAAGATTGATCAACATTATAAAACTCATATTCAAACTACCCTTGTGGATCGTTTTCCCGATTTATCATCCAAGGGCATTTTGGTCAACTTAAGTCTTTCAATCACTAATGACATTTTTTAAATCTTGTTTTGACCAAGAATACTCTTTTATTCCGTAATCCAATTTAATTTCATTAGGTCCATAAGAACATAATATTAAAATGTCAATTCGCTTAATATACCTCACCTTGGGTAATCCGAAACCCACCCACGACTCGATTAACTCTCTCGAACCTTGTGTTCTCAATGTGAGTTTGACTCATTTCACATACCTGAATCGGGTCAAAGCAATGACCCGTTTTAATACCTCATCATATAAGTTGCTAATTAATAACAACAAAGTCTTACGGGCTAAACGTTAATGTGAGCATAAAACTCGACAAAGAACCATTAGTCATTAATGTCAAATGGTGATATCTTCATCACCTTTTGACTCATTTGGTCTAAATGACCATTTTATCCTTGTGAGATGATATTCATTTGCCATCTCATCCATGTAATCTACTTTGGTTTGCACCAAACTATCTTATTTCTTAAAAATCATTTCTTAATTCTTTAACCCCTCATGGCTTACGCCATAGAGTGTCCTTTTTAAAACTCTTTATTTAATTGTCAACTCGTGACCGAATTACCATTTTACCCTTTTTACCATCTAATATGAGTTATTACTTTCATCACTTGTTCTGACCCGTATCGATTTGTGTCGGAACGTCATATCTCAAAATCATATTCCGTATGTCAAATCGCTTATTCCTAGCCAAATACATGAGTAGGTATTCTACTTTAAAGTTGTAAGCTTCACTTACCTTGCGTTTTGATAATGCTTTTTCTCCCGTATTGATCCTTCGACCCGCTTCTTTTCCAAGCTTCCATCTAGCTTGTCAAGCGTCAAACTATCATTTGTTATTCGCAAGATGGTTAGATTAGTCATTGTTTAACACGATTATTCCACCTTACGCATTTTATATCAAAATTACCATTGATCTCATTATAGGTCGGTTGGACTTTTAAAAGTCAAACTGCCTATTAACATATGCAATTGCATAACTAAGTTTAACAAACTCATTTTGGCAATTCTACCGTTTACCTAGTAGGCGTTATTTCTAGGCCATCGTCTTAACTAAATTTCTCTACTGAGCGCATACAATCGTTAACATCAATTTTAACAGGATTATATTCATTGTATGCTAGTTTATCATTCATTATATAAGAACATAGGGATTGTTTCATTACCATGAAACAACCTATTACATCGTGTGTATGAAAATTAATCAAACATTAAACTTAAACAAAGATTTTAACCATTCATATACACATGATGATTTCAAGCATCTATAACATGATTTTAACATCAATTTCATTATATCATACAAAAACCCATTTCATGGCAAGTATGATCATATATTCAAAGTGTCTTCATGTTAATACCATATATGATGATTCTAAAAACAAGTTTAACATCAACTTCATCATATTAACAAAACCTATTTAACTAGGTGTGGTAATTCATCCAAACACCTAAATCATAGCAACTTACTCAAAAAAAAATTACTTAGGGTCTGTTCCTAAGCAAGCATACATCTCAAATCCAGCCATAACCTCTACGATTCATACATAAATCGCAACTTGTGATGTTCATCAAATTTCACAACTTCAATAAACATCAAAATTCTACATACCTTATGATCCCCTAGGTTGGGTGATCGTTAATTCATGTTCATTTATGAGTTTGAGCCCCAATTCATCCTTCAACTTGATGATTCTTGATGAACTAGGGTTTTGGCTCCCTTTTGCTTCTCCTGATCGTTCCAGAACAACACACACTTAGTGTGTGTTGTGTTTTTATTTTAATTTAATAATTCAACTTTCAATTTTTCCCTTTTCGGTCCCTCATGTTTTGAGATTTTAATTATAAATGGATATCATCCAATATTCATCACTATCGATACAATAATCAACTAGGTTAATTATTCCTAGTTAATTTTGTGTATGGTTAACTTTTATCATTAACGGTACTTTACCCGTTCCTTTATATTAACCGGGTTTAAATTACCAAACCCATTTTTTGGGTGTTACAATTGAGTACGTTTTCTGTAATTATTGAAGATAAATGACACAATTTGCAATAACTAACATACATAAAGGACGATTTTTGTAATTTACTCTAAGTAAATAGTACATTAAAGTTCATTTTTAAAAGATAAATCTTGATGATTGTATGTATGTTTTAACATATGACGTTAAATTTTATTAAACACGTGCAATATATGAGTTTTTTAAAGATATATTTTTTAGATAAGAATAAATATTTAGATAAGGATAAACATTTGTTTTTATTATGATCATAATAATAATAATAATAATTTTAAAACAAAAAATATATAATAATATAAACGTTTTTTTATTATGATCATATTAAATAATAATAATAATAATTTTAAACAAAAAATTAGTTAAGAATACATATTTAACAAAGTAAAATGTTATAATAAGTAAATAGTACATTAAAGTTCATTTTTAAATGATAAATCTTGACGACTGTATGTGTTAACATATGACATTATATTTTATTAAACACGTGCAACATATGAGTTTTTTTAAGATATATTTTTTAGATAAGAATAAATATTTAGATAAGGATAAACATTTGTTTTTATTATGATCATATTAAATAATAATAACAATAATAATAATAATAATAATAATAATACCACTACCACTACCACTAATAATAATAATAATAATAATAATAATAATTTAAAACAGAAATTAGATAAGAATATAAATGCTTATTTTTATTATGATCATTTTAAATAATAATAATAATAATTTTAAGCAAAAAATTAGTTAAGAGTACATATTTAACAAAGTAAAATGTTATAATAAGTAAATAGTACACTAAAGTTCATTTTTAAAAGATCAATCTTGACGATTGTATGTGTTAACATATGACATTATATTTTATTAAACACGTGCAATATACGAGTTTTTTTAAAATACATTTTTTATTATATAAAATTACATTTATGCAAAATAAAAAACAACAAAGTAAAATGTTATAATAAGTAACTAGTACACAATGTTCATTTTTAAAAGAAAAATCTTGATGACTATTTGTATTAACACATGACATTATATTTTATTCAACACGTGCAGTATACGAGTTTTTTTTTAAATTCATCTTTTTATTATTTACTATATAAAATTATATTTATATAACCCGTGTAATACACGGGGTTTTAACCTAGTATATAATATAATAAAAAGCCAGGCCCCTGGGAGACCGACCCTGATAAGTTATATGGCATACATACACTACTAGAAAACTCATACTATTCCTACCAAAATTCGCTACGCAATTCCTACAAACGAAAATGTCGACACTTTTCCCATGAAATTCCTACGAACAAGAAAGGGTCTTAGTTTTGTGACAAAAAAGCGACAAAAAAGCCACAAATTGTTATGCGTAGGAAACGTGTCGGAAATTTCCCACGTATTTCCGACGGAACACACTGGTGGATCCATAGGGTTTGACGAGCATCACATCCGTTTAGTAAGCTAATCATATTTTTATAAATTAGTAAAAAAGTTGGTCGAAAAATATAATTGTTTGTATTCAAATGTATTACGAAACTCCTTTTTAGGAAAAAATATGGTCGAAAAGTAAAGTGGATTGAAGTTTATTTTGATACCCATCTCAAAAAGGAAAGCAAAAAGAAGTATTGGGCCAGAGAGCTGGACATTAATAGCCTTCAGGGATTTGAGTTTATTTCCGAAAAATTAAGAGAAATATATGTAAGTTATCTTTATCGCTTTTGAATAATTAGAACATTAGCGTATTAACTTTTAGTAAAACAACTAATAATTTGTTTCCATAAATTGTAGTTAAGGTATAGAAGTGATATGATCAAGTTGCATGGGTCGGATCTCAGCCAACATCCGGATGATCTTGATGTGTAGGAGAGAGTGGCAGGAGGTAACAAGGGCCGGATGTTTGGGGTAGGATCTTCGGATCCTCGTTTCGAGATAACTGGGAAATTGTCTACATCTAATCTAAATTGTATTTTGATGCCATAAGGTCGCAAGAGGAGGTATTGTTTACTTCTCATTAAAGTATTGCAATTCTATATATTATAGAACCTTTTAACAATTAATTAGTAGAAAACAATAACTTAGATTATTGACCTTTTTTAACAATTTAGGTTGAAAAAGTCCGAGCTGAATAAAAAAATGAACTTGCAAATTAAAGGGATGCTAGACAAGAGTTGGAGCAAAGGGTGCAACAGATGGAAAAAGAAATGAAAGAAAATGAAGAAAAGAGGCAAAAACAGTTTGAAGATTTTACGAAAAAAATTCAGCCTCCCGTTAGTCATTAGCAATTGTAAGACCCTTGCTATTATTAAGCGGTTTTCGTTTAATCTTACGAAAATAAACGTGTAATTATGATTACAAATACTTTGAAAATACGGGTAAATTAAAACTTTTACAAATATAAAGAAAAATACAATATAATGTAATTGAGTTCATCTTTTAGAATAACGACGACGCAACATGTGGAAGCTTCTTTTTCGTGTGTGTTCGGTTCTTGTATGGCGCTTGATCTTCATCCGGGAACCCATGATATTTACCTGTGATCAAAACCAACTTAAAAGTTAGTTTTGATACTTAAATAATAGTTTAAAACAAGTTCTAAACAATCAAACAACAAATAAAATCAATTTGCCAGCTCTGTAGTCTGTCGCGGGCCGCGACAGACTTGGCCTTGGCTTTCACGGGGCGCCACAGTCTGTGGCGGGGCGCGACCGCTTAATACTTTTCCGTCGCGGGGCGCGACAGACCCATTTCGATAGAAGGTTTGTTATTTTGAGCTGCAGATTCCCAGCTCGATTTCTACTAACTTAACATACACCAAAATGTGCATATCTTTTAATTTATAAATCCGTTTTACACGATTCTTTTTCCTATGTGATCGTAATTTAATTCTCCATCACATGGAGTTAAAGTCCGACATCTGGACTCATAAAATATTAGATTTCAAGCTCTCGGCTTGAAATTGATTTATAAGGACTTTTGACCGTTCAAGTTTAAAACCATCAACTTGTTTCTAAATAATCAAATTACATAAACCAATGTATTTAACACAAAATTTATAGCTCGGGTTCAAAATTTTTGTTTTATGAATTACGTGTCTAATTCATAAGCGATGCACATAAATCCATTTGACCCGTTTAGGGGATTTTGTGCATTTAAGGATTAACTCGCTCTTCCCATTTTACACTTTGCATTCCCATATTTAAATAACTAATTACAATCCACCAAAACTTTTTTTTTTTGGTGGTGGATTTAACATAATGAACCCATTACCCCCAATCCTTCCTTTCGGTTAGTCATTTTGCGCAAATGACCCATTTTAGGCATTCGACACACGAATGTTTATGCCTATAACTTTCCTTCATATCTAAGGATTACATAATCATGATACAATTTTCTAAACAACCTCTAAGGATCGTTTACCCGGTTTTTCCTTCAAGATGCTTTTTGGTCAATTTTACTCCCTCGTTTTACGATGAAGGACTTTCACTAATTATTTGACCAAAATCACAATTTTAACTATAAACTTATTTTTGCGTACCTGGCTCGGGTCAACATATTGACCCGTTTTAATACCTTGTCTCAATAATTGCTAATTCATAGCATCGCTAATTCATAAGTCGTTTTATCCTGTGTGCATAAAACTCCACAAACACTTATTAGTCGTTAATTGTCAAATGGTATTAACATTACCATTTGACCCGTTTAGTCTAAACGACCAAACATTTTTGCGCTTTTATTTGAATGGTATTTATTTACCATTTCGTTAAGTAACTCACTTCGGATTTTTCACCAATTAATTAGGTCTCTTAAATCTGTTTCTTACGCGTTTGCCCAACATGGCTCATGCCACTTTGTGTCGTTTTAAACTTCAACTTTGATCCATTTATTCTTGACTAAATCACCATTTTACCCTTCTTTATTCATTTAGGCTTACTTAGAAAGTAGCCATTCAAAATCTCTTTTAGTTTATGTCATCCCATGACCAAATTACCATTTCACCCATTTTTACCATTAAACATGGTTTTTCATCTTTTGATACGTTCTGACCCGTATCATTTCGTGTCAAAATCGTATTTTGAATATAACTTTGTCGCATTTATATTCTATAAATAAATACATATCTTACGATAAGGGTGTAAGCTTTACTTACCTCTCGTCCGATTTACGCTTTTCTCCTCATACTTGATTTGTTTGACCCACTTTCACCCCAAGCGTCCACCTAGCTTGTTAAGCGCCAAACTATTATTCAAAATTCGTAAGATGGTTAGATTAGTCATTATTAATCTCGACTATTCCACCTTACGCATTTTCTATCAAATTATCATTCGGTCATGTCTTAAGGTCAGTTTGACTTTCAAAAGTCAACTGTCCCTTTTTAATGTATAAAATGCACAACTGAGTTCGACGAACTCACTTAGGCCTTTCTTCAACTATTCGATAGGCGCTATTTTTAGGCCACAAATTTAACCACATTCATCAACATAATTTACATACATCATATAATCATCTAACTACATAAAATTCATTCTTTCCTCAAAAACCCATTTCAATCATGAATGAACAAGTACTCAATCTTGTAATTTATTTCAAGTACCTTGTTTCTACTATCAAATATGATGATCTTAAACATGTGTATATCATCATCTTCACTACATAAGCAAAAACCCACTTGTCTAAGTGTGGTAAATCATCAAATTATTCAAATCATAGCAACCTGTGTAGACAACACGATTTCACTTAGGCATTCTAACGACCACCTTGTAGGCGAGATTTTATACGCATATTTTATTTAATTATGGTCATCGTTTTAACCAAGTTTTAATATCAAAATCATGTCTCTATGTCTAGTGTACATGAACTACACCTAGAACTAGCATAACAACATCAATGTTCATCCATTTAACACCCTAATTCAAGTGTTCATCTTCTTGTCATAAAACCCACTTAGCACACATATGGGTAATAATCAAATCCCTAGTCTTTAATACTAATTCAGCAAGTTTTCGACTAGGGTTCGTTTTCTAAACATGGATTCATCCAATTTTCTCCCAACATCAAGCATTCAAGCTTGAATTTCGATTTTTATAAATTCATCAAAAATCTCAACTTCATAAATATCAAAAATTTGACATAACTTATGATCCCTAAGCTTTGGTGATCACAAATTTGTGTTCATGCATTTGATTTGGGCTAGATTTGACCTTCGATTTTGTTTATTTTGGGTGAACTAGGGTTTCACCCATTTTGGTCGCTTGATGATCGATCTCCACACACACACCATGTGTGTGTTGTGTGTGTGTGTGTGTGTGTTTTTTTTTTATAAAATATAAAGTTTTCTTTGTTACAGTTTTGGTCCCTCAAGTTTAATTCTAATTCTTTAAGACTACAATTCCATATTTTATTACTTATTTACATATTAATAACTAGGTAAATATATTCCTAGTTATTTTTGTTTACAGGCTAGTTTTTACCATGAACGGTACTTTACCTGTTTCCTTATATTTACCGGGTTTAAAATACCAAACCCGTTTTCGGGGTGTTACAAGTCTACCCCCCCCCCCTTTAAGAGGTTACGTCCCCGAAACCTTATTTACGTAGTTCATTGGTTTAATCAAACGAACCAAGTTTCATTTTCAAGGTAACAGTTTCTTTCGGTCAAAAGTTTTTTTTTTATATTGACGTGTACGTCTTTCATGCGTAAGGCCTCGAACCGAACACTTTATTCTTTTAACCTTGAGATCTGATTACCAACTTGTAAGACCCTTGCTATTATTAAGCGGTTTTCGTTTAATCTTACGAAAATAAACGTGTAATTATGAATACATACACTTTGAAAACACGGGTAAATTAAAAGTTTTACAAATATAAAGATAAACACAATATAATGTAATTGAGTTCGTCTTTTAGAATAACGACGACGCAACATGCCGAAGCTTCTTTTTCGTGTGTGTTCGGTTCTTGTATGGAGCTCGATCTTCATCCGGGAACCCATGATATTTACCTGTGATCAAAACAAACTTAAAAGTTAGTTTTGATGCTTAAATAATAGTTTAAAACAAGTTCTAAACAATCAAACAACAAATAAAATCAATTTGCCAGCTTTGTAATCTGTCGCGGGCCGCGACAGACTTGGCCTTGGCTTTCGCGGGGCGCCACAGTCTATGGCGGGGCGCGACCGCTTAATACTTTTCCGTCGCGGGGCGCGACGAACCCATTTCGACAGAAGGTTTGTTATTTTGAGCTGCAGATTCCCAGCTCAATTTCTACTAACTTAACATACACCAAAATGTGCATATCTTTCAATTTATAAATCTGTTTTACATGATTCTTTTTCCTATGCGATCGTAATTTAATTATCCATCACATGGAGTTAAAATCCGACATCTGGACTCATAAAATATTAGATTTCAAGCTCTCGGCTTGAAATTGATTTATAAGGACTTTTGACCCGTTCAAGTTTAAAACCATCAACTTGTTTCTAAATAATCAAATTACATAAACCAATGTATTTAACACAAAATTTATAGCTCGGGTTCAAAAATTTTGTTTTATGAATTACGCGTCTAATTCATAAGCGATGCGCATAGATCCATTTGACCCGTTTAGGGGATTTTGTGCATTTAAGCATTAACTCGCTCTTCCCCTTTTACACTTTGCATTCCCACATTTAAATAACCAATTATAATCCACCACAACTTTATTTTTGTGGTGGATTTAACATAATGAACCCATTACCCCCAATCCTTCCTTTCGGTTAGTCATTTTGCGCAAATGACCTATTTTAGGCATTCGACCCACGAATGTTTAGGCCTATAACTTTCCTTCATATCTAAGGATTACATAATCATGATACAATTTTCTAAACAACCTCTAAGGATCGTTTACCCGGTTTTCCCTTTAAGAGGCTTTTTGGTCAATTTTAGTCCCTCATTTTACGATGAAGGACTTTCACTAATTATTTGACCAAAATCGCAATTTTAACTATAAACTTATTTTTGCGTACCTGGCTCGGATCAACATATTGACCCGTTTTAATACCTTGTCTCAATTATTGCTAATTCATAGCATCGCTAATTCATAAACCGTTTTATCCTGTGTGCATAAAACTCTACAAACACTTATTAGTCGTTAATTGTCAAATGGTATCAACATTACCATTTGACCCATTTAGTCTAAACGACCAAACGTTTTTGCGCTTTTATTTGAATGGTATTTATTTACCATTTCGTTAAGTAACTCACTTCGGATTTTTCACCAATTAATTAGGTCTCTTAAATATGTTTCTTACGCGTTTGCCCAACATGGCTCATGCCACTTGGTGTCGTTTTAAACTTCAACTTTGATCCATTTATTCTTGACTAAATCACCATTTTACCCTTTTTTATTCGTTTAGGCTTATTTAGAAAGTAGCCATTCAAAATCTCTTTTTGTTTATGTCATCTCATGACCAAATTACCATTTCACCCATTTTTACCATTAAACATGGTTTTTCATCTTTTGATACGTTCCGACCTGTATCATTTCTTGTCAAAATCGTATTTTGAACATAACCTTGTCGCATTTATAATCTATAAATAAATACATATCTTACGATAAGGGTGTAAGCTTTACTTACCTCTCGTCCAATTTACGATTTTCTCCTCATACTTGATTCGTTTGACCCGCTTTCTCCCCAAGCTTCCACCTTGCTTGTTAAGCGCCAAACTATTATTCAAAATTTGTAAGATGGTTAGATTAGTCATTATTAATCTCGACTATTCCACCTTACGCATTTTCTATCAAATTATCATTCGGTCATGTCTTAAGGTCAGTTTGACTTTCAAAAGTCAACTGTCCCTTTTTAATGTATGAAATGCACAATTGAGTTCGACGAACTCACTTAGGCCTTTCTTCAACTATTCGATAGGCGTTATTTTTAGGCCACTAATTTAACTACATTCATCAACATAATTTACATACATCATATAATCATCTAACTACATAAAACTCATTCTTTCCTCAAAAACCCATTTCAATCATGAATGAACAAGTACTCAATCTTGT
This sequence comes from Helianthus tuberosus, assembly GCA_030545235.1. Lineage (NCBI taxonomy): Eukaryota > Viridiplantae > Streptophyta > Magnoliopsida > Asterales > Asteraceae > Helianthus > Helianthus tuberosus. The sequence goes on from CM060366.1 coordinate 50,583,028, forward strand.
AATTTATTTCAAGTACATTTTTTCTACTATCAAATATGATGATCTTAAACATGTGTATATCATCATCTTCACTACATAAGCAAAAACCCACTTGTCTAAGTGTAGTGAATCATCAAATTATTCAAATTATAGCAACCTATGTAGACAACACGATTTCACTTAGGCATTCTAACGAGCACCTTGTAGGCGAGATTTTATACGCATATTTTATTTAATTATGGTCATCGTTTTAACCAAGTTTTAATATCAAAATCATGCCTCTATCTCTAGTGTACATAAACTACACCTAGAACTAGCATCACAACATCAATGTTCATCCATTTAACACCCTAATTCAAGTGTTCATCTTCTTGTCATAAAACCCACTTAGCACACATATGGGTAATCATCAAATCCCTAGTCTTTAATATTAATTCAGCAAGTTTTCGACTAGGGTTCGTTTTCTAAACATTGATTCATCCTAGTTTCACCCAAACATCAAGCATTCAAGCTTGAATTTCGATTTTTATAAGTTCATCAAAAATCTCAACTTCATAAATATAAAAAATTTGACATACCTTATGATCCCTAAGCTTAGGTGATCACGAATTTGTGTTCATGCATTTGATTTAGGCTAGATTTGACCTTCAATTTTGTTGATTTTGGGTGAACTAGGGTTTCACCCATTTTGGTCGCCTGATGATCGATCTCCACACACACACCATGTGCGTGTTGTGTGTTTTTTTTGTTTATAAAGTATAAAGTTTTCTTTGTTACAATTTTGGTCCCTCAAGTTTAATTCTAATTGTTTAATACTACAATTCCATATTTTATTACTTATTTACATATTAATAACTAGGTAAATATATTCCTAGTTATTTTTGTTTACGGGCTAGTTTTTAGCATTAACGGTACTTTACCCGTTTCCTTATATTTACCGGGTTTAAAATACCAAACCCGTTTTCGGGGTGTTACAGCAGTAGTTTTTTAGTTATTTCGAATCTTTATGTTTAACAATGGTGGTTTTGTGATTGAAACGGGCTCGGAATTTTTGTTATTTATTCCAGATCTTTATGTTTAATAATGGATGATTTTGTAATTTAAACGTGCTCCGAATTCATGTTATTTCTTTTTGTTAAATTATATTCCGAATCATATTTATCAATATGCATCTTTCAGCAGGAAAAAAGCAGATATTTTTTTTTATTTCTATTATTTTTTAAATGTATACGTAAGAAATGTGTAGGAAAAAGACTAAACAGGTTTCGTCAGATTCCGTTGGAATTGTGTAGAAATAAAAGATAGTTTCGTAGGAAAAGCGTAAGAAAAAAGAATAAATTCTATTAGAACTATGTAGGAAAAAAACTAATTTCATGGGAATTGTGTAGGGAAAACGAATACATTCCGTTGGAATTGTGTAGGAAGAAAAAAAACATTTTGTAGGAAATGCTTAGGAAAAAATAATACATTCTGTTAGAATTGTGTAGGAAAAGACTAATTTTGTAGGAAATGCGTAGAAAAAATAATACATTCTATTGGAATTGTGTAGGAAAAAAAATATTTTCGTAGGAACTGTGTAGGGAAAACGAATACATTCCGTTGGAATTGTGTAGGAAGAAAAAAATTATTCGTAGAAATTGTGTAAGAAAATTTAAATATAATAAATATTTATAATAAATATAAATATATTTGATTTAAACACAAAATTTAAAAAATAAATATTCCGTGAGAAATGCGTTGGAAAGTTAAAAAAAAATTAATTCCATGAGAAATGAGTAAGAGAATTCCAACGAAACATTTGTGTGGGAAATGAGTAGGAAAATCTATAGGAAATGCGTTATAAGTGAATTACCCACGAGCAGAATTCCTACAACCCGTTTTCGTGGGAAATCTGTGAGTAACTTCCCACGGAAATTGACGTGGGAATAGTAGCAGTTTTCTATGATAATTTTTTTGTTATCTAAATAGTTATTATTTTTCTGGCACATTTGCTAGCTTCTGTCATTTGCTCCATCAATTTGTTGTTGAAGTCTGTTTCATTTTGTTCATGATTCTCTTTCTACTAAGTGGTAGTGACTTGTATAAAAAGATTCAAAATCATGATCTTTTTCGTAATCGATTTGACAGCCCATGTGAGAACTAGGTGTCAAGAAACCGTCCATCTCAATGTGCCAAACAAGTTTAATGGGTCAAAAGGTATATGTTGTTAAATAATCAGTTTTTCGAGTTGTTCCATGTGAATTTTCTTTTCTTTTTTTACGATGAATGCGGGTGAAGTTGACGAGGGGCTAAAAACTTGAATGATCCACTCATATGTACATGGATTGGTGCAAAAGAAGAGTTAAAAACATGCTCAGCTTATTAATTTTCATTTAATAGGACCTATCACTCACTCATGCAATTTATTAGTTGTCACATTTAAATTCTATTTTTTTATTTAAGCATTTAATTTCAATTTTGTCATCTTTATCTTTGAATATGTAAATAAAAACTATAACAAAAGAGTAATACTATAATCTATCATATTGATGCATGTTTGTTGAATGAAAAGAAAGATTAGCGAAATAATAGGTGGAAAATGGTTGAAGAGAATGGTAAGTGCATGCAAGTAAACATTCATGATTCATACAAAGGGAACCCATCTCCCTCCCTACTTGTGTCTATATAAAGGCAATGCCCCCTTGATCTTATGTAATCCTCAAAGCAATGGAGCAAAATGGTCATAGTAATGGTCACAATAATGGTCATAGCAATGGTCATGCCCACATTATTACAACAAAAAGGTTGTATTTATTTACCATCTTTACCATGCATAATATGTATTTTCTTTTTTCTTACCAAAAACATTTAAATTTTTTAAAGACTTTCTTTCTGAAAAGAATGTTTATGTTCATGTGACAAGGTTAATGAACAAAGTGGCGGTGGTAACCGGCGGAGCAAGGGGAATAGGCGCTGCCACAGCGAAGTTAATGGCGGAGAACGGGGCACATGTCATTATTGCTGATATTTTGGATGATTTGGGAACAAGTCTTGCAAATTCAATTAACGGTCGTTTTGTGCATTGTGATGTATCGATAGAATCCGATGTAGAAGCGGCTGTTCAACTCGCTATAACTTGGAAAGGGAGACTCGATATCATGTACAATAATGCCGGAATTGGAGGTAAACTTTAGTATTTTCTAGTGCTAAATACAAACAAATAAACAAACGTACATATTAAAATGCCACTCATAGAGTAGGGTCTGGAGGGGGTGAGATGAGAGCAAACCTTACGCTATCTCAAGACCAGTAGCTCTAGCTAAAAAATTCCCCCTTTATTGTTTCTTTACACTATAAAATACATGTAACATAATTACATAAAGTATATATTAGTAACTTAGTAGTAGAAGAGAAAATATGACAATAAACAGTTAAAGATGTATGCTTGTTAAAGATTAAATAAATAGTTTAGTACCACCCAAATGATGTGAGAAATTTTCTTGTGCATAGATGGAGGAAGCATTACAACTCTTGACATGAAAAGGATCTCAAAAGTAATTGGAGTTAACATGAATGGGGTTATACACGGGACCAAGCACGCTGCACGTGCTATGATCTCAGGCGGAAAAGGTGGTGCTATCATAAACTCGTCAAGCACAGCCGCCATCATGGGTGGCCTTGGATCACACGCATATACATTAACCAAAGAGGCAATTCTTGGATTAACAAGAAGCTCTTCATGCGAGTTAGGCACATATGGGATCCGTGTGAATTGTGTGTTACCTCATGCCGTGCTATCACCAATGCTAGTGGACGCGTATCGTGGTTTTGTGAAGGATATAACAGCCGAAGAAGTGCAACAGAATATGGGCGAGAATGCGAGTTTATTAAAAGGGAGATGTGGATTGGTTGAAGATGTTGCACATGCTGTTTTGTTTTTGGCTAGTGATGAAGCTGGATTTATAACGGGCCATAATCTTGTTATCGACGGGGGATTTACTTCTTCTTCGGTTAACATGACTTTCATTTATCGCGAAAAAAAGACAGAATCAGATCATCCTAGCTAGTTAATCATCTGACTCTTCAACTAATGCAAATAATCACTTTAGTGTCGTCTGTATTTTTTGAACTATTTAATTTTAGTTTTATTAATATAATCATATTGAAACTTTAATATCATATCAAAAACCTATTCACCCTTTATCATGAGACTATCTTTTCACATATACATGAAACAAATAACACAAATGTAGGAAGTTGTGTATGTCACGAGTGTGTCAAAGAGGTTTTGAGTGCTACAAGTCCAAGTCTTGTTGCTTCTTTTTATGGAAGAATAAGCAGACGACGGAGCAATCGTCCCTCTTCGATGAAGGGAACTTCTGTTTCCAAGCTGCGGTTGCGGCTGCAACTACTTCTTTTGCTGCTGAGTCTTCACTCTCTGCTCCCCACACTATGGATGCTACGGTGTTGTTGCTAAGCACATCCCAAATCTGAAAATTTGAAGATTTAGTAATCGTGGAGGGTGTGGTTCGACAACCAAGAGGTCATGAGTTCATATCCCATTAGTGAAATGGTTGTATAAAAAGAAAAATAACTAAAACAAGTATCATTGAAATAATGACCATCATAAATAGTAGAAAGTTGTGGTCAAGTAGCATGATGAGATCATATGTATTTGACTTACCCCGTCACTTGCAAGAACGATGAATTGATCATTTGGGGTCAATCGGTGATAGGAGACATCAGGAACGGCTATGATACCGTGACTTTTGAGTACAAAATCCCCAAAAGCGCGAGACATGGCTAGGCCCGGTGAGTCATGATATGGCAACCACACTCGATCTATATGTGGTTCGTCTTTCAACGACATCACCCTACCATTTAACTTCCTTATTCGATCCCCCTCCGCTGCACAAAATATGATCCTTCATTAGTTCATACAACAACACAACAGAATGGGCCGGGCCTGGCCTGGCCACAGATCGGGCCTAACACTTGCATCTAGATTTATATTTATCAATCAATACTTACAAGCTACACTTGGTTTGAGATCAATGGTCAACTGCACAGGGGTAATTCCATTATCAGCCATTGTTCCAAGCACTGCTCTTGAATCACCAAGATTAGCAATAACCAGATCATCACCCTATCGAACAAAAAAACAATCGCTTCATATCGCGTGCTAGCTTGTACCATACAAGCAAATGATAAATCATAAAACATAGATTGTGTTATGGTACCTGTTTGATGACAATAACTGCAGTTGTACCACTACAAGAGCAATCTATATGCTCCAAAAGCTTGATCTCCTTGTCCATGACTTTAAAGGCACTATAACATGCTTCTTTCCAAATATGGAAATCTTTGGATTCAAACTCATCTTGTTCATAATTTACTGTTTTACCCTTCATCATGGTGGCATTTCTTTGGTTGATTATTAATGATGGCAACTTGTTTCTCACAAATTTACTCACTATTTGACCATTCCTTCCATGCCCATCAAAAACACCACCAAATGCTCCATTGTCCATTCCATAATCCTTCATCAAATTAAAAAAAAAAACATATTAGCAATGATCATAGCATCGGAAACATCAATCGATTAACAATATAGCAATAACACAAGAATTATGATGTAGCTAGATAGATCACCCAACATAACATGACCGAGTTAAATCCAACTGAAGTTTAAAGTAAATTAGACACAATAAAAAACAGGTATCTGTTACGGCCAAATCCGTAGCAAACACACTTTTTCCATGGATTTGCTACAGAATTGGACCATAACTTATAATATCCGTAGCAGATACCTGTTTTTGTAGTAGTGACAAAAGGATTGTGATGAGAAAGAAACCTGGTAAAGAATGGCAGCATCTTGGTTGAAACCTTTAGATCCTTGATGAGTGTGGATTGAACCTATCTTTTGATCACAAATGGTGTCTTGGTAATAAATAACATTTTCATGACCATAGTCTATCTCATGAATCTCTGGAGATGCTTTGGATATGCAGATACCCATTTCAAATGTTAATTAACCACCCTTCTCAATATTCTCTCTTTATACAAAACCAAATGGTGTATATATATTTATATACACACACACATACTAACTAATATGTATGTATTTGAGATGGTCGACTTGTCATAATTATCTTGAAATTTTAATGTATTATAAGAGATCCAAGCTTGAGACTTTTACTTTTCTTGGTTTAAAAATTTTGTAAATATTGTTTCTTTTATTTTTGGGATTTGTTTATATAATTAAATAATAGTTAGAATATGAAAACCAAACGCAACTTTGATTTCAAACACCGCAACTTGATGTCAATACATCAATTATGCAACTTTTAATATTTAATAACTATTAGAATATTCATCTTGATCACATCTTCCAAAAGTCAAATACAAATATACAATGAGTCATTCACTAGCTAGACGTTGTATTTTACTCATTAAACATGAAAAGTTAACTCATAGGAGACAGTTAACAAGTTTCTGACCTATCAAATATATATAACAAACTCTTAACGAATTATCGAAGAACTCGATCGTATATATGTTTTGATGATTCTCGAACTTGTTAACTAGTCAAAATTTTCAATCTAATCTTCTTCAAATTCATGTTTATGATAATCATTTTAAGGGAATATTATAAATAATTTGATAAAGATGTTTTATTGAAACAAGTTATAAACAAATTCTTGTATAAGAGAATAAGTTATTAATCTAAGCCTTCTTGTATAAGAGAATAAGTTATTAAACTAAGCCTAAAGATATTAAAATAAAAGTTAAATAAATAAAAGATATTAGTGGACAGCCTAAGGTTCTGTCAAAAGGGCATCTTAGGTGTAAAGAATAAGTAAGCTTCCTATTGGAAGTTTGGAAGTTGAAATCTTGTTCGTTGTCATCATCTTGCCACCATTATTAATTTATCCTATTTAATTATTAAAAAAATTAATAAATAATTAGTATATTTGAAGTGATCATGTTCTCTTAGTTGGATGTTACACAAAACCGGCAAGTCGACCAATAAAATATGAAGGTGATCGCATTCTTTGGTTTATTTTAGTGATATGAATTAAGTATCCTTACATCTACCTTAATTAGCATAGATAACGATCCTCACATTTACCAAGGGACCTTTGACTTACAAGAATAAGCGTCTATACGTATTTTTCGTTCCAAAGAAAGCAAGAGCTTTAGACTGTTATATTTGAGAAAAAATATTAAAAAAAAAAAAAAAAAACTGTATTGGGAAGTCTCTTTTAAATGCCACTTCTTTTACTTAACATCTGTCAATGTAGAACTAAACATGTTTTATGTATAATCTTATTTACTATCGTATTATTAATAAATTGTTCGACGCGAATCAACCGTCGGTCAAACCCACGTATTAGTAGATCCTGACCGTAATAATTTAGGCGGTTTCCTTCAAGATTTAATCTCATCCGTTCAAACCCAAAAAATTTGGCAGTTTGTTTTTTCAACGCCAGTTAAGTTTTGCTGTGTTTTCTGCATGTTTCTCGCTACGTGGGTACGCTCCCTCAACCTTGTCGGTTTATCTTGGATAACTTCTACGTGGAAGTTAGCATACAAGATGTATATATATGTCCGTATATGTTTTGTATTACATCGTTTTCAATAAAGGATATCAATGTAAGGTGGTTACATATTTTATGTGTTTATGATGTTTGTTATGTTTCGAAAATAGTTTTTTATTTAGTTTGGTTGTTTTGCTTCAGTTATGATCGATGGATAATGTTGTGTATGTTGAGGATTCAATTACGGGGAAAATGTAAGTTGTTAATTTATATGGTATTGTGTTTATTTAACCATGTTTGTTCATTTGAATAATGATGCTTTGTTTTTCAGTTTGCTGGGTTGGACAGCGTTGTGGAAATGAAGCAGCCAGGAGTTATGAAGTCTTCTAATATAGTTGGAAATGTATTATCATTTTGTTTTGTGAAGTATTGGGATTTACATAGCATTGTGTTTTTTACAATCGTTTTGTGTTTGTTGCAATCCTTTGTGTTATTATAGTAAAAAATCATTGACATGCTTTTTTTGTCAGGTTGTAGCTGACGAGTGTGTGGATGGTCATTTGCATGAATTTTCTTATTGCTTTAATGAGAATGTACATTTAGAAGCAAGCTTATGATGAAGTTTATGTTATTATTTATGATATTGTATGTTACTTAAAATCATTGTGTTATTTACATCTATTGTGTTTTTTGTGATGATTTTTTTTTTTTTTTTTTTTTTGTAATATACTATGACAACAGTGGTTGACAGTTGTTTTTTTTTTTCTTTTCCAGGTGGTGGCTGACAACATGTTTGTGGATGATCATTTTCAAACGTTGAGCAAGGCATGTGATGAAGTTGGAAACGTGCGTAATAATTCTTGTAAAATATTTTATCATGTTGTGTATTTTTAAAAATCATTGTGTTTTTTTACATATACTGTGTTTTTTTGTTTATTTTTGTAATATACTATGACAACAGTGATTAACAGTTGTTTTTTTTTCCAGGTTGTGGCTAACAATATTTTTGTGGATGATCATTTTCAAAAGTTGAGTAAGATATCTGATGAAACTGGAGATGTATGTAATAATTCTTTTATAACTGTAAGATAACATTATTTTAGTTCAACATGGTAGTTTATTTTATTAATGAGTATATTGTTTTTCAGTTTGAAGAATTGTTTGGAAATCTTCCTGACTTGACTATGTCTTCAATCGGAGCTGCAAAGGTAAATCGTTTATGTTAAAGTACGAAAATTATTTTGTTAGTGATAGTTGGTGATATTTATGCTGAATCTTATTATGTTTGCTTATATTTTGTTTTGTAAATTTCATAACAAATCTAAAGGCTTTGAGTTGGAGTTTGGTGCTTTGGTTATATGTCCTGACAATTCTATAAAGCATGAGATCAACAAGGTTGGTTCCATATCTATATGTTTAGTTAATATTCTAGATGAGTGACTGACATATTATTCTTTAGCCTTGTAATTTCAGAAGAATTAATCAAAGGGTAAAGGCGCTGAAGAATTGGAAGTGGGATGAGGTGATTGAAATCGACAGTTTTGGCGAAGATTAGTTATGTTGTTTTTTTATGTATGATGATGGTTATTATATTTTGGTAATGATACTGTGTTGAGTTGAAGTTTTTTTATGTGTGTATTTTCCTTTCCCTTAAACATGCATGTTTTTCTTTGTTTGTAATATTTTCGTTATAATTTAAAGGGTAATTAATATTTTCGTTGATTCATGCATAGTAAGCCGTGTACCAGTTTAAGTTTCCCGTGTTTAATTAATGGTTTGTGTGTTTATAGTAATAAATGTATGTAAACGTGTGTCTCTTCAGTTATTTGTATGATTGTATCGTTTCCCGGAGCAATTTTTACATCATGTAACTGTTGCTGCCATTAATAGTTCCGCGTTAGTGACCATAAGCATTTTATATATATATGCAGACATTTCATGTATATCGTATCTCAAGTTATTTAAGTTTTACGGATATCTAATTAAAAAGTTAACTTTTTTCAATGGCTTCATCAAGTAATCAAGGAGAAGATTTAAAGGAACTGTTTTATAAAGCAGTGATGGAAGAATTGGAAGCTGAGTTAGAGTTTTCTAAAGATCTAAGGAAATGCTTTCATTCTTTGAAGACTGGAGTTGGCTCTCGTGATGATGTAACTGAGACGTTTCGTTTATTGCCTCCAACTGCTGTTCGTGACCTGACACTTTTGAATAATGGTGAGAGTGGGAATAAAGATGTTCAGTTAATGGCACAGATGTTAGAGATATTTAGACAAGTTAATGAGTCAATGGAGTTGAAGCATAGGTTTTTACTTTCCTTATAAGTAGTTTTGTTAAGTTTAGTGATAGTTTTTGTTATAGTGAAGTGGTTTGTATTCAATTATTAAGAGTTATTGGTGCTATTTTTATTTTAATGGAATGTTTTGTTTTGTTTCTTAAAAGTTAGTCTGGATGAATTGTGTTTTTTATTATGGTCGTTTTTTTATTATGGTTATTTAATCATATATTATTTCAAACATTTAATATCTTCAGTTTAATTTCTTCGAGCGACCATTTGGAGAATTGTAATTGATTTGGTGTATTTTGATGTTAAATTGTGCCTGAATATAGAGTTGCACACATGAAAAAAAACACTATCTATATCATAAACATCTAACTTTGATAGATCTCATCTATCTTTATTTAATGGTGTTAGCAATTGCTATGTTAATCAATTTAAAAATAGTTACTTAAAAGTTTTAAATTGTGTGAATTAAATGTAAAAATATAAGAACAGTTGTAGTTACTAATCGCAATCGAATAAAAAGTCATTATTATCTTAAATATAGACATGGTTATTGATGTACTTAATAGGGATGTAATGCAATGATTCATCTCAATTGAATAGACAGACACTTGCTTCCTCTCAAAGGGTTATGGAGTGGTTATAACAGCTGATCATGCTAAGGACTGTTATAACTAACCACTGCTCCTTATAAAGATTGATGGACTTAAAATACTGATGAAACCTATCCACTGTTGAAGACAAAGCGCTGTTAAAGACAAGCACTTATGTTCCTAAGGCCTGATCAAATCAACCAAAGGAAAACCACTGGTCAGTAACAGAAGTGGTTCAGCATCTACAGCGGATTCAATATCAGTATTTATGTATCAGTTTTTCTTATGTAACAGTGTTTAGTGTATCAGTGTTTAGAGTTTGTTCCATGATTGACTGCTCCCCATGTTGATTCGCTTAATGGTATGTTATGTATATACAAAAGTTAGTCTGGTATGATATTGATTTTCAAATAGTTTTTTGTGTAGTATTTTTAATACATTACATTGTGGTTATTTAATCATATATTATTTCAAACATTTAATATCTTCAGTTTAATTTGTTTTAGAATAGATGTAAGTGAAGTTATCCTACAAACCTGATAACATGAATTGTGTTTTTTACAATGGTTTATCTTTTATCAACGAAATTCCATATATATAGTTTACATTGTGTTTTTTTGGCTTTTGTGTAATATAGAGAGTTGCAAACATGAAAAAAAACACTATCTGTATCATAAACATCTAACTTTGATAGATCTCATATATCTCTATTTAATGGTGTTAGTTATTGCTATGTTAATCAATTTAAAAATAGTTATTTAAAAATTTTAAATTTTTTGAATTAGATGTGAGATTTTAAGTTAGTACGTATGACAATTCAATGTATGATTATATAAGAACAGTTGTAGTTACTAATCGCAATCGAATAAAAAGTCATTATTATCTTAAATATAGACACGGTTATTGATGTTCTTAATAGTTGGATAATAATTCATTGTGTTTTTTACAACGGTTTATGTTTTGCCAACGAAATTGTATATTATAGTATATATTGTGTTTTTTTGGCTTTTGTGTAATATCCTTGGGAGATCCTGATATCATCAATTGCTTTTTTTGTATATGTATCCTGCATGTTTATGATATATTGTATATCATAGTATACATTGTGTTTTTTTGGCTTTTTTTGTAATATACTTGTGAGATCTTGATAACATTAAGTTTAACTGCTTTTTTTTGTATATGTAGCCTGCATGTTTATCTTTTATTACAAGTCATGAATGTGTGTTAAAAAGCAGTTGTAGAAAAGTGAAAACTGCTAACATCAACAGTTGTTTTTTATTCTAATTGAATCTTATGTTTTGTTTCTCAAAAGTTAGTGTGGTATGATATTGATTTTCAAATAGTTTTTTGGTTTAGAGCTGTATGCCTGATGATAAGAAGAATGGTACTCCAATTTCGCTTGTGATGAGTTCCGATGGTGATGCAATTGATAAAAAAACATGTTCAATATATAACATATAAACTAGATCTAGGAAACGTATATATTTATAAACACGGTTACATAGTAGCCGTCCAAACTATGTAAAGTTTGGAACTAACAAACATGTTAACCTACTTACAAACAACTATTTTAACACTACAGAAGTTAAGCTAAGTTTCTTCGTTAGCCAAAACTACCATTTTCATTAATTTAATGGTGTTAGCAATTGCTATGTTAATCAATTTAAAAATAGTTACTTAAAATTTTTAAATTGTGTGAATTAGATGTAAGATTTTAAGTTACTACGTATGACAATTCGAAGTATAAGAATATAAGAACAGTTGTAGTTACTAATCGCAATCGAATAAAAAGTCATTATTGTCTTAAATATAGACATGGTTATTGATGTTCTTAATAGTTGGCTAATAAGTCATTGTGTTTTTTTACAATGGTTTGTGTTTTGCCGACGAAATTGTATATTATAGTATATATTGTGTTTTTTTGGCTTTTGTGTAATATCCTTGGGATATCCTGATGACATCAATTGCTTTTTTGTATATGTATTCTGCATGTTTATGATTTATTGTATATTATAGTATGCATTGTGTTTTTTTTGGCTTTTTTGTAATATACTTGTGAGATCTTGATAACATTAACTGCTTTTTTTTTGTATATGTACCCTGCATGTTTATCATTTATTACAAGTCATTATTATCTTAAATGTAGACACTGTTATTGATGTTCTTAAATAATATTCTCATGACATAAATATAATCTACGTTTGGTTGTCATTGATAGTTTTTTTTAATACTTTTGTAAACAGTAACATTGATAGATCTCATTTATCTTCATTTAATGGTGTTAGCAATTCCTACGTTAATCAATTTACAAATAATTAATTAAATATTTTAAATTGTGCGAATTAGATGTAAGATTTTAAATTAGTATGTATGACAATTCAAGAAGAGTTGTAGTTATTAATCGAAATCAAATCAAAAGTCAACCTTATTTTAAATATAGGCATAATTATTGATGTTCTTAATAGTTAGATAAGTAGTCCAGTGAGTTTGGATGATGTTAATCATATATACCCGGACAGTGGACGGGTAAACTACTAGTTTATCTTATCTCTCACTAATCTCACTAATGTGGGATGTCATTTTCTAACTATTTCTAAGATAATATCTTTTTCTTACTCACAATTCATAGATTTATTTAGCAGAAACTGGTTACATAGAATTTCTTAATTAAGCAACTTGTATCACATAAAGTTGAAGTGGTAAATTTCATGTAAAAATGTGTTTATTCATATGAGTTAATATGGACAATTATTTGAGGTTTAGACCACCCGCATTAGGGTTTTTTTGGCGTTCCCCCTCCCCCCTAATAAAACGCCTGAACACGTCCTAGGACCGCCCCTAGGAGCGTTTTTTTTTTTTTTTTTTTTTTTTGCAAAAATGGGTTGGGGCGTCCTATTTTAAAAGCCGGATCGTGATTTCTTGGCCCAATCGGACCGTCGCCAACGGTCAAATAAAAGATCTATTTGTTTTTTTATTTCACATTTATATGTATACTAACCCTTACACCCCATTTTATACAAACCATAAATCAAAACCTACACATACAACCTAAAACTACAAACCATTTTCTATTAAAAAAAATGGATTCCCCACGTCCTCGTTGTCCGTTGTCAATTTTTATTACAAAGAGTTTTTAGCCGATGAGGGTGAGTCGACCGATGAGGAGGTCGAGCAAAGGCGGTTACAAGTGCGTGCAAACTCGTGGCGTGGTAGATGAAGCATTGTAGTCGGCCTCAACGTGAAATTTTACCAAGAGAATATATTAAACGAGACCGACGTTCGGTAAGATGAAAGATTACTTCGATAAAGCGCCTACTTACCCAAACCCAGACGTTTTTAGGCGTCGGTTGTAGATAAGTAAACGTTTATTTCTACGCATCGCTGGAGACTTGGAAAACAACTTTAATTATTTTAAACAAAAACAGGATGCTAGAGGGACGCTTGGATTCACCGGTATTCAAAAGTGTACTTCAGCGCTACGAGTCCTTGCCTATGGAAACACAACTGGAATTAACGACGGGTATTTAAAAATGGCCGAGAAAACAATGCGGGATACCTTGGAGCATTTTTGTCACGGTACATTACTACTCTATAAACATTACATGCATTTATATTTTTTAGTTAGCTTAAAGTTATATATGTTTGTTAAAGGTATCATAAATTTGTACGGTGCCCGTTATCTGAGAAAGCCCACATGGTACGACCTTCAACAAATTTACGAGATCCATTCTAATCTCCATGGTTCACCGGGCATGATCGGGAGCTTGGATTGTCGCCATTAGCAGTGGTATAATTGTCCGGCCGCATGGCGAGGTCAACATATATAGGACCTTTGGGTTTATTCTTCAAGCGGTTGCCTCACATGACCTTTGGGTTTGGTCGGCTTACTTTGGTGTCGCAGGGTCATGCAATGATATAAATGTTTTCGAACAATCTCCATTGGTAGAGGACTATATTTCTGGTAGAGCTGCAAAAGCATCTTTTTATGCACTCGCGCAGATACTATTTGTGCAATGGAATTTATCCTAGGTATTCGATTGTCGTGAAGACGTTTTAGGGACCCGTACGATGAAAAGAGCTCACTTTAAAAAAGTTCAAGAGACTTCGTGGAAGGACATTGAGAGATGCTTTGGGGTTCTTCAACAACGGTGGTATTATTTGAGAAATCCTTGTCGTGCATGGACCAAATAAAAAATGAGAGATGCTATGTACGATTGTATAATCAAGCATAATATGATAGGTGCTGTTTGTTTTTTCAAAGGTAATATAACCACTCTCCCAAAATCCTTAAAACATGTCATATATGTCCTAAAATACAACCCGTATACGAAAAAAGGGCCAGAAATACCTTTATATTAACAAAAATCAAATAAAACAAATAAAAATGGTCTCTCGCGGGGCGCGACACCCTTAGGTGTGTCCGTCGCGGGCCGCGAGCAAGTGACACCAGGCCGGACCTCCTTGTGCCACGTGTCCAATATCGCGTTGAACCTACACCGTTGATTCATCAAGGCTAGAGCCTACCCTATGTCGCTCGCGGGCCGCGAAGGCCGAAGCAAACTAGGTCGCGGGCCGCGACCCGCTGTTCGATCTGCACTATAAATAGGGGCCTTTGGCTTCAGTTCAAAAATCGTTCATAAATTTCTTTCTCTATCTCAATCTCTAATAAGCTAATATTATAGGGAATAATACCCCTAAAAAGCGAAGCTCTGCCTCGTTGTAAGTATTATAACCCCCGGTTACGTATTAGTTGCTCTGCCCGATTGATCTAGAGCTCCGTAACGCATGTCAAGGCTCTGCCTAACTCAGTCGTTGGAGTTCTGTCTCGGGGGTATAGCTAATGTGAATTGGGTTATCTTACTAACACGTGTGCATTGTTATTTTAATAGATTATAACCAGGTAATCACCAGACAACAGTAGTATTATCTAAAATAGCAATGTAAGTACATTCACTTTTTGTAAACTGTTTTTACAAAACCTCAAATGTTTTAAAGTACAATTAACAGTGATTGAGTCTATGTATTCTACAATTACTGTCGGTATGTTGGGGTTTTTATACATTACTTGTTACTACACTGTGAGTAGTAGCATGACCACAAGTCAGGATTGACAGTACCGTGGGTGGTAATTGGGTAGATAAAAACATTGTAATCGCTCTTAATACTGTGAAGTGATAAAAATTGTTTTGATTAAACTGGGATGCACTCGCCAGTATTTCTTGCTGATAAAACTTTTTAAAACGCGTTTCAGGTAACAAAATGTGAAAGCCAAATAGAAGCCAGCTGGAGAGCACTAAAAGCTTGGAAAAGTGGCTATAAAAGTTACCTAAACAAGAAAGAAGTTTTATTTCAATAAATCAGGGTTTAAACCTATAAACATATTTGTAATGGAAACTTGGGTTTTTCCCATGTATTTATTAGTTATAAAAGTGTGGTGTTTTACTCTGATAAACTATTTCCTAACTACGGTCCTGATGTATTTTTCGCTGCCAAATTAATAAACACCGATACCACTGATATTGTCCTCATGGCCGCCCGCTCCGGGGGTAGGGGTCGGGGTTGCGACAGAGAGTGGTATCAGAGCTACAGCCACTGATTTCAGCCACGGAAGTGTTCTGCTGACACCAAAATTTTATCATTCATGTTAGGAAATAATCTATGTGATTATGTGTATATCTGTATGTTATTGTTTTGTGTTATTTGACAATCTGTTAGTTTACAGTATGAGTGATCAAGGTACGTCTGACGCCTATCGTCACCTAGCTAGTTCTCCCAAAAGTGAAGAAACTTCATCACAGCCTACTCCTTCGGGGTATTCTGCTGACAGAGGGAATCTTCATTTTTAAGGTGGAATCCGAGGAACCATTCGCTTCGAAAAAGAGAGGATGTTTTAGTCGGGGAGCACATGAGAGGAGAAAGCGAATGAGAAAGTTACAACAGAAAAGAGCATTAGCAGCAGCCAATATGGAAGTAAATGCCCAGACCCAAGAAACAGTTAATAGGCGATTGGCAAACTTCCACATACTAGCCACTACTGCAGCAGATCCGAACCTAGACCAAATAATTGCACCACAACCATTGCCACTATTCCCAACCCAACCAATGGAGATAGAACTTAACCAAGGAAACCAAATTCCCATACCAGCATTTGACCCTAACGAGATACCTAGAATCCAAAAACCTAATCCCATAGCATATGATCCATGGGAGGATGAACATAGGGATTATCAGGAACTCTATCCACAGGGAGAACCGATACCAACCCCTATAGCACAATATACCAACCTAAATTCTTTACATCCATATTGGAATGCCGATCAGTATGTTCAGGAAATGTTAGACAACCCATACCCATATGGAGAACCTATACCTCAGTACCCTGACGCAGTACCCGCACCACTGCCGTCCATGAGTGAGGAGAATGTGCAGGAACTCCGCACATTTGGTGAGGAATTAGTTGAGGAAGAAGAAAGGTAAAATAGATAGGAGAAAAGCTCGTGTGGAAATACGACGATCGAGAAATGCACTTCTGGAACAACCCCTAATAATAATAATAATAATAATAATATAAATATATATATATATGTGTGTGTGTGTGTAGTTTGGAAAAAAAATCAACTAAAATAGATAACCTAATACTTATTGATGCATAACTAGTAGTGTGTCTCAATTCCAGTTGTAGATTATAATATATATATATATATGAAAAAGAGTAAATGTCGCAATGCTCGACGATTTTGATCAATGTCTTTGCGTGATTATTTACATTAAAATCTTATTCTGTGATATTAATACCTGATAAATGTTTATAATTCAAATGGGCAACGAAGTAAATCAGGAAAACCAGAATAATGATAATAATGGGAACCAAATAGATAACAGTGCCATCCAACATATAGTCGCACAAGGAATCATAGACGCTATGCCATATATTATCAAGACTGTTAAGGAAGTAGAAAATAATAAAACTAATAGTGGAAGTAAACGACCACCTACTAAACCTAGTCACAGCGTGAATAATGGACCGTTACTTCAATTGCCTATTCCAAAAAGAAGGAGAATCATGTCATATGGTTGTTCTTACAAATAATTCTGGTCTTTCAAACCAATAGAATTCTTTGGCAATGAAGGAGCCATTGCAGCTCTACGTTAGATAGAAAAGACAGAAGCAGTCTTAAAAATAAGCAAATGTGCAGAGGAAGATAAGATTATGTTTGCTTCTATTCTGTTTAAGAATGCAGTCTTAGAATGGTGGAATACTATTCTCCAGTCTAGGGGAAGTAACAGAGTTTATAATATGGAATGGATCAACTTTAAGGAAATGGTTGAAAGGAAATTCTGTCCTCCCAATGAAAAGGAACAAATTGCTAATAAATTTTTAAACCTTAGAATGACTGGAGTAGACCGCAAGGGTTACAACACCATATTCTTCGAATATGCTAGAACACTGTCAACCCTATCCTCACCAGAACCAGTATTAATCTCCCGTTACATTTGGGGATTAATTAGTGAAGTTAGACATGTAGTCAAGGAAGCTAGACCACAAACCATAGAAGAAGCAGCAGAACTAGCCAATACCTTGACTGATGAATTGGTACGTGTGACAACTCGTATTTCAGAACCTATCTTTGTGCTAAGTGTAGCATGTTTGAACACTATGTGATTATGTGAACCTTGATGATTAATGAAATGTTATGTTTGATGTTGTCTTATATGTATGTATGTATGTATGTATGTATGTATGTATGTATGTATGTATGTATGTATGTATGTATGTATTAGGATCACACAAAACGAACAGATCGCACAACATAACCCGATCGCACAAGCCCATTCGGGCTACACTCTTTGTATCCGAACCAAGGGCAGCCCATGATGGGTTCGGCTCACTCCCTTGTGTCGCATAAACCATGAGGAATGTGTATACTCCTCATTTGTTACAATCTCATAACACACACTAAACCCTAATACCTCTCCCTCTCTCTCTCGAAGCCGATGGCAGCCACATCCCCTTTTCTCGAAGCTTTCTTGCTTGGATCAACTTTTGTGTTACCCTTCTAACCGGTTAGTGTATACTTTTGATTGCATGATTTATGATGTGTTGGCTTATATGTTTTACGTGATGATTTAGAGATGGTATGCGTTTGATTGTAATGAAAATTGATGAAGTATAATGTTCATGAAATCGGCTCACATGTATAGCATTGTAGATCAATATAGGATTTGTTAATCATATGATGTTGTTGATGATCTAGAATCGATTGCATGATTAGTCGGCTGTAGACAAGTATATATGGATGATTGGTTGGTTTATTACGATTATAAGCATGCTAGTGATTAGATCGTGAACCATGATTGAGATGTTTAAGTGTTATGATTATTGTTCATGTGTTATTCATAATTAGGGTTCATGAGGAATCGGTTGGAATATGCTTGTTTTGATCGATTATTGTTTGGTTTGGAAACTGTTAGTTGTTGATTGATAACTACATAAATGGAAACAATAAAACTGATTGCATGAAATTCAGAAATTATAACTGATCGCACAAGACTCCTTGGTCGCACAAGATCAGATCGTACAAGATCTGATCTGATCGCACAAGGCAGTCGCATTAGATAGACTGATGTACAATAGGTTAGAACACAGTGTACAACTAAGGTATGCATGATCGCACAAGACCTGTGGATCGCACAAGAAGGTGCCGATCGCACAAGGCTTGGGCCTCACACAACCAACATGAACTGCATTACTGTTGGGCCTTGAAGCCCAAACTCAATCGCACAAGTCTTGTTCAGTCGCACAAGCTGAACTGGACCGCACAAGGTTATTAAACTGTTTAATTTGTTGGGTCGCACAAGTTTTTGACTGCATATGATAAACTGGGCCGGTTGAGTAATGGATCGCACCACATGATGTGGGTCGCACAAGACTGTGCTGACCGCACAACATGTTGGGCCGGGGTGTTTAGTTGGGTTACGTTAGTGAATCGCACAAAAGGTTCGGCCCAAACTATTGGATCGCACAAGTTGAACTTTGGGTTTGTTTAACTAAGTTGCCTAGCATGTTTTGTGTGTATGCCATGATCAATACGTGTTAGGTCCTGTGTAAACATACATGCATTTCTTAAACCTAGACCTGACTTGTATGGTAACCATGTTAGGACGTGGTTGACCACTAGGAGCTCAATCGACCTTTACTTATCTGCCGAGCTAACCTAAGGTGAGTTCACACTTTCTACAAAGCATGGGATTCCCAGGGGTTGGGAATGGGTTAAGGAATATGGATTCCTCGTCCTTCTTGGGTAGGACAGTATGGGTTAAGGAATATAACTTCCTCGTCCTCTTGGACAGTTTAAATTTCACTAGACCAAAACTCTATCACGAAGTCCCTCCTTTTTATATCGACTTAATCGCCGGGCCAATGGCGAGCGGGTCATTAGTTAGATAGCGCTATTTAGGTCTGACAAGCCTCACACCGTGCCGCAGAGGACGGGCGTGAACTAATGGATCTGGGCACGTCAATGATGATAGACATTGACGCTAAGGGCACATAAACATGACTAAAGTCAGTGGTCAATATGGTAACGAGTCTAGTAGTATAATCATGGGGTAGCCCCCACGGCTGGATTGCCAGAGTAAACGGGATTAAACAAAACACGCTTTCAACTATGGGGTAACCCCCACGGCAAGGATGCCAGTTAAAGTAAACTATGTTTTTGGAACAACTTAAACCAACACCCAACTGTGAACTCGCTCAACTTTGTTGTTGACTCGTTACTACATGCTTTGCAGGTCAATAGGTTTAGCAGGAGCTTGCATGGGGAAGAGTCATTGTGGAGCATGGACATTGAATGTTCATGATGAACTTAAACATTATTTACTTATGCATTGGTTTTAGACATTATGCTTCCGCTTGCAACTTAAACTATGTTTTGATTTGGACACCAATTATATTGTGTTGGGTTTTATGTTACTTACATGCTTGTTCAATATGATTGGTGGCTTGATCCTTGTCATGTCACGCCTCCAAGCGGTGATACTCCGCGTGTGGATTTTGGGGGTGTGACAGATTGGTATCAGAGCCATTGGTTATAGTGAACTTGGTTTTAATAAGGGAAAAAGTTTTTATTGAAACCAGATTATAACCTGTACAGTGCTCAACGATCCACAACGACGCTTCACTCCACGTGCAAGGCTCAACACTATAGGTGATATGATTTATGTTTATATTCCCTACTTGCTAGTTACATAGAACATTTCTCATAGTATGCTTAGTTAGTATAAAAACTGTTGCTTGAACCCTGTGTGCTTACTCTTCTATCACTCCACGTTTACACACATGCGCGACACTTTCCTTACTTGTGTTCCCTTTGATATGAAGATCATGAGCGGACGCGTTAACATGACACAAGCCCAGTTGACGGCTCTAATTAACCAACAAGTTGTTGCGGCACTTGCAGCCGCACAAGCAGGAGGTATATCCTACAGTCGAAACTCACTCTAGGATCCCTAGATCCTACTCTCGTGAACCAACCTTTGTGTTAAACTTTATCCTTTCTTCCTCTCACGACAGGTCAACCTGCACAGCCTCCTGTGTGCCCTTTCAAGACCTTTATGGACTGTCGACCTAGTACCTTCAGTGGTACCGAAGGAGCTGTAGGTCTCCTCCATTGGTTCGAGAAACTCGAATCTGTCTTCGAGATGTGTGAATGCCCTGAGGCTCGCAGGGTGAAGTATGCTACTGGTACTCTCGAGGGTGTAGCGCTCACGTGATGGAACGCTCAGGTCCAAATGCTGGGGTTGGTTGCTGCTAATGCCACCCCATGGAATAATTTTAAGGAACTGATCAAGGAAGAGTACTGCAATCGTGATGACATCCACAAGTTGGAGGTAGAGTTCTTCAACTTAAAGATGACGGGGTCAGAAATTGAAGCTTACACAAAAAGATCGAATGAGCTAGCTATCTTATGTCCTACTATGGTGGATCCTCCCATTAAGCGTATCGAACTATACCTTAAGGGTTTAGTGCCAGAGATTCAAAGTCATGTGACTTCAGCTAACCTCGCCACCATCCAGCAAGTTGTTCAATTGGCTCATCGTCTCACTGATCAGGCGGTGGAGCAGAACAGGTTACCAAAGCGTATTAGTGATACAGCTACTTCAGATGCTCCTAGTGACAACAAGCGAAAATGGGATGGAGCTTCAAGCAAAGGTTCAACTTCTGTACAGTCTCAGTCTCAGCAGAGAAGGACTGACGACTACAAGAGCCCTAGTCAGCAATCATCTGGAAGTCAAAGTCAAGGAGGGTACAGGGGAGTTCACCCCAAATGCAATCGCTGTAACTTACACCACAGCGGGCCATGCACCAGGAGTAACTTTCATCGGTGCAACAAGCCAGGCCACGCTGCAAAGGATTGCAGAAGTTTACGCCCCGCGAATCAGAATCGTCAGCAACAACAAGCCCCACAAAATCAACGCCAGCAGCAGCAGCAAGGTATCAACAGAGGGTGCTTTCAGTGTGGAGCTGAAGGCCACTTCAAGAGAGACTGTCCCCAGCTAAACCAGAACCAGAACAACAACAACAATAATCAGGGGAATGGTATCAATGGGGGTAACAACGATGGCAATGGTGTGTATTCGTGATTGGCCAAGGTGAAGCAAGGAACGATCCCAACGTTGTGACGGGTAAGTTCCTACTGGACGACTTTTATGTTACTGTTTTATTTGATTCGGGTGTTGATACTAGCTACGTGTCCTTAAAAGTTAGTCAAATGCTTAAGCATACCCCAACACTTTTGAACACCAAGCACACTGTAGAGCTAGCTAATGGTAAGAGTTTAGAGGCCACACACGTAGTCAAGGGTTGTAACCTTGTTCTTGCTAATCAGACCTTCTCTATCGACCTCATTCCTATCGTTCTGGGTAGTTTCGATGTTGTCATTGGGATGGATTGGTTATCCCAACACCGAGCAGAGATTCTTTGCAATGAGAAGACTGTCCGTATTCCTCGTTCAGGTGATGAACCTCTCATGATTCGTGGCGACAAGAGGGGTGCTGTTGAGAGCATCATCTATTTCCTTAAGGCCCAGAAGTGTTTGCGAAAGGGCCACACTGCTATTTTGGCTCTCGTTACTAACACCTCGAAGAAAGAGAAGAAGATAGAAGATTTTCCGATTGTACGCGACTATCCTGAGGTATTTCCTGAGGAACTACCTGGTCTTCCGCCTCATTGCCAGGTCGAGTTTCAAATCGAGCTAGCTCCTGGAGCAGTGCCCATAGCTCGAGCGCCCTATCGTCTAGCTCCATCGGAATTGGAAGAACTATCTGCGCAGTTACAAGAACTCTTGAACAAGGGTTTCATTCGTCCTAGCTCTTCGCCCTGGGGAGCTCCAGTCTTGTTTGTGAAGAAGAAGGACGGTACCTTCCGTATGTGTATTGACTATCGCGAGCTCAACAAAGTGACCGTGAAGAATCGTTATCCTCTTCCACGTATTGATGACTTATTCGACCAGCTGCAATGGTCGAGCTTCTATTCAAAGATTGATCTAAGATCGGGATATCACCAGCTGAGAGTCCGAGAAGAGGACGTCTCCAAAACAGCCTTTAGAACTCGTTATGGACACTACGAGTTTTTGGTCATGCCTTTCGGGCTGACAAACGCACCTGCGGTTTTCATGGACCTTATGAATCGAGTGTGCAAGCCCTACCTAGATAAGTTCATCATAGTTTTCATCGACGACATCCTGATCTATTCTAAGAGTCAGGAAGAACACGAGCAGCATCTACGACTCATTTTGGAACTCCTCCGAACAGAACAGCTTTATGCAAAGTTCTCGAAATGCGACTTCTGGCTTCGTGAAGTCCATTTCCTAGGCCACGTGGTAAATAAGGATGGGATTCATGTTGATCCATCCAAGGTAGACTCGATCAAGAACTGGCCTGCGCCCCGTACACCAACAGAAATCCGCCAATTCTTGGGCTTGGCAGGTTACTACAGAAGGTTCATCATGGATTTCTCCAAGATTGCGCAACCTCTCACCTCACTAACTCAGAAAGGTGTCACCTATCGCTGGAGTGATGCACAGGAAACTGCGTTTCAACACTTAAAGGATAGACTTTGTAGCGCCCCTATCCTCTCATTGCCTGAAGGCACAGACGGTTTTGTGGTTTATTGCGACGCATCCATTCAGGGACTTGGATGTGTGCTGATGCAACGTGACAAGGTCATTGCTTATGCGTCACGTCAACTTAAGGTTCACGAAAGGAACTACACTACACACGATTTAGAGCTGGGAGCTGTTGTTTACGCACTCAAGATATGGAGACATTACCTGTACGGTACCAGGTGCACCATTTACACCGATCACAGGAGTCTCGAGCATATCTTCAAGCAAAAGGAGTTAAACATGCGTCAACGTCGATGGGTCGAGCTATTGAATGATTACGAATACGCGATCAAGTACCATTCGGGCAAGGCCAATGTGGTGGCTGACGTACTCAGTCGAAAGGATACTACACCTAAACGCGTTCGAGCATTACATGGTTGTAAAAGTCGTTAGGCGCTTCCTAGTCGGTCGACCGAGGAGTTGAGAGTACTCGGCCTAGGCGGAGAGTACTCGGGGAGTACTCGGACATGTAAAATTATAAAGAATTTAGTTTTTAGAAATTAAATATATGTCAAATAACATAAATTTACTAATATCTATAACAAAATACGTGAAAATGATATTCATTATTTAATATGATAGGCATAGAAATTATGTTTTATTATTTTCTAAGTCAAACTCGGCCCGAGTTGACCTACTAGATACGATTTTGGCCGAGTTTGACCGACTCCGAGTAATTAGTCGGAGTCAAAGAAAGTCGCCTCGGCAGCCTACCTTGTAGCGACTACTCGGGGAGTACTCGGCCTTGGAAACCTTGTTTTACAACCATGAGCATTACAACTTACCATCCAGTCTAGTCTTCCTGCACAGATACGAGATGCTCAGGTAGAAGCATTGAAACCAGAAAACGTCAGGGCTGAATCTCTACGCGGCTCAAGGCAACGATTAGAACAAAAGGAAGACGGTGCCTATTACGTAACAGGACGCATCTGGGTCCCACTTTATGGCAACTTACGAGAACTTGTAATGGATGAAGCACATAAGTCTCGCTACTCAGTACATCCTGGTTCAGATAAGATGTACCACGATCTCAGAACTACGTATTGGTGGCCTAGCATGAAAGCTCACATAGCAACTTACGTTAGCAAGTGCTTGACTTGTGCGAGAGTCAAGACTGAATATCAGAAACCATCAGGCCTACTCCAATAACCAGAGATACCACAATGGAAATGGGAGCAAATTTCCATGGATTTTGTTACTGGCCTGCCTAGATCTCAACGGGGGAATGATACTATTTGGGTGATCGTGGATCGACTCACAAAGTCTGCACACTTCTTGGCTATCAAAGAAACAGACAAGTTCTCTACTCTAGCAGACGTTTACCTGAAGGAAGTGGTTTCGAGGCACGGGGTGCCAACCTCTATTATTTCCGATCATGATGCACGTTTTACTTCAGAACTTTGGCAAGCGATGCACAAATCCTTTGGCTCACGATTAGACATGAGCACAGCTTATCACCCTCAGATGGATGGGCAGTCTGAGCGCACTATTCAAACTTTAGAAGACATGCTTCGGGCGTGTGTAATTGATTTTGGCAATAGTTGGGAGAAACACCTCCCATTGGTGGAGTTTTCGTACAATAACAGTTACCACACCAGCATCCAAGCCGCTCCGTTTGACGCATTGTACGGGCGTAAATGCCGATCACATCTTTGTTGGGCAGAGGTAGGTGATAGTCAGATCACGGGCCCAGAACTTGTAGTAGACACAACAGAAAGGATTACTCAGATACGACAACGCATGGCGGCAGCTCGCAACCGTCAGAAAGCATACGCTAATAAGCGCAGGAAACCACTCGAGTTCCAAGTTGGGGATCGAGTGCTACTCAAAGTTTCACCCTGGAAGGGTGTGGTTCGTTTTGGCAAACGAGGCAAACTTAACCCGCGATACGTTGGCCTACAAACTGAACTTACCAGCAGAACTCAGTGGAGTTCACAACATTTTCCACGTGTCGAATCTGAAGAAGTGTCTGTCAGGTGAGACCCTCATAGTTCCTTTGAAGGAACTCACTATCGACGATCAGTTACGATTCGTTGAGGAACCAGTAGAGATTACTGACCGAGATGTGAAGATTCTCAAGCGTATTAGAATTCCTCTCGTTCGAGTTCGTTGGAACTCCCGTCGTGGCCCAGACTTCACCTGGGAACGCGAAGATCAGATGAAACAAAAGTATCCCCAATTGTTCGACAACAGTACAACCACTACTGAGGCTGAAGCTACTGCGGAATTTCGGGACGAAATTCCAAACCAACGGGGGAAGGATGTGACACCCCAGGAAAACCATGCAACTTAACTAGCTTCCTCAGTGAGTACGTGCTAAATTTTGGGACGAAATTTCTTTCAACTTGGGGATAATGTGACAACTCGTATTTCAGAACCTATCTTTGTGCTAAGTGTAGCATGTTTGAACACTATGTGAATATGTGAACCTTGATGATTAATGAAATGTTATGTTTGATGTTGTCTTATGTGTATGTATGTATGTATTAGGATCACACAAAACGAACCGATCGAACAACATAACCCGATCGCACACGCCCATTCGGGCTACACTCTTTGTATCCGAACCAAGGGCAGCCCATGATGGGTTCGGCCCACTCCCTTGTGTCATATAAACCATGAGGAATGTGTATACTCCTCATTTGTTACAATCTCATAACACACACTAAACCCTAATACCTCTCCCTCTCTCTCTCTCGAAGCCGACGGCAGCCACATCCCCTTTTCTCGAAGCTTTCTTGCTTGGATCAACTTTTGTGTTACCCTTCTAACCGGTTAGTGTATACTTTTGATTGCATGATTTATGATGTGTTGGCTTATATGTTTTACGTGATGATTTAGAGATGGTATGCGTTTGATTGTAATGAAAATTGATGAAGTATGATGTTCATGAAATCGGCTCACATGTATAGCATTGTAGATCAATATAGGATTTGTTAATCATATGATGTTGTTGATGATCTAGAATCGATTGCATGATTAGTCGGCTGTAGACAAGTATATATGGATGATTGGTTGGTTTATTACGATTATAAGCATGCTAGTGATTAGATCGTGAACCATGATTGAGATGTTTAAGTGTTATGATTATTGTTCATGTGTTATTCATAATTAGGGTTCATGAGGAATCGGTTGGAATATGCTTGTTTTGATCGATTATTGTTTGGTTTGGAAACTGTTAGTTGTTGATTGATAACTACATAAATGGAAACAATAAAACTGATTGCATGAAATTCGGAAATTATAACTGATCGCACAAGACTCCTTGGTCGCACAAGATCAGATCGTACAAGATCTGATCTGATCGCACAAGATAGACTGATGTACAATAGGTTAGAACACAGTGTACAACTAAGGTATGCATGATCGCACAAGACCTGTGGATCGCACAAGAAGGTGCCGATCGCACAAGGCTTGGGCCTCACACAACCAACATGAACTGCATTACTTTTGGGCCTTGAAGCCCAAACTCAATCGCACAAGTCTTGTTCAGTCGCACAAGTCTTGTTCAGTCGCACAAGCTGAACTGGACCGCACAAGGTTATTAAACTGTTTAATTTGTTGGGCCGCACAAGTTTTGGACTGCATATGATAAACTGGGCCGGGTGAGTAATGGATCGCACAACATGATGTGGGTCGCACAAGACTGTGCTGACCGCACAACATGTTGGGCCGGGGTGTTTAGTTGGGTTACGTTAGTGAATCGCACAAATGGTTCGGCCCAAACTATTGGATCGCACAAGTTGAACTTTGGGTTTGTTTAACTAAGTTGCCTAGCATGTTCTGTGTGTATGCCATGATCAATACGTGTTAGGTCCTGTGTAAACATACGTGCATTTCTTAAACCTAGACCTGACTTGTATGGTAACCATGTTAGGGCGTGGTTGACCACTAGGAGCTCAATCGACCTTTACTTATCTGCCGAGCTAACCTAAGGTGAGTTCACACTTTCTACAAAGCATGGGATTCCCAGGGGTTGGGAATGAGTTAAGGAATATGGATTCCTCGTCCTTCTTGGGTAGGACAGTATGGGTTAAGGAATATAACTTCCTCGTCCTCTTGGGCAGTTTAAATTTCACTAGACCAAAACTCTATCACGAAGTCCCTCCTTTTTATATCGACTTAATCGCCGGGCCAATGGCGAGCGGGTCATTAGTTAGATAGCGCTATTTAGGTCTGACAAGCCTCACACCATGCCGCAGAGGACGGGGGTGAACTAATGGATCTGGGCACGTCAATGATGATAGACATTGACGCTAAGGGCACATAAACATGACTAAAGTCAGTGGTCGATATGGTAACGAGTCTAGTAGTATAATCATGGGGTAGCCCCCACGGCTGGATTGCCAGAGTAAACGGGATTAAACAAAACACGCTTTCAACTATGTGGTAACGCCCACGGCAAGGATGCCAGTTAAAGTAAACTATGTTTTTGGAACAACTTAAACCAACACCCAACTGTGAACTCGCTCAACTTTGTTGTTGACTCGTTACTACATGCTTTGCAGGTCAATAGGTTTAGCAGGAGCTTGCATGGGGAAGAGTCGTTGTGGAGCATGGACATTGAATGTTCATGATGAACTTAAACATTATTTACTTATGCATTGGTTTTAGACATTATGCTTCCGCTTGCAACTTAAACTATGTTTTGATTTGGACACCAATTATATTGTGTTGGGTTTTATGTTACTTACATGCTTGTTCAATATGATTGGTGGCTTGATCCTGGTCATGTCACGCCTCCAAGCGGTGATACTCCGCGTGTGGATTTTGGGGGTGTGACAGTACGTACGTACGTAAGAAGAAGACCAGAGAAAGAACCTAGCTAAAAAACTTACCCAGGAATTTCCCTACGGTAATTCCAACCGTGGGAAAGGTACAGGTTCTACGTCTGCACCATACTGTAAGTACTGTAAGAAGAAGCATTCAGGAAGATGTTCCATATACTGCAACTTTTGCAAAATATCGGGACACAAGGAAGAAGACTGCAAGAAGAAACCTAGCAATAAGCTATGCTTCAACTGTGGAGAAACTGGATATATCACACCAAACTGTCTGAAACTAGCTCCAGCCACAAACAGCAAAACTACCAAGAACGCCAAAGCATTTGTTCTGACTGCTGAAGAAGCCAAGATGATTCCGGATGTGATTGCCGGTACGTTCTTAGTTAATGATATTTTTGCTAAAGTATTATTTGAATCTGGTGTGAACCAAAGTTTTATTAATACTTCATTCAGCAAACTTCTCAATCAACCATTAACTAAACTCCAACAAGAATGCCTGGTAGAAATGGCAAAAGGAGACTCCATTAAGATTACTGAAATCTTGTAGGGAGCAAGAATAGAAATTTTAAAACATAATTTTATTCCTAACCTTTATCCAATGAATCTTGTTGGATTTGATATCGTATTAGGAATGGATTGGTTAGTAGCCAATAAAGCCAGTATTCTTTGTGATCAAAAGTCAGTACAAGTAAATTCACCAAAGGGTGAAAAGATTACAATTAAAGGAAATAAGCCAACTAGGTCCACAAAATTCATCTCTGTGATGAAAACAGCAAGCTATGCATGGAAAGGATCACTAGTGTATATGGTTTCCATAATCATTAACACTAAAGGAAAGAAACTGAAAGATATTTCCATAGTATCTCAATTCTCAGATGTTTTCCCAGAAGAACTACCGGGACTGCCACCAGATAGAGAGGTTGAATTCAGAATTCATCTACTACCAGGGACAACACTGATTGCCAAGGCACCTTACCGTTTAGCACCAGCTGAGATGCAGGAATTGAAGAAACAATTGGACGAACTTCTGGAAAAAGGTTTCATATAGCCTAGTTCATCACCATGGGGAGCACCAATCTTGTTTGTCAAGAAGAAGGACGGATCAATGCGTATGTGCATTGATTACCGAGAATTGAACAAGGTCACGATTAAAAATCAGTACCCATTACCGAGAATCGATGATCTGTTTGATCAACTGCAAGGAGCTCGATTCTTTTCTAAAATCGTTTTACGCTCAGGATATCATCAACTGAAAGTACAGGAATAGGACATTCCTAAAACTGCTTTCAGAACTAGGTACGGTCATTATGAATTTACAGTCATGCCATTTGGTTTAACCAATGTCCCAACCGCATTTATGGACATGATGAACAGAATATGTAAACCATATCTGGATAAATTCATAATTGTCTTTATAGATGATATTCTCATTTACTCTAAGAGTAAAGAAGATCATGCAGAGCATTTGTATGTACTTTTAAATTTGCTGATAAAAGAAAAGCTTTATGCTAAATTCTCAAAATGTGAATTTTGGTTACAAGAAGTACAATTTCTTGGACATCTAGTTAATCATGAAGGAATTCATGTGGATCCCACAAAAATCGAGGCAATTACTAAATGGAAAGCCCCTGAATCACCAACGGAGGTGAGAAGTTTTCTTGGACTGGCAGGTTATTATAGACGGTTTATCCAAGATTTTTCTAGAATAGTTATTCCATAACCAAACTGACCTGCAAATCAGTTAAGTTTGAATGGGGACGGAAGAAGCTTTTAGAATTCTTAAGCAAAGATTAACCAACGCACCCATACTCGCGTTACCAGAAGGAACTGAAGATTTTATAGTCTATTGTGACGCCTCTAAGTTAGGTTATGGATGTGTATTGATGCAACGTCAAAAGGTTATAGCCTATGCCTCTAGACAACTTAAGAATCATGAAGAGAATTATACAACCCATGATCTAGAGTTAGGACCCATAATTTTTGCCCTTAAAATTTGGAGACACTATCTTTGTGGTAGCAAGTTTTCTTATTTTCACCGATCATAAGAGTCTAAGATATGTTTTCGGGCAAAATGAGTTAAATATGAGACAGAGACGATGGATGGAAATTCTCAGTGATTATGATTGTAATATTCAGTATCATGCAGGAAAGGCTAATGTAGTAGCTGATGCTTTAAGTCGAAAGTATCAAAAGCCAAGACGAGTACGTTCTCTCAAATTAAATCTGCAGATAGATTTAAATGAGCAAACTAGAAAAGTATAGGAATCAGTAATCAAGGACGATACGGAAAAATTAAAAGGAATGATTAAGGAATTAGAACAAGGGACAGATGGAATTTGGAGATTCCATAAGAAAAGAACCTGGATACCCAAACAAGGAAATTTACGCCACCGAATTTTAGAAGAAGCCCATAAGTCTAAGTATACGATACATCCTGGTAGTGATAAGATGTATCAAGACTTAAGAAAGAATTTATGGTGGATAGGAATGAAAAAGGATATAGCAACCTATGTTGCCAAGTGTTTAACCTGTTCACAGGTTAAAGCTGAACATCAGAAACCCTCAGGTTTATTGCAACAACTAGAAATGCCGATATGGAAATGGGAATTGATAACAATGGACTTTGTTACTAAATTACCCAAGACACGAAAAGGTAATGATATAATCTGGGTGATTGTAGACATGTTAACCTAGTCTGCTCATTTCTTACCAATGAAGGAAACTTTCAGTATGGAACAGTTAGCCAAGTTATATGTAAATGAAATAGTTTCATTATATGGAATTCCTTTATCTATTGTTTCTGATAGAGATAGCCATTTTACTTCTCATTTTTGGACTAGTTTCCAAAAAGCAAAGGGAACCAAGTTAAAACTAAGCACAGCTTATCATCCTCAAACAGACGGACAAAGCGAAAGGACAATTCAGACAATGGAACATATGCTTAGAGCTTGTGTAATTGATTTCGGAGGAAATTGGGATGATCATTTACCATTAATAGAATTTTCCTACAACAACAGTTATCATACCAGTATCAATGCTGCACCCTTTGAAGCACTTTATGGACGAAAGTGCCGAACTCGAGTCTGTTGGGCAGAAATTTGAGAAAAGCAATTTTCTGGACCAGAGATAGTACAAGAAACAACGGACAAGATTATTCAAGTCAAGTAAAGACTAAAAGCAGCACGCGGCCGTCAAAAGAGTTATGCTGATAACAGACGAAAACCGTTGGAATTTCAAGTAGGAGATAAGGTATTATTAAAAGTAGGGGTGAGCAAGAAAACTGAAATAACCGAACCGTCACCGAATAACCGAAATAACCGAACCGAAAAAACCGAACCGAAACAAAAACCGACGGTTCGGTTTTCGGATTTTTAATAACCGAAAATTTCGGTTCGGTTTTCGGATAAACTTTTTCAATAACCGAAAAAACCGAACCGAATCGATAAGTTACAATCCATATATTTTTATGTTTAAGTTTAAATTGTTTAAGTGTTTAACCCAATGCTAGTAGAAAATGTAATTTTATTCTTGAATGTTAAGTGTTTATAATAAAAACATTATAACTGAAATGATTTAGTATACCTATAAGATATAACAAAATTTAATATAAAAATTAAATTTAATAAAAAATTTGAAGAAACATAAAAATAGATTAGAAGGTTAGGTTTATGTAAACAATATAAATTAAAGAGGTTAACTATAATAACTTAAATATAAACATATAAAAAGATTGTTATAATATAATTATACTTTTTTATTTTTTGAATCTTACATAATTTTGTTCCAAAAACCGAAATAACCGAAAAACCGAACCGAACTGACGTAAAAACCGAAAAACCGAAACCGAAAAAAACCGAAACCGAACGGTTTTTAAAACCCGAAAACTGATATTTCGGTTTTGGTTTTTATTTTACCCAAAAACCGAACCGAACCGTGCACACCCCTAATTAAAAGTTTCTCCATGAAAAGGAATAGTCAGATTCATCAAAAGGGGAAAGATAAGCCCCAGGTATGTTGGATCCTTTGAGATTATTAGAAGAATAGGACCAGTAGCTTACCGGCTACAACTGCCAGAGGAAATGGCAGAAATACATGATGTATTTTATGTATGTAATCTCAAGAAATGCTTACCAGATAAATCATTAGTGGTACTTCTAAAGGACATAGAGGTAAATGAAAAACTTAAGTTTGTAGAGAAACCCCTACAGATTGAAGATAGAAAGATCAAGAATCTCAAACACAAGAGATTAGTTCTAGTCAAAGTGAAATTGGATTCCAAGAGGGGTCCAGAGTACACTTGGGAGCTCGAGTCAGAGATGCAAAGGAAATATCCACACTTGTTCCAGTAGACCTCGAGGACGAGATCTAAAACAAGGTGGGGAGGATATAACAACTCTCCCAAAATCCTTAAAACATGTCCTATATGTCCTAAAATACACCCCGTATACGAAAAACGGGCCCGAAATACCTTTATGTTAACAAAAATCAAATAAAACAAATAAAAATGGTCTCTCGCGGGGCGCAACACCCTTAGGTGTGTCCGTCGCGGGCCGCGAGCAAGTGACACCAGGTCGGACCTCCGTATGCCACGTGTCCAATAACGCGTCGAACCTACACCGTTGATTCATCAAGGCTAGAGCCTACCCTATGTCGCTCGCGGGCCGCGAAGGCCGAAGCAAACTAGGTCGTGGGCCGCGACCCGCTGTTCGATCTGCACTATAAATAGGGGCCTTTGGCTTCAGTTCACAAATCGTTCAGAAATTTCTTTCTCTCTCTCGAATCTCTAATAAGCTAATATTATCAGGAATAATACCCCTAAAAAGCGAAGCTCTGCCTCTTTGTAAGTATTATAACCCCCGGTTACGTATTAGTTACTCTGCCCGATTGATCTAGAGCTCCGTAACGCATGTCAAGGCTCTGCCTGACTCAGTCGTTGGAGTTCTGTCTCGGGGGTATAGCTAATGTAAATTGGGTTATCTTACTAACACGTGTGTATTGTTTATTTTAACAGATTATTACCAGGAAATCACCAGACAACAGTAGTATTATCTAAAATAGCAATGTGAGTACATTCACTTTTTGTAAACTGTTTTTACAAAGCCTCAAATGTTTTAAAGTACAATTAACAGTGATTGAGTCTATGTATTCTACAATTACTGTCGGTATGTTGGGGTTTTTTATACATTACTTGTTACTACACTGTGAGTAGTAGCATGACCACAAGTCAGGATTGACAGTACCGTGGGTGGTAATTGGGTTATTAAAAACATTATAATCATTCTCAATACTGTAAAGTGATAAAAATTGTTTTGATTAAACTGGGATGCACTCGCTAGTATTTCTTGCTGATAAAACTTTTTAAAACGCGTTTCAGGTAACAAAATGTGAAAGCCAAATAGAAGCCAGCTGGAGAGCACTGAAGGCTTGGAAAAGTGGCTATAAAAGTTACCTAAACAAGAAAGAAGTTTTATTTCAATAAAATAGGGTTTATCCCTATAAACATATTTGTAAAGGGAACTTGGGTTTTTCCCATGTATTTATTAGTTATAAAAGTGTGGTGTTTTACTCTGATAAACGATTTCCTAACTACGGTCCTGATGTATTTTCCGCTGCCAAATTAATAAACACCGATACCACTGATACTGTCATCGCGGCCG
Organism: Helianthus tuberosus; assembly: GCA_030545235.1. Classification (NCBI taxonomy): domain Eukaryota; kingdom Viridiplantae; phylum Streptophyta; class Magnoliopsida; order Asterales; family Asteraceae; genus Helianthus; species Helianthus tuberosus. The sequence goes on from CM060366.1 coordinate 50,617,008, forward strand.
CCCTCTCCCGGGGTAGGGGTAGGGGTCGGGGGTTGCGACAGGTAAAAACGTCTGCAATCTGCGGACCACATCTACATACATCTGTTGCAGAAGAGGTGGACCAAACATTTGCAGTCTACAATAAGAAGACTGTTTGTTTTTTAACTTATGCAAGAACAATCGATTCACTCAAAACAACAAGAACAATTTTTTTGTATAATCAATATCATATCACTCCTCAAATCAAACAATAGTACAAAAACATCAATACAGATCAAACAAAATTTCAAATATATCGCAAATCAAACTGAAATCATTCAACAAATACATCATGAATCCAGCCGATTTGTTGCATATTTGGACTCCTCTGCTAGTTTGAGATGGATTACCAGTCAATTTGGGGGTTGATTGTTCCTTCATCTTCCCTAAGAATGAACATACCAGGTGGTTGTCGAGGCAGCAGCGACGGAGGTTGCAGGTGGTTGTTGTGTGGGGTCGACGAGGGCGGCGGCTTGGAGGCAGCAGGTGGTTGTCGCATGAGGTGGAGGTGGTGGCGGAGGAGGTGGAGGTGACGATTGGGAGGAGGAGAGGGGTGGAGGAGATGTGTTATGGTTTTGATAAGAGATGTCTGAGTTTTGAGAAAGAAGAAGAGGTTAGAAGGGTTGGAAGAGGTTGAAAGAGGTGGGAAGACATTGGACCATGTCTGCGTGGGGAAGAGGACGCGCAGAGGTTTGAAGACATTTTTTAATGAAATGTCTTCTAAAAAACAAACGGTCTGCAGAGCTAAACATTTGCGTGTGGTCTGCGTGGCGCAGACATAAGATGCTAGAAGAGGTTATTCTGAAAAAACAAACACCACCATAGTGGAAGACGAAGGAAAAGCAATATGTCAAAACCATGTACCGGAAGCTGTTCAGGAATATCCCCAAGCAACAATGGAAGACAAAGTGAAGAATGCACATGAAATGCGGTCTGAAGCCGCACATACTGCGTTAGCGGTTGATTTGGTTCAATACGCATGGTCGGTTCGGTATATTTCAAACGAGGGTGAAGAAGAAGCGGATGACGAGGAAGACGAAGATGACGAGAATGGCGAAAGCGAATACGAAAATTAAGACGAGTAGTATTATGTGTTTGTGTTTTATTATTCATGTAATTTTTATTTATTTAATAAAATATCATTAGTTTTAATTAAAAAACAATAATAATTAGGTAATCATTAGATGAGGGCATTATACAACTACACCCATTTTAAACAAATGCCCCATAATACGATTTAGTGTTTAGATATGTTTAAATATGTTTGTTTAAGCTCTTTACTTTTAATTAAATTGTTTAGATATGTTTAAATCTGTTTATTTAAGCTCGTTACTTTTAATTAAATTATTTATTTATTATGATAACGCAAAGATACATCTAATATAAAATATGTACAGTAAGTTATCTAATACTGTTTAAAATCAATAGAATTACAATACTAGTTATATATCTGTTCAAAATCAATGCATACACGTAGAAAATATAAATAAATTTTGGTGACACTTAACAAAAACCTTCTTTTAGGTAAGTGTATAAACAATAACTGAGTTCTAAACTTTTAGTATATTTAGTTTTGGTATATCATAAAATTAAATGAACATTTGTATAACGTATATTTATATTTTGTATTTATACAAAGTGATAAAACTCATATGAAACTCAAAAAATATATACTACCGGAGGGGATGGACTGATGGAGGGTTAGAAAAAAGATTATACGAGGGAATAATGAAGCATCAGACAATGTGACAGATTCCATTCGCTATCATAATAATTTTGGTTCAACATGGCCCCTCTTTGCACTTTACAGGGCAATTTACACTCAAAAGATGAGGAAGCCCAATCATTATTCATTTCATTGTATCTTTTCAATTATCGTATAATGAACAACTTTAAATAATTGTTTTCAACTTTATTGAATATAAAAACAGGTATTATTTTATCTTATTTTTTTAGATGAGAATGAAACAAGTGCAAGTTATGAGACAAAAAGAAAACTTGTGAATACGTTCTATTCAAACACTTTGTTCTTAAGATCGGGTCTAGTTCTTAATCAGAGGCGGGCAAAGTAGCTAAGCACGAAAAAGCTTGCATCGAGAATCAACACCTGTTCGCCCGTTCGCTTTTGATACCTTTGGCGCTCTCACCCCTGACGCGGTGCGGTTTCTCAAGTGGGTTCAGCAGGTGGTAAGCAGTAACACCGCCACTAGTAGAAATTAGGATTTTTTTTTAGCTCAAAAAATATTATTTTGGGTGGTTAGACACTTAAACCGCCCAAAATCATTACAATTCATTTAACAAAACACAACCCTAGCCCAAAATAACTATACCACGCACAAATAAATGGTTTTTTGAGCGGCTATAAATTATGGCTCAAAAAATAACTTTTTTTGGTGGTTTTCCATCTCAGGTCGGTTCGGGTTTAACCCGGGTCGGTCTGGGTAATCTAAATTGCTCAGCCCTTTATTCAATTCTTCTTCCAAAAACCAAAGTTTTAACAAAATTAAAATACCCTACCCCCAAAACCCCCGCCATTACTTTTCACTATCCCGCGCGCGCCTTCAATTCTTCTTCCAAAACCACCGCTTCAGTTTATCTTCTTGTATTCTTCATCCAGAGAATACAAAACCCCTTCAGATTTCATACAAAACCGTCGCCTTCAATTCTTCTTCCAAAACCCCTTGGTAAGAAACCCTAGTTTTATCAAGTATCTTCTTAAATTCTTTATATTAGTGCAAAATTTTGAATACAATTCGTTATTATGTTGGATTTTGCTAGATATATATGATTCCATGTGTGGCCCTCATGTCAGATTCAATATACTTTTGAGTGGTTTATGCGTATCTCATGTGGTCCCCTGTTATATATATATATATTTATATATATGTGTGTGTGTGTGTGTGTGTGTTAGGTTTTTAGTTGAGACTTTCTATGCCATCTATAGATTTGGATCATATTGTTTACTGTTTTTTATGAGGTGATGATGCTCTGTGGGTCATATTGTTTAGTGTTTTTATATGGTGTTTGTTAATTTGTTTTTTATTTTATTTTAGTGTGTATAATATCTCAATTTGTGCCGGTGTATAAACACCTCAAAACTATTCAAGACTGGCGCTCTAAAAGGTGGATTTCGGCTAGAGCAAAACAAAACAAGAAAACTAAGAAGTATGAACTTGCAAAAGATGCGCGAGTAGAGTCTATTAAACTAGTAAGTGAATGTGTACTTTTATATATATGTGTTAAAGTCAAACTTCTTAACAATTGTATATATTACATAGTCCGAATACGAAATAGAAATGAAGGCAGATGGCAGTTATTATTCCGGGGTGGAGGATCCACTAAGTAGGCTACTTAGACTGGAACATGGAGGGCGATTACGTAATGTTTCTAATATTATAGGTAATATTATATTATATTATATTAATATATAGATAAATATATAATGAGTTTTTGGATTTAATACTTGTGGTTAAATGTTGATTAAATGTCGCACAAAGGCTAAGGGAGGATTATTTCAAGGTGCTAACAACAAAGTCAAACAGACGTGTCTACCACTCAAAGGTTAGGGGTGGTTTGCGATTATAGAGGGGTGGGCTCGAGCCCTAGTATCCGTGGCGCGAGTGGTGTTGGTGGATCCCATATTCATTATCCACCTATAGAGGTACTTATATTTATACATTGTTTTATATATAATGTCGGTTTTAAAGATGTTGTCTCATTTTATAGGAGCATGTTGAATGTGAATTGTTATTCCCGGGCCCTTCTATGAAAGAAAAAGTAGTCGGTTCGGGGCTTGTGTATCCTACTATGGATAGGTTATTAGATGAGGTTCAAATGGAGGATGGCTATGTGAAAGTCAAAGTAGATATCATTGATCCAAAATTCGAGAGCAGTCCTCTCCCTCCGATTTCATGTTATGGCGAGGTTACAGATTTAGGTGATGCTCGTGGTAAATATGTTCAATGGCCACGTTTTGCAATAAAGTTAATTTAATATACGTTATGCATATGACTTTATTTACTCTTTTAATAAGACTTCTGCTAATATGTTTGTTAAAGTGTAGCTTCTGAACACAGAGACAACTCCCCAAAACAAAGACTTGACACAACAAGTGGAGGACGTCACATGTTATGAGCCACAGGTTTGTGGTCTTGTTACCTTGGTCCGGGTAATATATAATTTATATTAAATTTATTTTATATTCTAACAATTTCGTTCGTTGTAGTTTGAGCAACCCGATGAATTAAATCAAACTCAACATTATCATATTGATCCGACTACTATAGAAAATTTTGATGAAGAGGTAATCAACAACTCAAATTCTCATTATATATATATATATATAAACAATGTACAAATAATCCGTTTTTCAATTAATGTAGTTTGTTTCTGGTGCATTTTTTTCCGATCAACATGATGTACAAATGTCGGAAAGGCTGGATGCGATGGTAATCAATAACTCAAATATGTTATATGTGTGTGTGTGTGTATACACCTTGAAAATCGTTTATTGAACTATGTAGTTTGATGAAGAACCTCCCACTGCCGAACAAAAAATACAAAATGCCTTGTCAATGATAGAAAATGAGCTGCCTGAAATCATTAGATCATTGGTTGCACGATTAAAAGATACCTATAATGGCGAGATGAGCCTTGAGTTTAACGTGCCTGAGGAGATGTACCCCAAAACCCTGTTCGACATCCAAGTTGAATCCGTTGAATATGAGGGGATGCTACAGTTTTTGGCGAACAGCTGGCTTGACGCTAGCTTTTTACATTGGTGTCAAGTGTAAGTTTTTTTATTATTATTTTTATCTCGTACACAATATTATTTTTAAGTATAGTTGAATTTTTAACCTTGTAATTTTTTTCTTAATTGATATAAGATATTTATATGACCTAGTATCTAAAAAGATAGCTCCCCAAGAACCTAAAGTTAGCTACTTCAATATCCACAAAATAACCGGGAAAGAGTGCCAGATAAATTTTACAAGTGTAAAAGAACACTTGCTAAGTGTCTACAAACTTCAAAAGGGCACAAAATTTTTTCTTGCACCATTTTTTTAAAGGTAATACATATTATTGTTTTTAGTGTATATAAGTTAAATTTCTTTATTTTAATACTATTTGTAAATAACTTCCTTTTTTCAGCGCCGATTGGGTTTTGTTTATCATTTCTCTTAAGGAACGAAGTGTTTGGATTTTGGATTCGACTTCGGTTAAGGCTAAAGAGAATAAAGATGATTATCCTCTTTCAAAAGCAATAGAATCTTGTTTTGGAAGTGGACTTACTTGGACCATGGTTCAAGTATGTTATCAGTATTATACGGATTAATTCTCTTGTATTTTATAAAATTACGTGATTATCTTATTAATTGATTTTTTCTTTAATATTTAATGTAGTGTATGCAACAAGACAGGTCTTGGGAGTGTGGATACATGGTGATTTGGTATATGTTCCAGTTTGTTTTTTGGAAGCGATTTGGTTTTCCAAACAGTGTAAGTATTACATTGAGACTTTATTATATTTTAAGTTAAGCATGTTGTTAGGGTTAATTGAATTTATGGTTGTATCATTTCGGTTTTGTGTTTACTTTTCAAGCTTCGGGTTAACAAATTTATCTCAACTATTATCACACTTTGGTTATTTTTTTTTTTAAATTTGGACCGAGGCAACAACCACCACACAAGAGGAAATCGACAAGTTGGTTGTAAACATCATGACACTGTTTTTTAATAATGTATTGAACATTGATAGCACCTAGGTTAGGTTGGTATGGTTATTTGAACAAGTTTTGTGAACTTTGCAAGTTATTATGTAATCAGAAGGTATTTTGAATTTGCTGGTTTTTAGTTATTATTGTTTTGCTATTATTTTTGTAGGTATTATTTCTTATTTTACATTACATAAAGCTTCCATTTTTTTGAGCTCACTAGGTTAGGTGCATTATACATTTTGAGCGGTTTGGAGACATTGAGCCACCACCCAAAATCACAAATTTTGAAAACTAATAACACATTTTTTTTTGTGGAATTTGTTTTTTTTTTTTTTTGGTCGGGTTGTTAACCGTTCAAATTTTTCAAATATTTTTTCCTGCGATGTTTGTTTAGGCGGTCACAAAACCGCCCATAACCCTCTTTTTCACCGCCTAGAAAAATGATTTTTGTAGTAGTGCGTTCATGGGCAAAATTTTGTGTTTAGCAGGGTAGGGTTTGCTATTCATAAGGGGGTAGCGGCGCAGCTTGTTGCCAGTCTACCTGTCATTAGTCTGTAATCGTCTCTGTTTTATTGAAATATCAATAATATCAAATACGATTCTTCCAATTGTAAACGGTGTTTAGTTGGAAAAATAGGATGATTGATCTTGAATAAGTCCGACCATAACGTGTTCCCTTACACGCTGCATTTCCATAAACTTCAAAGGCAAGTTGTGTTTGGATCATAGTTATGGTCGTGATCATGTGATTATGGTCATGTTTATTGGAGTTGATAATAGGTCGTAGGTCCAGTTTAAGAAGGCTTTGTTGAAGTTTACGTTAGATGGACAATCACATCCCTTGAGGTTAAAATCGAGTAACATATTTTTTGACTTGTGATTAAAGTGTTTCTGAGGGTTCAGTTTTAGTTAATGATAAATATATAAAGTGAGAGAGGCATATGTGTTCATCGTTAGAAAAAAGTTATATTGATGACTGTATAGAGGCATGGGAAATAAGGTAGCCTTAATTCAGTTATTATATACAACAATATGTGACAATAAAACAAAACAAGCGAACACCATATAGACGCCCCAAGCAATTAGCATACTCATATGAAGCAAATATGGACATGCAAATCTGATACGAGCTAATTTAAGAACTAAAACAAAACAACCATTTCTTCTCACCTCACCCAAGGGCGTACCCACCCCAAGTCGTGGGTGGGCGGGCGCATCCTTGAAAAAAATAAGTTTTAGTGTTATTTTTCGTCAGAAATTCCGACCGCACTGACAGACCGTGTCGTCCCGATCAGTCAAAAACCCAATTAACCTAGGTAGCTAGGGTAAGTCGAGTATCGCATCCACGAAAGAGCATGTGGTCAGTATTGCACGACTTGTCTGATTTATTTAAACTATTTACAAAAATGTACAAAGCAATTCTGAAGCTTGCTAATTTTCTTTATTTATTTGGTTGGTTGAGAAAGGTATCCGAGTAAACCGACAAGTTGCTATTAACAATAAAAGAACTGATTACTTAATTATTGCAAAAACTAGATTACTTGATTGAAAACAAGAATTGGGAATACGGATCACACCCGGTTCGATAATTGCAAAACCTAGGGTTCCTACATGTTTTAACTTGATTCAACTGCATATAGTTATTAACGAATTTAGTGTCACATGGCTTAGGTATCAAAAGCTATCAACGTCATAGACAACGGACCACAATGCACTTCTTTACTAAGAACATGTAAATCCTAACCTAAGATAAGGCATAATTGCACATAACCATTTCGCAAAGTCAAATTTTATCATCACTCGACAATTTACGAATTCAAAACAAATGCAAGACAATTATCAAAGGGTTCAAATACTAAGCAACTTGTCACAAAATCAAACTAAACACAAATGTATAAACGCTAGAATTCTTACAAAACCTACACCGGGGTGAAACCGATGAGACTAGCCGCTCATGGTTGAAGGAACACGATCACCGGATGACGAACACGAACACCGAGCCATGACCTTAAATCTTGGAGGAATGATGAAGGTTTGGTTTAGGGTTTGCATGGTGAGTGTGGAGGGATGAGGATGATGGTGGAAAGGTTGGTGATGATGATGATGGTGGTGGTGGTGGTGGTGGTGGTGGATTAGGGTTAGAAATGTGATTGATGATGAGTTAGGGGTTAGAGAGGTTAGAGGTAGGTTAGAGGTGAAAGAGATGATGATAGATGGCTCCAAGATGTGTTTTTAAACTTCAAAACTCGAAACCCCCTTCAAAATGGTCAAAACAATCAATATAACGCATCCTAAATCATTGGAAACCAATAATCAGCGACTAGTAGCAGATGAGGGCGTCGCTGACGGCCCTATGTGGCGTCGGCGACGGTTCCTAATTTTCCAAATGCCCCCCGACGCTTTAATCCACTGCTTACGCATCTTTCTGGCCGACGGGACTGTCCGGGGGGCATCACCGACGGCCTAGGGGGCGTCGCTGACGGCCTCTCCATCTCTTGTTTTCTGTTTTTCCATTTTCTCGCTCCTGGTTGACCCTTCCATCTCGATGCTCCGTATAGCTTCTTAAACTCCATTAGACCTGCAAAACACAATTCCAATTAAAAGTAGGTTATTCGAAACTAAAGGTTATGTAAAAACATCAGCTTAAACATACTAAAACATCGATTTTCGACCACGTATCACGCACCCATTGAAAATTTTCAACCGCCCCACTTAGAAAAAAAATATTTTTATTAACTGTAAGACCCTAACATGTAATTGACAAAAAGTCGCAGTGGAAGTTCATGACATAAAATTTCTTTCCTTATAAATACCTTGACTTACTTAAATCTTCAGTTTAACACAACTTTTTCACATGAAGTCATCAATCGAATCATTTACAATTAAAAACATAATACAGGTTTTCTAAATTTCATACACCAACGTTCCCGTACAATCTGTCATGTGACTCGATCCTCAATCTCTAATCCTTGATGATCCTCATGACTCGTACTACCTGCGCTCACCACATAAAATTCATAACATTAGTACGCATTATAAACATACAAGATTTATTCACGTTTACTTTTCGTTCCGTTAACTCTTTACATCCCAGCTTTCCATCTAATCATACAATCCGTGGTGAGACTTCTTTGCTATTCATGCGCTACACTTCATTCACCAGGCACGCTAATATTATCGTTAGTACTCAATTTCGTTGGATACATGCGTACCTACTTTCATACATACTTAGACATATTCATACATTCACACATAACCAATTACATACATATGTACATACCCACATACCTACATCATTACGTACACTCATAACATTATACATATTGATACGTGGTCGAAAACCGGTGCTTGTAATTGTTTAATTTGATGTATTTACACAAGTTTTAATTTCGAATAGCCTACTTTTGATTAGATACTTGTTTTGTAGGTCTAACAGAGTTTAAGGAGCTTTTCGGGAGCTTTACGGGTCATCGGAGTGAAAACAGAGCCACCGGGATGCGAAACGGGTCAATCGGACTCAAGAAATGAAAGAAATGAAGAATCACATTTGGGGGCACCGTCGCCGACGCCCAAAAGGGCCGTCGCCGATGGTCGGTGCATGTGTTCGTCGCCAGAACCCGCCGTAGACAGCAAAATAGGTCGTCGGCCAATATCAGAAATGCACACACCGTCGCCGACGGCCCTTTAATGTTGCTGTCGCGAATTTTTGGTTTCCATTGGCTTTTGAACCAATAAAAAAGGGTTGTTGGTATTATTCGGGAGTTACACTTTGTTTTCAATTTTGAATATCATCTTGGAGCCTATACTCATCACCAATCACTTACCATTTCCATCTACCATCATCGGACAACCCGAATCAAGAACGAAATCAACATCATCTTCTTGATTCCAAACCCTAGCTCCATTAATCCATTCACCATCATCACTTATCCAAAACCATAACCTTCATCATTCATCATTTTACAGAGTTCCAAGATGATCCAATTCAAGTTTTCATCATCCGTTGATCGTGCCATTTTCACCATGAGCGGCTAGTTTCTTGGAGGTTTCACCCCGGTGTAGGTTTTTGTAAGTCTAGGGTTTTAACATTGTTCTTGGATTGATTTTGTGACAAATTACTATTTGATTTGAAGCTTATGACAATTGTCTTGCATTTGTATTGAATTCATAAATTGTCGAGTGAAGATTAAATTTGACTTTATGAAATGTTTATGTGCAATTATGCCTTGTCTAGGTTAGAGTTTACATGTTCTTGGTAACAAAGTGCATTGTGGTCCGTTCTTTATAACGTCGATAGCTCTTGGAACCTAAGCCGTGTAACACTAAATTCGTTAGTCACTTTTGCAATTGAATCAATTTTAAACGTGTAGAAATCCTAGGAATGCAACTACTGAACCGGGTGTGAACCTCGTTTTCTCTATCTTGTCTAAATCGTTATTTACATTTTGCAATTGTTAATTTTTAGTATTCATCTACCAAATCAATTTAGTAATCTTAATTCACATTTTTCAATCAACCAAAAATACAAAAATATATCATAGCAAGCTTCATAATAGTGACAACTTTTACAATTCATTCAAAGTCCATTCGCAAACCACAGACTCTTCGTGGTTCGACCCCTTGCTACCACTAGCTATTTGTTAAGGGTAATTTGGGACTATAAATATTATCTTTGACCGGAGCGCGACTCTCCGATCAAATTTTGGCGCCGTTGCCGGGGAGTGCGTGCGCTTTGTGTTTGGATTATTGTTTGAATTTGCGTGATTATCTGTTTAAGTTGCATAGTTTCTTTTCTTGCACTTTGTTTTTTTTCCTTGTTACGCAGGTGTGTTACTTGTGCAGGTTACAGGTAGTGCATGCATACGCGAAACTCCGGGAGGACTTCACCGTTAGTCTACGAACCGGAAATCGAAAGAGTAGCAAGAAGAAATCTAGCAAGCCGGTTAGAAGCAACACTTGCTTCTAATCAAACCACCAACACACCACAACATACACCAACCATTGAAACCGATTCAATGGCGAACCAAAACTCCAACCACCCAAACCTCAACCAAAACCAATTCTAATCCCGAGGAACCTTTTACCCCGCTCAAAATGTTCAACCCATGCCTCAAGAGCGACCGGGTGGTAACAACAACAATGGACCACCCACACCACCGTTTCAAAACCAAAATCCCAATAACACCCAACGAACACCCCAACAACAAAACCTTCATCGACACAATTCCCTACCCATCAATCTTGATGACCGGAATGTCAATTCTGACCGTCGAGGTAATCGAGATCGTGGCAATCCCGCGAACGAAGACCCCTTCTTCAACATAGACGATTTGAGGAACGTCATCCCCGATGACGAACCATATAGTGTTCCCGGTTATCAATCACCGGAACATGTGAGCATACATACGGAAAATTAGGACGATGGGGGATATTATGGTGATCGGGTTAACGACGAGGAAGATTGGGGATACGTGAATAGGGGAAATGTCTATAATGCGAGAGGCTTTGAAGATGACGAGTTTGGCTATCAAAATGGCAACTTTGTGGGGGATGATGATTATGGGTACGGGAACGTGAGAAATGATGGTTACGGAAACAACCGTCAACCACGAAACAACAACCAACGGAACCGAGATGATGGGTTTTACAACAACAACAATAACAACAATGGTAACCCTAATCGGATTCCTCGTTTCGTGGGAGGTGGTAACCAAAGAGGCAACCAAGGTAGAAATCAAGGTGGGGATAGAAGAGGTGACCGAAGAGACAATCGAAGACCGGTCGATCAAGAGGTTAACGGTCCACAACGTCGTCAACAACCTCCACGGGGAGTGAATGACCGTTTCCGACCGGTAGTCACCGAGAATGATTCACCGATTGTGTGCGAAAGAAGAATGTTCGATTGCAAACCGCATTACATCAATATACTTCCCCATTTCAACGGGAGGTCTAATGATAAACCGTATACACACTTGGCGGAATTTTCATCGATATGCAACACGATTGGGGGGCACAATTTTGCACTAGAGGAGGTCAAACTTCGCTTGTTCCAATTTTCGTTGAAAGACAAGGCAAAACAATGGTTTCTCACACTTCCGGCGAATAGCATCCGGACATGGGGAGAGATGCAACAAGTCTTTTTAGACGAATACTATTCGATGGCGAAGACCGACGACGCTAGGGATGAAATAAGGTCATTTCGGCAATTATCGAGTGAACCGTTACATGAAGCATTCACCCGATTCAAAGAATTGATGCGGAGATGCCCACATCACCAAATAGAAAAGTGGGAATTGGTGAAGTGCTTTGTACGTGGTTTGGATGACGCGACATGGAACCGCCTTGAATCAACGAGCAACGGGACTCTCTTGAGCAATCATGAGGATGATGATTGGGAGTTTTTGGAGCGGATGAGCAAACGGTCAAAAGAGAAGGAATCGGCCGATAGAGCTAAGAAACATCCAGTTTCCTGGTCACTTCCCGATCTTGATTCTAAGGATCGAATCTCCACCTTAGAACGGGAAATGGCTCGTATGAAGAAGAAGGAGGTGAACGCGGTACAATTCGCGGTTTGTGAAGAATGTGGAGATATTGGGCATAAAACCGAGCAATGTCCAACGGGGTCGAGTGATTACACCGAGGAGGTAAACCAAGTGTATGGGGATCGAAAGCAATATGACATGAACTCCAATACTTACCATCCGGGTTTGCGAAATCACCCTAATTTCCGGTATGGCAATTCTTCGAATCAAATGAATCCGAATTTCCAAGCGGGGAATCAAGGTGGTCAAGGAGGGCCTTCGTATAACAATCGTCAAGGTGGGTAACCAAGGGGGTTACCAAAGGAATTACAACCAAGGTGGTAATCAAGGGTATCAAAACCGTGAAGGCAACTATCAACGAGGTTACAACCAAGGAGGAAATGGGGGTGGTGCATCAAACTCCCAAGGTGATGATTCGATAAGTTCGAAATTTGATGCCATCATGAATGCTGTGAGTAATCTTACTAGCTCACAACAAGCTCTCACTAATTCGCAACAAGCTCTTACTAATTCATACCAAGAGTTCAAAGCCGAAGTAAAGAAAGAGTTTGAAGTGAAGGATAAGTCTCAAAAGGCATTAGAGAAGCAAGTGGGGCAACTTGCTCAAGAGATGGCTCAAATTTGTGGAAGTGGAGGAGGACTTCCAAGTGATACCACGGTGAACCCTAAGCATCAAGGGTCGAACTCGAGGAACACACGTGAGGTACCAATAAATAAAATTTCTTTACGTAGTGGTCGAGTCATAGATAACGGTGTTGAGCCACCACCACCCGAGTTTGTTGAAGGGGTGGTGGAAGACGCGAGTGATGATGAAGGTAATAACGGTCAAACGGGAAAAAATAAAAATGATTCAAAAATTAATAAAAATACACCCGTTGTGACCGTTCCCGGCCCAAAGGCTAAGGAAAAGGGTGTGGAGGTTAATATCGCCCCTTATCCCGAAGCTCTCTTGGGACCATCTAAGAAAGTGGTAAACAAACGAGGCCCACAACAAGAAGAGATGTGGGAAATTTTTAACAAGTCAAGATTAATTTACCACTCTTAGATGCAATCAAGCAAGTACCTTCATATGCAAAATACTTGAAAGACTTATGCACCCAAAAGAGGACTCACAAGTTTCCTAAGAAACTTGACTTAACTGAAAATGTGAGTTCGATTCTTTCGGGTGCACTTCCACCAAAACTTCAAGATCCGGGGGCGCCCATTATTTCAATACAAGTTGGTGAATTTAAAATGACACGGGCACTTTTGGATCTTGGGGCAAGTGTGAGTATCTTGCCGGGTAGTTTATACGACCAGTATGATTTTGGTCCACTTCAAGTGTCTAACACCACCGTGGTGTTAGCCGATTTAACCCCTAAACTACCCCGTGGGATAGTCACGGATGTAATAGTCAAGGTCGAGGACTTTTACTATCCGGTGGACTTTCTTGTATTAGATTATGTCTCTTTGGACCGAACCAAGCAACCAACGGTGATCCTTGGTCGACCATTTTTGGCAACATCGAATGCCCAAATTAATTGTAAATCGGGCACGGTCGACATGACTTTTGGTAACCGTCGGTTGCGGTTGAATGTCTTTTCGGGATTAACGGATCCTCTAGTCAGCGATGAATGCTATATGGCGGACATTGTTGACGAGTGTATACCTCTATGCGACATTAATGTCGAAGAGGAAAACACAATAGAGGAATGTTTCATGTTTGACAGGTTACAAGGAGAGACGAATCGGAGCATGGATGAAGAGGTGAAAGAGTTGGAGGTTATGGCGGCAAGGGAAGGAAGGCCCACTTGGACACATCAAGTGGAAAGTCTTCCGGAAACCATTGATACAAAGTTGAAGCCGTCGTTGGAAGAGCCTCCGGTGCTAGAGTTGAAAGTGCTACCCAAGCATCTTAAGTATGCTTATGCGGGTGAAGGTAGCACGCTCCCGGTAATTATTGCATCTAACTTGACCGGGGAGTAAGAAGAGAAATTGATGAGAATTTTGGTCACTCATAGAGCCGCTATCGGGTGGACCATTGCAGATTTGAAGGGAATTAGTCCCTCGGTAGTGATGCACAAGATCATCACTGAAGATGGCATGAATCCTTCTCGTGACACGCAATGGAGATTAAATCCAAACATGCGAGAAGTTGTCAAGAAGGAGGTATTGAAGTGGCTAGATGCGGGTATTATATACCCTATCTCGGATAGCCAGTGGGTAAGCCCGACACAAACGGTTCCTAAGAAAGCGGGCATTCAAGTCATCACAAATGACGCAGGTGAAGAGGTCGCCACTCGGCCGGTAACCGGGTGACGTATTTGTATTGATTATAGGAAGTTAAATGCTGCAACTTCCAAAGATCATTTCCCTTTGCCATTTATTGACCAAATTGTTTTGAGAAATTGGCCGGACAAAAATTTTATTGTTTTCTGGATGGTTATTCCGGATATAATCAAATTGCTATACATCCGGAAGACCAAGCAAAGACTACCTTTACTTGTCCATACGGTACCTTCGCATTTAGGCTAATGCCCTTTGGACTTTGTAATGCCCCCGCCACCTTCCAAAGGTGTATGACGAGTATCTTTTCAGATATGGTGGGGGAGTCTTTGGAAATCTTCATGGATGATTTCTCAATATTTGGGTCATCATTTGATGCATGCCTTGACCAACTCGAAAAAGTTTTGCAAAGATGTGTTGAGAAAAATCTGGTTTTGAGTTGGGAAAAGAGCCATTTTATGGTTCAAGAAGGGATTGTGTTGGGGCATGTCGTCTCGAGTCGTGGGATTGAGGTGGATAGAGCAAAGGTGCAAGTTATATCCACTTTGCCTTATCCTACAAGTGTTAAGGGTGTTCGGTCGTTTTTGGGACACGCGGGGTTTTATAGGCGGTTCATAAAAAGCTTTAGTGATATAACAAAACCCCTATGTAATCTTTTGTTAAAAGATAAAACATTTGATTTTGACAAAGATTGCCAAAACGCCTTTAACATTTTGAAGAAAAAGTTGGTTGAGGCCCCAATCTTGCAATCACCGAATTGGTCTTTACCATTCGAAATTATGTGTAATGCAAGTGATTATGCGGTGGGGGCCGTATTGGGTCAAAGGGTAGACAAGAAACCGGTTGCCATTTACTACGCAAGTAAGACTCTCTCGGATGCACAATTAAATTATACAACTACCGAGAAAGAGCTACTTGCGGTGGTATATGCATTGGACAAATTTCGTGCTTACATATGGGGTGCTAAGGTCATTGTTTATTCTGACCATTCTGCAGTTAGGTATCTCATGGACAAGAAGGATGCGAAGCCGAGGTTAATCCGATGGGTTCTCTTGCTACAAGAGTTTGACTTGGAGATTAGAGACAAGAAAGGGAGTGAGAATGTGGTTGCGGACCACTTGTCTCGATTGGTTGTGGAGGAGGATTCTTCCCGTTAAGAGATTAACGAGAGCTTCCCAGATGAGCACATTTTAAAAGTTGGAATATTACCATGGTATGCTAATATTGTTAACTATTTGGTTACAGGTGATTTGCCGGCTCAATGGGATAGAAGGAAGAGGTTGCACTTCCTATCTCAAATCAAGTACTACACGTTGGAAGAACCGGACTTATTCAAGTTTTGTCCGGATCAAGTCGTTCGAAGATGCATACCCGACGAGGAGATTCCTAGTGTCTTGATGCACTTGCATTCATTTGCTTGTGGGGGCCATTTCAGTGGTCACTAAACCGGGCACAAAGTGCTCAATAGCGGTCTTTATTGGCCGACTATTTTTAAGGATGCTTTTAATTTCGCTAAGAACTGTGTAGAGTGTCAAAAGTTAGGGGGTATTTCAAAAAGGGATGAAATGCCCATGCAACCGATCCTCATTGTAGATATTTTTGATGTGTGGGGGATCGATTTCATGGGCCCATTCCCTAATTCGCATGGCAACTTATACATCTTGGTGGCGGTCGATTATGTATCCAAGTGGGTTGAAGCGATTGCCACCAAGACAAATGACCACACCGTTGTTTGCAATTTTGTACAAACAAACATAATTTCGAGATTTGGGATTCCCCAAGTGATCATTAGTGATGAGGGATCTCATTTTAAGAATTTTAACTTTGGCAAACTATTGAAACGGTATGGTGTTGACCATCGAATCGCTACCCCTTACCACCCACAAACAAGTGGTCAAGTGGAGGTTTCCAATAAGCAAATAAAGGAAATTTTGCAAAAGACTGTTCGACCCGACCGAAAGGATTGGTCGACAAAGTTGAATGATGCTTTGTGGGCTTATAGAACGGCTCATAAAACACCTATTGGAACTACACCTTATCGCTTAGTTTATGGGCGAAATTGTCATTTACCAGTTGAGCTTGTGCATCGTGCTTGGTGGGCTATTAAAGAAGTTAACATGAAATATGACGATGCAGGAAAAGAGCAAAAGTTAAAGTTTTGCGAGTTGGAGGAGCTTAGGGAAGAAGCGTATGAGTGCGCTTCGAAATACAAGGATGATATGAAGAAGGCACATGACGCAAAGTTGAAGCCGAAGGAGTTCGAAGTGGGTCAAAAGGTTTGGCTATATAATTCTCGGCTTAAGTACTTTCCAGGAAAGCTCAAGAGCAAATGGATGGGCCCGTATGTGATTACACGGGTCGGAAAGCTTGGAGACGTTACAATCAAGGACCCGAAGGATGGGTCGAAGCAAACGGTTAATGGGCATCGCCTTAAACCGTTTCTTGATGGTAACAATGAGAAAAAGGATGAGAATGTGGAGTTGGTAAACTTCGTGGTAAGTGTGCCAACTTATGAGGTCAACTGAAAGGACCGGTAATGAATTTTGTAAAGTTATGTAAAATTATTTAATTGTTTGTGTGTTTTTGTGTTAATCGTTCTCGTTTCGTACTAATCCTCTTGATTGCGTGAAGTCCGGACATTTCGAACGGGTCTTGAAGACAAAAGGTATGTTTTTAGACTTACTTATGTGTATTAGGGACAATACACGACTTTTCGGGGGGTGGTAGGGCCGTTAACGGTTTCCGCGTTGTTTTAAATTAAACTTATAAAAAAATCAAAAAAAAAAAAATTTTAATAATTTTTAGGATTTTTTAATGTATATAGCCCCTTTAGATAAAGTACATAAATTTCCTCATATTTTCCTTTAAAAAATTAAAAAAATTGAATATAGGGATACCGTTGCCGACGGTGGAACCCTTCGTCGCCTACGATGCCTAAAGATGTCCGTCGCCCATGATTCCCCGTAGGCAGTGAGTAAGGCCGTCGGCCACATCCAGGTTTCCCGGGACCGTCGCCTACGGAACACATGTCCGTCGCCGACGGCACATGGATTCTCAGCCGACGCGGATTTGTGTTGTTGTTGCAAACTCGAACCCAAACACTATTATAAGCATTCAAACTTGACCCAAAGCCATTATTCACCACATATCTGACCCGAAATCTTGTTCATATCACCCATACTCTCCTAAAACATTATTAAATCAGTAACACCATCAAACCTTCCCTCTCCCTCACTTCATCTTCCCCAAAAATACATTCTAGAACCCTAATTCTTCTCTTCTTCATAACTCCTTCAATTCTCCACCAAATCCAGTGATTCTTAAGCCTAAATTGTGTAGTTTTTCGAGAGGAACAAAACCCCCATAACGGTTTCCATCAATTCTTGCTTGTTTTCAAGATTTCTGGGCGTGAGTTTTTAGGATTTTGAAGAGTGTTCATCCAAGTCTCTTGCTTTGCACTTTTTCTTAGTTCTTCTTGTTTATCTACACTAAAGGTATGAAATTTCAGTAAATTTATGCATGATGTTCATATGTATTGTTGATTTCTTTCGAAATTTTAAGCTCATTGTTTAAGAGTAGGTTGTTTATCATAATGTATGATGTTTTAGCATAATCTTAAGAATGTTTACTTGATTTGGGTGGGATTTGAGCATGCTTTAGTCTTGGTGATGTGATTACACTAGATTTTTGCGTGATTGAGCATAGTTGTAATGTTGAATATTGTTGAAACCATGAATTTTTGAGAAATTTTGTGAATAAACACGCTAAATCGATATGTAGATGTTAAAATGAGCGACTTTGGAAGTTTAAAAAGGCGATTTTACATCTAAATCTTGATTGAAATTCAACATTGCATATTATGTTCAAAGTTTGAGATTGTTTGAAGATTTGGGGTGTACTAATTGTTGTCTTGTCTTTTGATTGTAGCTATGTTTGGAAGAAGCAAGAAAGCAAAGACCTCCGGGCAAGGTTCGTCTTCGGGAGCCGGTTCAGGCTCGGGGGAATATCAAAAGCGTTGGGAACAATTAAGCAATGTAGTGGAAGGTGATGGGCAACTTATTCGACAGGATTGGGATTGGGAAGAGGCCAAGAATAGTCAGTCGGCCTCAGTATGGAAAGACGAAAAATTGAAGGCTCTTTCCCGGTACCGAAACAAGAAGTTAGAGGCGAAGATGTGGAAAATGAAGATGGTCACGGGTGTTTCAAAGCCTGTACCTGTGTCACACCCCAACCGATGGCGGAAACATCGGAGTGAGACGAAGAAAGATTGCTCATCACACATAACGCTAATTGTGACAATAGAATTAAAGATAAATTGACTTCTTTCATAAATAAATGTTACAATACATGAAATTTGAAATACAACATGTTAAGTACAAGAAAAACAATACGACAACAAATATGACATTTATACAATGTATTTGACCTAAACGTCTATATGTGTATCTAGGTATCAACGCTACTTCATTTCATGGCATCATCATCCTCAACCTGTAACATGTTTAAAATAAAGTTCAATGCAAAAGCAAAGGCGAGTATACAAGTTTGGGTACATACATAACAAAAGATAAGTTTCGAACAATTCCTCATAGCAAGCATGTGATTCAAGATAAACATAAAAACATGGCATGTGTCTAACATATCAAACCAAGGAAACGCAACATGCTCATGACATAACCACAAGTTACGGGTGGCGGGTCGTTAATCCTATAGCGCTACATATGTCACGGTTTGGCTCGTACGAAGTTAATGATAAGTTCAACACATAAGATTCACCCAAGTTTAAATATCAAGCCATCACGTATACAAGCATGTTAATAGGAATGTTCATGTGTTTAAGCAAAATGTTCATGTGTAAGTTGTTGATAAGTAAACATGTTACACCCCAAAAGTGGTAAAAGAAAAAGGGGGAAATACGAGTATACTCACATTGGTCGCGTGTAAGAATTCCTTGCGAATAAGCGCACGAGTGAAGATTGAGAATAAAAATCCAAAAGAACGAATGGGAAACGATTACTCTAGATATTCAAGATATCACATAACGACTAGTTAATATATATATATTAAAATTCTTAATATTTAAGGTTTACGAATCGACTAAATTAACATTAATATTTATCTCATTGTTAACCTTAAATGTTATAAACAAATAAATTATAATAGTTATTTATGTTAACGTTTTCTTTTTAAAAAAACAAATGTTGATTGGTTGCCTTTATGGTTAGATTATAAAAATGAAATTTAGAAAGAAAAATTTATCTTACTAATATCTTTATGTTGTAAAAGGATTAAAATAAGACATTTACTTTATTTGGGTTTTTGTAAATAAATCATACTCTTATAAATCGATTCTATTGTAACATTTAAAAGTATTAAAAAAACGGGAATACCGATTTAAAGATAAAACAACATTCAAAAATATTAATTATATTACTAAATGATAAATCATTTTAAAAGAGTTAAATATAACTCGGCTGAACACAGAAGAGACCCAGCCAATCTGTTGTGTTTTTCCTTTGTCACGTGACTAGAAAAGCAAAAGGGCTCACAGGAGCATTTAGTTTGAAATGAAGTAAAATGGTTGTATTTGATTTGTCTATTTTATGGAATATTAATAGAATTATCAATATGGTATCATCTTCTTCATTATACATAACTAAGCTAAACAAACCACTGTTGTATGCTTCCAACTTTCAGTTCATATGGGAGGTCAAAGCCTTAAGAATGGTAGCATTTCATCAGTGGACATAAATGAGACAACAATGGTTAAAGAAAATATACCAGACATTTAAGGATGTGAACCCGAATTATTTTCCAGTTTATATGAACGAAAATTTTAACGTAAGAAAATAAGGTTACGTGATTGGTAAATCGAGAGAACAGCAAAACCAGAGGAGGGCATACCGAATCGTGTGGCGCGAGTTCCGACGGTTGCGGGTCCTTCTCCGGGCAGTTTCTTCGATCCTCCGGCGAAGTCCGTGTATCGAAACAACCTGGTTTGAGTTCCGCCGTTCACTTCGGCGTGTTTCCGGCGTCTTCTAGTCCACGAGAGAGAGTGAGATAAAACAGATCCGCAACGATACGTAGCCAAACAGTTCCATCGTAAACTCCGACGTGCGACTTCGATTCCGACTAACGTGCAGCGGTCGCAGAACATGTCCGGCCACTTGCAGGTCCGACCACCGATCTTGTGTGTGTGCGGCGGTGATTGAGAGAGACATAGGATGGAAGGTTGTGAGGATGTCGAGATGTTTGGGTTTGTGAGGGTGTACAGAAGGAAGTTTTGAGATGTGGAAATCTTGTAAAGTTTCCAAAGGAGGTTTATGGTAAGGATTAGGGTTAGAATTTAGAGGGTATTAATTGCATGTAGTTGGGAGGATGGGGCAAATAAATAAGAAAAGAAAATTCAGCCAATGTGCTGTCCATGTTCGGCGCGCATGGATCAGCTTCTTATCATTTCTCTTTTCCATGTTCAATGTGATGTCCATGTTCAATGTTATTTGTGTTTGAATAATAAATTGCTTTAAAGAAATTTTCTAGCATCATTCTTTTGGATGAAATATGTGATCTTGGATCAAAATGTGACTGCCCACTTTGGGCTGAATCACGGTCGCAAGGCCATATAGGCTTTATGTGTTTTATTTTATTTATTTATTTATTTTTCTTTGATTAACTTTGGCCAATAAGGACTCTAAAGTTTGTAGTAAATGCCAATATAATGAATTATGTATAAGGAACTTTTGGCGGTAACGTATGTTCGGCCGAAAAGGCCAGCTAATCATCGTGTCATGTTTTGGAGAATTGTGTTTGATTATTATATATTGTAATGTAATATATTTAGGGAATATTAATATATAATTAACTAATTTATTTTTATATATATATATATATATCTATATATATATACAAAACATGAAATTAAATAAGTTTGTATGAAACAATGTATAGGTTGCGTATTGTGAGCGTATGATCAAGTGTTTACATGCATACGATATCTGGAATCACGTATTAATTGTAAGTTACGCATGCGTTCACAAGGGTACGGGTATGTATCAAATGTATAAAATGTTTAAGCATGAAAAAGATAAACGAAGTATAATTCGTATGAAATAATTAGTTTTATTACGACCGAAGTCTCAGATTTACAATGGTGTGAAACGAAATGCGATTACAAAGGAAACAAGCTTCCAACAATAGACTATGCAAGACCCGCTTTCTAATTAAGGAAAGTTACGAAAAGCGGGGCGTTACAACCTGAGAGGGCAGTGTGTGAACGTATGGTGGATATCGAAGAATTTCGGAAAATCGGCATAGTTCAAAAGTTTGAAAAGCTTGGGTGGGAACGGGTACTTGATTGGTGCGAAGATATAACCACCCGGGTGTATTTGAGTGCAGTTTGTGAATGGCTATCTACGCTACGGTTTGAGCATTCTGATGGGCCGGCTCCTACGTGGAGGTTAGTCGGTAATATTGGCAAAAACCAGATGATCATGTCATTCGAGCACATGAATGCTATAGCGAGATTTGATTCGCTTGGGATGGAAGCATATGATTACTATGGTTATGATCAGTTTTTGGATAATAAAAGAAACGAAGCTGATCTACCACAAATGCTAGCATCCGTATTGACAGGTTCTGGGGGTGCAGGGGAGTCGAGAAGCGATTTGTCTTTGATGGCAAAAATACTACAAGGCATTTCGTTAGAGAATATTATGGTGCGGTATGGGGACCGCGGTAAAGTGAAGGCACCGGACTGCAGGGTTTTACATTCATTGCTGTATGGGACGCCAAGGCTATCATGGCGTCAAATTGTGATAATCAATACATGGGATACAAGGGAATCATTCAAGCGGAAGATGATCCCTTATGCAAGGTTGATTAGCGCAATGATTCTACAGCAGAATGCATTGCCTCAGGAGTCACTGTGGGTGTCTAAGCCCATCGATCAGTTCAACTTCGCCTCCATAAGGCGACATTGGAAGATAACGGTGAAAGCTTTTGGTCATCTTTACACGGTTGAAGATGAACAAGGAGATAGTTACCGATTTAATGAACAGAGAGAGGGTGATAAAGAGGGTGATGAAGAAGAAGGCGATGAGGAGATGCCTGATGTTGAGGAGGAGACGGATCCTTCCGGTCCGCGGGGACCGAGGCGGAGGTATAGGAAGCAGCATAGGGAAATCTCTGCTAATGTGGCAGACTTTGTGAACCAGAGGCAGATACCGTCATACCGGTTTTGGACCCGTGGGCAACAAGCGGTTTACGATAATGTATTGGCCGGCATTGGTGAAGCGAGAGAATACCATGCGAGCAGAAGAGAATGGGAAGACACGCAAGGAGCATACTCGCAAGAGCAATGGAGTTTTCAAGCATCCTTTCGTGAAAGGGTGGAGAAACAGATGGAAGAACAACAACTGCAACAAGCGTTACAACAGTCTCAAATGGAATGCTTGTTACAGTTACAAGAAGAAGAAAGGGCCCACAGACGGGCATGGGAGGAAGAAGAGGCTAGGCGTCACAATGCACAAATGGAATTGGAACAACGCCGATGGAGAGCTTTGGCTGTCTCTAACCAAATGGCGCTTAATAACACCAAGGTACTCCACGATCAGGAGCGCCATCAAAGAGACCTTCAAGCCGGTCTCCCGTACGCCGAACACTCGGGGTGGACCGATTACCCCAATCTTCCTCATCCACAAGGCCCATCCGATCCCACCCCTCATTGGCCCGAGGCAATCGGCTCTAGTTTCATTCTGATTCCTTACCAACCACCGCCACAAGGAGAGTCAAGCCCACTAGATAACTACAGGGATATGTTTGAGGCCCTTACTGGTTATCCGTACCAGCCGAACCCGCCAGTGAACCCTAACGAGAGATATCAGCGGTAGAGGCAAGGTATGTTTGTGTTGTTGTTGTTGTATATTATTGTGTTTTCGTTATTTCTATTTCATATTATTTATTTTCGCCTAGTTAAATGAACGTTGTGGGTGTGTTCCCTATATAACCCTCACGAGACCTCTCGTCCTCCCAAGCTATTGGGGGGTTTAAAAGGGCTTGTTGCATAAGCTAAATGCAACCGTGATTCCTACGAAAGTGAGTTAGGTTTATTGTTGTTGTAAATTATTTTCCACATAAATCAAAGTGAAATAACGTATAGCTTGGTAATGTTTTCATAAAAGTGGTAGAACTAGGTAACTAACAAATTTTAATGGTTGTGAGAAGCATGCTTCTACACAAGGGTTAAGATTTGTAGGTACATTGGGTTCGTGGGACAACCGCTTTCATGAAGAGGAGAGGAGCATACGAAGAATGAGCTCAAAAAAAAAACCAGGTGCATACGTTTCTTTTTACTTTTGATCTTTAGATTAGCAAATAAGTGGAATGTATTTTGTATATTATTTTTTTTCGGGGTGAAATTTTGGGGGGAATTAACCGTGTCACATCCCTTGTGCGTTTAATACTCTAGTTCTTACACATTGAGGACAATATGTACCTCAAGTGTGGGGATGAGGAGTAGTAAAAGTTTCAGATTTTGACCCGTTCATTTAAATACTACACATTGAGGACAATGTTCACCTCAAGTGTGGGGATGGGGGAAAATTTCAAATTTTTTTTAAAAAATGTCTTCTTTCAAAAGCGGTCTTAAAGCACAAGTAACTAAGTCAACGAGGGATGTCACAACCCATTTGGTCTTTTGTCATGGTTAAGTTCAAATTAATAGCATGACGGGTATTTAGCGGGTGGTTATTTGGGAATAATCCGCCTAAGAAACTAGTCTTTTATGCATGTCACATACCATACCCTTTTAGATATGTGAGGTTTTGAGCCACTTTTATATCATAGATTACATACCTATGTTTCTTTGTTTGAGTGGACCATTAGTCATATATTGTAGAACTTGCAACTTTTGATACGTTTGAGACTATAGACCGAATACAAGCACGAGAATGATTAAGGCATTAGGTAAACCTTTTCTCTTAAAACCATTTATCTATCCTTACCCAAATAAATCCTCTAGTCGTCCATTTTGAGCCTAAACCTTTCGTTTGCTCACCCTATAGCCCATAACCTTAAACCTTTTTCTTTTAAACCCGTGTGATGGAAATTCGATTATAGGGTCGTATTTGTATAGTTGTTCTTGATTGTTCGCATATATGTAAAAAAAATCAGAAAATATTATAAAAAAGAATTGAAAATCGTTGAAGAAAAACACAAAAAGAAGTGTTAGTAGTTGTCGAATAAAAGGGTGAAAGATTATTGCCCATAGTTGATGTTTATTTTTAGTTTTGTTTAAGTTAGTGGTTTGTAATAAAAATCGAATTTTCATCATCTTAGCCACTTTAAAATATCCTATTTCCTACCCTTAGCCTAGCCCCGTTACAACCTTTACAAAGACCTTATGACTTGTGCTTAGTGTTCGTGATCAATGGTGGAGAATGATTGAGTTGCAAGCTTATGCGGGTATATGTTCTAATCGGTTTTGAGCGAATATTCTTTGAAGTGCTAATACATTATAAACATTAGCCAATTCTTAAGCCGAGTGGAGAGAACATTGTGAGGGATATGCATGACTTGTTAGTTTTACGGGCGGGTTAATCTTGGATAACCATTATTATATGTGATTATTCACTTGACCAGTAAATATGGGAAATTGTAAAGAATGTGAACTTTTGCATGACAATAGACCTTAACCTTTGTCTCGGGAATGGGAAGTGCATTCATTGTTCGACCCACGTGAAAGTGAAAAATAGATTTGCTTGAGGGCAAGCAAAAGACAAGTGTGGGGATGTGATACGTGGTCGAAAACCGGTGCTTGTAATTGTTTAATTTGGTGTATTTACACAAGTTTTAATTTCGAATAGCCTACTTTTGATTAGATACTTGTTTTGTAGGTCTAACAGAGTTTAAGGAGCTTTTCGGGAGCTTTACGGGTCACCGGAGTGAAAACGGAGCGACCGGGATGCGAAACGGGTCAATCGGACTCAAGAAATGAAATAAATGAAGAATCACATTTGGGGGCACCGTCGCCGACGGTCGGTGCATGTGTTCGTCGCCAGAACCCGTCGTAGACAGCAAAATAGGCCGTCGGCCAATATCAGAAATGCACGCACCGTCGCCGACGGTGGTTAGGTCCGTCGGCGACGGCCCTTTAATGTTGATGTCGCGAATTTTTGGTTTCCATTGGATTTTGAACGAATCAAAAAGGGTTGTTGGCATTATTCGGGAGTTACACTTTGTTTTCAATTTTGAATATCATCTTGGAGCCTATACTCATCACCAATCACTTACCATTTCCATATACCATCATCGGACAACCCGAATCAAGAACGAAATCAACATCATCTTCTTGATTCCAAACCCTAGCTCCATCAATCCATCAATCCACTCATCCATTCACAATCATCACTTATCCAAAACCATAACCTTCATCATTCATCATTTTACAGAGTTCCAAGATGATCCAATTCAAGTTTTCATCATCCGTTGATCGTGCCATTTTCACCATGAGCGGCTAGTTTCTTGGAGGTTTCACCCCGGTGTAGGTTTTTGTAAGTCTAGGGTTTTAACATTGTTCTTGGATTGATTTTGTGACAAATTACTATTTGATTTGAAGCTTATGACAATTGTCTTGCATTTGTAATGAATTCATAAATTGTCGAGTGAAGATTAAATTTGACTTTATGAAATGTTTATGTGCAATTATGCCTTGTCTAGGTTAGAGTTTACATGTTCTTGGTAACAAAGTGCATTGTGGTCCGTTCTTTATAACGTCGATAGCTCTTGGAACCTAAGCCGTGTAACACTAAATTCGTTAGTCACTTTTGCAATTGAATCAATTTTAAACGTGTAGAAATCCTAGGAATGCAACTACTGAACCGGGTGTGAACCTCGTTTTCTCTATCTTGTCTAAATCGTTATTTACATTTTGCAATTGTTAATTTTTAGTATTCATCTACCAAATCAATTTAGTAATCTTAATTCACATTTTTCAATCAACCAAAAATACAAAAATATATCATAGCAAGCTTCATAATAGTGACAACTTTTACAATTCATTCAAAGTCCATTCGCAAACCACAGACTCTTCGTGGTTCGACCCCTTGCTACCACTAGCTATTTGTTAAGGGTAATTTGGGACTATAAATATTATCTTTGACCGGAGCGCGACTCTCCGATCACATATATACATACATACATCCCTACTTGCAACATACCTAACTCATACATGCCTACTCACATACATACCTTCATATATCCGCGTATACTTGCTCACGTACTTATAAACATACATACGTAGGTGCATACATGCTTACATACATTTCTAAATACGTGTATAGAGACATACAAACATACATACATATCCGGGCACTCTTGGCTATCACCTATGATCAAAACCAACTTAAAAGTTAGCTTTGATAGTTAAATAACAAGTTTAAACAAGTTATATGGGTCAAACAAGCAAAATTGAACAATTTTCAGAATCAGGGGGCTAGACGCCCCCACCTAGGGGCTAGACGCTACACCTAGCCCCCTTTTTGACAGCAAGTTCCTTTATTTTTGTTGCTGCACTTGCCCAGCTAAAACATTTATCAAAACCAAACTTAAAATCATCATAACTTATGATCCGTAAGTCCGATTTAACCGATTCTTTTTCCTACACGACCGTAATTTAATTATCCATCACATGGAGTGAAAATCCAATATTTGGACTACCGAAATTTATGACTTTTAAGCCTTCGGCTTATTACCCTTTTACCAAATTTTGACCCGTTCATGCATTTATCAACATAACTCTTTCGTTTGACCATAACTTCTTATGAACCTAATAATATCAATGACGTCTATCATAAAAACTAAATTCTCGGATGTCTTGCATCCTCTTAATCCATTTTCGCTCGAAAGCTTATTTTGACCCGTTAAAGGTATTTGCGCATTTTAAGGTCCTTAGCTTACGAAAATCATACTTCTCGCTTTCTTACTTTTTCAAAACATTCATTTAGTCAAATAGCTTGTTTATAATCAACTTTTAAGACCATTTGCCTGTTTTACCCATCAAGGGCGTTTTTGTCAACTTTGACCCATCCTTTACTACAAAGGACTTCCTTAAACATTTGACCAATCCCACGACTTAACCATGACTCTAAACACACATACCTGGCTCGGGTCAAAGCTATGACCACCCGTTTTAATGCTTATCCGCTCAATTGTTAGTTAATAGCAATGCAAATCCTTTCGCCATTCATCTTGTGAATACATAGTACTTAACAAAACAACCATTAGTCGATATCGCTAAATGGTGATATCTTCACCATTGAGCGATTTGGCCTTAAAAGACAATTTCATCCTTATGGGGTTGTAATTATTCATTATTCATTCCTTGTAATTTATTTCTTCATTAATTCATAGTCAAAATTACCGTAATACCCTTTTTACCCTTTTTCAACCCTCAAACTTAGTTTCTTGACATGGTCATATGTTCCGACCCGTATCAAACTTGTTGAAACATCATTCTTCATATATTAGCTTATCATGCTCTTAATCTATACAATGAATAGATATTCTACTAAAAGGGGGTGTAAGTTCCACTTACCTAGCATCCGAACATGCTTCTCTTGCGCATTAGTCCCGTTTGACCCGCTTCCTTCTCAAGCTTCCATGTCGCTTATTAAGCATCAACTATCACATATCATTCTCAAGATAGTTAGCTTATTCATCATTCATCAAATCCTTTTTATCACACGGATCTCATATTAAGTTTATCATTTAACCTTAAAACATGCTAATCCATCATTTCTTATCCAATTTTTTTCTTTAAACATACTTACACATAATATGATTTTCAACATTATTAACATAAGCATATCATTACTTCTATCATATCATCAAAAACCCACTTCATAACTACTTTGTTAATCACTTACAAGTGATCTAATCCTATGTTCTTCATAATTTCATCATACTTATGATGTGTGTACTACCTCCTAAGCATAGTGTACAACTAGTTCATGCATATCCTTCTAATCTCATACAAAATTCATCAAATTCCTCCTTCTAATCAACATGAATCATTCATGCATAAACATCAAACATACTAGTATCACATTTCTTTCAATTCCTCTAACAAGAATCTATCATACAAATCAAAATACATCAATATTAAGCAAGAATTGGACATGGGTGACCATTCAAGTCGTTATCATCACCATAATCAACGGGTTTCATCTCTAAACATCAAATTAGCTCAAATCATGCATAACCCATGTTCTATATGATGATTCTAACATATCCTCATACTCAATTTCATACAAATTCGCAACTTACACCATAACCCACTTCGTGAAAGATCACCAAATCTAATCTTTAAGACATACCTTATGATCCCCATGAGAAGGTGATCACTAATCCATGCTCGGTTATGAATTTAAGCTTCATTAAGCCTTCCAATTTGAGGATTTTAGTTAAACTAGGGTTTGAACCTTGTTTCTTCTTCCTGGATGTCGATACACACACACACACACACTGTGTGTGTGGTGTTTTAAGTTTATTTTATAAAAATCATGTTTCCCACTTAACGGTTTTGGTCCCTCAAATTTCATTTTAATTATATAAGAGACTAAAACTCACTTCTTTATATTAACCGGGTTCTGATTTACCAAACCCGTTTTTGGGGTGTTACATTAACCCAAGCTCAAACCTAACCCAAAGAAATTTGAACTAAATAAAATAACCCAACCCCATCCGCTCATTCCAATTCCAAATCCCGCCCCCAAAAAACTTCCAGCAACTTGATGCCACTGCTCACGACCAGGCGACTTTTTTTGCCGAAAAAACCGAAATTCTGGCAAGACCGACCCATATTACGCCAGAATCCAGATATAGAACTAGTATGGTTTCTTTATTGATTTATGTGATGATTAGGAAATATAGATGTATAAGGGTTTGATCTTTTTATGTTTTTTGGATGTTTTTTTGGTTGTTCTAGACTGGTAGTTTAATGATTTTTTGTTTTATTTATAGCTTTTGTTTGTTTAATTGATTACTTACAAGTAATCAACATTTGATACTAGGGCTTGAATGTTTGAAAATAAAATTAAAAATTATGTACTATGGTTGAACATGATTGTTTTTTTGTTCAACTGTTTAGAGCATTTACATCCATTCCACCAAATTGTGTGAGTAGAATTTTTATAATATAAAAAGTATAAAAAGTGGTTGTGAGTAGAGGAGAGAGAAAATGTTATTGTTTATCTGTATATTTGAGGGGTCACTGTTCACCCCTATAATTTTTTAATATATTTTGAAAGTGGTTGTGAGTGGAGGAGTAAGAAAAGGTAGTGATAAAAGTATAAAGAATATTATTTAAGGGTTAGGATATAATAGGAAGTTTTTTTGGCTAGCAAGGCTAGAAAGTAATCTTGACCATCAATTGATTTAATTAGTGGCTAAGATTAAATGAGTGAAATTGAAGATCAAAAAAGAGGCGCGTGGGTTTATGTAAGGGCATTGTAGTCAATCCAGAACAATAGTTTATCTCTCCTCCAATTCCCCCCATTTTTTAAACGTTAATAACTTTTTCATACGACATTATTTTTTTAAAAAATTGCACAAAAAAACGAGCGTTTTTTATCTTTAAAACGAGTATACTGTTGCTATATTTTCAAAAAAAAAATCGAAAACTCAGTTGTGTAAAACGCAATGGAACAAAAAACGTAAAAAATGACTTTTTTTCTAAAACGCAATGCACAAAAAACACAAAAAAAATGTTTTATTTCTAAAACGCAATAGCTAGAAAACACAAAGAAATGTCTTATTTCTAAAACGCAATAGCCTAAAAACACAAAAGAAAGTGTACTTTCTAAAACGCGATGGACTGAAAACACATAGAAATGTGTTTTACCTAAAACGAAATGCACAAAAAACACAAAAAAATGTCTTATTTCTAAAATGCAATGGCCAGAAAACACTTAAAATGTCTTTTTTTTTTCTAAAACGCAATGACCTAAAAACACAAAAGAAAGTATACTTTCTAAAACGCAATTGACTGAAAACACATAAATATGTGTTTTACCTAAAACGCAATGCACAAAAAGCACAAAGAAATGTTTTATTTCTAAAACGCAATGGCCAGAAAACACTTAAAAAAGTCTTTTTTTCTAAAACGCAATGGACTGAAAACACATAAAAATGTGTTTTACCTAAAATGCAATGGACTAAAAACACTTCAAAAATGTGTTTTTCTAAACCGCAATGGCCAGAAAACACATAAAAATGTCTTATTTCTGAAACGCAATTGCCTAAAACCACAAAAGAAAGTGTTCTCTCTAAAACGCAATGGACTAAAAACAAATAAAAATATGTTTTACCTAAAACGGAATGCCCCAAAAACACAAAGAAATGTTTTATTTCTTAAACGCAATGGCCAGAAAACACTTAAAAAATCTTTTTTCTAAAACACAATGGACTGAAAACACATAAAAATGTGTTTTACCTAAAACGCAATGGACTAAAAACACTTCAAAAATGTGTTTTTCTAAAACGCAATGGCCAGAAACACATAAAAATTTCTTATTTCTAAAACGCAATGGACTAAAAACACAAAAGAAATTGTTCTCTCTAAAACGCAATGGACTGAAAACACATAAAAATGTGTTTTACCTAAAATGCAATGTACCAAAAACACAAAAAAACTGTCTGCGAAAATGAGGCAATTTCCAGAAAATTAAATTTTCTGATGCAGTTTTATTAAAGCAGTTTAACCAAAAAAATAAAATTTAAACGCAATGACCCCAGCCAGGGGCTCTGCCCCTTAGACCCCGCCAGGGGTTGCACCCCCTTTGACCCTACTCCCAGGGGCGCTGCCCCCGGACCCCCGCCAAGAGCATAAAACACAATGACTCAATTCAAAAAACTCAGATCGTAAAAATGTAATTCAAAAAAATCTTACATAGATCGAAGCCGATTTCTTCAAATTTCTTCACCGATTGACGAAATTTGAACGTTAGAAACACTTATCAACGATCGGATCGAAGGAATCGAGTGATTCGCTTCAAAATCACAGGAGAAAATGAGATATTGTATGAAATTAAACTGGGTTTCTTCAAAAAAGTTGAAAAACACGTTGATTTGGTGTTTGAATCATTGATTGGTGACGAAAATCGCACTATAATGTAGTGATTATTGAGATAGAAAGTGAAGAAAAGGTTGAAGATGGTGGGTTTTGAAGTTACAGAGAGAAGAAGAAGGGAGAAGATTGGGTAACATTGACTAAAATACCCTTACTCTTTATTTTAAATTTTGCCACATGTAATAATCCTATTGCTTCCTATCCTTCCTAGCCAAAATAAACTTTATATTTGATCATCACCCTATTATTTAATTAAAAAGGAGAAAGAAAATGTAGTGTTTTTTGTGTAATATAGGGTAAAAATATGGTGGAATGGGTGTGAATGCTCTTTTAGTGTTGTTTTATGAACTTATGGAACGATTTATATGTGATAGGAACCATGAGTAAGAATATAATGAACTTATGGTGTGTTTAGTATCTCTAGATGATGTTTTGAATAGATTTAAAAAATGAAAACATGCATGACACAATTTTAAATACGTTTGTAATGACGTTTGACGTGTTTTTTATGATTATATAAATTTTAGTTTGATGTTCTTTTGTCTTACATGATCCGATCCGGCCCGCTATGAATCGATTTTTTTTATACAGCAAGGGGCCTAAAATCTTTAAAAATATTTTACACTCTAAGATAAGAATTTCTGAGTCCGTCACTGTTTCACCCCTCTCGTTTTCCACTCGTTTCTATATCCTGTCTCCTCCCTCCCCAAACAAAACACAATCTCTCACACACACCTTTTCCCTTCACTTGGCTGCCACACTTGCCACCTCGCTTTTGACAGCTCACAAGTAGGCAAGCAGCCGTTGGATGTGTGGTGTTTTTTTTCAACTACTAACCTGTTTTTTTTTTTTTTGGAAGGTGACTTTCTATGTACTGGACCAGTGATCACCGGGTTCATGTCGAAGACAATCCCCCGTCAGCCCCGCACTCTCGGACGCGATGTTCGATCGGGCCCCGGCCGCTGCGCAAGCTGACTTCCGCCCGGAAACCATACTGCCCCCACACGAGAGACTCGCTGGGGTAACAGCTGGGTAAAACCGGGTTGCCCTCAGGACCGCACCATGCCTCGGTAGGAACGATCCATCATTGGGACGTCCCACCCCCCGTATGCCACACCCGGGAGTCGAACCGGCGACCTCTAAGGAGGAAGCCGGCCCAACTTAACCAACATGGGGATACCCGGTTGAGCTAGGAGGTGGGATTAACTACTAACGTGTTTAGCGATATCCTAACCGTACGCCGTTCAAAAAAAAAAAAAAACAATCATTTAACTATGAGAAAAATGAAAACAAATGACATGCATTTTAACGTCTTTGTAAAAAAGTGATAGACTAATCAATTTATAGAGACACATACGGAGAAACCTTAAAACACCATTTCCTATAATCCCAACATCGTAAAAGGATGAGACTAATGTCTAAATATCTCATCAAAATTCTACTTTGGTGTTTATTAGACAACCAAAATATTATTAGTACCTATGAAAACAAACATCAAAGCTGTATGCATGCCTCATACAGAAGAAACTAAAAATATTTTAATTTTAAAAGTACTACAAAACTGAACTCTTCAAAGAGAAATTTGAAGATTTATAACACAAAGTATTATAAGCAAAAATCCTAAATAGTTGATAAAGCTTATCAAACATAATTATGATAATCTATAATATAGAAGCAGAAAGTATAACCCTTTAAACTACTCCCTTTTATTATGCACGTCAAACTTCTAAAATTGGAAATTGTCAACTCGAATTTGAAAACACAACAATGAGGATAGTAGATGTGATAAATAATTGCCTAATTGGGCCCCTACTATTAGAAATGTCAACGCCAACCTTTCTCTTATCTTGAATGAAGATATATACGAACCAACTGAAGTTGAAGACAAGATATATAGAAAATAGATATAAAAATGGGTCATGCTATTTACACACGGCCAGAATTATTTTCACACCTCAAAGCGCCGCACTTTGGCCATAGCGCGGCGCTTAGCTCGACAAAAGGTGACTTGATTGACGTTTGAGACATGAGTTACTGTTTGAGAGACATAAAGCTGATTACGAGGTTTGTCGTTAACCCTAAGCGCCGCGCTTTGGCCATAGCGCGGCGCTTCGACCCCAAATTTTCCCTTATAAAAGCAACCTCTGAGACAGTACCTTTAATGTTCGATATATATTGCACTCAATATGTTGTTTACAAACATACGGGGGTTTTGTTGTTTGTCGATTTCCAAATTACTTGTGTTTCTTCAAAATAACGCGCGGTTTTGCTGTATTAGTTACGTGTCTTGAAAAAACGATGTCGTGGTTAAGCAACTATCTTTTCGGTCCATATTCTGACGAGTCAGTTGTTCCTGATTCTTACGAGGGGACCGCTATTTCTGACTCGTATGAGAAACCGGTCTCGTCCAACTTGAAGGAGGCAGAGGTTGTATCTGGCATTCGTTATCGTGATAACACGGTGACGCTGGATTTGAATACCCCTGTGGGGGACCCTTACGCACAACAAGGTTATTCGAATTTCGGTTACGGTGGCGAGCACAACTTTGTACAGCAGGAGTGTTATCCAAATCACAGTTACGGTTGTCAACAGAGCTTTGAACATCAAGTCTATTCGGACCTCCGTGATGATGGTGAGCCGGAGAATGTGTCTGTTGACGAGGAAGGCTGTTACCCGGTTACATTTTCGTTTGATACAACGCAGACCTTTTCGTCACGTAAAGAGTTGGTGCGTTGGGTACAAGACACGGCAAAAGACAATGGTTACCTCATTGTGATTAAGAGGTTGAATAAAAGAGGAGAGAATTACAAGATTTGGTTTCAATGTACTTTTGGTGGGGAGCATAAGAGTATAGCTACACAGAGGAAAACGGGTAGCAAGAAAATAGGCTGCCCGTTCGAGATGATCGGGTTTTCGGAATCATCCGGAAGTGTTTGGAGGATCGAGGTGACGAAGGCGAAGCATAACCACACTCCTATTGAAAACTTATGCGTATGCGAGAAGGCTTTCTTCGGAGGATACAAAACTGGTTAAGGAGCTGGCAGAGCAAGATATTCCCAACCAAAGTATCTGGCGAACGCTGACGAAAAACAATCCGGCTAGAAAGCTTATTCCGAAAGATATACACAACGCTGTTCAGAAGATCAACGCCGGAAAAAATGTCGGTAAGTCTCCGATGCAAAAACTTGAAAACATTCTTCTCGAAAAAGATTACACTTATTACATGCGCACGAATGAGATATCGAACGCAGTTGAAGATGTCTTCTTTGTTCACAAAAAATCATTCACTGTGTGGTGTGCCTTCCCGCATGTGCTAATGATTGACGCCACCTACAAAACGAACATGTACAACCTACCATTTGTTCAGGTCGTAGGCATGACGTCGACAAACAAATCGTTTACGGCTGCTTGTGCGGTAATTTCCGCTGAGAAGTTAGAGAACTACCTATGGGTGTTGCAGAGGATCAAGTCTATGCTGGTAGGATGTATGGAACCGCGCGTGATTTTAACAGACAGGGAATTTGCGCTAATTAACGCGTGTGAACAAGTTTTTCCAAAAGCGCATAAGTATCTTTGTCGGTTCCATATTCAACAAAATATTAATAAGAACAACAAGAGGAAATTATCTGACAAGCAGTGGAAAGAATTCGTACGTACATTTTGGACATTGTGCGAGTCTACGACCGAGGAAATATACAGGTATAACTTGGAAAACCTTGAAGCACAGCTAAAAGAAGATGGCCGTGAACGTGAGTATTTCTTACATAATTATGTTCAAATTTTATATAATAACAAAAACTGACTATTTACGTTTTTTAATTTCAGAGGTTTTTAATTATTTGATGAAATCCTGGTTGGATCCGTACCGTGAAAAGTTTGTATCTTGCTGGATTAACAAAACTATTAACTTTCACCAAACTACGACCAACAGGGTTGAGGGCATGCATTCAACATTAAAAAGTCACTTTCCAAGTCATCGCAACACACTGGATAAACTTGTACTGTATGTTGATCATGTTGTTGATAGACAATACGCCGAGATTAGTAGTAGCTTTGAAACAAGCCTCCGAAAAGTGATGAAGCACCACAAGGATCATCTCATGCTTGCAAATATTCTCAGAAAGGTTTCAATATTTGCGATTGAGCTTTTGAATATGGAACTAAAACGTAAGGAAGACGGGTTGAGAGCCTACGGTGCAAGCTGTGGTTGCCAACTTTTTACCAGCTGTGGTTTGCCATGTGCCTGTCGTTTGGAAAAGTTGGAAAATAACGGTAATTAATACTTTTGACCTTTGTCGTTATGATTTTGCCACCTAATTTGTTTTCGTCCACATGTCAGCAAATCTGTATCAATTTGATAGACGTGTTCTGGAAGAAGCTTGACTTCAAGCCTGCAAGGACTAAGATAGAGGATATCGATGTAGACGCGGAATTTGAAAAATTGAAACGACAGATCGATCCAACACCCCCTCAAGTGAAAAGGAGCTTCTTTGAAAAGTTTCAGCAAATCCTCAATCCAGGGAACAATAACAAAAAACCTCCGGTTGTTCTGAAGAAAACTCGTGGTCGCCCAACATTGAAAACGCAGGAACAAAGGAAGGTTGAAGCCGATAGAAAAAGCTCGTACATTCCGTCGGAAGAAACTTGGGTCGAGGCCTCAGACGATCTTCCCCGTCACAGCTCGTACGTATCATCCCAAGATTCTAGAAGACAAAAGAATACCAAACCGCTCAACCTACACCCTGATTTCCCGATGATCAAGCTCGGTCCTAAGACGGATATAGTGATCCGCAACTACGCATCTCAGATTCCCAAAGTGATCCATCCATACATCGTGAGAATAAAGGACGTGAAACCAGATGGTCACTGTGGGTTTCGATCGGTGGCTGTTGGGTTAGGAGTGAAACAAAATACGTATTTGATGATCCGAAAACAACTTAAAATGGAGTTACGTAAGAACGAATCGCTTTGGAGGCAGTTTTTCGATCCGGAAAACATAGGACATTATGATGCGCTGGTTAGACGGATCGATTTCAAGGGGGTGGGACGAGCAGGTATCGAAAATTACATGACGATGCCTGAGACGTGGTTTCTTATTGCCCAACAATACGGTGTGATTGTTCATACCTTCGACATTCGTGGGAACGATACAATTTTCCCTCTGTTGGGCGGGCCAAACGAAGCTGAGCAACCTCACCTGGTGGTTGCGGTTGTGTTCGTCGACGATGGGCATTTCATACATCTAGAGCTTGGAGGATGTTATCCAATGCCTCCCCCAAACCTACTCTGGACAGCGAACAGAACAGAGCGTGCAGCAGCCTGGCATACATTATACAGGGATCAGATCAACGCGTACGAAATGCTTACGTATCGTCCCCCTGAACTTAATGTAACCCCATATGTTCAAGATGTATGTTAAATGTGTTTAATAATAATCACGTTTGTGTTTGTTCAGTATATGCGTTACATCACGTTAAAAACCGAATGTCACCGACACGACCCAATCAGATTCAATACGCACTTGTACGACCCAAAATGACAATATACATCATAATACTACAATTAATGAAAAAATACGTCATGTACATGTACGGTAGGCGGCTGATACACATAACAGTACTCATAGGAGTACTTGTGCTTTCAAACCAAAATGGTACGATATAATGGAATAAGACATCACACGTAACCGATTTGATCCGGAACTTGCAGTATAGTCCATATATATTAAAAAATGATGTATAATGGAAAAAGCGTAAAATTTAGACTATTATCAACGCGTTTGTGAATTAAAAACAATTTTTAAAAATTTTAAAAAGGCCTAAAGCGCCCCGCTTTGACCTAAGAGGGGCGCTTTGCCCTTAAACATGAACCGAAGCGCCCCGCTATGGCCAAAGCGGGGCGCTTTGGTCCCTCGTTTAACCTGAAGCGGGGTGGCTTCTCCCCCATTTCAACACAAAACACAAACACACACACAAAAGGTGTGATTACACACACTCAACTCGCGATTGTGTTTTTCCAGATTTCAAACGCTATTAGGTACGATCGAACATCATTTATTGTTTTGGTTCAATTATTATGTTTGAATTTGTTTTGATTTGGGGGGTTTCGATCGGTGGCTGGGTTCTGTTTTTTAGAACGAAGAACCAAAGCGCCGCACGGAGGCCAAAGCGGGGCGCTTTGGTTCATGTTTAATTTTTTTTTTCTATTATTTATTTATTATTTGTATAATATTATTTGTTTATTATCTTTTATTTAATATTATTTGTTTATTATCTTTTTTTAAATTGTTTAATAATATTATTTGTTTATTATCTTTTATTTAAATTGTTTAATAATATTATTTGTTTATTATCTTTTATTTAAATTGTTTAATAATATTATTTGT
Source organism: Helianthus tuberosus (assembly GCA_030545235.1). Lineage (NCBI taxonomy): Eukaryota > Viridiplantae > Streptophyta > Magnoliopsida > Asterales > Asteraceae > Helianthus > Helianthus tuberosus. The sequence continues at coordinate 50,655,060 of CM060366.1, forward strand.
TTATTATCTTTTAATAATACCATTAGAGACCCCTTGTACCGATACCTGCACCATGTTATCGCGTCATCTATCGTGTCGCGGGGTACCAGCAGGGAGAAGGTCAACCTCAGTGACCTTTTTCTTTGTATACTGCCTACTTCGCGGCCAGACCGGCGATCTAGCAGGCTGCCTGGCAGATTACTTTGCCACAGCATACCACCGGCAGCTCCGCGGGAAGCTGCACGGTGGCTCATACATCACCGCCATTGCACGCTCGCTAGGGATCGTGCCCGAGAGTGATCCGGAGCTGTCCGCGCCGATCCCGTCGACTATGTTGGGCCGCGCGTCAGTATTTGGGGGGTTTTGATGTTGGTCTGAGGTTTAAGGGTCGTGACGGGCTGATTTGGCATCCGGAGGTGTTGCCGGAGGTCATCCCGGTTGTTATTGAGGTGAGGCGTGGAGTGTTAGCCCCTCCTCATGTTCAGGAGGCCGCTCGGCAGGCTCAGCTACAGGCTCTGGGCCTCGATCAGTACCCGGGCCAGCCTCAGGATCAGGCTCAGGCTCAGCCTCAGGCTTAGGCTCAGCCTCAGGCTCAGGCTCAGGCTCAGGCTCAGGAGGAGCATGTCGAGGAGATCCCGGTACCACCAGTTCAGCCAGCTCCTGAGCCGCCACAGTACCCGCAGCACGTTTACGCTGACCTGCCTCCGGCAGCGCGTGAGGTGGCTTGGGACTTCGACCGGCGCCTCAGACGCCAGGGCACACGCATTGACTGGATCGTCGAGACGCTCGTTGCTCTACGAGAGCTCGCTGGGTTGCCTCCATTTCCCCTCCCACCGTCCCCACCGCACGAGGATTAGTACCTTAGTTTGTTTGTTTAGTGTTTTGTTATGTATTATGTACTCAGTTATACCTTTTTGTTTTGTATGTACAAACAGATATATATATATATATATATATATATATATATATATATTGCAGTTAATCTTCTATTTACATCATGTTGGTTTTGGATTGTTTACGTTTAATTCTTATGGCTTTCTGTACATTTTATTTAACGTGTTCGTTTAATTTAACAAAATAAACTAGGTTAACAGTTTATAAAGACGCACTTATATTTTATACGTTCTATAAAAATAATGACGTAAAAAAACGTAATTATAAAACAACTATGAATTATATGTAATACTAATATTTTATAATAATAATAAAACTCAAATACAATTTTTTCCTCCAAAAAAACACTACCAAACTAACCAACATCCCACCTATTTAAAAAAAAAAACAACACAAACTCATCTCCACTGGCCATTTGTCTTTTTCCACACTTAAAGCGCCGCGCTTAGGCCAAAGCGGGGCGCTTTGGGATAAGTCAACAGACATCAGACCTTGTCTGTTGACTTATCCCAAAGCGCCCCGCTTTGGCCTAAGCGCGGCGCTTTGAGTGTGCAAAAAGACAAATGACGTGTGCGAATAGACCAGACCTATAAAAATATGAGCACAATTCCTTTTCGTAGGAAGGCAGAAAGCTATCAAACATGTGCATTTTATGTGAAAGATATAAATGTCCATGTATAATCACGTATTATATGTTTTTTTTATAAATATGTGGTGCATAATTATAATCACGTACCGTTTTAATTGTTCAAAATCAAGCACTATGATTATGTATCACGTACATGTTACATACATATTTACTTCTCGCGACGATAATTAAGTACCATCTTAAATAAAGTTAAAAAAAACCCCATAGCAATATTAGTCAAATTAAATAACAAAATTATAATTAAAAAAAGAGTTAATTACTATTTCCGTCCCTGTGGTTTGTCAAAAATCACTATTTCAGTCTATTAGTTTAAAAATTGCGATTTCAGTCCCTGTGGTTTCACTTTCGTAACCATTTCAGTCCACCTCCGTTAACCCCATCCATTTATTATGTTAAGTACACGTGAATTGACCAAAATGCCCTTATTAATAAAAAAACAAAAGAGTTCATTACTGTTTTCGTCCTTATGCTTTGTCAAAAATCACTATTTCAGTCCATTAGTTTAAAAATTGCGATTTCAGTCCCTGTGGTTTCACTTTCGTAACCATTTCAGTCCACCTCGTAACCATTTCAGTCCCTGTACTTACAGAATAAATGGATTGAAATGGTTACGAAAGTGAAACCATAGGGACTGAAATGGTTACGAAAGTGAAACCACAGGGACTGAAATCGTAATTTTTAAACTAATGGACTGAAATAGTGATTTTTTACAAATCACAGGGACGAAAACAGTAATTAACTCGAAACAAAAAGATATCTAACTGAGTTAGTTACTGTTTTCGTCCCTGTGGTTTATCAAAAATCACAATTTCAGTCCCTGTGGTTTCACTTTCGTAACCATTTCAGTCCAGTCTCCTAACACCGTCTATTTTACCGTTAACTTTTTAACTAAATACCTAAATTACCACTGTGTTAATTAAATAAAAAAAGATTAAATTACAAAAATCGCCATTTATGTATGTCACGTATTGCAAACTGTGTTATTTGTTTTCAATAATTATAGAAAACGTACTCGATGTTTGCAAACCCTTGCAAGTTATGTCCTTTAGCCCAACTTAGTTAATTTTTGCGGTGAAATCTGACCAAATAGACCCCACATGAGGGTATTTTTGTGGTTAAATTTGACCAAATGGACCCACATGAGAGTAAAATGACCAAAATACCCTCACGTGGGGTCCATTTGGTAAGATTTAACCACAAAAATTAACCGAGTTAGGGTTAAAGGACATAACTTGCAAGGGTTTGCAAACATCGAGTATGTTTTCTGTAGTTATTGAAGACAAATGACACAATTTGCAATAAAGGACGATTTTTGTAATTTACTCATAAAAAACCATGGAAATTTAAAGGATTGTATTCTAGGACCCACTTGTTAAAACACAACCCCACGCTACCCCACCCCACTCCATCCATGCTCTCATTTCCGGCAAAAGTTTCCGGTCATCTTCTCCGGCATCACAACTCCACCCTCTTAATGTCCTACGACCCATTACCCCACCCCAATTAATATCTTCCTAACAGCATCAATTAACATAATAACTTTGAAAAATAATGTTTACCTGGATATTTTCTCTTTCTAAAATCCAAAATTAAAATTTTGGAACCATATATGTAAAAATAGTGCCAGACTTCTACTTCTACTAAAGCCATGGTGAGTCGAACTCTACAATCCAATTTAAGTCCATATGTCATACAACAATAAAATCATATAAATCCAATAATAAAATCATATAAGTCCATATTTAATTAACACAAGGGTGATTTAGGTATTTCATTAAAACTTAGTGGTAAAATAGACAGTGTTAGGAGACTGGACTGAAATGGTTACGAAAGTGAAACCATAGGGACTGAAATCGCAATTTTTAAACTAATGGACTGAAATAGTGATTTTTTACAAACCACAGGGACGAAAACAGTAACTAACTCATTTAGATATCGTTTTGTTTTTTTTATTAATAAGGGCATTATGGTCAATTCACGTGTATTTAACAGAATAAATGGATGGGGTTAACGGAAGTGGACTAAAATGGTTATGAAAGTGAAAGCACAGGGATTGAAATCGCAATTTTTAAACTAATGGACTGAAATAGTGATTTTTGACAAAACACAAGGACAAAAATATTAATTAACTCTTAAAAAAATAAAATAAGAAAGCTTATAAAGGTGGTTCGACTTTAAAAAAAAATAGTATAACTAGATTTAACCCAAACAAAGTCATAGATGATGGTTATTCTTTTTTCCAAATATTTTTGTGCTTCCAGGTTTATCTTTTAACTACTTAATGTTAACTAGAGGCGTCTTTAAGAATCCATTTACCTTGTTTGAGCTTGAAAAAATGTGTCATTTCGTAATGTTTTATTATTAATAAATTTTTAAAATCAAATGAGCAGGGGCGTACCCAAATGTATTTTAAGGTGGGCGGGCACACCCCTTGAAAAAATAAAATATAGTGCTAAATTCCCGGTAAAATCACGACCGCACCCCTTGAAAATTTTCGTTCGCACCCCTTGGAAATCTTCGACCGCCCCCTTAGGAAAAAAAAATCTTATGAATTTGTAAAAAAATTACGTAAACACTGATTTTTTTTTAAATACAACCTAATTAACTTTCCACTTAACTAATTAACTTTCAATTAACCCAATTAACTTTCTCTTAACCTTTAACCCAAATAAACACACCATAACTCAAGCCTAACCCAATCTAATAATCTAATTTGAACTAAAATATAATAACCCAACGGCCCACCGCAATTTCGGCCACCAAACTCACGAAACAGCATCTCATCACTATTTTCGGGTATGGTTCGATTTTTTTTGTTTTGTTGTTTTATTTGGATTTTTAGGAGAAATACAATTGTTAAAAAAGTTTGAAATTTTAGTTGTTTTGTTGTTTTTTGAAACTTTAGTTGGTTGATTATGTTGTTTTAGTTAAAGTTTAGTGTGTTTAAATGGTTAGTTAGAAGGAATCAACAATTAAAACTAGGGCTTGATTTTAAAGTTGAAAATTATGAAGTTTGGTGATGATGGTTTAAGTGTTTAGTGTTGAAATTAGTTGTATATGTTATATAGAGAAAAACTTGCTTAGAAAAAGTAGCTCTAGATGTTTTGATAGATTTCAAAAAATGAAAACCCATAGAGCGACATTTTAAATATGTTTGTAACGATGTTTGACATGTTTTTGATAATTATATAAATTTTAGCTTGATATTCTTTTGTGTTACATGACCCGACCCGATATGAACTGAATATTGTTATATACCTGGGGGCCTAAAATCTTTAAAAATATTCTGCACCCTTATGAAAGAATTCCTGGGTCCACCACTGCAAATGAGTATTAGGCTTACTAACCTAATGCCAATGGGTTAACTTCTAAACCATAAAAATGTTTTATAAATGAGCCTATCTTAACCACAATGTATCCTTTCTATGGTATGTCAACTATCAAGCCCTACTCTAAACTACTACTACTAGAACTGAAATTGTAGTTATGCTAAAACAGTGTTTGTAAAAGTTGAAATTCAACATAACTCATTGTGGTATATCAAGAGCAATTTTGTCATTTTAACATTTTTAAATTCCAATTATATATTCATAAATTTACAAATTCAGCCCCATAGACATTTTTGTTGGGTTATTTTTTGCACATGAGAAAGCCAAACCCATCTCATACTACATGGGTTACATTATTAGTTTATTTTATAGTAGATAAAATTAAAAAAAGACAAAATTAGTTTTGCTTTCATTTGCTTGTGACGTCAAGAAGAAATAGTAGATAAAATTAAAAAAAGACAAAATTAGTTTTGCTTTCATTTGCTTGTGACGTCAAGAAGAAAAAAAGAGTTTATTCAATATACTTGAAGTTAGTCTGTGCTTTGATTTCTCGTTTGGTGAAACCTCTTAGTTGTCTTTCATTTATTTTTATTCCATATATTTGAAGTTAGTTAATATGATGATTTTGTATGTCTCTACTTTTATTTAGAGAAGATTTTGTATATATTTCGGTGATATTGGATTTGAAGCGGCTCTAGTAGTCTCGTGGTTTTTACTCTCCTTTTTTAGAGGTTTTCCACGCTAAAATTTGATGTATCTTTATTGTTACTTTTATACCTATTTGTTTGCATCCTCACAGGTTCATTCGAGTTGGAAAAATATTTGGTCAAACGAAGTTTGCTTCCGCGTTTTTGTTTACCGTTTGTGGCCGGGTTTCGCATTTTCCCATCAGAGCGGTATCAGACGGTAAACAAAAACGCGGACGCAAGCTTCGTTTGACCAAACTTTTCCCAACTCGAATGAACCTGTGAGGATGCAAACAAATAGACTATAAAAATAACAGTAAAGAGACACCGGATTTTAGCGTGGAAAACCTCTCAAAAATGAGAGTAAAAACCACGAGACTGCTAGAGCCGCTTCAAATCTTCTATCACTAATAATAGAGTAATACAAAGTCTTTTCTGGATAAAACTAGAGGCATACAAAGACATCATATATACTTAGCACAAAAATAATTTCAATTATATGGAATTAAAAACCAACGAAGACGAATAAGAGGTATCACCCAAATCAAGAACTTATCTTTAGTCTTCAAAAAAACCACAAACAATAATGTTTGTTTGTTCTTTTTCTTTTTCATTTAACTAAAATATAATAATAATAATAATAATAATAATAATAATAATAATAATAATAATAATAATAATAGAACCCATGTAATTAGAGATAGGTTAGGCTTTTTTTATGGGCAAAAATAACCCAACAATTTTTAGTAAATTTAATTTCAATTTCCTTTAAATTTTACTTCTTTTCGCATATTACAATCCTTTCAAAACATGTACATATGCGAAACAAACGTACTAAGTGGTTTCATTAGAATATATGCAAAGAAAAAAAACTTAGTAAATTAATGTGATAACATCTATATCTATCTATACTTTCTATAATAGGAGAAATCTTAATGACATAAGAAAAGCTGATGTGTCAGCAGCAGAGGCTGTGCAACAATGTTTTTCTTATGTAATTATTAAATCATAAAGCCTAATATATAAATTACTTTAAAATACATTTAATTTAATTTCAAAGCACTGTCTTGTGTATTCAAATGTTAAAGGTCTGGCCCACATTCCAAAGGGCAAACCACTGCCCATCTACAAGAAAGTAGCAGATGGTTCCTTTGGCAAACGTATACGTTAGCAGATGTTTTGAAATTGCGGGTAATTTGGAATACAAAATGCATGGGGATATGTAATTTTCAATTAATGCATGTCACTTACTCACTTCGGTCAATCATCTTCTTATATAAACTGATTTATATTCTCATTTCACTCTTCATATTTACATTCTCGTGTTCTCTTCTTTTGTATTTTCAAACCACATTTCTAATGTATCTCTCCCTCAAATCCCTTCTTCTCAATACTCGACATTTGTTCATAAAGGATAAGAGAAAACGGAAGCTCTCTCAGACCCACTTTCAGAACAAATTTTGGGGATATGTGGTTTACCTTGATGATGGTAATGTGATATATATGATTATGTTTGTTTTTGTTTTTCATTTTTACTAAAGTGATTTTATGTGAGTTATGACTAAATGATGATTGTGAATGATCTGAGCAGATGATGATGATGATTGTTCTACGGTTGTTTCTAGCATCTTTGTTCCAACATCGTTTAAAGTATGTTTTTTTTTTTTTGCTACTTTAATTTTGAATTTCTAATTTTGAAGTGATATACTCTAATTCTCGCGATATATTTCAGTCTAATCACAGTTGTTTGAAATTCATACAGTCTGCTGCGGGTTATTATAGGTTTGTATTAAAAGAAGGATAAAGTTAAATTAAAGAGAAGAAAGATTATTAAATGTACATTTAAAATGACTTTGGGCAGATGATGATGATGTAGAACCAACAGTAGTTCCTACTAAACGCAAGAAAGGATCTGCTACTGCTGTAAGATAAGATTTTATCTTACTAGAGTAATGGTCTTTCCTGCCATTTTGTATTAAAAGAAGCATAAAGTTTGGTTTAAAGCAGCTCTTTATGAAGCAAGTTAAGGATTAAGTATATGAGGATAGGGTTACTCTTCAACAGCTGTAGAAGTGTTTTCATGTACTGCATCTTGGTCTGTTCACGAGAGACCAGGTTTCCAGAAACCTGATGTTGATGCATTCAGTACTTCCGTGGAGTTCATGGCGATTGTCGAAGATATACATTGAGAAGTTCGGTACTCGATGGAGTTTAAGCTAAAAGCACTAAATTTTTGCTGTTAGATTCGTAAATTTCTTGGTGTTGTTGTTAGATTTTAAAGTTTCGTTGTTCAGTACTCGATGTAATAGTTGATCTTTTAATCTTTATAATGTTTGTGGAGCATTTTATTTTTACTAATTTTAAGCTGAATAAGTATTATTATGTAATTTTTAATATCATCTGATTATTGCAGATCGGTACTTTTGATGTAGAAGTGAAATTGTCTCTGAGTTTAATTAGATTATGTTGTATCAATTTCTGTTAGTGTATAGATCTGTCAAAGTTAAAGTTTGCCAAAAGAGAACATCTGTTGTAAATCATCATCTGCTGATCTAACGGCTGTTTGACTTGCTACTGTTGCCAACATCTGTTGTTGCCTAATAGAGCTTTTCGAAGAATTTCCTCCTCTCAATTGTAAATACTGATGCATCTCCTACTTTAACTCTCTATCAAGGATAAAGTCTGCCCAAAGAGAACATTTGTTTAGTGGTGATCTTCTGCTAATCTAAATGCTGTTTGACTTGCTACTGTTGGCAATATCTGTTGTTGGCTAATAGATGTTCGCAATATCTTTGTATTGCTGGTCTTTAAATGAATAGATTTTTATCTGAGATGTTTTATCTGAGTTAAAATACATTTAATTTCAAACTACTGCTCTATATTTAGATGTCAAAGGTCTGGCCCACATTCAAGAGGGCAAACTACTGCCCATCACCAACAAAGTATAACTTAGCAGATGTTTCCTTTGGCAAAGATATACCTTAGCAGTGGTTTTGAAATTGCCAGTAATTTCAAATTCAAAATGCCTGGGGATATGTACTTTGCAATTAATGCCCGTCACTCACTCAGTTCTGTCTTATGGTAAAGGCGTCTTATGGTAAATGAAGAGGTTAATTGTAATTATAATAACGTGTTTAATTTTATATTTTTCCCATGGAAATGCATTAAAAGCCTAACGAGTGTCGCATCATATTCTTTCGTCTGACGATGTATTTAGTCATAACCGCCTTCATTGGGTATATAAAATACATTGGGCAGAGGTTTTGATCATTACCGTTTTCATCCATCTACTCAATCATCTTCAAAAGTTTTTTGTTTATCAATATCATTACAATTTCTTTTACTCTCTGCAGAAGATATTGGTCGTTTCAAATGTCTTTCCAAGAATTTTTATAGGGAATTGTCAAGTCATGGATTTCAGATGATGCATGCTTTCCGAAGTGGAGATTCACTACAAAAGAAATTACTCTCCTTTAAAGAGACGTCAATTGTCGTTGACGACGTAGTTGCTGGTAATTTGGATGTTGTTAGAAGCAAAACCTTAAGTTTTCCTAACAATGTCCACCCTAACTTCTTACGTATTCTATCGTCATTTAATGGTTTGTTGTTAGTTTGCAATGAAGGGATTTGCTGTGAGCTGATTCTTTGGAATCCAACTACCAGGAGGTATAAGGTTTTGTCTGATGACTACTTCAATTACAATCATGATCGAAACTCTGATACTGGTGGAATTTATTTTGATCAATTAAATGACCTGAAAGTGCTGAACATCAGATGTTACCGTAATGTAGCTGCTGCTCGTGTTTACTCACGACGTCGTGAGTCATGGAGAACAATAAATTTCGGTAGCGTAAACAATTATGGTTCAAGTGGTTATTCATGGTCTACAGGAGTTTATGCTGATAAAACCATATATTTTATGGTTTCAAATTATTGGTATCCACTAGGTGAGAGGAACATCGTTGCTTTTGATGTTCTGAGTGAGACTTTCAGAATGCTTCGTTTTCCAGAGAGTATTATAGTCAATCCTTGCCAAGGGCATTTTTTGACCATCGCAAAGAGGCTGCATTTGATTGTTATTGGAATGTCTGCTGAGCTAACTGTTGATTTACTCAGATATGAAGAAGAAGGCTGGATGAAGGTGTTTGTTTTCAATAATCCTCGTGTAGTTGATTATGTAGATAGGCGCCGAAGGACTAATATAATTGAAGACAACAAGTGGCTGATAACAAGCATCTGGGGGGTATGGTTGAAGTTGATCTGAGCAACGAACTTCTGAAATACCTCCAATATGTTGACAACTACAACGGTCCAAAAGGAGCTTTACTTATCGAGACTACTGTTTCACCCATTGATTAGGAATTAGTATGTTGTATTTTATTGAATGTTGTTTGCTGTTTTGACACATGTAGTTTTTATATAATTAGTTGTGTTAAAATTATTAACCATGTTTGTTATTTAAATTACGTAAATGAAAATTTATGTTTGAGAGTGTAAAAGCTTGTAATATTGGCAAAGGTCTGTTTAAATGATCAAAGCTCTGTTATTGGGAACAGATGTTTGAAAATAAAATAGTGGTTAATACATCTGTTGACTTGGGTCAACAGATGGATGAACTTTGTATGCTGTTTCGCCCATTGATTAGGAATTAGTATGTTGTATTCTATTGATTGCTGTTTGCTGTTTTAAACTTTGTTTATTATATAGTTACCTCTGTTTGACACTTGTAGTTTTTATATAATTAGTTGTGTTAAAATTATTAACCATGTTTGTTATTTAAATTAAGTAAATAAATATTTCGGTTTGAGAGTGTAAAATCTTGTAATATTGGCAAATGTCTGTTTAAATGATCAAAGCTCTGTTATTGGGAAGAAATGTTTGAAAATAAAATAGTGGTTGATACATTTGTTGACTTTGGTCAACAGATGGATGAAAACAGATGTTTGGAACTACTATTGAGATAAAGCAGAGTGTTGTGGAGAAAACTGTGGTTGAAACCGCTGTTTGGTTAAAACGGTGGTTTAAAACCACTGTTGGGTTTAAATAGTATTTTGTGGAGGTTGAAGGGGATTGAAACGACTGTTGGGTTAAAATATTGTTTTTTGGAGAAGGAACATGCTTGAAAATAAAACAGTAGTTGATACATCTGTTGACCAACAGATGGAGGAAAACAGATGTTTGAAACCACAGTTGGGTTAAATGTATTTGTTGTGGAGAAAACTATGGTTGAAACTGCTGTTGGGTTAAAATGGTGGTTTAAAACCACTGTTGGAGGTTGATCTCTAGGATTGGCATGCTGAACATGGAATAACAGGCAAAATCCTGTTTTTCTATGAATAAAAGCATTAAAATGTTTTTAGAAAATAAAAAATTCATCCTTAAAAATAGCTAAAAATGAAAATTTTCATTAAATCCTTAAAAGTCTGCCATAACCACTGTTTGTTTCAAACATCTGTTCTGCTGAATATTATCCACTGCTGAAAGTCAACCTCTGTTCTCTCATTTTCTTTGTTAATCATTGTTGTTAAACCTTAGTGTTTTAATCCACTGATAGGCTATCCATTGATAGTTATAGTCAGCCACTGTTTTCATTTTCAGCACTGTAAACCACTGATATTGATTCATCAGTGGTTTTCTAACAACTGTCATCCATTATTCATCAGAGGTTGTCACGTAGATAATACTTAGCAGATGATCTTTTGTAACCACTGCCACATCAGCATTCACTTTTTCCACCTATAAAACCCTGATCAAAACCCCAAATAGGGTTTTCACTGTCGACTCGAATTCAAAATTCCTTTCAAAAGCAGTTTTCACCAAATTCTCTCAAATCACTCATCGTCTTCCTTCGTTCTTAACCACCTTCGATTCATCATGGATCTTCCACTCAAAACCCGTCATAACTACCTGTGTACACTTGCAAAAACAAGTCAAAACACAGATTTTCATTCCGTGATTGATGCACTTTCATCTTCAAAGTACAAAACTTTGTTGACCTGCAATGAAACCATCTACCTGGATACCCAACGAGAGTTCTGGAAAAATGCAAAGCTTGAAACTAAGGACAAAAATATCTTAGCTATTACTTCATCAATAAGGGGAATTCCAGTTACCATCACACCTCAAACCATTTCAGAGGTTTTTGAAATCAATGATCTTACAGGTAAAAGCTCTTTCCCAAAAACAGAGTACCAAACTGATTTCATTGAGAGAGGGTATGAAGAAGAAATGAAAAAGGATACTTTACAAAAGGGCAGTTTTCTATCTACCATGAGATTTTTATTCCATACCCTCCTCATGTGTGTGTCAAATAAAACAACAGCTTTTAATGAAATAACATTGAAAATCCAATACCTGGGCTATGCTATCATGGCTGAAGAAAATTTTAACTACTCTCAGGAGATTTTCAATTATATGGTTAAGAATGTTAATAAAAAATCATTTTTATTGTTTCCAAGGTTTTTAAGTTTTTATCTTCAAAAGAAATTTTCAAAGGATAATGCACATGTGCTTATCCAAGGAAATCCTATTCAAATAAACAGCCTAACTTCTGAAACATTCACAAGGCTGTCAAAACCTTCAAAAACACAAACAGAGGTACCTGAGCAGAATTTAGCAGCAACAACTGCTCTTTAGGCCCCTGCTGTTGAGCCCACTGCTCCTGGTGATCACAGCAGCACAACCCCTGCTGTGAAACCCACACCAAAAATCACCAAAAAAACCAAAAAGAAAACTATCCAAAAGACCCCCAAACCCACCAAAAAGGTGACTCTGGAAGATGAGATCCCAGAGGTAACACCTGTGACAACACAAAAGTCACCTGAAACCACTGCTGCTACTTCCTCACAGCAGATGGAAGAAAGATCTCAACCTGAGCCTAAAACTCCTCCTGCATCCTCTCAAAAGGATCAGGTTGTATCAACAGGGACACCACAATATGAAGCAATGGATTCACTTGAATCTATCTTCCGTAGCCCAGCTCCCGGGGCAAATTCTCTTTCTACCTCTATCCTCGCTGTACAACTCCCATCATCAATGATAGCTCTGTTGGATGCACTTGATATAGCCCAGACACAAATCAGTTCTTCTCAATCACCTGTCAATGAGAACATACCACAACAAGTGACTGAGTCTGGTGTCTCTATCTCTGCTAACTCACCAACAGTTGAGGAGGCTACACTACAGGAATTACAAGTAATTCCTGTCAGTAGTTTAAGTGGAGCAGCTACTACAGGTGTTGAACCCACTGGTTTACACCTGGACAGTAGTTTCATTAGTGAGACTCCCTTGAAGGCAATTTCTTCTTTGGGAACCATAGTGTCCAATGGTGTGTTTCCATTATACACTGGTGACCTTAAAATGGTAACCTCTGCTGAAGAAAGAAGTCCCCAGTACCGAGAACAAGGGGCATCAGTGGATGATTTTTGGGAAACTTTTCCTAAGTCAACCACTGATACAACCACCACTGGTGGGAAATCAGATGATTCCATTAACTTGGGTGATCGTTTTAAATACAAAGAATTGACGGAGAGGGTTGATAAACTTGACACATCTGTTGCAGAAATCAAAACTATGCTGCAACAGTTGTTACAAGCTCAAAAGGCTACACCCACTGCTGCACCATCTGCAACATCTACTCCATCCCCTGCTGAGCTATGGCATCTGTTTCAACCTCTGCTTCACAAACAAAGACAATATGCAGATCAACAGCATGAAGTTCAACTTCAAATGGTCAGAAATGTCATGGAAGCTAGGTACAAAGATACTTAAGCAGATATCAAAGCCATTAAAGCTCATCTGCTTCAAACCACTGGCACTGCTCCTCCTTAATCATCTATGTTGAAAATCCTGATGATGCCAAAAAGGGGGAGAAAACTAAAGGGAAGAAGGGAAAAGAAGATGGTTTATACATGCCACCAGATCCAATGTCCAAACTTGTGGTAGAAATCCCAATGCCAGATGGTTCTAAAAAAGTTGATGAGACTCAAAATGCATTTGCTGAACTAAAAGCAAACATGAAAGAGTCAATGGAAATAAAAGGGTAAAAAAGGTTTGCTCAGGAGAAGAAAGTTTTGATGGAAAAAGAAGAGCATGGTACTTCTAAACCTAAAAGAAGACAACCTACCAGAAAAGTAAGCCAACCCAAAACCACACCTTCCAAAACCACCAAACAAACTCCTCAAATCCCCAAAAGTTTCTCTCATCAAACCTCCAAACCAACAGATGTTAAAACACCTGTTGTATCAACAGTTGTTGGTACTTCAGTGGTTTCAACAGATGTTATCCCAACAACTGCCATCACTACTACATCAACCCACACTCAATCCACTGTCATACCAAAAACAATATCACCACCACAAAAACCACCTGCCAAAAAGCAGAAGACAACAGTTGACATATCAACTGTTGTAGTGACAACAGTGGTTGAAACACCAGTTGTTTCAACAGCTGTTAGTCAGATACCTACTACTTCAATCACTGCCACTCAACCCACAAATACACCACCAACTTCTCCAAAGCACAAAAGGAGAAGGATAACAAACATTGTACTGGAAGATGATACTTCCCCAACTCTAACATCTACACAACCACTGTCCCTTGTCACCATTCCAAACCCTGCTCCATTATCTTCAGTTCAAGCCTTCAATGAAAACACTGCCATTGTCCCTTCAGGAGTACAATATCCTCTAGATCTTCCAGCAGTCAGGGAGGAAATCAAATCTTTCTACTCTGAAGATGACCCTGAAAAGAGGAAACTCCCATCTGTTCAAGGTTATCCTTTGCCAAGAAATATAGAAGAATATCTCAAAATAAAGGCCCAACAAGCAGAGGATATGTCTAAAAGAGACACAGAGGGAAAGTCTGACAAAGAAATTCAAAGAAATTTGCAATACCTGCTCACCAAAGTTAGAACTTTAGAGCAGTTCTCAAAAGACCTTTGTCAGAAATTATCAGAAAAAGATGATGAAAGCATGATAAATGACTACCTTGAATACATTATGGCATACAAGAAGTACAGGGCAGAAAAGTATCAATACAAAGAATGGACCATCAGTGAACTGCAAGAGGAGATAGCCAGAATTCAAAAGATGGTTCAAGAAAAGGTAAAGCAAACTCCTCCAGTCTGGGCCAATTACAAGAAAAATGTACCAGAAAGGGCATTGAAATTGAAAAGAATGAAAGAAGAGCTGATAACTGCTGATTATGGTTCAAGGAACCAGGTTACAAGGTGGTTAGAAGAAAAGGTGTTAGCTACTTACACAAGGTTGGAAGAGTTAAGGAAGAGAGATCCCACTGCTCCTAAAAAACCTGATTATCCGGAAGCAGTGGTTTCAGTCAAACAACAAAAATTGCCAATCAGGAGACCCACTGCTTCACATGCTACCATCCTTTATCAAAGAAGGAAACAAAAGCAGATGGATGAATTAACAAAAGAAGACAAGGCTCGAGAAGAATACATCATGAAAATGGTTCTTCAGACACTTATGGCAGAAAAACAAGACTCAGATCCTAACAATATTTGAATGCAAATGTTATTTCATTTACAAAAGATTAATAAATTGTATATTTTTGTATTTTTTATACTCTAAACTTTAAGTATTTACCGACTGACTTATTTATTTATTTTATTTATAAGTCTATATAAATATAACTATATTTATCATTTATATTTGTTATGCATGGTTTTCTAAGAAACGACCCGTGTCTGCACACGAGTCTTACCGCTAGTACTATATAATAAAAGAAACCAATTTTGGGACACATGTCATTCATTGGAGCCATCTATTTTTTAGTTTTCTTATCTCTATCTCCTAATTAATTATAGATAATTAATATTAATTAAAAAATAATTATAAAATTAAATTTAAACAATTCGTATAGGAGATAATATTCTTTTGAAATATTTATTAGATTTCAAAATTATTTATCTTGACATTAACAAAAGAGGTACACTAAATATAAATTAATATAATGTAAAGAGTTAAATGTCATTTTAGTCCCTGTGGTTTGGACCATTTTGTCAATTTAGTCCAAATGATTTATAATACACATGGTTTATAAAGATATAATAACATATAACTTTTTATTGATTGGTATATAAAATTACATGTGCTCAACCCATACAATACATGAGGTTCTTAAAAATGTAACTTTTTCATTATTTAATATATAAAATTAAATTTACGCAACCCGTACAATACACAGGGTTCTTAAAGATATAACTTTTTATTATTTAATATATAAAATTACATTTATTCAACCCGTGTAATAAATGAGATTTTTAAAGATATATTTTTTATTATTTGGTATATAAAATTACATTTATTCAACCCGTGTAATAAACGAGGTTTTAAAAATATTTTTTATTATTATTTGATATATAAAATTACATTTATTCAACCCGTGTATTACACGGGGTTCTAACCTAGTTAATAGGGCTGCAAACGAACCGAACGAACACGAACACAGCCTTGTTCGTGTTCGTTTGTTAAGGATTTCATGTGTTCACGAACAGTTCATGAACACTTACCGAACGAGATTTTTTGTTCGTGTTCGTTTGTTAAGGAAATGAACTTGTTCGTGTTCGTTTGTGTTCGTTTGTTAATTTAGGTACCGAACACAAACGAACGTTCATGAACGCACACGGACGCAAACGAACACAAACAAACGTTAATGAACATAAACAAACACAAACGAACATATATTTACTTTCGAAGATGATCATAACAAAAAACACTAAGTAGATCCACCCAAAATATACCAAGCTAATTATCCAAACTTGAGTAGCTTAATGTCACAAAGAAGTTATTTCTATAAATGCATCAGCTATTTAATCTATTTATATAACTTAACTTGAATGGAAATAATGTGACAAAGAACCTTACATGAGTGGGAACGGTGTTGAATGATGGTGATTGACAGAGGAACGACGGAGGGAGCGGATGAGAGAGCGGCTCTTGGTCGATGGCGGAGAAAATGGGATCCAGAATCTGGAACGGCGCTAATAATGTTTAGGGTTTTTGTACTTTCAAACTTTCAATTGTATATTCTGGTAGACCTTAGGTGATAATGAAATATCTAACAAATAACCAATAAAATATAAGTTGGGCCATACAGTATAATATAATATAAGTTGGGTAATAAAATATTATATATATATATATATATATTCCTATACACAAACGAACACGAACATACAAACGAACACAAACGAACGTAAACGAACACGTTACCGAACGTTCACGAACACAAATGAACGAACACGGACTTTGTTCATGTTCGTTCATTTAACTAAACGAACGAATTTTTTTGTTCGTGTTCGTTCATTTATTAAATGAACGAACACAAACGAACTTCCCGCCGAACGGTTCATGAACTGTTCGCTGAAAGTTCAGTTCGTTTGCAGCCCTACTAGTTAATTATAAAGAAAAGTCAGATAAGGTATTCTTCTTCTTATAACTAATGTATACATTTTACAACTTACAAACACACATTACATATATAGGTATTAGGGGAGGGCTATATAGAAAACCCTTAAGTTTTTAGAAAACTCTGGAAACTCAAATCTCCCCCCATTTTTACCCAACCTCCCGACATTTTTTTTTTTTGAAAAAAATAACACATGTAATATACATGTTTTAAAGTGTTTTGGGCAAAAAAAAACAAAAAAGCGCCGAAGGGATGTTTTAAAAAAAATAAACAAATTTCAGCATGCTTCGGGTGACTAACATGTGTTAGGCACAAAAGACAGAAACTTGCTGAATTTTTTTTTTTTTTTTAAACATTCCTTCGGCGCTTTTTTGGTTTTTTTGGCCCAAAACTCTTAAAAACATGTATATTACATGTGTTATTTTTTTCAAAAAAAAAAATGTCGGGAGGTTGGGTTTTTTCAAAATGGAGGGTTTTCTATCTAGCTTTAGCCATAGGTATTATAATGCCGAGCATATAAAATCATATATTTTTTTAAAGAAAAGTCTATATGTATTTCTAACAAACAACAAAATATATGCAGTCTATATTTTACACTATATTGATTATCATTTTCATTTTCAAGTTTTACACTAAATAGATCGGGGACCGGTAATTATTGATTATCAAAAGAATTTGATTATTTACATCCACAATTGTGGATGGTTGATAATTTCCAAAACATCTGAGGTCAAATTTAATTTAAATCTAATAATAAACCAAGTGAATGAACAGTGGATTTGTAAATCCAAGCCATCCATTTAATCTACGGTTGTAATGATATTGCAGGTGGCTCTTATGTGAGTGTACAAGTGTTAAGACACGTGTGTATGTGGCAGTGAACACCTTCATCCACGCATCTCCTACACATCCCACCTGCTGATTATACAAAATCACCTTTTCCACATGTTATTCTTGAAATCCGCTCGCAAAAAAGGTGAGAACCGGAGGAGAGATAGACGGAGATCGGAGAAGAGGTGGGAGAGAGAGACGACGGGGTTTGTGGATTCCGGCAACGGCGGCGATTCAAACTGCGTTAGGGTTTAGATGGTTAAAAACGCAGAGCGGTGGCGGCTCAATAGCGCCGGCTATTGAACCCGGCGACGACTGCAATCGGCGGTCCGTAGCAGCGGCGTACGATGGTTATCGGCTATTGAACCCGGTGGCGACTATAACCGACGGTCCGTAGCGGCGGATTACGATGGTTATCAGCTATTGAACCCAGCGGCAACTACAACCGACGGTCCGTAGCGGCGACATACGATGGTTATCGTTTACAACTGCGATGGCTGAAAGCAAAGCTGAAAAATGGGCAATCAATTTAAATCGGAAAAATGAGCTACAAGGTTCGTAAATTTAAATGGCAAATCTCAACTCTTTAATAAGAATCGTACATCTTTATTGTTGAAATTCTATTCATAGATCAATTAATTGATTATTTTCTTCCAATTCTGTTGTTGAAATAGTGAATAATTGTTTTTTTGTTGTATTTGTTGAAGTATCATCAGTTTCAGGTTGTCGGAAGAGGTATACCAACCGAGAGTGATGGGAATCCGAAGATCTGCTGGATGAAGTTCGTACTAAGAGCAAGTTCTGGTCAATTTTTTTTAATAAACTCTTTTATGTTCTAATGTCACGTGGAGGTGTTGGTTATGGATGTTAATTGGTTTATTTTTGGTGGTCAAAATTAGGTATTATTTGAGGAAGCCGAAGAAGGTGAAGGAGAGTAATGGTCAGATGATTGCTATTAATGAGGTAAAATTTTTAGCTTATGTGATGTTTTGAAGTGGCATTGTTGGTTTAACAATGGTAAAACAGTTTGTTGCGTTTTATTGTGTTAGTATATATTTTGTTGAATTTAGGTTAGTAGTTTAATATGTTGAACTTTTTGTTTATCGACTTTTGTGAAGAAAGGGCTTTTGATAGTCAAGCTTTATGCATAAGTTTGAGGATAACTTTTATTAGGGCTGTTAAAACTTAGGATACAATTAATAAATGTTTATTATAAATAGGGAAGTAAATTCTGAAAAGAGAATAAAACCGGTATCATTTGTGTCTGCCTTTTGAAGTTATATTGCACATACATGTCTCCTTTTTTACTTGATCAGTTTACTACAAGGCCTGATTTGGGGATATTTGTTTATCCGCAGACCTCGCAGAACTCCGGCATGGGAGGCATACTGTTTTCGGTGACCTTCCGACGTCATCGGAAACAATGGGGATGAGGCGCCGACGAACAAGGTAAACCTTAGCTTTCCCTTTCATTTACGTATCACCGAACACTGTATTGTTTCCTCCATCGATTCAACTACTAACCGAAGTTAAATATCATTACAAAAAACAATTTTTGCGTGTAATGGTTAGCGACGTTCTGAATACATTACCGTATCTAAATAGTACACTCAAAATGTTCTTTGATCAATTCGGATCAATTGGAAGAATAAAAAATGTTGGTTTTTTATTCTTGGAATGTCTCAATGAAGAAATGGTTGTTAAGATTGTCTCAGTTTGTGTAATATTGAAATGATTTTAATCAAAGAGACTCATTTTAGAAAGAATGGCATTCTGTAGCAATTAAATGGCAAGGTTTTATACATCGCAATTAATCAAAGAGACTCATTTTAGAAAGAATGGTTGTTAAGATTGTCTCAGTTTGTCTCTGGACTCTCTTATAATCAAGCATTCTGTAGCAATTAAATGGCAAGGTTTTATATATCGCATTACAAGACTTGCGCCTGATGTTGATATGATTAGTGGTTTTTAGAGATGTCTGGCTTGGATGGTTGGGGAGGTGATTGACAGTGTGGTTAAGAAGTTTGTGAGACGGGCATCCATTGACCGAGAGCGTTAAAGAGGGGTGGAGAGAGACCGAAGAGGGGGAAGGAGGTTTGTGAAGGCGGTGTCGTTGACGTGTAGAGGGGAGGAGTCTATATTCATGTTTATAGTAGTTGTTTGGCCTTGAACATCATCAACGTGTGCAATGGGTCAAAACAGGCGCAAACAAGACAAGCCGAAAACCATTCAAAATCAAACCCAAGGACCAGACCATTATAGTGTTGGTAAGGTCCGGGTTTGGCAGGTTGGGCTGGAGTTGGGTCTCGGGTTGGACCAAAACTGTTTTACAAATGGTTTTCGCGGGATGTCATGATGAATAAAAACTCTTTCCAAAATACATATTAGAACAATACTTCTATCATTGAAGAGTGTTCTACAAACTGTTTTCAAAATACATATGTAGCCAAACACACATAAATTCAGACATGAGAGCTGCCATGATGATGCTTCTTCCATACATACACACACATTTAAACACGAGGTCTGCCATGTTTCTTTTGTTAAGATGTACATTCAAAGTAATCAAACACGTTTCTTTTTTTTTTATCTATCGATTGTTGCATTGTAGATTGTTCTACAGACTAGCCAAAACATACATACATATGAAGTCGAGCAAACATTCAAAAACATGTTAATACGATGCTTCTGCCATGTTCGAATGGATACCTCTTTTACTGACTGAAGATGATAATAAAAAATGACTTAAAAATTTCACATTTTAGTGTAGATGGTCTGATTCCCAGTTTTAAGCCCAAAATCTTGCATCATAAGTTTACAAACGTTTGTTGAATTAAGGCCATCAAATTTTATACAATATTTTGATTTCGACTTGCCATCTATACTGCCACGAATCACAATGAACCGAATCCAACCCCTGTTAGTCCCAAGACGGAACACGCCGGGTTGATAGCAATCGAACCCCTGCCAATCGCCAGGCGCAACGCGCTTGGTTGATAGCACTAGTTCAACATAAAAACAAATGTTTAGGTTCCTTGTAGAGGTGCAAGAACTTTAGCTTCACGTGAAAGGGCAATGCCGTTGACAAAGTATTTTACATGCATCTTTAAATATAATTTCATGATGTAGAAATATTATGCCGTCACATTTATTTATGTTTAAACTCTAAAGAACATTAGACAAGTTCTATTACATGTCAATTATCGTTCAAATGACAATTGGTTTGATAAAAGGTTGAGTAAACAAGATCTTACATTAATATGACTAGTTGATGAAAGGTTCTCACATGTCTATATTTATTTGGCTTAAACCCGCAACCGCTTGATTAGTGTCATACCTTTTTTCAACCATTTAACGTGACAAGAAAAGATCGAAATTAGATACAACGGGTCATTTACACCTAATGTTGTATGTACATTTATGTCTAATAATTCTTGCTTGTAGTATATAAAAGAGCTAGTGCAATTTGCGTCCATGTGGTTTGGTGACGGTATCAACTTACGTTCCTAATTTGAAAATCTCGCTATGTGTGTTGCTGTGGTTTGCATTTCCTAACAATATGCATCCTTCTGTCAAATCTCCATTTGTTTGACCGTCAGATGAAAGGGTATTTCGGTATTCTCACATTAATACTTCATTGCACCACTACCACCACCTGTTCCAATCACCACCAACACCATCGCACCACCGACTACCACTCACTCTCACCACCACCGTCTACCTTCGCGGTACATCATCACAATGAACCACCTATCTCCACTGCAAACCCGTCGCACCATCATCTTCCAAACAACCACCACATGTAACCACCACCACCATTTGTAAGTAGTAACACTCCACCGCATATGACCATTGGGTTTTTTATGCTAACGGGTATCTGATGGAAGTTGACTTTGACCCGTTGAAGATGCAACAAATGTAAAGTTACCATTGCTAATATCCTCTGATCTTGAACCATTACTTTCCGATAGTTATACTTGCCTATTTGTATGTGTTTTAGTCTTTGGTGAAAACTCATTTTTAAAACTGAAACTTGTGTGAAAAATCTTTATAAAATATGTATATAATTCACGCACATCAATGATTCCACCATTTTAATTCTTATAAGACTGTGGGGTATGGGGCTTGGGTTGGGGCGTGGCCCTTGGGGCTTGGGTTTGAAGCCGGGCGTGGGGCGGGCTTGAGATCCGATGTGGCGGCCTCCTATTCGCTGTCCACCGTCATGTCATAGCGGGTGTTTGTAATTTTTTTTTAATAAACTGCCAAGCCACGCCCCAACCCAAGCCCCGCCATACCCCACAGACACGTCACTCACCGGTGGGGGGCTCCAACTCCACGTGTCAACTCATGCCCCAACCCAAGTCCCACCATACCCCCACGGTCTAAGGGGACTGGGGTGGTACAAATTCCATCACTCACAATATCCAATCAAGTTCCGTCATGTCATCAACCATTATTTCATCATTCACAATCTTTTTAGTGGTGGTGGTCATCACTCACAACACCCAACAATAAACCCCCACACCCCCTCACATCAATTATCACGGAATGGACATCAACGCGTGGAAAACTCCACGAGTGGTAAAGTTCACGAGTGATGAGAGGTGGTGACGGTGGTGTGCTAAAGTTTTCCACGAGTGATGGGAGTTCCATCACGCACCACCCCCGGTCCCCTAACAACACTACGTTGAATGTGTTGACAGTCTTATTTTAAGTTAAAAATGTTCGCGTAATGATATGACATTAATAACTTAGTGATCGATGTTAATAACATAAAGAACCTTAATTGCACATAGCACATGCATCGGTTGCACTACATTTATTCAAAGATGAGGAACTTGGTGGAAAACCCATAAATAATTACGTGCGTACCAACCTACCCATAATAAGACTCCAACATCACTAGATTATGCACTTCTTTCATTTTCTATAACAAAAAAATGGTGCATACAAATTTTATTTTGCATTTATCCTTAATCAATCAACTAACAAATAATACAGAAATGGCTAGACTACTAACATCTCTCAAAACAAGATAGTAACCTTAAAAAACCTCTGAATCTCTGATTACTTTTCATGTCAGATTGATTTAGTTGCTCACATGTTAATTTAGCAGTATATTTATACACACTCCTAAAAATATTATTCTGATAAGAGGGTTGTCAATCTTAATACTCGTGTTATAACTTTACAAGTTATATTGGTTCAACTCATAAAAAGACTCATGCCATGTCAAATGATAAAAATATTAAATTTAAGTTACTTGAATTGTATTAGAATATGTTATCTAATCTAACTTATAATAAAAGACTCCAAATAATGACACATGTCATTCTCTTCTTCAACCTCATAAATTTTATTTATTTTTGTTTAAGATATTAATATTAATTAATAACCAATATATAGATAGGGTTAGGATATAATAGGAAGTTTATTTGGCTAAGAAGGCTAGAAAGTAATCTTTACCATCCATTTATTTAATCAATGGCTAAGATTAAATGAGGGAAATTGAAGGGAAGAAAAGATGCGCGTGAGTTTGTTTAGGGGCATTCTAGTCAATCCAAGACAATAGTTTCTCTCTCCTCCAATTCCCTCCCATTTTTTAAACGTTAGTAACTCTTTCATACGACATTATTTTTTTATAAAAATTGCACCAAAAAAACGAGCGTTTTTTTATCTTTAAAACGAGTATACTATTGCTATAATTTGGAAAAAAAAAATTCTAAAACCCAGTTGCGTAAAACGTAATGGAAAAAAACCCTAAAAAATGACATTTTTCTAAAACGCAATGCACAAAAAACACAAATAAATGTCTTATTTGTAAAACGCAATGGCCATAAAACACAAAGAAATGTCTTATTTCTAAAACGCAAAAGCCTAAAAACACAAAAGAAAGTGTACTTTTTAAAACGCAATGGACTGAAAACACATAAAAATGTGTTTTACCTAAAACGCAATGCAACAAAAACACAAAGAAATGTCTTATTTCTAAAACGCAATGGCCAGAAAACACTTAAAATGTCTGTTTTCTAAAACGCAATTGACTGAAAACACATAAAAATGTGTTTTACCTAAAACGCAATGCACAAAAAACACAAAGAAATGTCTTATTTATAAAACGCAATGGCCAAAAAACACTTTAAAATGTCTACTTTCTAAAACGCAATGGCCTAAAAAAACAAAAGAAAGTGTTCTCTCTAAAACGCAATGGACTGAAAACACCTAAAATTGAATTTTTTACCTAAAACGCAATGACTAAAAACACTTCAAAAATGTGTTTTTCTAAAACGCAATGGCCAGAAAACACATAAAAATGTCTTAGTTCTAAAGCGCAATGGCCTAAAACACTAAAGAAACTGTTATCTCTCTAAAACGCATTGAACCAGGACAATAGTTTTGTCTGTGAATTGTCTGAACCAGGAAGTAGAGATCAAAAGGCTCTGCCCTTTGTCTGGGACCCTGCTACCAGGGGCGCTGCCCCCGGACCCCCGCCAAGATCGTTAAACGCAATGACTAAATCAAAAACCCAGATCATAAAAATGAAATTAAAGAATTTCTTACATGGATCGAAGCCGATTTCTTCAACGGTTGACGAAATTTGAATGATTCAAACACTTATCAGTGATCGAATCGAACGGATCGAGTGATTATCTTCAAAATCACCGGAAAAAACGAGATTTTGTATGAAATTAAACTGGGTTTTCTTCAAAAAAGCTGAAGAACACCTTGATCGGGTGTTTGGATCATTGATTGGTGACGAAAATCGCACAATAATGTAGTGATTATTGAGATAGAAAGTGAAGAAATGGTTGAAGATGGTGGGTTTTGAAAATGATAGGTTTTGAAGTTACTGGGGAGAAGAAGGAAGAAGAAAGGATAAGATTGACTAAAATACCCTTCCTCTTTATTTTAAATTTTGTCACATATCATAATCCTATTGCTTCATATCCTTACTAGCCAAAATAAACTTCCTATTTGATCATAACCCTATATAGATATCATTTATTTTTATCCTTATCTAAAATTAATAAATAACTTCAATTTTGCAATTTAGACCCTTGTTTTTTTTTACTTTTAACTCAGTTTTTCATCTTTTACAATTTAATCCCAACTCTTTTTTATTTTCAATTTTGGTCCACCATACTTTTCATCTTTCCCAAGTTTTTTCGTTTCGTTCTAAATTTGGGAGTTAACGTACCGCAACGTGCGTGTGGGGTTCAATATTTTTTCGTATATTTTTTCCCGTTTGACTGGCCCGTCACGTCACATCTATTTTTTTGCGTTTGACAAGTTCGTCCAACACGCGGGTCCTGGATGAACATAGTTATTTTTTTCTGTGTTTTACGTTTCGGTTTAATTTCTCAGCAACGAGCGTGCGTGATTCAAAGATTTTACGTCTACTTTCGCTCGGCGTTATTTTTTCCCCCTTTTTTTTATTATTTACGAGCTTTTCCGGTGTTGGTGGTCGCTGATAATGGTATAGTATTGCTACTACTTAACACAGTTTTATGACAACCACTGCAACGGGGCTTAACACTAGTTGTGATGATAAAGCAATAATACCTGGTAAATGTTACCTATGAGATGAAATGAAACCGAATAATAAAAACTATAACATGCATTCAGGATTACATATAAGACTTCTCAATTCTAATGCTATAAATTTTGCCACCTCCAAATACCAAACAAAACAAAACTGATTTAAAAATAAATGGCAAAATGAAACCCATGAATGATTTGATATGGATTGGCACCCAAAAAAAAATTAAAAAGATGCTTTTAATCGAATAAGCTGAAGCCCAAATCATCATCACTCTCTTCCTTTCGTTCTTCCTGTGTCATTATAATATTCATAGGAAAACCAAGTTAGTGATAATTGTATCAAACCATATGAAACAAAGAAAAAGTACAGAATGAGATCCTCTATGTTTTTCTTCTGTGAAAGCTTGGCAAACAAACTCGGCGCAGTAAGATTCACAACTGACGTTCGCAGCCTTCAGAAGGGCAGCGATCTTCTCAGGCTGCAGCAACAAATTCACTTTATAAAAACTGGTACAAGCAAGGGTGCTAATTTCCGTTACAGACACAAAATAATCAGGTTTTAGGTTGGCATATCTAACTCGTTAAAAAAACAGGTGCACCCTTGTTGTTCAATTAAACTAGTCGTTTTCGAGTTGACCTGTTTAGCCCATGTTATACACATCGACCCGCCAACCTCTTAAACTAAAGAGAAATAAATTTATTACAAATAATCAGAAGCGAAAGCAGTATGAATTAGTGGTGCACAAATCGGGCTTTTTTAAAAACCGGGTTTCGGGTAGGATCGGGTAGGATCGGGTTTTTTTAAAAACCGGGTCGGGTCCGGGTTTCCTACCAAAAATGTATACCCTATATACCCGGGTTCGGGTCAGGTTTTATAAAACCCGGGTATTATAATACCCTATTTCCGGGTTTGGGTCCGGTTCGGGTATTCATCGGGTAGGGTTCGGGTATGCATCGGGTTGGGAAAAAACCCGCACCGGGTATTAAAAAAACCCGACCGGAACTATGCTTATAAAATGTATCAAACATAACTCTCACACATAGACATCAAATCTATTGATAAACAGAGACACAATTTATAAACAGATGCACAATTTATTAAATACAAAAACTAATAATGATATTAAACAAACAAAGAAAATAGAAGGGCCAACATATATTGGCATATTTGTTTCCACTTGCAATGAAATATACTAAATAATTAAGTAGCGGTGGCAAATATCATTAGAAACCTAATAATTAAATAAGATTACATCAAAGTGCATACATAATTTTGTTAAATAACAAGAACTAGAAGTCTTAATGCATACATAATTAAACAAGATTACATCAAAATCGGGTTTTTTTAAAAACCGGTTCCGGGTTCGGGTATTTATAAAACCGGGTTTCGGGTATAAACCGGGTATAAAAAAAACCGGTTCCGGGTTTTAGATCAAATATGCATACCCGGTCCCTACCCTACGGGTAGGGTCGGGTTCGGGTTCGGGTATAAAAAACCCGGGTTTTATAATACCCGGTTCCGGGTTCGGGTTTTTTGTGCACCACTAGTATGAATGACCAAAAGTTCGTTTCAATTTCTGAGCCCTAGGGCTTTGCAGGCTTAAAAAATAAAGAAGGCCTAGAGGTTTTCAAAGTTGACTCAAGAAAGGCCCACCAACTATGGGCCTCCGACTTTTTATACTGGTGAACAGTACCAAAACTCTTTATTTTTACCTATAACAAGAATATTAATACCTTGAGCACCTTATACTTGTGATACTCCAAATTTGTTTATTTTGGCATGTTGTCTAAGTTAATATTTTTTGTCCCTCTAAACTCTAATCTAGATGTTTATGACCTTGTAATACCTTGAGCACCTTATTAATAAAATACATAGTTGCAGCGCCATGGACATAAGTCAGATCCATATAACCACTTTAAATTTCCAGTTCGTTTACTGCTTTTGTGTGCGTGTGTTCAATTTCGGTGTGTTTAATGGTTGTTATGGGTTAATAAACTAACATTGGCACATGCTACAACAAACAGAAAAGAAAACCAAAAATAAAGTCGTAACATAACCAAAACGATATCTATATGTTTATGATTTTTAATCGATTAAAAATATAGCTACTGCAAGGCAACTATATATAGTAAATCACAAACTTAAAACTTAAATTTAAAAGGGAAAAAATGTCAGATTTTTTAAGCAACATAATAGCAAACATATGAGTCGATTAAAACAGGTCAGATAAGAAAATACGTCAATTCATTTTAATAAAAAAATAATAAACTCAAATTAGTTGAAGAAACTATTATTAACTTTAAAAAAAAAAAACTTTAACCCAAATTAGAAAAAAAAAATGCTATACCTATATACGAATTACGAAAGAAAAGGAAACTTTTGTTGGAAGTTCTATGTAAACTTCAAAACTTGTTCTATGAAGTGTGGTGATAGTCAACATTTTTTATTATTTTAGTAATAATTAATTGTGATGCAGACGACTCTGTTTGATTAAATGCTAGGTGATTAGAATGACCATTTTTTGTGTATAAATAGCAAGAGGAATAACAAGCATAAAGTTACTCCACTTAGTTTTATTATTATGACAATGATGATTCCATCAAAAATGCTAAGCCTATGTATCATGTTGGTTTTCGTCTGCGGTAAACTACTGTCGCTTCTTTTAATATATGCACAAATAATACATATATTGCATGCCCGATTTTATTAAACATTTTTTCTTTCCTTTTTTTTATTACACAGGAATGATAGCGTCTTCCCAACTTTCACTTGCTCTAAAAAGAATTTGTAGGACCGACGAAGATTGTTCTCGACGGATCCATTGTCGAGTGGGTTCGGTTCCTAAATGTCTCATATATTCTTGTGTTTGTATAAGGCCACCGAAAACGCTTAATATTGACCGAGGCATCAATCATACGTCAACAAGTGCACCATGAGTTCTAATAATCTGAAGTCGTGTACTTGAGTTTAATGTTGGTTATGTTATAAAAAAGTTCTAATAATTTATATCGTACTATTCTTATTGTTTAGATCTTATTTTCGGTTCGTCGCAAGAGAAAAAAAATGAGGGTAGTCATATGATATACAATTATCTACTAAAAAGTGTAGGAAACTTTTAAAAAGACCGAGCAAATTTGTAATGAAATAATCTAGAGATGATCTTAGATTTTTATATGGGAAAATCATGAGAATATTCAATGTGGATAAAACACTTGATCGGATTTTTTTTTCTTTGAACGGTGACTCTTTTAGTTAAATAGGGATGTAAAGATAGTTTAAATGAATAGAAAGGAGAAAAACACTTGATAGGAATTTTTTTTTTTTTCTGGTGACCACCGACGCTGCTGAGCTAAGAGTGAAGAAATGATATGTTCTTATTAATTTCTTTTACTCCTAAAATAAATTTAGATAGGGAGCTGGTGGTTGTGACATCACATATGAGATGAAATTAAGTTTATTTTTTATTGATTTATTAAATTCATTTATTTTGATTAAACTATTTTTCTTTAATGTCTAATTCTAGAGAAAAATGTCTGGATAGTCCCAGTGGTTTGCCTATTTTCACCTTTAGTTTCTAACTTTTTAAAATTACAGCTATAGTCCTCAACTTTTGCAATTTCGTTCCCGGATAGTCCCTGGCACTGATGGGGGTTAGTTTTTTGTGTTAAGTGGATGAAAAATGATCAAAATACCCCTACTGTTAATATCAGTCAAAGTCAACATCCCCATCTCCATCTCTTAAACCCATGCAACCACTATAACTATACCTCTACCGTCATTGCCGCCATCAGTCAAAGCCAGCTCCATCACCACCATCAACAGCAGCCCCACCACCAGCTACCATTATCACCGCCATCACTATGAACCACCGACCACCTGCAGCCCCAATGACCACCAACCTCCATCGCAACAGCAAACCCTAACCACCCCCACCTCTGTCGCCTGCAACCACTTTCCACCAACCGAACCACCCCTTCGCAACAAAAAACTAACCCCTCTATCTCTGCCATCTCTCTTTCTCTCACCATCGTGGTGGTGGTGTCGGGGAGACTAGAATCCCCAATCACAAACCTGGGAATTCGTTGGTAACATCGTCAATCGTGTCGATTGAACTCCAATCTGCACAGTTTGTAAGATGTTAGCAAACAAAGTCACACCAATATTAGTCGAAAGCTAATTGAACGACATACTTTGGCTGTCCTGAAGACAATATTGTTACAATCGGGAAGAATACTAATAGGCCACGGAGGAGGCAAGGTATGGTGCTTATTAGTCGTGTCATAGTTAGATAGAAATGTTGCACAACGTCCTAATTTGGAATGGTATACGTGTCAAGACGGTGGTTGTCGGCTGTTGCAGGTTTTGATAGATGGGGAAGGGTTTTGGTGATGGCTGCTAGGTTGTGGTGGGTAGGTGTCAAGAGATGAAGAAGGTGGCCCTACTTATCTTTATAGGTGTTTAATTAATTAATGTTTTCTTTTTAATAAAGAGTATTTTGGTCATTTCACATCCACTTAACACCAAAACTAACCCCTATCCGCGTCAGGGACTATTCGGGAACGAAATTGCAAAAGTTGGGGACTATAGCTGTAATTTTAGAAAGTTAGGGACTAAAGGTTAAAAATGGGCAAACCACAGGGACTATCCGGGCATTTTTCTCCTAATTTTATTTAGAGGAAACTATTATTCTCATTTTCATCCACTTTGTTAACATCATATAATTTTGTATTAACTTGGGGCATGCTTATTCACATGTACGTGGGTCGCGCAGCTATTTATGTAGTGATTCAGTCCGTTATTTGCCTATGGAAGTGTAGAAATAACCTTGTATTCCAGCGCGCAAAGGCAAGCTAGCATCAGAAGGGTATTGGAGGAAATTAAAGGCCACGAGTTTTTGTGGCTAAAGAATCGTTCAAGGGTAAATGGTTTAACATGGGAACAATGGTTAGAGTTTGACTTGGGTAGTTTGGGTGTGAGTGTATGTTCCGTGTTTGTTTGTATCTGTAAGCATTCTGGGTGTAATTTTTGCGAGCTAACGATTTTGTTAGATCACGTCTTATATAAAACGGATGTTTTGTTGGCCGTTCAAAAAAAAATTGGATCCTCTTTGTTAACATGGTCTAATTTTCCTGTTAACTTGAAGGGTATTTGTGTGTTTTTATCTGCCTCACTTCATCTTTCGCACCCACTTCTTCTCCACCACTACTTCCACCACCCCTACTCGAAACCCTCTGTGGGAAAAACAAACTGCCACCCCCGTCGTACCACCATCGTTGTCACCAAACATGCCTAACGAACCTCATGTTTCTAACTTTACTGAACAAACACCCCAACCCCTAATTTCTCAAACTAAGTTAGTGTCACACCCCGGTCTAAGACGGAAACACCAGGGGTGCAACGAATTGAATCATACACTTGGAATAAATAAATACCACTTTTCTATAAATATTGTAATTGTTTGCAAAAAAAACTATATCCGAAATAAATAGCATGAATAATTTTTTTTTCAAAAAGTCTTGATTATTAGTTATCTAGCTAAGCCCACATCTAAGCATCTTATGTAAGCAATCATCATCTTTAATTTCCATTACCTGAAAAACATGCTAGAGAGTGTCAACTATAGAATAAGTTAGTGAAACGCAACTTTTTAAAAAGAGTAAATTGCCATTTTAGTCCCTGAGTTTTGTCCAAATTTGTCATTTCGATCCAAATAGTTTTATTTTCTCCCCTGGGTCCCTGACTTTTCAATCTGTTGCCATTTTGATCACTTTGCCTAACTCCATCCAAAAACCCAGTTACTCTTTTCAATTTAAACCTTTTCAGTTGCCATTTTGATCCAATTCCAAAAAATCAAAAAAATTCCAAAAAATTCAAAAAAATCTAAAAAATTCAAAAAAATCTAAAAAATTCTAAAAAATAAAAAAAATTCTAAAAAATATAAAAAATTCAAAAAAATCATAAAAATTCTAAAAAATTCAAAAAAATATAAAAATCCAAAAAATTCGAAAAAATCCAAAAAATTCTAAAAAATCCAAAAAATCCGTTTCGGCGCGAACCGTTTCGAACACGAACCGTTTTGGCGCGAACCGTTTCGAACACGAACCGTTTCGAGCCGAACCGTTTCGACGCGAACCGTTTCGACCCGTACCGTTTCGAACCCGAACCGTTTCGAGCCGAACCGTTTCGAGCCGAACCGTATCGAACCGTACCGTTTCGAACCCGAACCGTTTCGAGCCGAACCGTTTCGAACCGTACCGTTTCGACGCGAACCGTTTCGAACCGAACCGTTTCGACCCGTACCGTATCGAACCGAAGTGTTTTCGGCTTCGAAACGGTACGGGTCGAAACGGTTCGCGTCGAAACGGTTCGGGTCGAAACGGTACGGGTCGAAACGGTTCAGCTCGATACGGTACGGGTCGAAACGGTTCGGCTCGATACGGTACGGGTCGAAACGGTTCGGTTCGAAACGGTTCGCGTCGAAACGGTTCGGCTCGAAACGGTTCGCGTTCGAAACGGTACGGTTCGAAACGGTTCGGGTTCGAAACGGTTCGCGTCGAAACGGTTCGGTTCGATACGGTACAGGTCGAAACGGTTCGGTTCGAAACGGTTCGCGTCGAAACGGTACGGCTCGAAACGGTACGGCTCGAAATGGTACGGGTCGAAACGGTACGGGTCGAAACGGTTCGGGTTCGAAACGGTTCGCGTCGAAACGGTACGGCTCGAAACGGTTCGGGTTCGAAACGGTTCGGGTTCGAAACGGTTCGGTTCGATACGGTACGGGTCGAAACGGTACGGTTCGAAACGGTTCGTGTCGAAACGGTACGGTTCGATACGGTACGGGTTCGAAACGGTTCGCGTCGAAACGGTTCGGTTCGATACGGTACGGGTCGAAACGGTTCGGTTCGAAACGGTACGGGTCGAAACGGTTCGTGCCGAAACATGTAATGATTTTTGGATTTTTTAGAATTTTTTTGATTTTTTAGAATTTTTATGATTTTTTAGAATTTTTTTGATTTTTATATTTTTTTGAATTTTTTAGAATTTTTATGTCTTTTTAGAATTTTTTTATATTTTTTTGAATTTTTTTGAATTTTTATGATTTTTTGGAATTTTTTAGATTTTTTTGAATTTTTTAGATTTTTTTGAATTTTTTGGAATTTTTTTGATTTTTTTTTATTTTTTGGAATTTTTTTTTTTTGGATCAAAATGGCAACTGAAAACATTTTTTAAGGAAATCCCCAAAATACCCCTGTTACAAACTGGGTTTTTGGATGGAGTTAGGCAAAGTGATCAAAATGGCAACAGATTGAAAAGTCAGGGACCCAGGGGAGAAAATAAAACTATTTGGATCAAAATGGCAAATTTGGACAAAACTCAGGGACTAAAATGACAATTTACTCTTTTAAAAAAGAATAGAGGAATTAGATTTTAATAATCCCACCTAGAGGTGGTTTGCCAATATTAGACCTACTTTTGAATATTGTCACTGGCAGTCTCACCTTTTAAATATTTTTTTTCTCACTGCACCTCCATTATAAAAAATTAACTCCCAGATTTCAAATTGATATTTTAGGGCTTTTGATCATAACGAGAATACGAGTTGATTGATGTAAAACTTACCTCGAAACGGTTTTTGAATGTTAAGCCCTAAATTGGGTGTGTTGTTGAATGTTGAGTCCTAATTGGGTGTGTTGTTCAATGTTGAGCCCTAAATTGGGTGTGTTGTTGATTATTAGACTTAGAATTGTGTAAGTGTTAATTTGTCGCAACCCCCGTCCCCTAACTACCCAGGAACGGGCGGCCGCGGCCATTTTCGGTGGTATCGGTGTTTATCATTTTGGCAGCGAAGTTTACATCAGGACCGTTGATGTGTGCGAGTGTGTATATAAGTTTAAGTATATTTTAACCCCTTTTTACACGTTAGTCAAGTTTTAAATTTATAAAACACGATATTTTACTAACACTAAACACATATATGGGCAAGTGCACCCATCGTGAGCGTAGTATAGTGTTGGCAAGATACTGAGGTCGTCCAAGGACACAAGAGCTTTTAGTACCGGTTTATCCTCAACGTCTAATCAAATCAAAAAGTTAGAAAAAATGTTTATTTAAATAAGAAAAATAAAACTAACTAAAATGCTGAAAAATAAAATAAAAATAAAAACAGATAGACAAGATGAATCACTTGGCTCCGACTCGTGTTTAGTGTAACATTTGATTATTTCCACACTTTTGCACTTTTTAAGAGATTATCTTAGTTATTGTAGTAGGTTCCTCTTTTGAAGGTGACGTTACCCTCAACCCAGTAGTTTGAGTCAGCAAGGATACAATCCTAAAGGGTCGGATTATTGAAAGATAATTAATTAAGTCATTAATGCATATTATGGTAGGCCCCTCTTTTGGAGGTGACGTTACCCTCGGCTAAGTAGTCTGAGTCAGCAGGGATACAGTCCTAAATAGTCGGGTTAAAGTATTAATAGTAGCTTACATATGAGAGGATCAAAGAGTTTGGACCCCCGCCATCCAATACCGGTGGGTATTGAAGGAGGTCCTACTAAATTTGACCCAGGTCCTTGCAGGATCTATACACTGAACAAGGCAAGACTCTTACCAAACCGTTCCCTTAACCCCCGACCAGGTAGCCAACATATCTCCATATAGACCGTGGAGATATGAATGGTGAAAATCTTTTATTTTATATAGACAGTAAAATAATGCCAAGACACCACGGACAAAAGATAAGGAAGAATCACCTTCAACATAAGAAACTAGTTATTAAAGTCATTAATACATAACCAAGTAAAAAGTGCGAAAAGATTAAAAATGAAAAGTATTACACTAGACACTTGTCTTCACCAAGTGATGTAAGAGACTTAGGCAAACATGGCCTTTGATTGTAAAGAACTCTTACGATCAATCTTGGATCCCGAGACGACTTACACACTCTATGATGGACAATGGATGATGGTGGTGGATGATGGTGTTGTGATGGTGGTGGGTGGTGGGTGGTGGGTGAAGTGTGAGAGAGGTGGTGTGCCAAGGGATGGTTTACAAATGAGCCAAGCACCCCTATTTATAGCCTGAACAGCAGCTCGGGCACGGCCCTGTGTCCACCTTCTTCTCTGTCTTCATTAATTGCAGTTTGTCTGCATTAGTTGACCACGCCCCCGTGTCCGCTGGGCACGCCCCCGTGTGCAGAAACTTATCTGTACTATCAAGATTTCCTCAGATTCTGCGAATCTTAGAGTTGACCACGCCCTCGTGCCCGCTGAGCATGACCCCGTGGTGGTTGATAGAAGCTTCTACAGCTTTGTCTTTTCTGCTGACACTTGGGCACGCCCCCGTGCTCAGCACGGGGCGTGTTCAGCCTTCTGTTATCTTGTTTTGCTTGGGAAGATGCTGTCGGGGAGGCTGGGCATGCCACGTTTGTTCCTTTTCTTGTATTTATGTTAGATTTAGCTGCCTTTTTACTTCTTTTGTTTATTTGAGCTCTTTTAATCCTGAAAATACAAAAGGAAGACAAAAACACACTTTTTCCAACATTAGTACTAAAAAAGGGTTAGTTTTATGCCACAATTGATGTAATTTATATGTTACATTTTGTGCACATCAACTGTAGTTAGGAAATATTTTATCAGAGTAAAATACCACGCTTTTATAATATTAAACCCATGGGAAAAATCCCAAGTTTCTAGTACGCACATTTTAATAGGGATAAACCCTGTTTTATTTAAATAAAACATCTCTTTATTTATG
Source organism: Helianthus tuberosus (assembly GCA_030545235.1). Taxonomy (NCBI): domain Eukaryota; kingdom Viridiplantae; phylum Streptophyta; class Magnoliopsida; order Asterales; family Asteraceae; genus Helianthus; species Helianthus tuberosus. The sequence goes on from CM060366.1 coordinate 50,690,157, forward strand.
TAACTTTTATAGCCACTTTTCAAGCCTTCAGTGCTGTCCAGCTGGCTTCTATTTGACTTTCACATTTGGTTACCTGAAACGCGTTTGAAAAACATTTTGTCAGTGGGAAATACTGGTAAGTGAATCCCATTTTAATCAAGTTAAGTAAAACCATTGTACAATATTGAGGGCGGTCGCGCAATTACACTTGTTTTCATCTACTATAATTACCACCCACGGTACTGTCAACCCGACTTGTGGTCATGTTACTACTCGCAATGTAGTAACAAATTTTGTATACAAAACCCCAACATACCGACGATAATTGTAGAATATAAATACTCAATCACTGCTTAATATAATGTAAATCATATGAGGTTTTGTAAAAACAATTTGCAAAAAGGAGATTACTCACATAAAGGTTTACATAAAAAGAGGATTACTCACATTGCTGTCTTAGGGTTTTCCTTAAGGATTTTCTGGTGATTATCTATTAATTACACAAATGCACATGCGTTAGTATAATAACCCAATATTTACATTAGTAATACCCTCCCCGAGACGGCATTCCAACGACTACGTCGGGCAGAACCATGACAGCCGTTACGGAACCTTAGATCAATCGAGCAGCGTATCTAATACGTAACCGGGGGTTATGATACTTACAACGAGGAAGAACTTCATTATTTAGGGGGGTATTATGCCCGAGATTATAATAGCTATGCAGAATATTGAGAGAGAGATCGAGAAAATGAGCGAGTTGGGACTGAGGCTGAATGCCTCTATATATAGTGTCCCTTCGACTTTCGTCGCGCCCCGCGTAAGCTTCAGCCAGGGCCTTCGCAGCCCGTGTGGCTAGCTAGGGTAGGCCCTAGCTTGTCCGACTCAAACCCTAGACCCAACACGCTGCTGCCACGTGGCAGCTCAGGGTATCGCCCTGCCTTTGAGCTGTTGTGGCCCGCGTAGAACACAGTCCACACGTTCGCGGCCCGTGAGCGAGGACTAGATTTTGTTTTTATTAAATTTTTAATTATATAAGGCATTTTGGGCTTGGTTTTCGCATACGGGGTATGTTTTAAGACACATAGGGACATTCTAAATATATTAAGGGTGTCGAGAATATTTTGGAGAGTTGTTATATCCTCCCCACCTTGTTTTAGAACTCTTCCTCGAGGTCTACTGGAATAAATGCGGGTATTTCCTTTGCATCTCTGATTCAAGCTCCCAAGTGTATTCTGGTCCTCTCTTGGAATCCCATTTCATTTTGACCAGAACTAATCTTTTGTGTTTGAGATTCTTGACTTTCCTATCTTCAATCTATAGAGGCCTTTCTACAAATTTTAATTTCTCATTTACCTCTATGTCCTTAAGAGGTACTATCAGTGATTCATTGGTTAGGCATTTCTTGAGATTACATACATGAAATACATCATGTATTCCTGCCATTTCCTCTGGCAGTTGTATTCTGGACCTGAGGCATTTCTAATAATCTCAAAGGGTCCAACATACCTGGGGCTTAGCTTTTCCCTTTTTGATGAATCTTACCACTCATTTCCAAGGAGAAACTTTCAATAACACCTTGTCTCCTACTTGAAATTCCAACGGTTTTCACCTGTTATCAGCGTAACTCTTCTGTCGATCACGTGATGCTTTCAATCGTTCCTTGACTTGAATGATCTTGTCCGTTGTTTCTTTCACTATCTCAGGTCCGGATAGTTGCTTTTCTCCAATCTCTGCCCAACAGACTGGAGTTCGACACTTTCGTCCATAAAGTGCTTCGAATGGTGCAGCATTGATACTTGTGTGATAGCTGTTATTATAAGAAAATTCTATTAATGGTAAGTGATCGTCCCAATTACCTCCGAAATCAATTACACAAGCTCTAAGCATATCCTCCATTGTCTGAATTGTCCTTTTGCTTTGTCCGTCCGTTTGAGGATGGTAAGCAGTGCTTAGATTGAGCTTGGTTCCCATTGCTTTTTGGAAACTTGTCCAAAAATGAGAAGTAAAACGGCTATCTCTATCAGAAACAATTGATAAAGGAATTCCATGTAATGAAACTATTTCATTTACATATAACTTAGCTAATTGTTCCATCCTGAAAGTCTCCTTCATTGGTAAGAAATGAGCTGACTTAGTTAGTCTGTCTATAATCACCCAGATTGTATCATTACCTTTTCTTGTTTTGGGTAATTTAGTAACAAAATCCATTGTTATCAATTCCCATTTCCAAACTGGCATTTCTAATTGCTGCAACAAGCCTGAGGGTTTCTGGTGTTCAGCTTTAACTTGTGAACAGGTTAAACATTTAGAAAAATAAGTTGCTATATCTTTCTTCATTCCTATCCACCAAAAAATATTCCTTAAATCCTGATACATCTTATCACTTCCAGGATGCATCGTATACTTAGATTTATGGGCTTCTTCTAATATACGGTGGCGTAGGTTTCCTAATTTAGGTATCCACATCCTTTTCTTATGGAATCTCCAAATTCCATCAGTTCCTTGATCTAATTCCTTAATCATTCCTTTCAATTTATCAATATCATCCTTGATTACTGATTCTTGCGCTTTGCTAATCTGTTCATTTAAATCTACATGTAGATTTAATTTAAGAGAACGTACTCTTTTTGACTTTTCGTGATACCTTCGACTTAAAGCATTGGATACTACATTTGCCTTACCTGCATTATACTGGATATTACAATCATAATCACCAAGTATCTCCATCCATCGTCTTTGTCTCATATTCAACTCCTTTTGTCTGAAAACATACCTTAAACTCTTATGATATGTGAAAATGGTAAACTTACTACCATAAAGATAATGTCTCCAAATCTTAAGGGCAAAAATTATGGCTCCTAATTCCAAATCATGGGTTGAATAATTCTCTTCATGATTCTTAAGTTGTCTAGATGCATAAGCTATAACCTTTTGACGTTGCATCAACACACATCCATAACCTAATTTAGAAGCGTCACAATAGACTACAAAATCTTCAGTTCCTTCTGGTAACGCTAGTATGGGTGTATTGGTTAGTCTTTGCCTAAGAATTTTAAAGGCTTCTTCTTGTTTTGGTCCCCATTCAAACTTAACAGATTTACAGGTTAACTTAGTTAAAGGAATGGTGTAATGACCTCCAAAAATGTCCCAAATCGACCCGTAAGTGAAAACCTGGATCCCTGAAACCATACTGTGCATGAAAAATCAATAAAATGTGAAACCTGGGTTTCAGGCGGGCCGCGTAAAGGTTAGCTTAGCCTTACGCGGGCCGCGTTAAAGCAAGGTTTGACAGGATAAGCGTCCAGATCCACGTGTCACACGTATGGCAAGTCTACTGATGACACCGTAGCCCTAGTCTACGTCTAGCTGGCCCTCGCGGGCCGCGTAAAGATCAAGGGTGGGCTCACGCGGGCCGCGTGAGACCCAAATTTCACCTATAAATAGCTTGGATCAGGAGCTTTCATTCTGTGTCGAAATCAACTTTCAAAAACAAAAGCACACTGTACAAAGTCGAAAATAACATTCATAATAGCGAGGCGCTGCTAAGATACCGGGTATTAACTCGATCGCTGCTACGATTCAATGTCCGATCGATTGAAACTATCCGATGGATGTTTAACTGCTGCCCACATTAGAGCCATACTTTGTCATTAGTCGTGAATTCGACGGATGTTTAAGTATAGCACTTTGTCATTAATCGTGAGGGTTTTAATCTCATGAGTTATCATAAATGTTGTATTAGTTACTAACCTAGTTCGTGTGCATTGTTATTAAATTAGGTTACAAGGTTAATCAGTAGGCTAAATTCTGCCCGAATAAATCTGCAATGTGAGTCATTCTCTTTTTATCAACAGTATTTTACAATACTCCAATCATTTTCAAAAGTTATAATTACAGGGATTAAGTCATGGTTATCTTGAATCACTGGCTAATTGGGGTATTGTGCACATTACTAATTTCTTACAGTTAGGCTAATAAATCCTAACAGTGATAATCATCACTACTTGGGGAAGGACCCAATAGTGGTATGACCATCGTCACCAGGTGACACGGCGCCAGATAAAAATAAGATAGAAGCCATTGTAATCACTCTTATGCTGTAATTGATAACTACTGTGTCATTTTACATACTTGAATGATTCGCCAGCATTTCCCCGCTGATAAAATATTTTTAAAACATGTTTCAGGCGACCTGCTGTAAATTAAGGAAACGTGCTACGGAGCACTAACAAGCTTGAAGAGGTGGCTCAGTTAAAATAAATAAACATGTTTTATAAATCAGGGAATTTACTTATGAAATTCCTCTATTGTAAATTACGGGGTTTATCCCGAATTATGAAATAAAATAATCGGGCATTTCAAGTTTTAAAAGATCCTATTAAATCTTCCGCTGTCGCATCAATTAATAAATACCACGGGTTCCTGTCCCGCGGCTCCTGACCGGGTCAAACCGGGGCTGGGGCCGTGACAGGAAAATGTGGTATCAGAGCTAGTGATTTAAGCCTATTAAGTATTTAAAATACTTAATTTTCCTGATTATCGTCTGGTGATTATATGTTTTAACTGACTATTTGATTAGTTACAGTATGGGTAAGCAAAGAATTTCGAATATATATTTTAAATTAGATAGTTCACCGAAAGATAAGGGAACTTCATCCCAATCAAATTCCTCAAGATACTCAGCAGATACTGAGGAGGGAATATTTGTTCGTAAAGCACAGTATGAGAAACCACTTACCCCTAATAAAAGAAGTTTGATTATTAGGAAAAGTCAAGAGAAAATGAGGAAGTCACAACCAAAAGGAGTGATATTCAATAAGGAAACTCAGGAAATAGACACTAAACCACCATGGGAAGATGAGTTAGATGAAAAATGGGCAAATCTCTACATGTTAGCTACTACAGCAGTAAATGCTAACTTATAGTTAAATCACCAACCCAGTACCATCACCTATGCTACCTACAAGCCAGCAACTTTAATCTATTAAATAAACTAGTATATTTCAAATTTTAGTTGTAATAAATATGTGTTGTTTCAATAAATGGTTTGTATAAAATTAGATAATTATAATTTAAATTTTATAATTGCCATTATGTAATTATGTGAAAATTCAAGTTACAAAATTTTAACTTAGAATTTTGTGTGTTTCTTCCTAACTGTTAAACAACATGAATGAATTATCTAAAGCCCTTCAGAGTCTCAATCTCTATCCTGTTAATGTGGAAGTTTCCAAAGATTTTACCAGGTATTGTGCTGACATAGAGGAACCTATGGAATTTCAAACCGAACCTCCGGAGAAACCCAAACCCAAGAAAAGAAGAAGAATTGTGGGTTGGAGGCGTGTGCGCAGGAGGAAACCAGCGACACGGAAAGTTACCAAGACAGAGGATCCCAAAGGTAAATGCAAGGAAATAGAGACTGGAGAAAGTTCTAGGCAAGATCAGGAGATGCCACCCTAGGAGGAATTAGATCATAAACTAGCACTTAATGACCTCATCGGACCTATCGGTGAAAATCTTTTTAATTACCCAGCGGAAGCACAACTTCCAATTGACCTAGAGCCTGAAATCCCAGATCCTATTATCCACACCCAACCTCTACATGCAAAGTTAGAAGAATGATGGACCACCGACTGGCAGTTCCAGAATCTCCTAAACAACCCTGATACCTTTTTCCCTTAGTTTGACCCAGAACCTCCACTACACCCACCTATGAGCATGAAAAATCTGGCCGAACTCCGCCATTTTGGCGAGGAGCTGGTGGATGCTGGGAACAGAATCCGAGAGGTAGGAGAAAGGATCTCTTGGAAGTACGACGAGAGGGAACGTCGTTTCTGAGATGACAGCTGATTAAAGTTATGGGGTTGTAGGAGAATGTGTTTAATAATAATAATATAATCATAAAAATATAATTATGTGTAATACTTAAAAATAAAACTTTTGTAAGATAATCAGTTTATACGGATGCCTATAATATATAAAATATCTAAAGTCGAAAGATCGACAATTTTGGCTATACTTGTTAATGTGATTATGTGCAATTATATTATGTTTGGTTATTAATTATTTTATACTAATTACTTATATAAATTAATTACCAGATGGCAAACGCTGGTAATGAACAAGTTAACGAAGGTAACCAATCTGAGCAAAATCATGAGGATCAATTTCTGAATAGGCAAGATATCGAAAATATCGTTGCTCAGGGAATAGCCAATGCTATTCCAACAATACTTGCTGCTGCTCGAAATCCAATTGAACCTCAAATTATTCCTAGCAAACGTACTCATGAAGATAATTTCAGTAATAGTATAAACGGAGGCGGTAACGACAACAATAACAATAATGATAATGTACTGCAAGCCCCAACTCTCAAAAGAATGAAAGCTGCAACACCTGGTTGCACTTATAAGGAATTTCTTGCCTGTAAACCAGCTGAATTTGCAGGCAATGAAGGGGCGACTGCGGTGCTGCGTTGGTTGGAGAAAACCGAAGCAGTAATTATGATAAGTAAATGTGTTGAGGAAGACAAGGTTATGTATGCGTCACATCTTTTTAAAGAAGGGGCGCTAGAATGGTGGAATACGGTGCTGCAAGCCAAAGGAAGAAATATGGCCTATGCCATGAGTTGGGAAGAATTTCAGCAGTTAGTGGAAAGAAAATTCTGCCCTGAATACGAAAAGGAACAAATGACAAATAAGTTCCTGAACCACCGGATGGTGGATGTAGACTGTCGAGGGTATACTTTGACATTCTTCGAATATGCGAGAGTGGTACCAACCTTGGCTTCGCCAGAGCCGGTACTTATTTCCCGTTATATTTGGGGATTGATTGGCGAAATCCGTGATATCGTCAAGGCTGCGAGACCTCGCACTATTGACGATGCTGTGGAATTAGCTAATACTCTAACTGACGGGCTGGTATGCACAAGAGAAGAAAACCGGAAGAAGGAAGTAGCCCAAAAGATTACCCAGGGATTCCGTGTGGGTAATCGTAGTAATTTCAAGAGAAAGGGAACCGGGAAATCTTCCACTGTTCCATTTTGCAATACATGCAAAAGGAAGCATTTTGGAAGATGCAAAGGATATTGCAATTTCTGCAAAATTCTGGGGCACCAAGAAGAAGACTGTAGGAAGAAGAAAGCAACAGTCTGCTACAACTGTGGAGAAGCTGGACACTTTAGGCCAGACTGCCCAAAACTGGTCAAACCAGCCGATAACAAAGCCAAACCTGCAGAAGGAGCTACCAAGAAGAACGCAAGAGCCTTCCAGTTGACTACTCAGGAAGCAGAACTAATTCTTGACGTAATAGCCGGTACGTTCCTAGTTTACGACGTTTATGCAAAAGTATTATTTGACTCTGGTGCAAACCAAAGTTTTATAAATACTTCATTCTGCCAAGCTCTTAACTTACCCTTAACCAACCTTAGGCAGATTTTTACAGTCGAAACGGCAGATGGGAATTCTGTTAAAATAAATAAGGTTGTGCGAAAAGGAAAGATAGAACTTTTAGGTCATAAATTTTCGGCAAACCTGTTACCTATGAATTTAGCCGGATTTGATGTCGTGTTAGGAATGGATTGGCTAGTAGCCAATCATGCTCGAATTCTTTGTGATAAGAATTCCATAGAAATTCATACACCCTCAGGAGAATTAGTGGTGATTACAGGAGATAAGCCACGAAAGCCAAAGAAATTCATTTCAGTAATGAAATTGGCCAGTTATTCAAGCAAACAAGAAATGGTGTATATGATTTCAGTAATCATTAACACTAAGAGTAAGGAACTTAAGGAAATTCCAGTAGTATCAGAATACCCAGAGGTATTCCCAGAAGAACTACCTGGATTACCACCTGATAGGGAAGTAGAGTTTAGAATTCATCTAATTCCTGGAACTACACCGATAGCCAAGGCACCTTATCGGTTAGCACCCACAGAAATGCTAGAATTGAAAAAGCAATTAGATGAATTACTAAGCAAATGATTTATACAACCTAGTTCATCCCCGTGGGGAGCGCCAGTGTTGTTTGTAAAGAAGAAAGATGGTTCGATGCGAATGTGTATCGATTATAGAGAATTGAATAAAATTACAATTAAGAATCGATACCCATTGCCTAGGATTGATGATCTTTTTGATCAATTGCAAGGAGCTAGATACTTTTCTAAGATAGATTTACGCTCCGGATATCATCAATTGAAGGTACAAGAAGAAGACATACCTAAAACTGCTTTCAGAACTAGGTTTGGTCATTACGAGTTTACAGTCATGCCCTTTGGGTTAACAAATGCTCCAGCAGCATTTATGGACATGATGAATAGGATCTGTAAACCGTACTTGGATAAATTTGTAATTGTCTTTATTGACGATATACTTATTTATTCCAAAAGTCAGGAGGAACATTGTGAGCACCTGCATGCACTCTTAACATTGTTAAGAAAGGAAAAGCTTTATGCCAAATTCTAGAAGTGTGAATTTTGGCTACAAGAAGTACAATTTTTAGGTCACATGGTGAATCACGAAGGTATTCACGTAGATCCTGCTAAGATAGAAGCGATCACCAAATGGAAGGTCCCACAGTCAGCTATGGAAATTAGAAGTTTTATAGGGTTAGCCGGATACTACAGACGGTTTATTAAGGATTTTTCCAAGATAGTTGTACCATTAACTAAGTTAACCTGTAAATCAGTTAAGTTTGAATGGGGACCTAGGCAAGAGGAAGCTTTTAAGATTTTAAAACAGAAATTAACAAACGCTCCAATTCTAGCCTTACCCGAAGGGACAGAAGATTTTGAAGTATACTGTGATGCTTCTAAGCTAGGATTAGGATGTGTATTAATGCAACGCAAGAAGGTAATTGCATATGCATCAAAGCAATTGAAAAAGCACGAGGAAAACTATATGACTCATGACTTAGAATTAGGAGCCATAATTTTTGCCCTTAAGATTTGGAGACACTATCTGTATGGAAGTAAGTTTACTGTCTATACAGATCATAAAAGCTTAAGATACATATTTGGGCAAAAAGAATTAAGCATGAGGCAAAGGAGATGGATGAAAATTCTAAGTGACTAAGACTGTGATATTCAATATCACGAAGGAAAAGCAAACGTAGTTGCAGATGCCTTAACTCGTAAATATTATGAAAAGCAAAAGCGAGTTCGTGCTCTTAGATTAAATCTACAGTTAGATTTAATGGAACAATTAAAGCATATCCAGGAAACAGCAATCAAGGATGATGTTGAAAGAATGAAAGGACGAATAAAGGAATTAGAACAAGGAAGTGATGGAATTTGGAGATTCCATAAGAAACGAATTTGGGTACCTAAGCAAGAAGAATTAAGAAATAAGATTTTAGAGGAAGCCCATAAATCTAGGTATACCATGCATCCTGGTAATAATAAAATGTACCAAGATTTAAGGAATAACTTCTGGTGGATAGGAATGAAAAAGGATATAGCTAGATATGTTTCTAAGTGTCTTACTTGTTCACAAGTTAAGGCAGAACACCAGAAACCTTCAGGTCTACTACAACAATTAGAAATGCCTGTATGGAAATCGGAACTCATAACAATGGACTTTGTTACTAAGTTGCCCAAAACCAGAAAAGGTAACGATGCGATTTGGGTAATTGTGGATCGATTAACCAAATCAGCTCATTTTCTACCCATGAAGGAAACCTTCAGCATGGAAAGGTTAGCCAAGTTGTATGTAGATAAAGTAGTATCCTTACAAGTAATTCCACTCTCCATTGTATCGGACAGGGATAGTCGTTTCACTTCCCATTTCTGGACAAGTTTCCAAGAAGCTATGGGAACCCGATTAAATCTAAGTACTGCATATCATCCTCAGATAGACGGACAAAGTGAAAGGACGATCCAAACTCTAGAAGACATGCTTAGGGCATGTGTGATAGATTTTGGTGGAAACTGGGATGATCACCTACCTTTAATTGAATTCTCCTATAACAATAGTTATCATTCAAGCATTGAAGCTGCCCCATTCGAAGCACTGTATGGACGTCAGTGTAGAACTCCAGTTTGTTGGGCCGAAATAGGAGAAAGCCAATTATCAGGTCCTGAGATTGTGCAAGAAACTACCGACAAGATCACTCAAATCAAGGAAAGATTAAAGACGGCTCGCGATCGCCAGAAGAGCTATGCAGACAATAGGTGTAAGCCGTTGGAATTTCAAGTTAGAGACAAGGTTCTCTTAAAAGTTTCTCCTTGGAAAGGAGTAGTTCGGTTCGGTAAGAAAGGAAAACTGAGTCCAAGGTACGTAGGACCATTCCCAGTAATCCAACGTATAGGACCAGTTGCCTATCGTTTACAACTACCAGAGGAGCTAGCTCGAGTACATGATGTATTTCATGTATCCAACCTAAAGAAATGTCTATCGGACGAAAAGTTGAAATTTGTTGAAATTTGTGGAGAAACCACTTCAGATAGAAGACAGAAAGATCAAGTTTCTCAAACACAAGCGACTAGTATTAGTCAAAGTCAAATAGGATTCAAAGAGAGGACCCGAGTATACTTGGGAATTGGAATCGGAGATGAAGCGAAAGTATCCTCACTTATTTCAATAAATCTCGAGGACGAGATTTTAAATAAGGTGGGGAGGATGTAATGAATTCCAAAAATGTCCCAAATCGACCCGTAAGTGAAAACCTGGACCCCTGAAACCATACTGTGCATGAAAAATCAATAAAATGTGAAACCTGGGTTTCAGGCGGGCCGCGTAAAGGTTAGCTTAGCCTTACGCGGACCGCGTCAAAGCAAGGTTTGACCGGATAAGCGTCCAGATCCACGTGTCACACGCGTGGCAAGTCTACTGATGACACCGTAGCCCTAGTCTACGTCTAGCTGGCCCTCGCGGGCCGCGTAAAGATCAAGGGTGGGCTTACGCGGGCCGCGTGAGACCCAAATTTCACCTATAAATAGCTTGGATCAGGAGCTTTCATTCTGTGTCGAAATCAACTTTCAAAAACGAAAGCACACTGCACAAAGTCAAAAATAACATTCATAATAGCGAGGCGCTGCTACGATACCGGGTATTAACTCGATCGCTGCTACGATTCAATGTCCGATCGATTGAAACTATCCGATGGATGTTTAAGTGCTGCCCACATTAGGGCCATACTTTGTCATTAGTCGTGAATTTGACGGATGTTTAAGTATAGCACTTTGTCATTAATCATGAGGGTTTTAATCTCGTGAGTTATCGTAAATGCTGTATTAGTTACTAACCTAGTTCGTGTGCATTGTTATTAAATTAGGTTACAAGGCTAATCAGTAGGCTAAATTCTGCCCGAATAAATCTGCAATGTGAGTCATTCTCTTTTTATCAACAGTATTTTCGATACTCCAATCATTTTCAAAAGTTATAATTACAGGGATTAAGTCATGGTTATCTTGAATTACTGGCTAATTGGGGTATTGTGCACATTACTAATTTCTCACAGTTAGGCTAATAAATCCTAACAGTGATAATCATCACTACTTGGGGAAGGACCCAATAGTGGTATGACCATTGTCACCAGGTGACACGACGCCAGATAAAAATAAGATAGAAGCCATTGTAATCGCTCTTATGCTGTAATTGATAACTACTGTGTCGTTTTACATACTTGAATGATTCGCCAGCATTTCCCCGCTGATAAAATATTTTTAAAACATGTTTCAAGCGACCTGCTGTAAATCAAGGAAACGTGCTACGAAGCACTAACAAGCTTGAAGAGGTGGCTCAGTTAAAATAAATAAACATGTTTTATAAATCAGGGAATTTACTTATGAAATTCCTCTATTGTAAATTACGGGGTTTATCTCGAATTATGAAATAAAATAATTGGGCATTTCAAGTTTTAAAAGATCCTGTTAAATCTTCCGCTGTCGCATCAATTAATAAATACCACGGGTTCCTGTCCCGCGGCTCCTGACCGGGTCAAACCGGGGCTTTGGCCGTGACAAATGGCTATTCTAGAAAAATCTCGGATAAATCTTCTATAATAACCGGCCAATCCTAAGAAACTTCTAACCTCGGTTGGTGACTCAGGGGTTTTCCATTTGGTAATTGCCTCAATCTTGGTGGGATCCACATGAATTCCTTCATGATTGACTAAACGTCCAAGAAACTGTACTTGTTCTAGCCAAAACTCACATTTTGAAAACTTTGCGTAAAGCTTTTCTTTCCTTAATAAATGCGGCTGGGGCATTGGTTAAACCAAATGGCATGGCAGTAAATTCATAATGGCCATACCTTGGTTAAACCAAATGGCATGGGGCATTGGTTAAACCAAATGGCATGGCATGGCAGTAAATTCATAATGGCCATCTCGGTTCATCATGTCCACAAATGCGGCTGGGGCATTGGTTAAACCAAATGGCATGGCAGTAAATTCATAATGGCCATACCTTGTTCTAAAAATGGACTTAGAAATGTCCTCTTCCTGTACTTTTAATTGATGATATCCTGACCGTAAATCGATCTTTGAGAAAAATAGAGCTCCTTGCAATTGATCGAACAGATCATCGATTCTTGGTAATGGATACCGATTTTTTATCGTGACCTTGTTCAATTCGCGGTAGTCAATGCACATACACATTGATCTGTCTTTCTTCTTAACGAATAAGATCGGTGCTCCTCATGGTGATGAACTTGGCTGTATGAATCCTTTTTCCAACAACTCGTCTAACTGTTTCTTCAGTTCTTGCATTTCTGCGGGTGCCAAACGGTAAGGTGCTTTGGTAATTGATGCTGTCCCTGGTAGTAGTTGGATTCTGAATTCAACTTCTCTGTCTAGCGGTAGTCCTGGTAATACTTCTAGAAACACATATGAAAACTGAGATACTACTAGAATATTTTTCAGTTCTTTTCCTTTAGTGTTAGTGATTATAGAAATCAAATACACTAATGATCTTTTTCTTATATAACTTGTTGTTTTCATCACAGAGATGAATTTCGTGAATCTAGAGGGCTTATCTCCTTTAATTGTTATCTTTTCACCCTTTGGTGAATTTACTTGAATCGACTTTTGATCACATAAAATACTAGCCTTATTTGCTACTAATCAATCCATTCCTTAAACAATATCAAATCCTGCCAGATTCATTGGATAAAGGTTTGCAATAAACTTTTGATTTAAAAATTCTATTCTATTCTTGCTCCCTGCAAGATTTCAGAAATCTTAATGGTTTCTCCATTTGCTGTTTCTACTAAGCATTCTTGTGGGAGTTTAGTTAATGGTTGATTGAGAAGTTTGCAAAACAAAGTATTGATAAAACTTTGGTATGCACCAGAGTCAAATAATACTTTAGCAAAAACATCATTAACTAAAAACGTATCGGCGATCACATCTGGAATCATCTTGGCTTCTTCTGCAGTCAGAACAAATGCCCTAGCATTTTTAGTATTCTTGTTGTTCATGGCTAGAACTAGTTTCGGACAGTTCGACTTGATGTGACCTTTTTCTCCACAGTTGAAGCACATTCCATTATTAGGTTTCTTCCTACAATCTTCTTCCTTGTGTCCTGGTATCTTGCAGAAATTGCAGTAAGTGGAGCATCTTCCAGAATGCTTCTTCTTGCAAGCCTTACAATAAGGTGCAGAGGTAGAACCTACATTTTTCCCACGGTTGGAACTACCGTAGCGAAATTCCTGGGTAAGCCTTTGAGCTAGGTTTCTCCTCTGGTCCTCTTCTCGTGTACGTACTAATTCATCAGTCAAGGTGTTTGCTAGTTCTACAGTTTCTTCTATAGTTTGTGGTCTAGCTGCCTTGACTACATGCCTAATCTCACTGATTAATCCCCATATGTAACGGGAGATTAATACTGGTTCTATTGATGCAAGGGTTGGCACTATTCTAGCATATTCGAAGAATAATGTAGTGTATCCCTTACTATCCACTCCAGTCATTCTAAGGTTTAAGAACTTATTTGCTATTTGTTCCTTTTCGTTGGGAGGACAGAATTTTCTTTCTACCATGTTTTAAATTCTTCCCATTCCATATTGTAAACTCTGTCACTTCCTCTGGATTGGAGGATAGTGTTCCACCATTCTAGTGTTGAGTTCTTAAACAGATTGGAAGCAAACATTATCTTATCCTCTTCAGCGCACTTGCTTATTTTTAAGATTGCCTCAGTCTTTTCTATCCAGCGTAGAGCTGCAACGGCCCCTTCATTGCCCGAGAATTCCATTGGTTTACAAGACCAGAATTCTTTATAAGAACAACCATAAGACATGGTCCTTCTTCTTTTGGGAATGGGCACTTGAAGTATGGGTCCATTGTTTACGCTGTGTTCGGGTTCAGTAGGTCGTTTACTGCTATGATTACTTTTATTATTATCTGCTTCCCTAACCATTTGGATAATATATGGCATTGCATCTATAATCCCTTGTGCCACTATGTGTTGGATGACACTGTTATCCACTTGGTTTCCATTGTTATTGTTATTCAGGTTATCGTTATTCTGGTTTTCCTGGTTCACTTCGTTGTCCATCTGAATTTTAGACATTTACCACGTATTAATACCACAAGATAATATTTAATACAACCAATCACACAATACGCATGTTGATCAAAATCGTCGAACATTGAGACTTACTCTATTTTATACTATGCATCCATATATATTACAATACGACTGAAATTGAAATTACAATACTATTAGGCATCCGTAGCTATTGTCTAAAAAATAATTTTTTTTCAAACATACACACCTATTATATATTATTATTATTATTACTATTACTGGTATGGGTTCATCCAGAACTCCATATTACGCTCGTCATACTTCCAGATGAGTCGTTCTCCTATTTGTCTCATTCTCTCGCTACCTTCTAAAATCTCCTCACCAAAGGTTCAGAGTTCTTTCACATTCTCTGCACTCATTGGGGGTGCAGGGGCTGGTACTGGGTTTGGGAACTGGGGCATGGGTTCTTGGTAAGGATAAGGATTCTCTAGAATTTCCCTGATGAATTGGCCATTGTCATAGTAGGGATCTAGAGGGTCCAAGTCTGGGTAGGTGTAACACCCTTATTATTATTTAACGATTTTCGTATAATTTACGAAAATAAACGGGTAATTAGAATTTCAATACATTGAAAATACGGGTTTCATTAAACTTTATTTACAGAATTAAAACTATACAAAATAACATGTTTGAGTTCGTCATTTAACAAAACAATGATACATAGTGCGGAAGCTTATTTCTTGATCGTGTTCGGTTCTTCGTTGTGCTTGATCGTCCGCCGGTGCTAAAATAATACCTGAAACTCATAAAACATGAGTTGGATTAGTCATACGTAACTTAGAACGTATTTAAACGAGTCCGGGAAGCGAAACTGATTAAAATAAAAAAAATTCGCCAAAACAGGGCTCCGTCGCGCCACGCGACGGCGCCACGTTGCTCCCTGGCGCCACGCGGGGGAGACCAGTTTCCAGCAGGCTGCAGCTCAGTTCAGCTATGCCAGTTTTTACGGAAACGGCCATAACTTCTTCGTTATTGATCCGTTTTACCCGATTCTTTTTCCTACGCGTCCGTAATTTAATCCTCCATCTTATGGAGTTAAAATCCTACATCCAACATAAGAAATTTTGAGACTTCTAAGCCTTTGACTCGTTACCTTTTTACCGAATTTTAACCCGTTTATGCATTTTATCAAACAAACGTATTTGTTTGATTCCTATATCACATACACTTCTTCAAATTAATGTTACCTACCATATTAGGTTCTAATAATAGGTTTATTACACAATTTAAACCCGTTTTCGCTCGTATGCTTATTTTGACCCGTTAAGGGTATTTAAGCACTTTCGAGCCTAAAATCGCTTTCATTTGTATCTAACTTTATATTTTCACATTTCTTACCAAGTAGTCTTCCACCACAACTATATTTGTGGTGGATTTAATATGGAGATACATATATTCCGAGTTTTATCCCTCGGACTATCATTTTACGGCAAAGACCCATATTGAGTCATTTGACCCAAGATTTACCCTTTTCATTCTTTATACTTATTCAAAGTATTTGCTTGATCATATAACTTGTTTTTAAATGACTCTTAAGGTTCATTTACTCGATTTTGCTTACGAGGGCGTTTTGGTCATCTTAAACCCTTTCTTTACAACAAAGGACTTTTCATGTCGTAATTGACCAAAATTCCACTTTTTAAACTAGGATCTTGTTTAAATAGCCATCATGTTTTTAAAACACAATGACAATAACTTAAATCATTCGGTTTACTTAAAAGATAACCCAATGTCCATTTTAACTTGTTTAGCCCTCATTGAACTTCAAGTTCTAATGATGATTTGACCAATTATACATACCTGGCTCGAATCAATATATTGACCCGTTTTGATACATTGCCTTAGTAGCCGCTAAGTAATAGCGATGACAACATTCAATCGATATTTATTCCTGTAATCATGCAACTCGACAAAACATTAGCCGATATTGTCAAAGGGTGATATTTTCACCTTTTGACCCGTTTGGTCTATATGACCATTTACTTTTGCGAGATGGATTTATTATCATCTCGTCTACATAACTTGTACCGGTTTACACCATACGGTCAATTTACTTATAAATTTATTTCTTGATTATTTTGACCCCTTTATATCTTACGCCATAAAGTGTCCTTCAAAACTAACGGTTATCGTCAACAAGTGACTACATTGCCGTTCTACCCTTATTAATTGTATTGATTTACCTTATAAGGTAAATCACTCAAAACTCGTTATTTATTAGTCATTACATGACTAAATGACCTTATTAGCTCTTTTTAACCATTCAACATGGTTTATCATTATTGTCTTTTGTTTCGAACCTCGCACGTCGGGTCGAAACATCATAAGTCAAAATGTGACTTTTGATTATTCAAAATCTATAAAACCAATAGATATCAAATAAAAGGTGTAAGTTTTAACTTACCTCGCATCCCGAATACGCCTTTCTTCTCACTTGATTCGTTTGACCCGCTCACTCATCAAGCTTCCACCTAGCTCGTTAAGCGTCAAACTATCATCATAATTCATAAGATGGTTAGATTAGTCATTATCAATTATGACTACTCCATCTAACGGGTCTTATGTCGACTTTATCACTCGATTAAATCATTGGTTAGTTTGACTTCCTAAAAGTCAATTGATCTATCGACATATCCAACTGCACACTTCACATGGAATTTCAACATTTTAGCTTCGTTTAGGCATTTTAACAAACACCTAGTGGGCATACTTTTACACATTTAAAAACTAGTTCATAACTAGTTATTTTTACCAAGGTTAACATCAAAATTCAAACCTCCATGTCTAGTGTTCATGAACTACACCTAGTACTAGTATCATAACATCAATATTCATCAATTTAACACTCTAATTCAAGTGTTCGTCATCTAGTTATAAAAACCCACTTAACATATATATAGGAAATCATCAAATTCCTAGTTTTTCAACACCAATACATCAAGTTTTCAACTAGGGTTTTGTTCCTAGACATGGATTCAACCCAATATCACTCATGCATGTAACATTCATCACAAAATTTCGATTTATGAGTGTTCATGACAAATCATAATCATCACCAATGTCAAAATTAGACATACCTTATGATCTCCTATCTTTGGTGATCACGATCTTAGCTTGGAACCGATTTCTAGTCTGTTATCTTCTTTGAATTTGAGGGATTTCATGTAGTTTAGGGTTTTGAGAAGAGCTCCCTTTGGCTCTGTGCTTTCAATCGACCAGAAACACACTTATGTGTGTGTTTTTGTGTCTAATTTATTTTTAGCTAACTCAGTTTCAAGTTTGTCACTTTTAGTCCCTCTATTTTGGTTTGTTATTAAGTAGGCCATAACCTACTTATTTCTAGTAACATTCCATCTAATTAACTAGGTTAATTTTTCCTAGTTAACTTAATGGGTTCGGGAAGTCATAACCTGTTTTATTTCGAGTCCCGTTAACTCGGGCCTTTTACATACTTTGTTTTCTCAAAGTATTTATCCTCCTTTTTTTAATTAATATCAAGTTTATTTATTTAACTCCTAATATTCGCCGGGTTAAATTTTACCACTAACGGTATTTAACCCATCTCTTAGTATTAACAGGGTTTGATTACCAAACCCGTTTTCGGGGTGTTACAGTAGGCTGCTAGGTTTGGCATGGGTTCGTCTTCTGGTATTGGGTAACGTTGCTGGTAATCCCTATGGTCGTCAAACCACGGGCCGTAGTCTGGGTCTAAGGGATTAGGTGCTGGTATTCTTGGTATCTCAGCTGGGTCAATGTCAGGCATTGGGATTTGGTTTTCTGGGTTGTTTTCAATTTCCATTGGTTGTGTGGGAAACAGTGGTAATGGTTGGGGTGCTATGAGTTGCTCTAAATTAGGGTCTGCAGCTGTAGTTGCTAAGATATGGAAATTTGCTAGACTCATATTGAGCATATCCTGGGTGTGAGCATCTGTTTCTCTCTTAACGGCTGCTAAAGCACGCTGTTGTTGCAACTTTTTCATTCTTTTCCTACGTTCATGCGCTCCTCTACTGAACCATCCTCTCTTCTTAGGAGGGAATGGCTCTTCAGACTGAGCCTTAAACACGAATATCCCATCTTCATTATCAGCTGAATACCCTGAGAGGGTAGGCTGTGAAGAGGTGCCTTCGCTCCTAGGTGAGCTGGACAACTGACGGTAGGCGTCGGAAGGTCCTTGGTCGGTCATACTATAAACTAACAAATAGTCAATTAACACACAACAATAATATACAGATATGCACGTAGTTTCGTAATAAATTTCCTAACATTTTGAATAATAACTTGGTGTCAGCAGAACACTTCTGTAGCTGAATCAGTGGCTTAACTCTGATACCACCTTCTGTCGCAACCCCCGTCCCCTAACTACCCGGGAACGGGCGGCCGCAGCCATTTTCGGTGGTATCGGTGTTTATCATTTTGGCAGCGGAATTTACATCAGGACCGTAGTTAGGAAATATTTTATCAGAGTAAAATACCACGCTTTTATAATATTAAACCCATGGGAAAAATCCCAAGTTTCTGGTACACACATTTAATATGGATAAACCCTATTTTATTTAAATAAAACATCTCTTTATTTAGGTAACTTTTATAGCCACTTTTCAAGCCTTCAGTGCTGTCCAGCTGGCTTTTATTTGGCTTTCACATTTGGTTACCTGAAACGCGTTTAAAAAACATTTTGTCAGTGGGAAATACTGGTGAGTGAATCCTAGTTTAATCAAGTTAAGTAAAACCATTGTACAGTATTGAGGGCGGTCGCGCAATTACACTTGTTTCCATCTACTTTAATTACCACCCACGGTACTGTCAACCTGACTTATGGTCATGTTACTACTCGCAATGTAGTAACAAATTTTTTATACAAAACCCCAACATACCGACGATAATTGTAGAATACAAATACTCAGTCACTGCTTAATATAAATCACTGCTTAATATAATGTAAATCATATGAGGTTTTGTAAAAACAATTTGCAAAAAGGAGATTACTCACATAAAGGTTTACACAAAAAGCGGATTACTCACATTGCTGTCTTAGGGTTTTCCTTAAGGATTTCCTGGTGATTATCTATTAATTACACAAATGCCCACGCGTTGGTATAATAACCCAATATTTACATTAGTAATACCCTCCCCGAGACGGCATTCCAACGACTACGTCGGGCAGAACCACGACAGCCGTTACGGAACCCTAGATCAATCGGGCAGCGTATCTAATACGTAACCGGGGGTTATGATACTTACAACGAGGCAGAACTTCGTTATTTAGGGGGGTATTATGCCCGAGATTATAATAGCTATGTAGAATATTGAGAGAGAGATCGAGAAAATGAGTGAGTTGGGACTGAGGCTGAATGCCTCTATATATAGTGTCCCTTCGACTTTCGCCGCGCCCCGCGTAAGCTTCAGCCAGGGCCTTCGCGGCCCGCGAGGCTAGCTAGGGTAGGCCCTAGCTTGTCCGACTCAAACCTTAGACCCAACACGTGGCAGCTCAGGGTGTCGCCCTGCCTTTGAGTTGTCGCTGCCCGCGTAGAACACAGTCCACACGTTCGCGGCCCGCGAGCGAGGACTAGATTTTGTTTTTATTAAATTTTTAATTATGTAAGGCATTTTGGGCTTGGTTTTCGCATACGAGGTATGTTTTAAGACACATAGGGACATTCTAAATATATTAAGGGTGTCGAGAATATTTTGGAGGGTTGTTATATAATTGTTAGATAATAATATAGAATTAAGTAACGGTTCTCACATTTGAATTTGGATTTGATTTTTATAAATTATGTCTCCTAAACAACCATCCGGTGCTCAAGAACGTAAAAAGAGAAAACTAGTTGAAGCAATGAAAAAAATCTCAAGAATGCTAGGAGAGCTTCACAAATTATTGGTTAGCTATTACATTATACCATTCTATTATTCTAATACTATATTTTTGTTATGTTTAATATTGTTATAACGTGAAAGTTGCGCGTCCCAAGATTCGAACCAGCTATCCGTTAGGACCCATTTGGATTTTAATGGGCCAATCAACTAGGTCAGCCTGGTCCAGTTTGACTTTCCATAACAGCTGAAGTCAGTCTAACATGCACACGGAAGAGTAATTGCCACGTTTCTTATTTTATACACGTTTTAATTTTGTTGCTTCGTTTAATTTCAATTTCCTTTGATGTAATTTGTTTCTTAGACTTTTCACGGGCCAGTGTGTTGATCGTGGGCCACACCCACTTTCTTTGTATTTCCCTTTTACGTACCGTATGTATGCAATGAATAAAAAGGCAGTTGAATTTTCTACAAAAATAGCCCGTTTTTCTCTTTGTTGAGATTAACTCCAGTGCTAGCTTAATTTTGGCCGATTAGGTGATGTTCTGTGGAACTTAGGTTTGATTTATGTATCATAGATCAATTTGGATATCCCCACGTTTAGATTGAGTGGTGTTTCTGTATCTCAATTCTAGTCGTTGCATCTAATTTCATATCCGTTAATTTCCCAAATTTTAAAATTCTAACTCTCTGTATAACATGACGTTAGTTGTCATTTATACAAAAATAGTTTATATAATTCGTTAGGCCAGGTGGCCCTTTTTTCAGCTCGTACAAGTCACTTAAATCCTCAAAGACATCTCTAATAATTTACTAGTAGATGTGAACGGAAAGATCTGTTTTTACTTTATTTATTACTAGGTTATCACCCGCGAACTTCGCGGGTAGGAAAATTTACTTTATATTAATTTAACTATGTCAGAAACTTGTTTTATAATTGTTTTGAATTGAAAGTTATAGTCATTAGAGTTGCGAAGAAACGTGTTTTATAATTATTTTAAATTGAAAGTTGTAATCATTAATTGAAAGTTGTACACTAACGAACCGAACTAATACTGACGGAATTCCCGTCAGGGAATCTCTTAATTATATACAATGAATGTGCTCTTTGACTAGAATTTTCATGAGCTTTTTGTCTTTTAACCTTTTCACCATATACTGTTCTTCCGGCTTCCATCGTTTTGTTTTCTCTACCAAATATCTCATATTGTTAACCATCTTAAGAATAAGAAATTTCAAGATCATCAAGCCTTTGGTGCGTTTCCTTTTTAGTCAAACTTTTTTTTTTATTTTATCCATCTAACCAGTTATGTCGAAAGATAAATCCTCAAAGACATCTCTAATAATTTACTAGTAGATGTGAACGGAAAGATCTGTTTTTACTTTATTTATTATGGTTCAAAGGAATCATTAATTGCTACGTGATAAAAAAAAATATGTCATAAGTTTGTATAAATATCAGAAAGAAGAATATAAAATTTCACCATAAACATACACATAATCTAGCTTTCCAGAAGGACAAAGATGACTCTATCAAGACAAACAACCTTATGTATCATGTTGATTTTCGTCTCTGATGAAGTATTCTGGTTTTTTTTAACTTACGCACAAATGATAATTATATTAGTTTAATGTTGTTAGTATTGTCTTTTTTGTTGTTTGTGATAGGAATGACGAAGTTTCCCAAAGTTTCACTTGCGAAGTTTCCTCCAGACATTTGTCC
The DNA here is from genome assembly GCA_030545235.1 of Helianthus tuberosus. Classification (NCBI taxonomy): domain Eukaryota; kingdom Viridiplantae; phylum Streptophyta; class Magnoliopsida; order Asterales; family Asteraceae; genus Helianthus; species Helianthus tuberosus. The sequence continues at coordinate 50,712,200 of CM060366.1, forward strand.
ACCACATGAATATGTTATATGTATCTTTCATGCATGTGTTTGCATAAAGACGGACATCGTACGGGCAATTGCACCAACAACTCGTAAGGCTATACGGTATGGGGATTGGCTTTGGACCGTCCTCTACCGTCGCCGATCCTACCTCCATGCTGCCCCCCCAACGTCGCGTCCTCTCCGTCTTCTTCTCGACGTCCAGGACGATGCAATATGGTGGAATATGGTGGGGCCCTTTGTTTGTTTGTTTGTGTTTTAGTGATTTGTACATTAGGCATTACTACTTGTACATAGTTTTGTGGGGTAGGATCATCTAGGACCATCCTCCCATACCCTCTAGTTTAGTGGGATGGACCATCCTTGGGAGGACTATGACGTGGCGCCTACGTGGCGGATCATCCTCCCTTGGAGGACCATCACCATACCCTCTAGCCTAATATTGACAAAGACATTGATGGAACATCAAAAACAAGTGTGCCATGAATTCTAAGAATTTAAAATCATGTGTTTGAGTTTAATATTGGTTATGGTTTAATAAAAATATAAAGTTTCATATCACTTAAGATTATTTAGATCTTATCTTCAATTCATTATCAATGAAAATGATATAAGACCGTGCGATATACTTGTCATACGAGTAGGCGTGAGCCGATTTGGCATTGTGGCCTCGCGTGATTGAAACTACAAATGACTGATTTTTGTTTTTCAAAAATATATCAACAACTCGATACTGTTTTCTAAAACACAACCTGGGGCTTTTCAAAGTGTTACATCATGTAATTAACTCTAAGATATAATATTATATCATATTCTATGACGTGGTGTTATTTTTATTATATATTATATTATACTGTTTTATTTACTTATAGTGTTATTAAGCATCATTAACTCATCCAAGATATTGAAAAAAACTGTAGAAATGTATCTTTCGATTACTGTTTTTGTTATAACTAGGGTGTTACACCTGCGCTTCGCGGCGGAGCGACACGATTTTTGATCCGATACAAAAGTATGTCGACACATGTCTTACATCAAGTAGGAAACTCGATTAGAAAAGTATTTACAAAGTAAAAAGGTTGTCAGTGTGAATGCTAATCAACTTAAGTTTATAGCGACACGTAAATAAAAATAAAGACGTCAAAGTTGATTAAAAAGTATTTAGAAAGTTAGGAGGTTTTAAAAGTTAATGCTGAAAATTAAAGGTTATAAGTAAAAAAACAAAACCACAAAAAAGAAAGAAAAAAATTGTGAAAGAGGTAAAAGCGTAAAGTTTAAACGTTGACGAAAACTGTAAATTACAAAAGAACTTGGTATTTAAGAAACAACAAACAAAACATAAGGGCCGAAAACGTACATTACAAGAGATGGAAAAAAATACGTAAGTGCAAGGGGTAAAAACGTAAAGTTAAAAAGTTGATGAAAAATGTAAATTGCAAAAGAAGTTGGTATTTAAGAAACAACACACATAGCATAAGGGCCGAAAACGTAAATTAAGAAAAAAAAAAAAGTCAAAGTTTGCTAGGAAAAGAAAAAAAAAAGTTTTCACCGACATAGCCTTTTTTATAGTATGTATAATAATTACTATTTTTGTTATAATAATTATTATGCAACAACAACAACAAACAAACAAACAAATATAATTTGTCTATTTATAACTTGTTATTTATTTCATCACACTCCAACCAAACAACCACCTGAAGTATTCTAATTTTACAACATTATTTTTATAGTATCACAAATATAATATTTCTATTTATAAGGCCTTAGGGTATACTTTAACCCTCTTTAATTTCACCTAAGTGTCACATCACCCATTTCTCCTATTTCACTATTCCTTACTCCAAGGAAATGGTTTAATCCCATTAACTTCATCTAACCCTATTTTTTAGTGGTTTTTTGTTTACAAAAAGAAAAGAATAATTAATTAACTATTTTAACATCCGGTTAACATGTTAACAAATGACTCATTTAATACCTCTTTAACACAAGGAGATGGTGGTTTGCAATGCCACTTAATACCAATAACTGGCAACGGTGACAAGACTCTCTTCTGGCTGGATAATTGGGTGGGTGGCGGTCCACTTAGCGCTCGGTACCCCAATATTTTTGCACAGGAATCTGACAAAAGATGCAAAGTTTCGGAACGATACAATACATCTCAGAATGGAACCGAATGGACCTGTGTAACAACCCGCACTTTCGTGCGTTGTTACTACTCGTTATACTCGTTACGCCTAGCACCAGAGATTCGGATCATAATGTAACAATATCGTATATATCGCTATTCGAAGGATAATCGCATATTTTCGAAATACAATATCACTATACTACACTATTATCACACTAACACTCACGGAGGCATTGAGTGAGGACCTATTCTACCCTCCTCAGTGGCCGTGATGTGTCGAACGTAAACAATTAACGCTAACAGGGACTCTCGGGTGAGTGCTGTAGCTCCAGTCGTCGGGACGATGATGACAATACGAGTAAACGGTACCCCGTCAGTCTTTGTGGCACTACACGAAATAACGTTCACGATGACATCAAGGAAGGACCTATACTACCCTCATTGATGGCCGTGAAACGTCGCTAATAATCGCATACTCGAATCGGAAACCGATTGTTAATTATCGAAACTTTGGATTATGGATACGTAAATACGACCCCTAGTGATATATATATATATATATATATAGTGATATATATATATATATATATATATATATAATAACAATATAATGATAATATAAATTAATTATGGAAAGTACGTACCTCGAAAACTATCAAGACGATCGAAAACGGAGAAATCCATCTCGTCAGAATGGCCATCCGGACGGATAGCCATCCGGACGGATGGGCTATCCGGACGGATAGCAATCCGCACGGATGGGCAATCCGCACGGATGGGCCATCCGCACCAAAAACCCCTTCTTCTCCTCTGTGGCCTATAAATACCATGTCACATCACTTGAACAAGTGATGTGACAGCTCCTACGCGACCAAACACGCTCCAAGACCCTTTTCTCTCGATTCCTCGCGATTCCGGTAAGATTTCAACCTAGAAACTTGTACTTCTACAATATACACTGAATTCTACATCATCCTATCTTTCAAAACCCAATTTCTAACCGTGAAATCTACGGATTTGAGGCGTTTTGAGGTGATGTCACCAAGGGTTCTTATGAACTTCCAGTTGTGACCTCATTCCACCATAAACGACTCAGATCTGGGTGATTTCCACATGTTTTAATGACAAATCTCACCTAAATCTGTGTGATGTCGAGCTAACCATGAAAGACCACCAAGAACGACCAGATCTGATGGAACGGGGTGATTCCCGGCCGTTAGAACGGGTCGGGACTGATGAGATTTCAAGTGTTAGTGCGAAATTACACTACCCTAGTAAAAACGAACGTATTCCATCCGTTAAACACTCGGAAACAGTGTTCAGAGTGCGAAACAGACATGACAAGTCCGCACGGATGACATGTCAGTCCGCACGGATGACAAGCCAGTCCGCACGGATGACACTTGTCCGCACGGATGACATGTCAGTCCGCACGGATGACAATCCAGTCCGCACGAGTCATTCTTATTCGAACGATTGACACATTATCCGCACGAGTCACCACCTATCCGCACGGATGACACATCATCCGCACGGATCACACATCATCCGCACGGATCACCTGTTATCCGGACGGATAACACGTCATCCGGACGGATGACTTGTCATCCGGACGGATGACTTGTCATCCGGACGGATGACTTGTCATCCGGACGGATAACATGTCAATCCGCACGGATGAGCACCATTCGACCAAGTGAGTGACTTTTCAAGGCAAATCTTGCTAATCCGTACATCGTTTACCCTATTCTTCAAGGATCAACGCGGAGGTACTCGCAACCGACTCAATCAAGTTGTATTCTCGCTAAATACGCACTGTGAGTATACTTGAACCCTTTTTAATCGAATTTTGGGTGTAACATACGTTTCTAACAAATCGAACTCATCAAACGAATTATTCAATCAATCGAATTATCACTTGCGAATAACTGTTATGCATAGATATACGTGATGCTAGTTGCATATGTGCTAGGGCTTATACTCGCGACGTCCCACCACGACTAGTATAGTACTATTGCGCCCGACGGGGTCTAGTTATGCCATCGTACATTCGAGCATCGAGGACTTAGTTGGTAGTATTAGTTTTGTGAGTATATATGTCGTGTATTACGTTTATGCATATGGAAATTCGCTACACTTTTTATCTATTATGCTACTTATCAAACCTGTATACTCGCCAATACTTTTGTATTGACAAATATTTTAACGTATGTTGCAGGTTAGATCGCAGACTGTATCAAATCAAGCTAGGAAGTCTAGAAACTCAACTAAAATCTAGGTTGTCGGATTTGCATTGTTCGAGAGGACAATAAATCTGTGATAACTTATGTGATTGTATTATTTGTTAGTATGGGATAACGAATGTATTAAATATTGTCGCAATATAGTTGTTATGGATTCTCTTGAGCAATCTGATTCGCCTAGTGTCGCGCCCCGATGATTCCGCCATCGGTTGGGGTGTGACAGATTGGTATCAGAGCCATAACTATAGGGAATTAGGTCAGACTCGACCTAGTCCGGTTCGACGTCTTAGAAATTGACCTAGTCTATAGTCTAAGTACCAACAGGCCGACTCATACAAACCCGGTGGGGTTTGTACTGGGCTTACTCGATACTCTCGATCGAAATTTCTAGAAGCTACAACTTTGTGTGAACACCGCGTACTACAACTTCACACGAAGAAGCCTTCCCTAAGGCTGAAATACTACTTAGCCTTTCCTAAGGCCGACACAATACACATGTTTTCAAAATACTCGCATAACGAAACCGAGCGGTCCAGTCGAGATCAGGCGTGGATACCAAGAACTCTCGATAGGATTGCTCACTCAGCGCATTTTTCTAGCACGAGAACCTTTCATCGAGTTAGGAGTGACATCCACATCTCGACGAAAGTCTCCATTTCGAAATCTAATGGAACTCACGAATTTATTCGGGAACATGACCGCAATTAGGAACGAAACTGTTAAGACAGGGGTGAAACCCGTACCTTAGTAAGTCGTTCCACTCTCTAAAATTGGTTTTCAAAAGCTCTCACCAAGGACTCGACTATCATGATGACTCGAGCCACGCGATGACTAGGAAGACGAATGCCAGAAGCTGCATCCCAGTGGAAGCATGGAGTCTTCTAGGTCAACGCGCGCGCACGAACTTGTTAAATATAGTTGGGTTACCTTGGGTAGTCGACGCCTAAACACCCAAGGCACTCTACCATACAACCCGCCAACCTTGCAACTGGTTGGGAACTTAATTACGTTTGAAACTTTACGCTTTATCGATTTCTCGATTTAACGATTTTCACTCCCTACTTTATAAACGCACAACACGCACAGCCATCGCAACCTAAAACGTAATCCGAATGTTCGCAACGAAACTAATGCATAATCTATCGCATTTGCTCTCGTTTTCTCACTTCAATGCACCTCGCATATTCTAAATCGACCTGTATGTGTATGGATACAAGTCACATCTATATGAATATATATATATATATATATATATACGTATAAACGAACAAGTCGTTGTGTGAGAACTTAGGAGTTTCGTGTTTCCTATGTGGCTCCTATGTGATTCGTATTACTACTATACTATCTATATTATCGCATCAAGTTTTGAACGCGCTCAATCGCATCGCAAAAACTCAAAAAAATCATTATGATCGAATCTCATTCCAAGTCTCTTCCTGTCTAGATGCCTCCCAACAACTCTACCTCGAGATGAGTAGCTAGGAGGAGAGCCAAACGAAGTGTCAATAAGAGGATTGCATCACTTGTGACTAAGGAAGTGAGTAAGCTTATTCCTCGAATCGCCGCTCAAGTGCACTCTCTCAGCAACTCTCGAGCTTCGGAAGACTCCAAGATGGAAGCGCCGCAATCTACCTTTCTCTACAAACACTTCAAGGCCTGTGACCCGATGGAGTTCACGGGTGAAGGAGGTGTATCTCCACTACTCCAGTGGTTCGATTCTATCGAAGTTACCCTTCGTCAAAGTGGGTGTCCCGATAGTTTCCGTACTACTTGCGCTACCGGAGTATTTCAATCGCGAGCACTCGACTGGTGGACCGCTGAATGTAACAAACGGGGGATCTCTGCAGCTTACGCTCTCTCTTGGGATGAGCTGAAAGCGCTTATGAAGAAAGAGTACTGCCCTCCCCACGAGATTCAGAAGCTAGAAAACAAATTTTGGGAAATCAAGCAAACCAAAGGCGACAACGCTGGCTACACCGCAAGGTTCAAACAGCTTAGCATAATCTGCCCAAGTCAAGTCGACACTCCAGGGAAAGCCATCACAAAGTACATTCGTGGCTTGCCTGAGTGTGTGGGTGATTTTGTCGAAGCTGCAAGACCATCTACCATCGAAGAAACCTATCGCTTAGCCGCAGAAATCAACAACAAACGACTCGTGGAAGGGTTTTTCTCCACGAATCCTGACAAGCAAGCTTATCAAGCAATCGCCATTAATCCTTCAGGCGAACATGTTGACGAATCTTCTGATGAATCTACTGACGAATCTTCTGACAAATCTGCTGGCGATTCTTCTAATGAATCAGCTAACGATTCTTCTGACGGATCTGCTAACGATTCTTCGAACGGATCTGCTGCCGATTCTCCTGACAAATCTGCCGACGGATCTTCCGACAAATCAGCCAAAGACTCTGCAAGTGTGTCTTCAGACGAATCCTCCGACGACGATATCTCTTCGCAAGACACCGCCAAACCCAGTCGCAAACGAAAGACTTCAAGCCCGAGCTCGTCAACCACCGAACTACTGCAACCGAAACCTCTCCAAACAGTTCCGATGTTTCCAAAACGAGCCTACACTGGAGCTCATCCTCAGTGTTACTCGTGCACCTACCATCATCCAGTTGGGGCTGACTGTCGCTATTGCAATAACTGCAACCGTTACGGTCACTTCACCCGCAACTGCCGCATCGAACCGTGAACTTGAGTACAACAACAACAGCTCCAGCAAAGGTCTTCAGCATCCGACATCTAGCAAGCGTAGGGTAAAGTTGTGATGATGCGATTTTCGACGTTTATTTCTAAGTTTTGAACCTACTCTATTACTCAATGTTGCCACTATGTGTAACGTTAACTCTCGCTCTCGTATTCTCTTTCACTCTCTAATCGTCGCACTTAGACTAGCTTCACACACATACTATATACTATATCACGAAATAATGTGTTTTACCCTCACTACACTTTTAGAACGAGGTACGATAAACGTGCAAGGAACGACTAATCACGGGTGCACACGGGATTATTTGGGTCAGTGCACGGAGATCGTAGTAAATTCTAAGGTGCCATAGCGTTTTGACAAAAGGTGACACCAAATCACGGGATGAAAGTAGTAGGGGTCGAGCAAGGTGTGCTTTATCATACTACCAAGGTTCCGTGAAGAAAGTGCCACGTGGAGTTGAACGTTACTAGACCTATATACTATCATGATTATTTTCAACACACTACACTTAATCGCAAGGCGTAACAACAGAAACCGTATCATCGCAAGACTTGTCGTAAGTCTGCAAACGCAATGAAATCGCCTCATCGATGGACTCTGGAGAGTCTACCTCGCAGGACAATTGCGTCAACGCAAGACTGGCCGTAAGTCTATAGCGAACAACCTCATCAAGCACATTAACGCTCACAACATTGTCGGGTGAGGACCTATTCTACCCTCCTCGATAACCGCGATGCGTCGCAACGTAACGTTAAGCTTACTCGAAACAAACCCGACTAATAACAATCGCTTACCTTGTGTACCTCGCAATCTCTATCGCTTATTATGTGAATCTATATCGTTTGCTGTGTATCAATCTGACGCTATACCGTTAGCTGGGATATTCGTGTTAAGTTAGCACGCATGACCTCGCTTCACGAGATGAAGCTCATATGATTAAGGCATGGTGTTTTAGCCATATCAGCGACCTTTCGTGGAAAAAGGCCATGTGGGGTCTAATGTTAGTCAAACTCTGTGGTATTAATCAATCAAATCGAACCGCATAAATCGCGCATACCTCCATCGCTTGCAACGCAACAACTGCCGCATATCGTAATTCGTTTATTGTCGCCGTCATTACTGGTATCGTGTTGTGTTATTCGCCTAATCGCTGATCGCCTATCGTGTATAATCTACCGCTTATCGCTCGCTTGGTGTTCATTGCAGTCTGTATGGTATTAGTACACATGACACCGCTTCACGAGGCAAAACTAACCTGGTTAAGCATGGTGTTTCGCCATGTTGGCAAACTCTCGTGGAAACGTGCCATGTGGGTTTAATGTGTAATCTAATCGAAAACGCGCTATTCGCTTCTCGCTTATCAACTCGCCGGATTAACCTATTCGATTCTATCTTATGCTCGGTCCGACTTTCTAACGATTGGGCCGAGTAAAACGCAATTCTATCCATGTCATATCGGCACACCTGACACTGCCTCATGAAACGGGAATAGTATGGGCAAAGCATGGTGGATACGCCGCTGGTACTTCCTATATATAAGTGTTTTAAACATATTAACAAACTTTCGTGGGAAAGTGCCAAGTGGGGCTCGGTAATTAACTACCTTTTTGTACTAATTAAAAACGTCTTTTTACAAAATTTTTGATTTAAAACCGGTGGACAAGTGAAATTTTCTCACGACGTGGAGTTAACATCGAATCAGCTTAACTCCATGTCCAAGGAAAGTTTCATAAGCCCAGTTTTTCCTTAAACTTTTATAACGTCAAAATAAAAAAATCCTTCTTTAGACATTGGTTCGACATCGAGTTCAGCTTGGACCCATGTCATAGGAGAGTTTTCGTAACCCTTGTTTTCATCTCCGAGTTCCTTAAAATATTTAAAAACTTTAAACTCCCTTGCAACATCGGTTAACATCGACTCTGTTGACCGCACGTTAAAAGGAAAATTTTCAAAGATTTTCATCCTAAATCCCTTTTTAATAGCTAAACGAACGCTTCTTGTAACGTTGGTTAACGATCGACTCAGTTAACTCTACGTCATGAGAAACCCTTCGAATTACAATCGCATCGAACTAACGAATTCTACACAAGACAAGGTACCTTGGAATGCCAACTCGTGGGGTTATTACTTCTGTCCTACGTCGCCTTCTCACTATCACAGTCGATTCTCTTATTCGAAACATCCTCGCTGTCAACTTACGATCGAAACGCTCGCTGTTTCGCTACTCGTACTAGATCAACTCTTAGAAGCCTACCTATTGGATTAATTTCGGGACGAAATTTCCTAAAGTAGGGGAGACTGTAACAACCCGCACTTTCGTGTGTTGTTACTACTCGTTATACTCGTTACGCCTAGCACCAGAGATTCGGATCATAATGTAACAATATCGTATATATCGCTATTCGAAGGATAATCACATATTTTCGAAATACAATATCACTATACTACACTATTATCACACTAACACTCACGGAGGCATTGAGTGAGGACCTATTCTACCCTCCTCAGTGGCCGTGATGTGTCGAACGTAAACAATTAACGCTAACTGGGACTCTCGGGTGAGTGCTATAGCTCCAGTCGTCGGGACGATGATGACAATACGAGTAAACGGTACCCCGTCAGTCTTTGTGGCACTACACGAAATAACGTTCACGATGACATCAAGGAAGGACCTATACTACCCTCATTGATGGCCGTGAAACGTCGCTAATAATCGCATACTCGAATCGGAAACCGATTGTTAATTATCGAAACTTTGGATTATGGATACGTAAATACGACCCCTAGTGATATATATATATATAATAACAATATAATGATAATATAAATTAATTATGGAAAGTACGTACCTCGAAAACTATCAAGACGATCGAAAACGGAGAAATCCATCTCGTCAGAATGGCCATCCGCACGGATGGGCCATCCGCACCAAAAACCCCTTCTTCTCCTCTGTGGCCTATAAATACCATGTCACATCACTTGAACAAGTGATGTGACAGCTCCTACGCGACCAAACACGCTCCAAGACCCTTTTCTCTCGATTCCTCGCGATTCCGGTAAAATTTCAACCTAGAAACTTGTACTTCTATAATATACACTGAATTCTACATCATCCTATCTTTCAAAACCCAATTTCTAACCGTGAAATCTACGGATTTGAGGCGTTTTGAGGTGATGTCACCAAGGGTTCTTATGAACTTCCAGTTGTGACCTCATTCCACTATAAACGACTCAGATCTGGGTGATTTCCACATGTTTTAATGACAAATCTCACCTAAATCTGTGCGATGTCGAGCTAACCATGAAAGACCACCAAGAACGACCAGATCTGATGGAACGGGGTGATTCCCGGCCGTTAGAACGGGTCGGGACTGATGAGATTTCAAGTGTTAGTGCGAAATTACACTACCCTAGTAAAAACGAACGTATTCCTTTCGTTAAACACTCAGAAACAGTGTTCAGAGTGCGAAACAGACATGACAAGTCCGTACGGATGACATGTCAGTCCGCACGGATGACAAGCCAGTCCGCACGGATGACAAGTTAGTCCGCACGGATGACACTTGTCCGCACGGATGACATGTCAGTCCGCACGGATGACAAGCCAGTCCGCACGAGTCATTCTTGTTCGAACGATTGACACATTATCCGCACGAGTCACCACCTATCCGCATGGATCACCTGTTATCCGGACGGATAACACGTCATCCGGACGGATGACTTGTCATCCGGACGGATAACATGTCAATCCGCACGGATGAGCACCATTCGACCAAGTGAGTGACTTTTCAAGGCAAATCTTGCTTAACCGTACATCGTTTACCCTATTCTTCAAGGATCAACGTGGAGGTACTCGCAACCGACTCAATCAAGTTGTATTCTCGCTAAATACGCACTGTGAGTATACTTGAACCCTTTTTAATCGAATTTAGGGTGTAACATACGTTTCTAACAAATCGAACTCATCAAACGAATTATTCAATCAATCGAATTATCACTTGCGAATAACTGTTATGCATAGATATACGTGATGCTAGTTGCATATGTGCTAGGGCTTATACTCGCGACGTCCCACCACGACTAGTATAGTACTATTGCGCCCGACGGGGTCTAGTTATGCCATCGTACATTCGAGCATCGAGGACTTAGTTGGTAGTATCAGTTTTGTGAGTATATATGTCGTGTATTACGTTTATGCATATGGAAATTCGCTACACTTTTTATCTATTATGCTACTTATCAAACCTGTATACTCGCCAATACTTTTGTATTGACAAATATTTTAACGTATGTTGCAGGTTAGATCGCAGACTGTATCAAATCAAGCTAGGAAGTCTAGAAACTCAACTAAAATCTAGGTTGTCGGATTTGCATTGTTCGAGAGGACAATAAATCTGTGATAACTTATGTGATTGTATTATTTGTTAGTATGGGATAACGAATGTATTAAATATTGTCGCAATATAGTTGTTATGGATTCTCTTGAGCAATCTGATTCGCCTAGTGCCGCGCCCCGATGATTCCGCCATCGGTTGGGGTGTGACAACCTGGGGCAGTGATAATACACTAATGGGAGAAGAGCAATTAGCGGAATGGGCTGAATGCATTACAGATCTCAATAAGGTAACTATTTAACAGAAATCGGTTGTTTGGCTGTGGAGATCGGGTTCACAGGTGGATGTCTTTCTGGTGAGTTCGGTAAGGGAAGAGCTGGATCATATCGACACTCTAAATGAAACCAAGGTACTCAGATGGTTACATTGGATTCCAAAGAAAGTCAACTGCTTTCTATGGCGCGTGGTACTCGACAGAATTGCAACAAGGGAAGCTCTTCACGCTCGACATATTCCACTATCTTCAACAAACTGTGTCCTATGCAACAGTTCGGGGGAATCAGTGGATCACCTTCTGATAACATGTGAAACAGCCCAACAGGTATGGACCATGATCTTCCAATGGCTAAAAATACCTCTTCCAAGTTATATTTTGAGTGTCGTACAATTGCTGGAAGTTATTCATTCACATACATGTTCAAAGAACAAAAAGAGGTCTGCATATGTTGTTGCGGCGGCTACATGTTGGTGTACTTGGTTAATGAGAAATGATATGATCTTCAAACAAAAACCATTCTCTATGACAAAGCTGATTGGAGATATCAAAGCTATTTCGCACACTTGGATTAAGAACCGGGCGGGCCTTTCGAAGATTAATTGGGAGAAATGGAGGAATTTTACTTTCTAATTTGTTTTCATGTAGTAATCTTTTTTCCTTTTCTTGTTTGTACTGTTGCTTGAGCACCTTGCTTGAGTTTCATAATATATCCGCCTTTTAAAAAAAAAAAAAAAAAAACTTAACATACCATGTCATCGTTAACACCTCAAATGTTAGAGTACACCCTATAGCGTAACTGTTTTTAATTTCATCACACTCCTATAATAAAAGACATTATGGTAAAAGATCAAAAGGTGTATTACAATGGGGATACTGAATGTTGTTTTCTTATTTCACAAAACAAAAAGGAATAAGAATATATAGGCCATAGAAACGTGAATAAGGCCATGATCATAGGAGCCATCTATGGTAGGTGATAAAGAGATTAGCACAATATATGGGAGAAAATAATGTCTATCTTTACTCCTCCTCAAGTTAGAGCATGGAGGTCTTGAATGCCCAACTTGTCTAGTAACGTGCGGAACTGATGGGTACCCAAGGGCTTCGTGAGAATGTCGGCAATCTGATTTTTAGCGTCAATTTTCAACGGTTGTATTTCTTTGGACTCAACACGTTCTCTAACGAAATGACAGTCCATTTCTACATGCTTGGTTCGTTCATGGAACATCGGATTGTTTGCTATATGAAGAGCGACTTGATTATCACAAAACAAGGGTGTTGGGCCGATGGGGGCGAGTTCAAGCAAGCTAAGGAGCCACCTCATCCACAACACTTCACTAACTGCATTTGCCATTGCTCTATATTCTGCTTCGGCGGATGATCGAGAGACGACAGACTGCTTCTTCGATTTCCATGAAACAGGAGCCCCACCTAAAAGAAGAAGATAACCTGTTCGTGACCGCCTTATGAATGGACAACCAAGCCAATCTGAGTCACAGTAAGCAGTGAGATTTGTACCTCCCCCTTTTGGAATCAAAATACCTTGACCCGGTGTCGTCTTAAGGTATCGTAAAACTCGGTTGCACGCATCCATGTGACTCTGTCTTGGGTCATTTACAAATTGACTTAAAACATTGACGGCGTATGTGATGTCAGGTCTCGTCGCCTGCAAGTAAAGGAGCTTACCAACCAGCCGTCGATACTGGTTGGGATCAACCCGCGGCTCGTCATCGCATTTACCAAGTTTTAAATTTTGCTCCATTGGAAATGAACTTGGTCGACAACCCATCATTCCTGTTTCTTCCAAAATATCTAGCGTGTATTTTCGTTGACTTAGGACCATTCCCTCCCTTGTTTTAGCGACTTCTATCCCAAGGAAAAACTTCAAAGGACCGAGATCTTTAATGCTAAATCGTTTGTTGAGAAAGTTTTTTTTTCTTGTATCTTGTTCGAGTCATTTCCTGTGATGATAATATCATCAACATATATGAGCACAGCAACAAAAACATCTTCCCCTTTGAATATGAACAATGAATGGTCTGCCCCAGTGAAGAAACACTAGATAATTGACCGGAATCAAATTATCTAGGGGGTTTGGATCTGCATAAAAGGGGGGTTGTTCTATCTCGTTTGATTTGATGCTACTGACCTTCTTCTCCGGTAAACTCTGCAAAACAAAGCACCGTTAGCCTCGTCAAGGGGAGAAGAGGCGTTCTCTCCTTGACCCGACTCCGGCGTGAGAATAAGTATGTGTTTTATGAAGAAGAAGAGGTATTGACGAAGTGTGTGTAACTTGAATTTCATACCTGAATTGTTCTCATATTTATAACCGAGAGTTTTGGGCGGGAAAACCCGTTGGTGAAATGTTGACGGAATATGCTAACCCCGTAAGCGGTTACATTTCCTTCCGTTAAGTTTCTTGATCCGACGTGAGTGCACACGGATCGCTGTTTAGATCTATGGCTGGGGGGTTTGCCACGTGGAAAGTGATCAAGTGGAGGTTTCTCTCAAATTACGTGCTATCATTGTGATTTCAGCGATGCCTGAGGTGATGACACGTGTCCAGACGGTTATAACCGTCCTAGTGGTGCACGATTGAATTCTTCTAGAAGATTACTGCTGTAATTTGGTGTGACTTTTTATCATGTGGTATCAGTTAAGTAAATAATATCCAAGTCTGGATATCATTAAGCGGAAGTGCTTGACTTAGGATTTTCATCCTTTATTTATGGAGGAAAGCGCAAGGATTTATGATTTCCTTTTGGTGCGCGAGTGTTGTCTGCTATCTGTCTCTTAAGCCTTCTTTTTGTAAGACCAGTGCGCGATCGCGCAAGGTAAAAAGGGCTGAAAGACGAGGTTGTGGTATGGTCCCAAGTACTTAGTATGAGGTTTTTGGGACCTTACCCCTTCAAGTCCCCCTAGTCTAGTGTTGCTCTTATGTAAGTAAGTGGAGCACTGGACTTACGAGAGGGAAATGCTTTTTGGCGCGAAAGTAGGGAATCTTTTATGAGAAGATTTACTTTACTTATTATAAAGATTTTGAAAATCTTTGACTTTAGATGGGGCTGGTACAGTAAGAGCTGAGTGACAGGCTGTCAGTGTCAGTTCTCCTTACTGTCCGTGCTCTGTACGCACGCGTGAACTCGCGTTTGTGTTTATTTTCACTCACTCCTGTCGCTTGGGTAACTGTGATATCCGGAAAAGGTGCTGTGGCAGTTACCGATGCTATTTATTGCGGTGAGTATATAAGTTTGTTTGAGTTGCCCCTTCCGGTAATCATTGCTTTGTTGAAAACTTTTCCCCTTCCTTTCTTCATTATCCGTTAAGAAAAAAATTGTCATTTCTTCCTCTTATGTCAACCGGAGAACACCAAGAAGACTTATCTGAAGAAATGTCTGCTGAACTTCCACCGTTAAAGTGGCCTAGAGCAACTTTCGATGGTTTGATTCGAAACCTTAGATTCCCGGAGAACTGGGGTGCCTTGTACCCTGAGGAGGGTCAGACGGCAGCAGATGCTCCGGTTGGATACATCACCCTTTTTTGGGATTTTTTCTGTGAGGGAAACTTTCGCTTGCCTGTAACAAAATTTTTCCTTGAAATTCTTGAGTATTATAAGTTTCATATCTCCCAACTGCACTCTATTGGCATGGTTAGGGTTCGACATTTCGAGTTTGTGTGCCGGACGATGCATATTGAGCCGACAGTCTTTCGATTTAGGGTTTTTCACCAAATGCACTGTACCCAAGGGTTTTACTCGTTTGTCCAAAGATCGTCTGCGAAGAAGATTTTACAGCATCCTCCGAAATCTTTCCATGACTGGAAACAAAAATTCTTCTTCATTAAGGCAGGGGTGATTCCGGTGAGGATGGTTCTAAGGGGGAAAGAAGATATCCCTATTGAAACGATTCGGACCCCTGTTAACGAGAATTGGTATCAAGATTAGAAGGAAGTTCCTAACATTGTCTTACCGGAGAAAGCCTTTGTTGGTGCTAGTATGAGTTTGAATTGGAAAATGGACCGGGAAGACAAACCGGTGTATACGGAGGAAGGTCATGGTAAGATTGGGGTTTTCCCCTTTTTGCCTTTCTCCCACTTTTTTTTTAACATACTTTTCTTCTTCTGCAGTTGCTTCATTGTATGTTGTGGCATACAAGAGAGAAGGCGGAAAAATGGGTACCATTAAGAAGAAGCCTGATGAAGAGCTTTGGTACCATCGAATTGTGAGGAATTTTGTACTTCCTCAAGAAGCTGATTTATCTGCCCAACCTGCTGCTGGTGTTGGTAAGTTTGCGCATTTTGTTTGTTGTTTGCTTTCTGTTATGCGCCTGAACAAACTTTATTCTGCGCTTCCATATGTGAATTATCAAATTTGGGCATAGGCCCTGAGAAAAAGAAACGCGCGACAACCGGTAATGTTGCGCCTAAAAAGAGTGATGCGGAGAACACTTATTCTTCCAAAGTCAAAAATGTTGGAGGAGAGAAGAAAGGTATGCGCCGTTCCTCTGACTCCTGGTGTGATTATGTGGTGGTTTCTGACTCTTTGGAGGGTCTTGCGCCTGCACTTACTGTTAGGAGGCCGAAACCTGAACCGAGAGATAATGCCGATATCCCTCCATCCAACCCAGATGATCCCATTGACTTGGAGTCCAGTCCTGAACACTTGGTGCGAAAGAAGGCGGGTAAAAGGAAACAGACTGATGCTGAAGCTGAGGGTCAGCCCTCAAAGAAGATCCAGAGGAAGAAAATTACCCGGAAGGGCAAGCTGGATGCTTTTATTTCTGAGTCTGTTCCTGGTAAGTGTTACCTTTGCTTGTTTTTCCTCATGCGCATTAAACATTTACTGACCTTGTTGTTTTTTCAGAAGTCTCTGTTTCTCCTGTTCCTACAGAGCCGCAACCTGTGGTTAATGAAGAACTCCCACCTTCTCTTCCGCGTGCTTCCGTTGTTGATCCGTTAAAGACTACGGAGGTTCCTTATGGTGGCGCGGAGAAGACTGTTGAGGCTGACAAGCCTGTTGAAGTTGCTGCGGAAGTTGAAAAGGTTGCGAGCCCAGTGGTGATGGATGATGTTGGTAACCCCTCAACTGCTGAACCTGCTGCCCGTGATAAGGAGAAAATTGCGGAAGAAATTCCTGTTATAGCTTCTCCTTCTAAGGTTTCCGGTTCTATGCCTGAGAAAGTTTCTGCTGAAGATCAGGGTTCATTTTCCGATGCAGGCAAAAATTCTCCAATCCGCCCAGAGGAAACCCTAGGGGATTATTATTACAGAACTTATTCGGAGAAAGATGCTTCCGAGCTTCATGCCCCTGTTTGGAATTTGAAGAAAGGTGATACTTTCTCTGATTGGCGCGTGTGCCGAGACTGGTTGCAGGGAATATTTCCGTCGGGGGAAATCAAATTTCAAGAAAGCCGTTCTCACGAGCAAACTTATCATGCTTACCTTGAGGAAGCTGCTTCTCATGCATCGACCACTCATCGTATAGTGCGCAAATGGCACAGTATGCACAAGGAGTGGGATGCTTTTCAGGTGTCGAAGAAGAGATTTGCTGTGGATGAAAACCGGATTGCCCAGTTGAAAGCTAAATTGGAAGCTATTCAAGCCAAGTTTGAGGCTGATCGTAAAACTGAGGAGTGGTCTGTTGTAGGTTGGAAAAGGAAAGCGGAAGCCGAAGCTGTCCTCCTTTCCGAAGAACGCAAAAACTGGAAGAGAATTTGTGAAAAAGATAATGCTGAGAAGGTAAATCTCCGCAACGTCATCAATAATCTCAAGGCTGAGATTGAAAAACTGAAGAAACAGGACGCGGAGGTAGAAAAGTTGAAAAAGGAGAAGGCTGATACAGAAGATGCGCTAGAAGAAGCGCGTTCTCATAGGGAGCGCAGTGAGCAGCGAGAGGTACAAGCTTGCGCCACTCTTGCTCTTAGAGATAGAGAGTTAGAAGAACTTACTGCTTTGCTTTCTGACCAGGAACAACTTAAAAAGGATCTGGAACTTGCGCATTCCGAAAAGGATGAAACTTCTCGCCGTTTGACTGAGACCGAGGAAAAACTGGAAAATTCAGAAACGGCGCGGGCCACCGCGGAAAGCGAGCTTGAACCTTTAAAGAGTGACATGGCGTGGCTGAAAGATCGTGGAATTGACTGTGTAAGTTGCTTCTTATTTTTCGTTGCGGGAATGTTTTTGTGCCTTCTTGTTATTTATCCTCTTTTTTTTCATATATAGGTTGCTGAATCAGTGTTGAATTCTGAGGAGTTGGATAAAACCGTTGCGCGTTTAGTTGTTGCTGCGCGAAAGGACGGGTATGCCCAAGGATACGCTGAGTGTTCTCATCATGTGAATAGCGCTTTGAAGGTTGATTGGGATATCAGCAAGTCCGCGACTTATGCCGTTAACACTGGTACTGAGCTTACAGCTTTGAAGACAGAATTCAACAACTTGTAGCTTCCCGTTATGGATCTTATAAATGTTGCGCTGCAATCTGATGATCACGTAGCACAACTAAAGGAAATCTTTCCGGATGAAGGTGAAGATTTAGCGTAGGTTTTTTTGTGAAATTATATTGAACAATTTTTCTGTAATACTCGGGATGTGTATCCCTTTGTGGATGTGCTGATGCGTAAGTAACTAAAACACTGCCGTGTTTGATAGTTTTTAAGACGTATTTGTACGCCGAGAATAGTATATCATGTTTTTTAATTTACAATATTTTGCATGAGTACAATTACTAATTTACTTTGATTGAGTAAGGCGAATGAAGTTGGTATAAAGCTCGTGTGTGAACGTATGGTCGTTTGTGACGTAATCACTGACCGTTCATGAGGCTTTATTTCATATTTACCATAATTTTTTTGCGCTTACTAAAAGAAATTGCATGCACTTTGTAAGAAAAACACAAGAATAATAGAAACGTTGCTGTTTATTTCGGGATAGGGCACAGGGGCCATTACAAAGTTTTCTAATAAATATATGAGACTTAACTTACTCTATTCTCCCGCTTTGTCTTAATAAATCGTGTCTTTCTGCGCGGAGACCATAGAGTTTCGTCTTAGTTTTTCGCCCTTTTGCTCGGGCCTTCCTCGCCTCGAGTTATCTGCTTTTTTTCCTTGCGCACGTTTTGTAGCAGATGTGTGAGCTCGCCGCTTTTAAGGGCTTTCTCAATCTCGGTGCGCAAGGAAATGCAATTGTTAGTGGTATAACCACTGTCCTTGTGATATTCGCAATACTGGGCTGGGTCTTGTCCACGCTTGTTTTTCATGGGGATTGGTGGTTTGAACTGGTAATCTTCAGTGCTCAAAACTTCCGCGGGGGTTTTAGTTAAGGGAGTCCATTGCCTCTCCCTGTTCTCCTGTTTGAGTTCCCTCTGCGCGGCAAGTTTATTGATTGTTGACCGAGCATCTTCAGATGAATGATTTACCGAGCCAGAATCGCGCCATCCCTTCTTGAACTTCCTCCCGCCACTTGAGCCTAAGTCGGAGGGTCGGTTATGTGGTGGTGGCAGCCTATTAGTGGTAAGGTTCTTCTCTGTTTGTTCGTAAACCTTAGCTGCTGCCATCACTTTCTCCCAGCTCTTCGGGAGGCCTTCTGTCCCAGACAGGACCTTGATCATATCATCGCATCTGACCGCATATTTGAACTGTGCGCGAATCAGTTGCTCGTGGACTCCCCCAATCTCCAGTACTTCTTTGTTATATCGGGTGATAAAGTCCTCCAGGCTTTCGTCGTCATGACGCCAAATGTTCATCACATCTGATGTGTCTCGGATAGATCGTCGTTGTTGACTGAAATGAGTCAGAAATTTCTTGCGCAGATCTTTCCATGATGTGATGTTCCCGATGGGTAAATTATCGAACCAAATTCTTGCAGCACCAGTAAGGGTCTGTACGAAAAGATGGCACCATAATGGAAGAGTCCAGCCACCTACTAGCCCTGCGCTTGTAAAAACCCTCAAATGGTCATCAGGGTCTGTCAGCCCATTAAATTTACCCACGTTGGACGGTAGCTTAGCTTTCTCAAGCGGAGCCAAAGCTATTTCCATAATCAACTTTGAATTTTCCGCTGCTTTCGCAGGGCGGTAAATCAAATCATAGTTGTGTTCAGCCTCGGGGTTGTAAACCGCACGGGGTTTACACTTGTTATAGTTCAACCAGCTAAACACACTGACGTTATTGCCTATGCGATAAGTTGGATCATCTTCACTAGTGTAGGTATTTCGTTGAGAACCCAACCTAGTGTGAACTGATGCTCTCCGGTGGGAATGTGACTCATCTCGATGCTCTTGTTGACGACTCCCAGATTGGGTATACTCATATCTCGACGGAGATCTGGAGTATACCTCTGTGTCTTCGATGTGAGATGGACCCTCACGTTGAGAAGCATGAGCACGAGATCCTGGCCTTCGCGACTGAGTTTGGGGAGCAGTCTGTGCACACAGCTGTGTGTATACTGCATTTAGTGCCCCTTGAGACCTGACGTACCAGGAGATTGGAGTTTCGCCTGGAGGCAGAATTGAATGAACAGGGATTTCTGGCTATATCCCCTGAGTGACAGGTTCGTTTACACGATTGGATTGCACCTCGTTGTCATCCGAGGCATCCTCTGGAATTCCTTCAACCTGAAAGTTGTTTCCGACATTCGGCCGAGGGCCGGTTTGCCGATGAGACGACGTTTCTTCCATATGCAAATGGAATCAACAGGGTAGATAAAAAAACGAGAGAAAATTGGATGAGACATCGAAATCGGTGGGCGCCAATGAAGAAACACTAGATAATTGACCGGAATCAAATTATCTAGGGGGTTTGGATCTGCATAAAAGGGGGGTTGTTCTCTCTCGTTTGATTCGATGCTACTGACCTTCTTCTCCGGTAAACTCTGCAAAACAAAGCACCGTTAGCCTCGTCAAGGGGAGAAGAGGGGTTCTCTTCTTGACCCGACTCCGGCGTGAGAATAAGCATGTGTTTTATGAAGAAGAAGAAGAAGAGGTATTAACGAAGTGTGTGTAACTTGAATTTCATACCTGAATTGTTCTCATATTTATAACCGAGAGTTTTGGGCGGTAAAACCCGTTGGTGAAATGTTGACGGAAGATGCTAACCCCGTAAGCGGTTACATTTCCTTCCGTTAAGTTTCTTGATCTGACGTGAGTGCACACGGATCGCTGTTTAGATCTATGGTTGGGGGGTTTGCCACGTGGAAAGTGATCAAGTGGAGGTTTCTCTCCAATTACGTGCTATCATTGTGATTTCAGGGATGCCTGAGGTGATGACACGTGTCCAGACGGTTATAACCGTCCTAGTGGTGCACAATTGAATTCTTCTAGAAGATTACTGCTGTAATCTGGTGTGACTCTTTATCGTGTGGTATCAGTTAAGTAAATAATATCCAAGTCTGGATATCATTAAGCGGAAGTGCTTGACTTAGGATTTTCATCCTTTATTTATGGAGGAAAGCGCAAGGATTTATGATTTCCTTTTGGCGCGCGAGTGTTGTCTGCTATCTGTCTCTTAAGCCTTCCTTTTGTAAGACCAGTGCGCGGTCGCGCAAGGTAAAAAGGGCTGAAAGACGAGGTTGTGGTATGGTCCCAAGTACTTATTATGAGGTTTTTGGGACCTTACCCCTTCACCCAGTCTGCTTGAAACCCACTTCAATTAAGGAATTTGTGAATTTTTGATACCAATTCCTTGACGCCTGTTTGAGCCCGTAAAGTGACTTCTTTAGTTTACACACTCTATTATCGTTCGGCTTTCTGAATCCTTGAGGTAACTTCATGTAGACTTCTTCATGTAACTCCCCATGCAAGAAAGCATTGTTTACGTCAAGTTGGTGTATATACCATTCCCTTTTTACGGCAACAGTTAATAGGGTTCGGACAGTCACAAGTTTCGTGACGGGCGCGAAGGTTTCATGAAAGTCTACCCCTTCCATTTGTGTGAAACCTTTAGCAACGAGGCGAGCTTTGTACCTTTCGACGTCTCCATTTGGCTTATATTTGATTTTATACACCCACTTGGAATCAATTGTCCGTTTCCCTTCTGGTAACTCTTCTAAAGTCCAAGTCTCGTTGCTTTCGAGGGCTTGGATTTCTTTCTTCATGGCGACTATCCACTTTAGGTCTCGAGCAGCTTGATCAAATTGTTTTGGCTCACTACTTGAGGTAATGGCCGCTAGAAAAGCTTTGTGAGATTTAGTGAACTTATCATATGAAATAAAATGTGCTAAGGGATGTACCGTTGAGGGGGTGGATTGCTTGTGATCCATAGAAGGGGGAAGCTTGACCTCACAATCGTCAAAGTGTTTCGGACGGGACCTAGTTCGTTTTTCTCTTGGTTGCTCTTCATTTTCTGGAATTGGCTGAGCTTGTTCAAGTATTATATTTTCTGAATCAAGACCAACCTGTTCGTTCTCAGTGCTAGGTTCAAAAAAATTTCCAGTTTGTGGGCTTTCTTCCAATCCCTCATTTTCAACATGGGCTTCAGGCCCAATCACTTCTTCTGATTCAATGGATGTGCCATTTTCGGTATTTGGTGGAAGGCCAGCCTGCTCATTTGCATCTTCTCCTAAGTTGGGCTCACTTTGGTTAGCAGCAGACTCGGAGTTAGACTGGTCTACCTCGATTACATGGTCATCGATCCACTTGTTTGGTAAAACAAATATTTCTTCTTTCTCTACCTTGCCATTTGCAAAAGGGAATATTTCTTCTATAAACTTCACATCCCTTAAAATAACAATCTTATTATTTTGAATATCCAAAATCTTGTATCCCTTCGTTCCAGGTGGATAGCCTAGAAAAACTCCTGGTTTCCCTTTCATTACGAATTTATCTCCTTTTGTCTCCGTACTTTTGTAGTACGCAAGACAACCAAAAACCCTCATGTACTCGTAATCAGGTTTTTCGTTGTACAATATTTCATACGGCGTCTTGTGTCCAATAACATCTGATGGCATTCGGTTTATCACATGCGTAGCCGTTAGGATGCATTCACCCCAAAATCTTATGGGCAAGTTTGCCTCAAATCTTAATGCTCGTGCTGTTTCCAACAAGTGTCTGTGCTTTCGTTCCACCACGCCGTTTTGTTGTGGCGTATGTGGACAAGTTGTTTCAAGCACCATTCCTTGTTTCGCATAAAAATCGAGCATATGATTTGAGGTAAATTCTCCTCCGTTGTCACATCTAATTCTTTTGATATTTTTCTCAAATTGTATTTGCACCATTTTGTGAAAAAATTCGAGACACGTGCTTGCCTCGTGTTTGTGTTTGAGGAGAAACACCCAAGTTGCTCGACTAAAGTCGTCGACTATTGTTAAAAAATAGCTTGCACGTGTAAAGGAAGGTGTGCGGTATTTGCCCCATATATCACAATGCAATAAATCAAAGCAAGCATGTGTTTTAGTTGTACTAACAGGAAATGGTAGTCTAGCAAACTTGGCTTTAATACATGAATCACAAAAACCTTTAGACTTCAAAGTGGAGTTTTTGAGGAAATCAACATGTTGTAGTTTGGAATTTGATGGGTGACCTAACCTTTTGTGCCATGTGCTAAGCGTTGTCATCATGGCTTGCCTCCTGTCTCCCATCAACTCCATCTCGTATAGGCCATTTTTGTATTGGCCTACTCCAATCAATGCCCTTGAACGTAAGCTCCGCATAACAACAAAATCTGGGAAAAAGGTTACAGCACATTCGAGGTCTCGTGACAATCTACCAACTGATAATAAATTGCACTTAAACTTGGGAACATAAAGAACATCTTTAAGCATCATCCCGTTAGGCATAATGTAATTTCCTCTACCTTCAACGGCGATGGCTTCACCATTGGGTATAGTAACGGGCGGTTCATAACCTCTTTTCGTCTTGTCTCTTAGTGACAAATCATCACAAATAATATGTTCGGTTGCTCCGGAGTCGATGATCATTTTTCCTTCTCTACAAATGTTACCTCCTGTGTTGGCTGCCGGTGAGTTTTCTTAATTGATTTTCCTTCTCTGCTTCTGAATATATTCAAAAGTTGTTGATATTGTGCCTTTGTTATTCCTGGAATAGTGCAGGCCATTTGATCATCACAGATCATGATCAGAGGATCTTCTAGGACCGCTCTGATACCATAATAAAAGACATTATGGTAAAAAATCAAAAGGTGTATTACAATGGGGATACTGAATGTTGTTTTCTTATTTCACAAAACAAAAAGGAATAAGAATATATAGGCCATAGAAACGTGAATAAGGCCATGATCATAGGAGCCATCTATGGTATGTGATAAAAGATTAGCACAATATATGGGAGAAAATAATGTCTATCTTTATCCTACTTGTCTATTTATAAGATGTTATTAATTTCATCACACTCCTACCAAACAAGCACATGAAACATTCTAATTTTACAACATTATTTTTATAGTATCACAAATATAATTCGTGTTATTAATTTCATCACACTAATACCAAACAAGCATATGTCTAATAAAATCTGGGACAACTTTGGGTCAACGCTCTCCGCATGGGAAGTCGCCGGTTCATTATACCGGAGAAGTATCAAGGTAGGATCACGAAGTTTTTTGTCTCAAACTTGCCGGAGAGATGTAGCGGCAAAGATTTAGCGGAACACACAAGATCGTTGGGGGTGATTTACGATTTATTCATTGCAAGGAAGAGAGATAAATGGGGTAACCGGTTTGGTTTCATCTCCTTTTTGGACGTGAAAGACAGTATCGACATGGTTAGAGATTTATGTGCTGTGAAGATGGGCGATTATAGGTTAAAGGCTAACGTTGCAAGGTTTTCGTATGAAGAAGGATAGATCGGACAACCGCCTACAACCAACAAAAGACCGGAGTATAGGGAGGAGAAAGTGAACAGAAAAGCGGAAGACTTCAAGGCTGGCCCTTCATCGTTTACTCATGGTGGAAGGTCGTTCCAGGAGACGCTCACGGGTTTACACAAAAAAGTTGACTCTGGGAAGGTGGTGAAGATTGATGATGACCTGGATATTCTTCAGAACTTGGTTGGCTTTGCTCTAGTGATGAGGTTTGTAGACCTGGTTACCCTTAAAAAAGTTAACCTGATTCTGAAGGAGATGGATGCTGGGGAGAGCCGAGTACAGTATCTGGGGGGTTTGTCTGTATTGGTTTCGTTTAAACAAAAAGAAGATGCGGAGAGGATTTTTTTGTTAGCCAAAGAGGACGCCAGCAACTTCACGTCGGTCAGTCATTGGGAAGGCCAGTCTATTGCTTTCGAACGATTAGCATGGATTAAAATTAAAGGTACTCCGGTGCATTTGCTGGATGACTCTGTTATTGATAAAGTCGCAGAGTCGTTTGGCAAGATCATGCATCGACCCCCTAGATCGGTAGAAGATGCGGATTTGTCGAGTGAGTTCATAGGGGTGTTGGTTGGTGAAGGGAAAAAGGATTACTGAAGAGGTGACGATTTCCTGGCGTGATAGAAAATTTAAGGTTTGGGTTGACGAGGAGTCCGGTGACTGGGTGCCGGAATTTATTGATGTTAACCAAGATAACGGTTGTGATATGGAGGAAGATGGGTCGGATCAAGAGGGTGAGGAGGATCGGGATTCGGATTCTGAAGAAGAGGATGACGGTGTAGAAGAGGTGGCCGGAAAAGATGCCGGAGACATTCCGGTGGTCGGAGAGGGGGAAACATTTAATGTGGACCCTCCATTATCAGTGGATAATTTGGAAACTGTTTCTGGCTCATTAAAGGGAGCTGATTTTAAGGTAGGTAATTATATGGGGGATTTTATGCCAGGGAATGTTTTTGACTTTGAAAAAGATTTTGTTAATAGTGAAAATAACTCTTTTGAAATGGAAGGATTGGTTACTAAAATTAGTAAAAGGAAGAAAAAGAAGATCAATAATTTGGGCCTGGACAGTACTCTACTTCAATATTCTAGTAGTCTTGAGAGATCCAAAATTCTTAAGAAGCCCAAAGGTGGGGATAGTCCAGTTAACTTGGCTGAAGAGTTGGATAGCCCATCTGGGGCTGAGGATGTGCTCGACGAGTATAATGTTATTAATAAGGGGGTTAGTTGTCATTCGGCCAAAGGTGATGGACTAGATAACAATAATGTAAAGGTGAATGATCTTAATTTACACAGTAATGGTACTTTGGGAGCTACTCCCTCATCGTCTGTTCATAAAAATGGTTCGGACAAAGTAGAGTGTGCCGTATCTCCGAATGAAGCAATTAACAAAGAAGTGGAGGCGACTTTAAGAGTGGGGATTCTGCTGGGAGCTCAATTGCAGAATGAAAGAGTGTTGGTTCATGAAGCTATCGAAGGTGAAGGTTTACAAATGGGTTTTAAATGAATTTCCTCTCGTTGAATATTAGGGGATTGAGGGTCTCGGGTAAAGCTTCGTGGTCTAGGGGGCTGAGAAAAAAACATGGGGTGGAGTTTATGTGTCTTCAAGAATCGAAGGTGTCGGATATTACTAATCAGGAGGTTATTTCTCTTTGGGGTGATGGGGGTGTCGATTTTGATTATGTTGATGCGAGCGGTAGATCAGGGGGGCTGGTGAATATCTGGAATCCGAAGGTTTTTAAAAAGACTTCCTCCATTCAGAACAAGAATTTTCTGGTCACCTCAGGTACGTTTGTCGCAGACAGTTCTCTTATTAATATTATTAATGTCTACGCTCCTCAGCGAGCGGGGGCTAAAAAAAGGCTGTGGGATGATCTTACGGTTGTGGTGAGGGGTAGTAGTGGTTTGTCGATTCTTGTGGGTGATTTTAATGCCGTCCGTTTCCCGGAGGAACGCAGGAACTCGGTTTTTAATATTGGTGTTGCAGCTGACTTTAACAGGTTTATTGATGAGTTAGGCCTCTTGGAATATTTTATGAGGGGTTTTAAGTATACTTTTTTGGCTGGTAAAGGGGTTGATCATAAGATGAGCAAGATAGATAGGATTTTGGTTTGCAACGGTTTTTTCAATAGATGGCCGTCAGCATGTTTAAGGGCATTACCTAGAGCGCTTTCGGACCATTGTCCCCTGCTTTTAAATGTGGTTGATACTAATTTCGGGCCAAAACCTTTTAGATGGTTTAACTCGTGGCTTAGCAGGAAAGATTGTGAACAGGTTGTGATGGATACGTTAACTGATATTGTTGTTCAAGGTAAGCCGGATGAAGTTTTGAACGCTAAGTTTAGGATATTGAGAAATCGTCTTAAAGAGTGGTGGAAGGAAGTCATTAAAAAGGAAGGGGAACAGATGATCAAATATAAGGAAGAAATGGAAGAATTGGAAAGGGTTTTGGAGAGTAGGGATTTAGAGGAGGAGGAAGTATGGGTCTTAGAAGAATGTCGTAAAGGGGTTGGGTTTTTAAATCTTTGCCAAAATAGAGATTTAAAACAAAAATCTAGAGTGAGGTGGGCGATAGATGGTGATGAGAACTCGGCTTTCTTTCATGGGATTGTTAATGGGAGAAAGGCGTCTAACTCGATCCCGGGGCTTATGGTTGAAGGGGTTTGGATTTTGAAACCGTCTTTGGTTAAAAAGACAGTGTTCGGCCACTTTAGAAGACATTTTGCAGAAGTTAAGAAGGTTAGGCCTGCAGTTAGATGTGATAATATGAAGCGCCTTTCAGTGGAGGATGGTGATAATCTGATTCGGAGGTTTTCCAAAGAGGAGATTAAGGAAGCGGTTTTTGATTGTGGTTCCGACAGAGCCCCGGGTCCGGACGGTTTCAATTTCAGATTTGTGAAGTTTTTTTTGGAGCCGGTTAGAAGCGGATTTCATTAAGTTATTTGATCATTTTCATGAGCATGGGGCGTTTAGTAGAGGGTGTAGCTCATCTTTTATTACTTTGATTCCCAAATCTAAAACTCCGGTGGGTTTGTCTGATTATAGACCCATTACCTTAGTGGGGATTATTAGTAAAGTCATTTCCAAGGTCCTTGCTAGTCGTATGAAGGGCGCTTTGGAAAAGACTATTTCGGGGACTCAGTCAGCATTCCTCAAGGGGAGATTTATTTTAGATGGTCCGCTTTTGATCAATGAGACTATTGGATGGTTGAAAAACACGGGTAAGAGGGCGTTTTTATTGAAGTTGGATTTTGAAAAGGCGTATGATAATGTGAACTGGGGTTTTTTATTGTCTTCTTTGGATAATATGGGATTTCCGGGTAGATGGTGTTCTTGGGTCAAGGGTATTCTTGAATCAGCCCGTTCGGCGGTTTTGGTTAACGGGTCCCCCACGTTTGAGTTCCAATGTGAAAAAGGGGTTCGACAGGGTGACCCGTTATCTCCCTTTCTTTTCTTGGTTGTCATGGAGGTGCTTCACTGTTTTATAGATAAAGCGGTTGGATTGGGAGAATTTAAAGGTGTTGATATAGGGAGCGGGGATAAGACGATATCCCACCTGTTCTATGCGGACGATGCCATGATCATTGGAGAATGGTCTAAGAGTAATGTGGATCAGGTTGCCAGAATTCTTCGTGTGTTTCATATGTGTTCAGGTTTGAAAATTAATTTACATAAATCCTATATTTATGGTATTGGTGTGATTGATACGGAGGTGGAGAGCTTGGCAACTCTTCTTGGGTGTAGGGTGGGTTCTTTGCCTTTTGATTATTTGGGGATTCGGGTCGGGGCCAATATGAACCGGGTTTGCCATTGGAATACGGTCCTTGAAACCATTCAAAACAGGCTTTCTTCTTGGAAGGCGAAGACTTTATCTATGGGGGGTAGGTTGACTCTTATAAAGTCGGTTCTTTCGAGTTTACCAATTTACTATCTATCCCTCTATAAGGCTCCAGTACTTGTATTGGAACAAATGGAGAGATTTATGAGGAATTTTTTGTGGGCCGGTTCGGATGATATAAAAAAGTTTCATTGGGTTGCTTGGGATGACATTACTAAAACCTAAAAAGAAGGAGGGTTGGGTATTTCAAGGATGGTGGATGTTAATTTGGCGCTTCTAGCTAAATGGGCTTGGAGATTTTCTTTAGAGGTAAATTCTAAATGGAGAGGCATCATTGAAGCGATACATGGTGGTAGGGGCCTGTGGAGCTTTCTCCCGGTCAAGAGATCTATTCCGGGTTGCTGGAAGTCTATCGTTAATGTATTGGATAAAGTCCGTCTCCCGGATAAATCTTTGCACCAAATGATTAGAGGGACGGTTGGGAATGGGACTGTTGTTCGTTTTTGGTTTGATATTTGGATTGGCGATGTGACCTTGAAGAACAGATGGCCTTGCTTATATAGTTTAGATCGAAACAAAGGGTGCAGGGTCATGGACCGGTTTAAACCGAATGGGGTAGGGCTGCTGTTTGCAGGTAATTGGAGGAGACATCCTAGATCAGTTGAAGAATTATCGGAGATGCAGGATCTGGTGCGTCTCTTACACGGGTTTAAACTTACCGATAGAGAAGACAGGTGGGTGTGGATTGATGGGGCTAAGGGTCCTTTCTCGGTGGCCGATTGTAAAAGAATTTTAAAAACTAATGTTCCAGCGGTTAATGGGTTCTCTTTGAAGTGGGAAGCTTGGGTCCCGTTAAAAATCAATCTCCTTTCGTGGCGGGCCGGTAGGTATAAACTGCCTACTCGGGTGGCGTTGATACGACGAAGAGTCAACATTCCAGATTCGCTATGTCCTTTTTGCAGCCTGTGTGACGAAGACGTTAATCATTTGATGGTTGGGTGTGGTCTCGCATACGGCGTGTGGAGTTCGATATGCAAGTGGTGTAAGTTAGACCCATTCTTTGCTTATGATTATGACGATGTGTTAAAGTTATATAAAAATGTGCATGCTGGCAAGTGGCGGAAAAAGATCGTTAGAGGCATTGTAATGACTACGGCTTGGGCTATTTGGAACGCTAGGAATGAGAAGATATTTCGAAACAAAGGTTTCAAAGTGGCGGATGTCGTGGCTGAGGTGAAGTCCAAGACTTTTTTATGGCTAAAGTATAGGTAGAAATATAAAGACATTGTTTGGAAGGATTGGGCTTCCTATCCGTTGTACATGTGTATTTAGTTTTGGCGGTCCTCGGTTTTGAGGGCTTGCCGTTTTTTAATGAAAGTTAATGTTCAAAAAAAATACCAAACAAGCACGTGAAATAATCTAAATTTTTAAGTAATGATTTAAATTACTTAAACTTTAATTTTCTTAAGGCTAGAGGGTATGGTGATGGTCCTTCCTTGAAGGATGATCCGCCACGTAGGCACCACATCATAGTCCTCCCAAGGATGGTCCATCCCACAAAACTAGAGGGTATGGAGGATGGTCCTAGATGATCCTACCCCACCAATATATATACATACACATATATAGATACACCATTTTTTACACAAGAACAAAGCCTTGGACCCACCATTTTTTTGTCTGCATATGGACCGTCGCCAACGTCTTAGGCTAGACGGAGAGGACGGGACGGTGGGGGGCGGGATGGTCTTCCTCCGGCGCCGAAGCTCGACGGGGATGGGGACGGTCCCCATACCCTATAGCCTAATAGATTTCATTCTTCCTAACAACATTTTTAAATAACGTAAAATTCTATTTCTTTCAGTTACATTCTTTAAATACGTATTAAATGCATTCTTTCACAGATTTTATTCCTCCTAAGTCCTAACGACATTTTCTAAATTACTTAAAATTCATATTTCTTTTAAACCATTCCTTGAAAAGACAAAACATGTATCAAAAGAGAAGTTGGAATCTTTAACATTTGTTATAATTTCATATCAGGTTTGAACAAAAAGATTTACTAGCACTTTTATTTATTACATTATAATGGCACCAATAAATGCTAGATGACCAAAATGATGTAGTGTTCATATATAAATATCAAAGGGAATAAGCATAAAGGTATTACATTACATTTTGTTAGAAAGATAAAGATGAGTCCATTAAAAATGGTAACCTCATGCAGGGGCGGACCCAGTGCACAAGCAGCCTGGTCCCGGGCTACGGCTCAACTTTTTTCGGGTAGTGTAAATTTGTTATTTTTTTTTCGATTTTTAGACTTAGGACACCCCTAAACAAGTACGAGGACACCCGTAAGAGTTAAGAGCATGTTTCTGCAGGGATTTTGTGGAGTTATAATGCCCATCAGCTGCTGTAAAGCTTCTCCTGTTGGTCTGCAGATGTTCCTGCAGGGAATTTTTTTTTTTTGGGACACCCCTGAGATTAGGTTCTGGTTCCGCCACTGACCTCATGTATCATGTTGGTTTTCATCCTTGGTAAACCATTCTCGGTTCTTTCGATATATGCACAAACGATACATATCTTGCATGATTCGATGTTGTTACTGATTTCGCTTCTTCTTCGTTTTTTATGGCAGGACTGATGAAATTTCCACAACTTTCGCTTGCTGATGACTATCCTCCTTGTAACTCCGTCAAAGATTGTTATCCAGATTATTGTCCGATAATCTCAATTCCTCTATGTATCAAACATCATTGTGTTTGTATAAGGAAGGCCGATTTGCAAGCTGTTGCGACACCAGTGACTCGAAATATTGATGGAGATATCGACCCAATTGCACCATGAGTTACAATAATCTAAAGCTGTGTGCTTGGGTTTAATGTTTGCTGTGGTTAAATAAAATTCTGAACTTTTATATCGTTATTTTGTTTTTTTATTATTATAATATTATCTTCCTCATTTTCTAACGACAAACACACATCCCTTTAAAATCTACTCTTAAAATCCACTGTCAATTTTGTGAGACTTAAACCCACACCACTTTATGAGGATAAACATCTGATGCCGTTAGAAAAGACGCATTCGACGCCGCTTTAATGTCTTGACTAAATTTAAAAAAATTCTTGTAGAGATTATTTCTAGGGGTGTGTTTGACTAAAAAATCTTTTAACTTTCTAGTTCTTCTCTTTGTATGGATTAAAGGAGGCTTAGAGGATGATTCTTCACGTTGATTCTTGAACGAAAGCAACTATATTCTTGCTTTTCTTCTCCACTATTTTCTTTCCAACACACCCCTGTTTTTCTTGTGGCTTCAAATGACGTGGCTGTCCCTCATAACACCAGATTTCATTTTAAGTTTCACCATATAACAATTTTAGCCCATAATGTTAAATGATAACTTATTACAAGAAACCTTTTTTTATGGAGAATTTCACTAACACCCTTGTTCTTATACAAAAAGTCTAATTTGGTTATAACTAACAATTCTTGTTTAAAGTTCTTTTAAGCACCTACTCGAATGAAAAACAATTGATCATGTAGAAACATCTGTAGACATATTTATCATATCCTTTTAGTTTAAACATGTAATAAGATCAATGATTGCTCTAAACCAAAAGAACAATGAAATAACTTATGATAAACATATATTTTAGTGTTATTATATTAGTGCCTTAAAACGTTATTGAATTTTAACAAGTGTCCTTTATGTTTGCATCAAATTACAACCGGTGTCGTTTAAATAAAGAAATTACAGGCTCTGTCCTTTATGTTACCGGTTTTTAACACGTTATGTCCTTTAGACCTAACCTAGTTAAGTTTTTTTGGTTAAGTCTTACTATGTGACTCTCTCGCATGAGGGCAACATGGTCTTTTCATCTCAATTTTGTATTGAAAAACGAAATAAATAAATCTCTTTTATGCTCTCCATTTTTTCAAACTTATATAAATAAATAAACATTTTTTTTGGAATTAATCTTTGTTTTCTTATCAAACCAATTCAAAGAACTGACTACAATGATGTTGGAAGCTTACCATAAATTTCATCGATGTCGTTTTGTTCTCGTGCTTGTCGTATGTAGAAGGCACCCATTGCATGGTTTGATTCACGTTCCTTTTTCTGTAGGGTTTTTTTATCGAAGTTTTGAGAGTCATAGACAGTAACAATGGATTTTAGATGAATATGAACAATCAGATGTTATCAAATGCAAGGGGGAAATGAAAATTCATGTTTAATTGAGATGAAAAGACCATGTTGCCCTCATGTGAGAGGCACATGATAAGACTTAATCAAAAAACTTAACTAAGTTAGGGCTAAAGGACATGGCATGCAAAAAACTGGTAACATAAAGGATAGAGCTTGTAATTTCTTTAGTTAAAGGACATCGATTGTAATTTGATACAAACATAAAGCACGCCAGTTGTAATTTACTCTTTTGAAAAAGTAACAAAGTAATATTACCAAAAGGCTTTAGTTTAGCGGTACTAAGGAGCTGGATAAGGTTTGTCTTTTTCATATAGTGAGACTTCAATCCCCGTGTTGTAGAAGACTGTGTAATTTACTCGGAGTACTACTTACTCGTTGAATTAGTAAGGGTGTAGCTTGTTGTTCGGAAAAAAAAAAAAAACCAAACTAATAATTACATGGGATAGTAAATAAGCTGTCATCACATACCTAAGGTTAGATGTAAACAAATTTAAATTACATTATGTTAGTTAATTTACATTTAAAATTACATCACTTAAGTTATGTACCTATAAATTATTTTTCCCAGCTTTATACTTTACATCAAAATTCGTTCACAATGTTTTCCTTTCTTCTGGCAACCTGCTCGTTTGTTTAAATGATGATTGTAACTTTTCAAATCTATGATAAACTATGAACTCAAGAAGTTTTTTATTGTTAATAGTAATATATTTAGAAAATGCAGTTTTAATGCATTTGAATAAATTATCATGGTTTTGATATAATTTAACTAAATAGTTTACTTTTTAGAAGTCACATATATTTTCTGTGGAGGTTTATCCGATGCTTGGTAATAGTAGTGGGAGTGTTTGGTAGAACATCGTCAAGCTTGGAAATAAACTAAAGGTAGATGGTCAAAATTTCGGCTCATTAATCCGTAGTAAGGTTAGTGATGGTAATGCCACTAGATTTTGGATGGATCGTTCCATGGATATGTGAAGTGGCCTTGAAGGTGAAATATCCAAACCTTTTTCGCTTAGAAGAGGACAAATGTTGTAATGTTTCGGACCGGGTTTTGAAGGCTGGTGGAGCTAGTATGTTTGCGTGGAAGTGGAGGAAATCGCTGTCATCAGCGATTGAGTTTTTGGAATTGACGGACTTAAACTCTCAACTTGCAGGTACACTTCTTTCAGACTCTAGAGATATTTGGCAATTGCAAGGTTCTAAGGACGGGTTCTCAGTGGCCTCTATAAAAACGTGGTTGTCCAAAAGCCATACAGGCAGCTCGGGTTTCATGTTCAAGTGGTGTAGGTGGTTACCATTAAAGTGTAACATATTCATGTGGAGGGCGATGATTGAGAGACTCCCAATGAAAACCGCTTTATCTCGAAGGCATATTCATGTTGCTGATACAGAGTGCCCATTCTGCAAGGAAGGAGATGAATCAGCTGCTCATATTTTCACAGCGTGTGCAGTAACGTGCGGGATATGGCAGGTGATATCGAGATGGTGTGGTATTCCAAGTATTTTCGCTTTTGAGACCAAAGACTTGGTAGAAATCGCAAACAATTGTGGGCGTGCACCAATATATAAAGAGGTGATAAAAGGTATTATTATAATTACGTGTTGGCGAATATGGAAGGCACGAAACGATTTAATCTTTAGAGGTATTGATGTATTACGAAATACATCCATTTATCGTGTAGAGTTTGTACATTTTTCGTATTCATTAGTTTAGTTTTATTTAGAAATTCGTTACATTGATCGAATCTTGTGTTTCAAGGTCGTTGGTGCTAAAGATGTCGAAAAACGAAGTGTTATAGGCTGGGAAACGAGTTGGAAAGAGTTAGAATAATTTTTGGAGATTTTGGGATGCTGAAGCTGATAAAAGAACGAAACAGTCTGTGAAAAACGGGTGCTCGCGTCGCGCCACAAGAACCCAGCTATGCAGTCGCGTGCCGCCACCAATTAAATATTAATTTTCAGCATTTTAAGCCGTCGCGCCACGTGACCTCGAAGGGCTATACCCATCGCGACGGGGTAGTTTGACTGCTTTTCTTCATTGTTGACTAGGGTTGAATATAAAAAGTCAATTAATCATCCATAAACCCTAATTACAAATTCAAGAAACCATAGGCGATTTTCAGAGCAGATTTCGAGTATTTCAGAGCGTTTTGGCGTGCAAGAATCATCCGGTTGAAGCTTGGAGCATAGGAAAGAAGATCATTCGGGTCTTATCTCCCAGTTTTCATTATTTTCTTGTTTTCAATACTTTGATGATGAATTCTTGTTTTGAACTTTGTGTTTTGCTTTTAGACATCATGTTTTCCGGCTAAAACCTTTGTTACTACCTAGGTTAGATGATAGTTTAATGAAGTTTGGATTTTTAATGGTTTTCAATTGCTTGTGTATGGATTGATCTTTGAAAGTAAATAATTCTAGAACCTCTAATTTGGTGCATATGCGTATTTAGATTTGATTGTTGATTATTTGCTGTTTCACATAAATTTTGGTAGATGTCTTTCACATAATGAATTTGTGTTGATTGTTCGTATCTTTGTGGTTCGGGTAATCCTTGGGTAAATAGGCCGATATCCTTAGAAACAGTAATTAAAATACAATTAGAACTAGGTATTCTGCTTAACTTGTCGCTAAGAGGCTCGAGTTTGTTAGTTGGTCTCGGTACGATATATAGCTAAGATAGGTTTTGAGAGAAGTCGGTCTTAGTTCCCTAATCGTACCTGTGTCTATTAAACCAAGTTAGAATCTAGAGTTGCCTTAGACTTTCGCGCTGAGAGGTAGATTGTCGTATTAGGGCACTTTTAGAGACGTTGGAGAACTGAGAGGAAGTCTAACAACCGGTGTTCACAACAACCTTGTAGGATTTCACAGGTTTCTTCCTAAGAAGGGTCAGGAGGTCTTAGTAGAGATACCTTAGGGTTTAGTACTTTAAGATCCCGGTTCCATACCACAGTAGTACCGTTAGAAATCCATTCCTAGTTAAACTGGATTCAAGCCTAGGTAGTCGTTAATCTCTGTTGAATTAAAACTTAGTTCTTATTCGTGTCATAGTATAGCTTTATTCTAATTTCAATTCTAGGATTTTAGCAAAACCCCCCCTTAAAACACAAAAACAGTTAAGTCGCGTCAGTGTCAGTCTAAATAAAGTCTTTAACGTAGTTAATTAGAGTCATTGTGGGTTCGACATCCGGACTTGCTTTTCTTTACTAGAGTCGACCGGTTCACTTGCCGGTAAGTAGTTAGTCTAGTTTAGAGAGTCTAGATTATTATTACTTGAGTCTAATTTTAGGTTTATTTTAGTTGATTTTATTGGAACTACTTATAGCACATCAAGTTTTTGGCGCCGTTGCCGGGGACTCTTGCAATTACGTTAATTACTTTGTTTGGATTTCATCTGATATCTTTACGTGCTTTTTGTGTGTTTTTGTGTCGTAGGAGTCCAAGTGATTTTAGTGTCTTTTTATTTTTAGAGTCTTTTGTGGAGTTATCTTACTTGTTTGTTCTCGGTTTTGCAGTTAATGCCCCACACGCTTTCTCAGGGACCAGTGAAGCCGCCTATCGACAAGTCTTCCTTCTACATCTAGTTCACAGGTTAGAAAATCCTCAACTTCATCTTCCGCCCCTTCTGACTCTACACTCCAATCTACACCACCAGCCTTCGACTTCACCCCGAAGTCATCACCCCACAACACCCCACCACCGTCCTGTTCCCGTATACCTAGTCCACCACCAGTCTTACAAATGGCCCATAACCAAACTGTCCACCAACGTTCCACCGCAGGTTTTACCGTAAATTCGCCCATCACCCTACCTGAAATCACCAATGACAAGTCCTGGCAAATTCCTTCATACATCATGACCGCCATTAACAATTCTTGTCAGTTTCACGGTCGTGATGATGAAGATGCGCCTGCCCATATCAACCGTCTCACCCGTCTTTGCAGCACCTTCGGTATCGAAGGTGTTAATCTTGATGCTCGCTATCTCCAAGTCTTCCCATTTTCGCTTGCTGGCCGCGTAGCCACGTGGCTTGATTTGCAGCCAGCAGATACCTTTACTACTTGGGCTGGACTTAGGGATGCCTTCCTTGCTAAGTATTTCCCACCTGCTAAGGCATCTCGCCTTCGAGATCAGATCCATTCATTCATAATGGAGCCTGACGAACCATATCACTTAGCTTGGGAGATGTTTCAAACTTTACTCTCGCGTTGTTCCCAACATGGGCTGTCTGATTGGGCTTTAGTAGAAAAATTTTACAATGGCCTCACCCCTGAGTGTAAGGCCAGGTTTGACACATCTGCAGGAGGCCATCTTATGGAAAAGAAATCTATGGCCGACTGCAATGATCTCTTTGAGAGCTTCGCTCATGCTGATATAGATCATAGTGCTACCAGCAGGACTTCCATTCCTGTTGCTACTTCCTCATCCACCCGAGGAGTAAACCAAGTCGTTTCAGACTCAAAGGTAGCATCTCAACTTGACTATATCACCAAAGAGTTGCTAGAATTTAAGAAAAAGGTCGATAGGTGCGAAGTTTGTAGGGGTGGTCATGATACCGTGGATTGTCCAACACTTACCCTAGAACAGGTAGAGTACATCGCAGGTCAAAATAGGGGTCCAAGTAATCCGTTCAATAATAGTAACTCTAACTGGCGTAGTAACAATTACCGATCGTCCAGTAATCCCCCTGGTTTCCCATCAGGCCAATATCAAAGCAGGGGGCAGGTTTCTACTCTAGTGGGGGTTCGGGTCAAACAGGTCAGTTTGCTAGTTCAGGTTCAGGGGGGATAGTTCAGAAGTGAGGGGTCAAACCAAGAGGGTCAGCCTAGGAATGAGGGGTCAAATAGTAGTTTGTCTAGGATAGAGGACCTTCTTACCCAGCTAGTGGTTAAGGACCAGGCCACCCAATGTACCTTAGAAGAACATGCTACATTCCTCAAGAATAACCACTCTAATTTCTTAGATCTTCAAAGGCAAGTTGGGGATATTGCACGCCAATTGCAAGAACGACCTCAAGGTCAATTTTCGGGAAACACAAAGCCCAACCCGTCTGGCACTTTGAAGGCAATTTCGACCCATAATGGTAAGACCTTAGGCGAGGTAGTGAGACCTGGGAGTGTTGAGATAGAAGATGAGGAGCTCGTAGATGAAGAGATTGAGATGGAGGCTCCCGGTAAAGTGCAACCTAGGTTAATCCCAGCAAGTACCGCATACACCGGGGGGCCTCAAGTCGAGAATAGAGTAGAAAAACGACCCATACAAATCGTTCTATCACCCACTGTTGATCTTTCCCGTGCTCCATACCCGTACCGTCTTAAAAACCAAACTTATTCTAAAGATTACGGGAAATTTTTAGAGATTTTTAAGCAACTTAGGATCAACCTTCCATTCATAGAAGCCCTTCAATCTATGCCTAAATACGCAAAAAAATTTAAAGGACCTTCTAAAGAGAAAGGATAGGTTAGGAGAGGTCTCTAACATCCCCCTTAGTGGAGAGTGCTCCGTCGTAGTCTTGAACAAGGTCCCGGAAAAATTGACGGATCCGGGCCTTTTTACCATCCTATGCTTGTTCGGGAGTGATACCGAGTGTAGGGCCTTAGCCGATTTAGGAGCGAGTATAAACCTCATGCCATATTCCATGTACGAGAGGTTAGGCCTAGGAGAGTTATCCCTTACATGCATGTCTTTGTCCTTAGCCGTTAGATCAGTGAAGTATCCACGTGGTATAATCGAAAACCTTTTAGTTAAAGTGGACAAATTCGTCTTTCCCGTAGACTTTGTCGTTCTTGATATGGAAGCCGATGAGAAGGTTCCTATCATTCTAGGACACCCATTCTTGTGTACCGCCAAGGCTATCATTGGTGTCTTCGATGGTAAAATCACACTCCAAGTCGGTGAGGAGAGAGTCAGTTTCGAGATAGCACGCTCCATGGAACACCCTAGCGGTTCCGATGATCTTAGTAGTCCTTGTCATTCGGTCTATTTCATAGAGTCCTTCCTATCATGTGTCGACCATTGCTTTGACTATATTAGTGGAGCCGATTTAGTAGGGGAGAAGATAGATGAGGTAGTTGAGAAAGTAGAGGAAATTATGAGTGAGAGTGAGTAAGGAGAAGATACCGAGTGGGTCCCCGAAGTGTTAGAGTTGAGTGAAGTGAAGAGTGAGATTGAGAGTACACCCTTAGAGAAACCCGCCCCATTAGAGCTTAAGGTTCTCCCATCCCACTTAGAGTATGCTTTCCTTGGTGAGGGGTCCGATTTTCCCGTCATTATTTCGTCTAAATTAGAAGAGGGGGAAAAGGGTAGGTTGTTAGAGGTGTTGAGAGAGAATAAGGAAGCCATTGCATGGCGACTTTCGGATATCAAGGGCATAAGCCCCGCCTATTGTACCCACCGGATACTCATGGAAGATGACTATAAGCCGGTGGTTCAACCTCAACGGTGCCTTAATCCGAACATGCAAGAGGTTGTTAAGAAGGAAGTGCTTAAGTTGTTAGATGCCGGGGTGATATACCCTATTTCCGACTCACAGTGGGTTAGCCCGACCCAAGTTTTACCGAAGAAGGGTGGGATGACGGTGATCATGAATGAAAAGAACAAATTAATCCCTTCTCGTACCATTACTGGTTGGCGTGTGTGCATCGACTACCGCAAGTTGAATGACGCCACCCGGAAAGACCATTTCCCCTTGCCATTCATTGACCAAATGTTGGAGCGTCTAGCGGGTCAACAATTCTATTGTTTTCTCGATGGATTTTCGGGTTATTTTCAGATCCCAATCGCCCCGGAGGATCAAGATAAAACGACATTCACATGCCCTTACGGTACTTATGCGTATTGCCGCATGCCTTTCGGGTTATGCAACGCTCCGGCTACATTCCAAAGATGCATGGTTGCTATATTCCAAGACATGCTTGAGACTTCTATGGAGATTTTCATGGATGACTTCTCGGGTTAACAATTCTATTGTTGGTGCATATTCTGTGACAACAGCTTAATAGTTTGATTATTTAGTCTTTGGATATTTTGTAATGGGCTTAGCATATTGGTTAGGGAGTTATTTGTTGTAATGGGCTTGGAGAATGGCCTATCCCAGACCAAAGCCCAGTATGCAAACATGGCTGTCATATATAAACAACATTATGCATTAGGGTTGAGGAGAGCCAGTGGTTAGACACTTAGAGGAAAGTTGGAGAGAGAATTTTAGAGAGAAATCTACAGAGAGAGGCTGAGAGATTTCTTGTGGGTCTTGAATTGATTGTAAACCTTGTGTTGGATAATCAATAGAAGACCGGATTGAAAGTATTTCGTGTTGTTGTTCTTCTTCTACTTATTTTCTGTTAAATCTGATCTAGAGGATTCCACACTCTAGGTTGGATCGACGATTCTGTGACGATCCATACGGATTAGGGGACCTATAATTGGTATTAGAGCTTTAGGCTCTTGATTGGCTTGGTTCAGAATCGTTTTCTGCAGAAAAATCAAAGTTTTGGACGTTTTTATGGCTGTTCTAGGGTTCTGCTACTGATTCGGATAAACAACAAGAATTTCGGATCAACAGCAAGCATTTTGGATCCATTTCGGATAGAAATCAAGCATTTCGGATCCATCTCGGATAGGAGTCTTGCATCTCAAATCATTTCAGATCAAAATAGTTGCATTTCGGACCAGAAAACTTGCATCTCGGATCATACTGAAGGATCTCGGATCATCTCGGATTAGAAGATGTTCATTTCGGATCAGAAGGTCTCATTTCGGATCAGGTTAGTTCATTTCGGACCAGAAGGTGTTCATTTCGGAATATCATCTCGGATTATCATCTCGGATTAAGGACTATTTCGGACCATCTCGGACAACTGTTCCGAGATATACTTAAGGGTGGAATTTTTCCTGGCTTGCGTAGGAAAAATTTCACTGTTTCGTGTTTAGAAAATTATCCGTAGCTCATCTCAGGAAACCGTTTGCACCGTTGGACTCCTTGGATTTTTAGAACCAAAAACAAAAAGACTTTGGAAAATCCCGAAAAAGGTATTCGACACTATATATCATTAGAATCGTAATTTCGAGACGATTCTAACGGTATAATTTGGTAATCACAGTTTTCGGATAAAATTTGTACGGTTTATCAATACGGTTACGGTAAAAACGTGTTTAAAGATGGTCAGAATGAATAAGGTCAGTGAGACTGTTAAGAATTGGCCAAAGCTTACAAACGTCAAAGCATATGCTGACTGGAAAGAAGAGTTTGAGGTATTTGTGAAAAGTGAAGATACCAGAATGTGGAGCTGTATGATTGATGAATATGTTGCTCCTACACGTCGTGTTGAA
This sequence comes from Helianthus tuberosus, assembly GCA_030545235.1. NCBI lineage: Eukaryota > Viridiplantae > Streptophyta > Magnoliopsida > Asterales > Asteraceae > Helianthus > Helianthus tuberosus. The sequence goes on from CM060366.1 coordinate 50,753,070, forward strand.
GGAAGAGTTAAAGTTATTTCTTATGAGAAGATGGATGAATCTGAGAAACTTATGGTTGATGCTGAGAAGAAAGCTTTAGCAGTGATCAAGATGTCCTTGCCTGAGGAAATTAAACATACCTTCAAGAAGTATGGGACTTCTCGAGAGCTGTGCGAAGCTTTGGAAAAACGTTATCAGATCTCTTCAAGATTGAATACATGTGATCAAGCTTGTGTAGCTGAGCTTGCAGCTGTGAAGATAGGAGAAGTAGCTGGTGAGGTAGAAGAAAAGAAGAAAGCTGATGAAGAGAATGCTGTAAAGAAGGATACAGAAATTTCAAAGGGATTGAATGATGTGAATGGACTTACAGCAGAGGTGAAGGTATCATCAGAATCTGTAAGTCATACATGTCTTAATTGCACTGAACTACAAGGTAAAGCTAACAGCCTATCGGAGCAAAACAAAATTATGTTAACTGAATTGGAAAAACTGAAAGAGTCAAATGTTCTTTTGATTAAATGAGAGTCAGATTGTTTAAACAAACTCAAATCAAATGAACAAGAAATCAACAGCTTAACAAGCAAAGTTAATGAATAGTTACAGATCATTGATTTGGCTCGTGAGACTGTGAAAGAAAAGACTAACGAGCTTTCGAAAAAGTGCATAGAACTGGGTGATGCACAAGCCAAAATTGTAGAACTTCAGGGTAAGTTAGACAGATTTAGAAAGTCTTCGTCAGTCAGGACTCATATTCAAAAAGGTTTGAAAAGGAGTAATGATAAAACAGGGGTGGGGTTTAGTAAAGCTTCATCTTCAAAAAATCAAGACTACTCCTTTTTACCAAATGAAGACGAGCTAACTAATTTTGTTCCCACTGCACAAGAGGTAGTGGATCCGATAGCTGGGGACTTGCCAAATAGTCCAGTTACTTTGAAAGAATCTATAGGATCTAACAGTACACCTCATAAAGTGGATGAGGATACTGAAGACAAAAAGGCCAACACATTTAAAAAGGGATCAAACAAAAAGAAAACTTATAAGAAAATATCCTCTTTTAAATGTCACAACAAAGGACATGTGGCGAGTTGTTGTCCTTTGAAGAAAGGTAAACAAAAAGTTGATGAGGTTAAATACGGGAATCAGGTTGGGTCAAGCAATAATGTAAAATCAAGTTGCCAGATAAATAAACCTGGATTTCAATCAAAACCCTCAACTTCGAGAAGATTTGATAGACCAACAAGTATTTCTCCACAATTTAGTTATTATAATGGTAAATCAAATCGGTTTCAAAGTCAAAATAAAAATTTTGGATATCAAAATCGATACCAAACTGCTGGTAATCAAAATTTTCAAAGAAAAAACGAATATAGGAGTTTTAGTAACTCAAATATTCAACACAATCCAAAATTTTCTCGAAGTTCATGGTATGATAATGGGAGAAGAAGGGTTCAAAAGAGTAATTTTCAAAGGTTAGAAACATCGAGAATTTATTGGAATTCTCGTGAAAACAGACCTTATGAAAATCAATCTTGGAAAGAAGTTCAAATTAATGATGAATCTGGAAAACCCAAGACTGTCTGGGCTTGGGTTCTCGAGTCTAACTAAGTTGTTGAGTGAATGCAGGATAACCAAGAAGGACTGTTGATGTATTCAATAGTGGTTATTCCTATAAAGCATTTGAGGTGAATAGTAGGTTAACATGGGTAACGAACTATTTACTTCTGTGATTGTCTTGTTTATTCTAGACTTTAACATTGAAAAACTTATTGTCAGGTTAAAGTGGGAGTCTGTTTGTGTTTAATTTTGTGTTTTTGAAACTTACTCCATAAAAACAAAAATTTAGGGGGAGAAATTTCTCTGAGCCAAAAAGATTTTAGTTAGTGCGTGTGTTTAGGGGGAGTAAGTTATAAATTAAAAAATTTTAAAATGAAAAACATAAAAAATGAAAATTTGAAAAAAGAGATTTCATTGTGTGAAAAAGAAGAAATGATAGTACATCAGCAAGTTAGCCTGTTACACTCAAACTGAATTAAATTGCTTAAGTGTGATAGTAGCTTCAGCATATGATGTACCAGTAGGCAAAAGCATGAAATAATCAACTTACCAATGTGATATAAACCTAAATGCACTGAGTATGAGTGGGGAACACATCAGTGGTGTATGGTTTAATGACCTTAAATCTTGCGTTGATAGATTGCCAAAATCTGAGGTTTTGGGTCTTTATACTATTATTTCATCCGGGGGTATCAGGGTTGTCCTTCTGCTGCATCCAGATATATGCTGACCTAGGCACAACCAGGATATCTTAAAAGAGCAAAAAATGCCAAAACCCATAAATGAAGAAGCTCTCCTAGAGAGTCATTCAAAATATACAAGATGCATAAATCGTACCAAAAATGGTATTTGTCATAGCCCTCGCTAGATATTTTGGTCTCTTTGCTATACGGAAGTACTGGCCTGATCACCAATTATCTAAACGTTGAAAAACAAAATGGATGAATTCGGTATACTCACCTACTACGATGAATCTTTGTGCATACCTTGATCGTGGGGGTATATCCTGAAGTGGGACACACTAGTATATCAGTAATAATATTACCTTAACGTATCATACGGTAATGGTACTTGAAATGTTCATGCATTTTGTTTAAGTGGACAAACATACTGGTAATCCTCTTGAACTGCTTTTCACGAAAATTATATAAAGAATTATCGAATTGTGTGAAAACAGTTTGATTTTGCTGATATGATCTTCTTGCACATGATTCTCACAAAAATAAATTTTGTAAATATTTGTGGGTTTAGTTTAGTTAGTTTAGTTTGTGTTGAAAAATATCAAAAATGTCTATGTTTAAAAGATATCCCATTTTGAACTGACAAGTTGTTGTTTTTGCATATCTAGCTAAAATATTGGTTTATCTGGAATGTGAAAAAGACTAATGGTTTTTCGAGATACTTGCTTGTGTTGCTAAACAGATTGATGTGATTATCAACATGAAGTGAAAAATACAAGTAAAGTGCAGATTGAGAGTGAAGTGAAGATGTTTGAAGATGTATTGTAGGATCCTTCTATTACATTGCAGAGAGAGATATGGAAGAATTTGGAGATACTTGCTTAACCAAAGATTGCTACTTCACTGATCTACAACGAATGAAAGTTTTGGAGATTGGAAGCATCAGCTAAGGGGGAGTCTGTTGATGTCAGAAACTGTGTAGCTGACGCTATCCAAAGACCAAAAGATCACAAGATGTTTGAAGACAAATGTAACGACTCGCCCAAAAATGTCCTAAAACGCTCCGTAAGTGAAAACCCAGAACCCTGAAACCCTAATGTCCATGAAAAACCAAGAAATTCAGATTTTCTGGTCGCTCGCGGGCCGCGTAAGATTTAAGCTATGCTTACGCGGGCCGCGACAGCTTGAAGATCTCCGGATAAGTTTTAAGACACGTGTCGTCCACGTGTCACGACCACGCCATGACTCAGCAACCCTCAAACCGTCCTATCATCTCTCACCGGCCGCGAAGGATTTCCTTCAGGCTTACGCGGGCCGCGAAGAACTCAAAACTCAGCCTATATATAGCAGTCGATAGTTTCAATTCAATTCACTCAATTCTTTTCTTCTTTTAGCCTCTATTATAGCAAAGTAATAGCTCGGGAATAACACCTTCTAAATCCCAAAACCCTGCCCGTATTAGGGTAATAACTCTAATCACTGGTACGATACCCTATCCGATCAATTGAAACTAATCCAATGGATGTTTAAGTGCTGCCAATATTTGGCTATACTTTGTCATTCGTTGTGAGTTTTGATCTCGTGATTATCGTTAAAGTTGAATTGAGTAATACACTAATACGAGTTCCATTGTAGCTAGAAAATAGAACTCGTAACCAGGGAGATGCTAAAATAGAATAATTAGTAATTAAGTAAACTTACTAGTTCAGTAAAACTTAGCAGTTAAGAAACCTTAATAGATAAGTATACTTAGCAGCTAAGTAAGATTAATTAATCAGTTAAGTATGATTAATTAAGCTAAGCGATATTAATTAAGCTAAGCGAGATTAATTAAGCTAAGCAAGATTAATTAAGCTAAGCAAGATTAATTTAAGCTATGTAAGATTAATTAATCAGCTAAGTAAGATTTATAAAACACCTAAGTAGATATACATGAAAAATAGATATATATGGGGTAGATATTATCTAAGAAAAGTGTTATCTAGGGAAGATTCAACTAAGGAAGATAACACCTAGGGAAATTCTATATAGGGGTAAAACTTATCCCTTGACTATAAATAGGAAGCCTAGGAATTCATTTCCTTTGCTCATTTCTTTTCTTCTTCTCTCTATACGTTGGTGTTCTAACCAATAATCACCGATGCGATGTTCTGTCCGATCGATTCAGGAACCAACTAACGGATGCCAAAGTGCTATACTTTGTGAATTTGGTTAAACGGATGCCAAAGTGCTATACTTTTTGAATTTCGTTAAACGAATGCCAAAGTGTTGTCTGAATAAGACAATACTTTGTGAATTTTGTTAAGGTTCTGATCTCGTGACCATCGTTAGGTTTGATGTGGTTTTACACTAATACGTATTCCACTCTGTTAAACTAAATGTTTAACTACCCGAAACTCTACACCATACTCTTACAATCAAAATGGATGCTTAATCATCAGAAGATTTGAGAACTGTAAAGTAGATGCTTGTATAATCAAGACTATATGCTAACAAGGTGAGTCATTCTCTTTTTATCAATAATGTTTTACAATACTCCAATCATTTTCAAAAGTTATAATTACATGGATTAAGTCGTGGTTATCTTGAATCACTGGCTAGTAGGGTATTGTGCACATTACTAATTTCTCACGGTTAGGCTAATAATCCTAACAGTGATAATCATCACTACTTGGGTGAAAGGACCCAATAGTGGTATGACCATCGTCACCAGGAGGTGACACGGCGCCAGATAAAAATAAGATAGAAGCCATTGTAATCGCTCTTATGCTGTAATTTATAACTATGTGTCATTTTTGTACAAACTGAATGAACTCACCAGTATTTCCTGCTGACCAAATCTTTTTAAAAAGCGTTTCAGGTAATTACAGTAGATCGGAATAAGAGTTGGATACGGCACCAAAAGGCTTACAGAAGTGGCTTAATTTATCAATTAAATTAAATTAAGAAAAGTTGTTTTATGTATTCGGGGTTATCCCATATTAAAGCTACCTTTCAAGACATGGTTTTATCCCATCTATTTAATAAATAAAATCCGGTGTTTTCTAAACTCTGATATTTTTCCTAACTCACGGTCCTGATGAAATTTCTGCTGCATTACTTTTCTAAATAACCACCGGTACCACTGACTGGTTCGCGGCTCCCGATTTCGTCCAGGGTGGGGTCGGGGGTCGTGACAGAAGTGGTATCAGAGCCACTTGTTTAAGCAATTAGGTGTTGTAATAAAATACCTAAGTTTAAACGAAAAGTTAGGAACTTGATATTTTCTGGTAGCACCCAGGATAGTAGTTAGACTTGAACTTAAGAAAGATGCCTTAATATGAGCTCCAAAATGAGCTAACTACTTATATAAGTATGATGTGATAGATATTGGTATGCCGTAAGAATGATGATTAGAACATTGCAAGGTACGATAAATAAGCAATAACACTTAATTGCTGTCAATTCTTGCTTATTAATACTAATTGGTCTAGAATAAGATATGTTATGGGAATACAAATTTCCTTGATTCTAGATGAAAGCCTTAATAAAAGAGGCACTTTTAAAATCTTGAAAAAATACTATTTATGGGAAATACAAATTTCTTTTCCGGCAAGACTGGGTATGGTGTAGCAGACTCTCCAGCTTGTCCGGATATAATGAGGTTACCTCTCCGGCGAGAACCGGATAAGACGGGTATATAATATGTCAAACAAGTGACAAGATTTCCCTAAATAGTATCATGACTTGATATCTGACTTGTTTTTGGAAATTTGAATCTGTTAAATACATTAACCTTATGAATGGTATGTATGATTATATAGATATGTATATCTATAAGGAATTCCAAAAGCCATAACGATTGACAATTTAAAATAAATCACGAACATAAGTGTCAATAATAATTCTAGATTTCTTTATCAGGAATCTCTTGCATATATCTATAATTCTGATATCAAACATTATTTCGTTTGATCATCTATCTCGTAACTCGTGCGATAATATAAACAATGGAAACCCTTTAAGTTGGGACGCCATCAAAAGTATAAGAATTTCCAATGCGACTATTAACGCAAGTAAAAAGCATGTAAAGTGGTGCTGGTGCACAAGAAAACACATGAAACTTAAATTATACGTCCACAGACGTCGAAGTATATCACACACGACTTTCAAGGCAAGACCTTTGGAAAATATAAGTGGGCCTGACGACACCAATGTGAATCCCGTCAGTGGAAGAACTACTAATAAAAAAGCAGCACTTGGCCACGTGATCCTACAAACAACATGAATCTTGCTGAGGTACGATAGAACAAGATTTCACAACAATCGGTGCATAGTCTAATCCAATTCTTGATGCTGCAAAAGAAGTCACATACCTTTACAATCCCCCTATTTCATTTTATCCGACATTCCCTAGTAATGTCACTTAACAACGGTTATCACACAAAATTCCAGATAAAATTCTTAAATTCCTTTTGTTAAAATTCAGACCTCTGCACATAGTAAATAGACTTTTGCATTTCTACTCTCCTAATGGTCATCATGAGGATTTCTTTCATAATCACGAATATTTATTTGGTTGTTTCATTTCTTGGTAAATCCACACGTTACAAATGCACTGTTTGTTGTGCATGTGGTTAGTTTGAATTATGAAGACCATGGGAGGGCTTCATTCCAATATGTTGTTTTATTAAAACTCAAATATCGTTTCGCTATACTTGATATTTGTATTACCGCGCTTTTGCAAAACAATAACTCTTTGATATCGAATCGACGAATTTCTTGAAAAACTCGATTTTCTTTCGAATGGTATACATGGTTTTTGTTGTAACCATGTCAGAACTTTCTTATTGATACATGAACTTGTTGTGTTTAAACCAAGTTCCATTGTTTGAACTTGCTCGTAATACTTATTCAATTCAAGGTCCCATATGATGGATTAAGGCCATCATATTCAAATTAATCCCAACAAGCCCTTCAATTGCTTTGAATCATAACAGGCTTGTTTGGTCTTCGACTTCATTAAAACGTTTCTTTGATTACGATCACCTTGTGGTGACGTTTTCACAAAATTGAAGCTTGCGCTAATCTTGTTTGCACACATCATATACGGATTTAATTATTTATTTATTTATATTGAATCCGCTTTGTTGGTTTATCCTATAAAAGCAATCTCAACACAATCATGTGCTAAGATAATGATACACAAATTCATGTCATATTCCAGTGTATCTCTTAATGGTTCTTACAGCATCAATCGAGCCTTTCGTGATATTTATTGCTTTATCATCTTCAATCGAAAAACATTATTCAAATTGTTTCAATTTCAATCGAAAATCCTACTAGAGTTGTATAAAAGAAACATTCTAACTTACTTCATTTGATTTAAAACACGATGAACTCGTCCAGTCACCGCTATTATTATTTCGATCCCTACGATACCTTGTGGCGTCGGTATAGACTTGTAGCTTGAGCTAATCTATATATATACCTTTCGCTTAACTCATCCTTGAAAGTGGTCTTAATACAACTATGTGTTAAGACAATGATACACTAAACTCTATTGTATATCGGTGTATCCTTGTAATTCGATAAATGTCAACCCATTGATTTTTCTCAGTTGAAAAATCATTTTCGTACTTCTATTTCATTCGAGCTTATTGATTCTGAGTCTTCCTCAGTTGACAATCAGAGTAAATTTTCTATTGACAGTGAATTCTATTGTTTCTAAAAATCATTCACAACTTATAAACATTCACTTGAACCTAATCACCTTAGAAACTATATCATTTCATCTCATTCATTTGACATCAACTTCTTGAACTAATTCAGTTAAACCATTGAGCCCTATTCATTTGAACATATCTTAAAACTGTTCTTATTGACTAAAGACATGACATAACTCTAAAAGAGATATCGTAGCCCAAATCTCGAGGACGAGATTTAAAACAAGGTGGGGAGGATGTAACGACTCGCCCAAAAATGTCCTAAAACGCTCCGTAAGTGAAAACCCGGACCCCTGAAACCCAAATGTCCATGAGAAACCAAGAAATTCAGATTTTCTGGTCGCTCGCGGGCCGCGTAAGATTTAAACCCAAATGTCTCTGGATAAGTTTTAAGACACGTGTCGTCCACGTGTCACGACCACGCCATGACTCAGCAACCCTCAAACCGTCCTATCATCTCTTCCGGGCCGCGAAGGATTTCCTCCAGGCTTACGCGGGCCGCGAAGAACTCAAAAATCAGCCTATATATAGCAGTCGATAGTTTCAATTCAATTCGCTCAATTCTTTTCTTCTTTTAGCCTCTATTATAGCACAGTAATAGCTCGGGAATAACACCTTCTAAATCCCGAAACCCTGGCCGTATTAGGGTAATAACTCTAATCACTGGTACAATACCCTATCCGATCGATTGAAACTAATCCAATGGATGTTTAAGTGTTGCCAATATTTGGCTATACTTTGTCATTCGTTGTGAGTTTTGATCTCGTGATTATCGTTAAAGTTGAATTGAGTAATACACTAATACGAGTTCCATTGTAGCTAGAAAATAGAACTCGTAACCAGGGAGATGCTAAAATAGAATAATTAGTAATTAAGTAAACTTACTAGTTCAGTAAAACTTAGCAGTTAAGAAACCTTAATAGATAAGTATACTTAGCAGCTAAGTAAGATTAATTAATCAGTTAAGTATGATTAATTAAGCTAAGCGAGATTAATTAAGCTAAGCGAGATTAATTAAGCTAAGCGAGATTAATTAAGCTAAGCAAGATTAATTAAGCTAAGCAAGATTAATTTAAGCTAAGTAAGATCAATTAATCAGCTAAGTAAGATTTATAAAATATCTAAGTAGATATACATGAAAAATAGATATATATGGGGTAGATATTATCTAAGGAAGATTTTATCTAAGGAAAGTGTTATCTAGGGAAGGTTTTATCTAGGGAAGATTCAACTAAGGAAGATAACACCTAGGGAAATTCTATATAGGGGTAAAACTTATCCCTTGACTATAAATAGGAAGCCTAGGAATTCATTTCCTTTGCTCATTTCTTTTCTTCTTCTCTCTATACGTTGGTGTTCTAACCAATAATCACCGATGCGATGTTCTGTCCGATCGATTCAGGAACCAACTAACGAATGCCAAAGTGCTATACTTTGTGAATTTCGTTAAATGGATGCCAAAGTGCTATACTTTGTGAATTTCGTTAAACGGATGCCAAAGTGCTATACGTTGTGAATTTCGTTAAACGAATGCCAAAGTGTTGTCTGAATAAGACTATACTTTGTGAATTTTGTTAAGGTTCTGATCTCGTGACCATCGTTAGGTTTGATGTGGTTTTACACTAATACGTATTCCACTCTGTTAAACTAAATGTTTAACTACCCGAAACTCTACACCATACTCTTACAATCAAAATGGATGCTTAATCATCAGAAGATTTGAGAACTGTAAAGTAGATGCTTGTATAATCAAGACTATATGCTAACAAGGTGAGTCATTCTCTTTTTATCAATAATGTTTTACAATACTCCAATCATTTTCAAAAGTTATAATTACAGGGATTAAGTCGTGGTTATCTTGAATCACTGGCTAGTGGGGTATTGTGCACATTACTAATTTCTCACGGTTAGGCTAATAATCCTAACAGTGATAATCATCACTACTTGGGTGAAAGGACCCAATAGTGGTATGACCATCGTCACCAGGAGGTGACACGTCGCCAGATAAAAATAAGATAGAAGCCATTGTAATCGCTCTTATGCTGTAATTTATAACTATGTGTCATTTTTGTACAAACTGAATGAACTCACCAGTATTTCCTGCTGACCAAATCTTTTTAAAACGCGTTTCAGGTAATTACAGTAGATCGGAATAAGAGTTGGATACGGCACCAAAAGGCTTACAAAAGTGGCTTAATTTATCAATTAAATTAAATTAAATTAAGAAAAGTTGTTTTATGTATTCGGGTTTATCCCATATTAAAGCTACATTTCAAGACATGGTTTTATCCCATCTATTTAATAAATAAAATCCGGTGTTTTCTAAACTCTGATATTTTTCCTAACTCACGGTCCTGATGAAATTTCCGCTGCACTACTTTTCTAAATAACCACCGGTACCACTGACTGGTTTGCGGCTCCCGATTCCGTCCAGGGTGGGGTCGGGGGTCGTGACAACAAAGTTACACTATGAAGCTATTGTCAAGGGGGAGTTTGTTGGTGCATATTCTGTGACAACAGCTTAATAGTTTGATTATTTAGTCTTTGGATATTTTGTAATGGGCTTAGCGTATTGGTTAGGGAGTTATTTGTGGTAATGGGCTTGGAGAATGGCCTAGCCCAGACCAAAGATCAGTATGCAAACATGGCTGTCCTATATAAACAGCATTATGCATTAGGGTTGAGGAGAGCCAGTGGTTAGACACTTAGAGGAAAGTTGGAGAGAGAGTTTTAGGGAGAAATCTACAGAGAGAGGCTGAGAGATTTCTTGTGGGTCGTGAATTGATTGTAAACCTTGTGTTGGATAATCAATAGAAGGCCGGATTGAAAGTATTTCGTGTTGTTGTTCTTCTTCTACTTGTTTTCTGTTAAATCTGATCTAGAGGATTCCGCACTCTAGGTTGGATCGACGATTCCATGACGATCCGTACGGATTAGGGGACCTACAGGTACCACTTTCGATCAATGTCTTCTCAATCTTGATAGGATGCTTAAGAGATGTATAAAGACGAACCTTATGCTAAATTGGGAGAAATGTCACTTTATGGTGACGGAGGGGATAGTCTTAGGTCACAAAGTATCTAGAGAGGGGATAGAGGTGGATAGGACCAAGATAGATACCATAAGTAGATTGCCTCCACCCACTAGTGTCAAGTCCGTTCGTAGCTTCCTAGGGCATGCGGGCTTTTATAGGCGTTTTATTAGGGATTTTTCTAAGATTCCATGACCCGACTTCTAGAGAAGGATGTACCTTTCGTCTTTGATGAAGAGTGCATCAAAGCCTTTGATTTTTTGAAGGAGAAACTCATTAGTGCCCCTATCCTTGTTTCGCCCAATTGGAGCTTACCTTTCGAGCTCATGTGCGATGCGAGTGATTATGCCGTAGGTGCGGTATTAGGTCAAAGAATTGAGAAACATTTCCATCCAATCTACTACGCAAGCAAAACTCTAAATGATGCTCAAGAGAACTATACCACCACGGAAAAAGAGCTCTTAGCCGTAGTATTCGTGTTTGATAAGTTTCGCTTATATCTAGTGCTTTCCAAAACCACCGTTTTCACCGACCACGCCGCGTTGCGCTTTCTTTTCCAAAGAAAGACGCCAAGCCACGCCTCATTAGATAGATTCTTTTGCTCTCCGAGTTTGGCATCGAAATTAGGGATAAAAAAGGAGCGGAAAACGTAGCCGCCGACCATTTGTCACGCTTAGAGGATCCTAAGAGAGAGGAGGTTCGTGAGGATTCAATAGGAGACACTTTTCCTCATCAAACCATAGATTTTGTTAGTGCCGAGGTAGAGGGTTTGCCATGGTTTTTGGATTTGGCAAATTATTTAGCAAATGGCGATATTGTGAAGGGTATGTCCTACCAACAAAAGAACAAGTTTCTTAGAGATGCTAGGAAATACATTTGGGATGACCCGTACCTTTTTAGGAGGTGGTGATCGAGTGCTTAGGAGGTGTGTTTCGAAAGAGGATGGGATGGATATCCTTAGACACGTGCATGAGGGTTTAACGGGAGGCCATCACGGGCCGAATGTTACCGCACAAAAGGTTTTTGATAGTGGCTTCTATTGGCCGACGGTAGTTAGAGATGCCATAGAGTTCGCTAGGACATGTGACCGTTGCCAACGTACCGACAACATCTCATCCAAGGATGAAATGCCCCAAAATCCCATCCAAGTTCTTGAAGTATTTGACGTTTGGGGTATTGATTTCATGGGACCTTTCCCCTCATCGAGTGGGAATAGGTACATCATCGTGGCCATTGACTATGTCTCAAAGTGGGTGGAAGCTCAAGCTTTACCTACTAATGATGCCCGAGTGGTGGTGAGGTTTCTAAAGAAGTTATTCACACGTTTCGGAGTTCCTAAGGCCATCATAAGTGACCGTGGTACGCATTTTTGCAATTCCGTCATGGAAAAGGCATTAGCTCGCTACGGGGTCACTCACCGTCTTTCTACCGCATACCACCCGCAAACTAGTAGCCAAGTAGAGAATGCAAACCGAGGGGTGAAGAGAATTCTAGAAAAAACGGTAGGAAAAAGTAGAAAGGATTGGTCGGAAAAGCTCGATGATGCATTGTGGGCATTCCGCACCGCCTACAAAACACCGTTAGGAACCACACCCTTCATGGTTGTGTATGGTAAAGCATGCCATCTTCCGGTAGAGTTAGAACATAGAGCATTGTGGGCATTGAAAACCGTTAACCTTGACCTTATCGAAGCCGCAAGGAGGAGATTCTTTCAAATACATGAATTCGAGGCTCTAAGGGACGCCGCCTATGAACGATCTTGGAGTATCAAGGAAAATACTAAGGCGTTGCATGATAGGAGGTTGCGATGGTTGAAGGAGTTTAAGGTAGGTGATAAAGTTCTTTTGTTTAACTCGAGATTGAAATTGATAGCGGGGAAATTGAAATCGAGATGGACCGGACTGTATGTGGTAAAGGAGGTGTTTCCATACGGTACCGTCGAGTTTTATGACAAAGTTGATAAAGGTGTGTGGAAGGTAAATGGTCATCGATTGAAACACTACTTGGGAGGTCCCATTGATACCACCGAGGAGGAAGAAATTCCTCTGGAGGAGCCACCCACCTTCACCGAACAATGAGTTGAGAAAAGCTTCGTTTGTAGAGTATGTACCGTTTGTACTTTCGTAATTTTTCGTAGCTAACAGTAGTTTTTGGTAGTTTTTCGTGTCTTGTTTTCATGTGTTTGAGTAATTTTGCAGGAATCATAACCATCGTGGAGCTAAATTTGCGAAGAAAACGACATTCCAGGTAAGTCCCAACACTTAGAAAAAATTTGGGATGGTTTTGCGAAACCTACTGTGAAAAACGGCCACTCGCGTGCCGCCACGCCAACATGACCCTTTTGTCGCGTAGCGCGACCCCTCGGGTCACAAAATCAGTTTGAACCTTATTGTGGCGTCGCGCGAGCATAAAGACCCTCATCCGTCGCGTAACGCGACCCCCCCAACTGAACCCTCTTCTTTGACCTCATCGGTGGCGTCACGCTACCCTTAACCCCCCCCCCTCGTCGCATAACGCGACCTCCTCCCTTATCGACAAAACCCCTTTCACCTGCCACTTTCTTCTCAAAAGCACCAAAACCCTTTTCCCCAAAACCCATCGCCGAACAACACTTTCCACAACCCTATATCAGCCATCGAAACACCATTCTCCACTAATCTACCACCTTTGTGACCGGATTTCGTCACTTAACATAACCCACCAACAAAAATCACCATTTATCCGCTGATTTTATTCCAATTCGGGACCCTAAATTCACGAAGAATCTTAAGTTTTCTTGCACATTTCTCTCGACTCAGGTACGTTTTCTTGTTTATGCTATTATACATTCAGTGATTTGAGTCAATTTTTAGTCTTAGTAGCGTCAAGTTGAGTCGTTTGTGGTCTTTTATGTTGAGTCCGTTTTGTCGACTCGATTCGAGTCTCTCTATGGTTCAGTTTTGCTAATTTCGTGGTGTCGTTTGTCCAGTCCATTGTGAGTCACCTTATTTTCTTTAGAAAGTCAGTTTGGTCATTAAGTGTGTTGGGTCAGTCGTGTTTTAGTATATTTAGTGAGTCTGGTTCGAATAAACTTTGTCGGATCATTTGTGAGCCACTTTGTTTAATCGAATCAGTTTAATGATAGTGTCGTTTAAAGGGTGCGGCTAGTTTTGGTTTGGGTTTTTATTGCACATGCTACTATAATATCTTGCGAGAACATTGTCGTTTTGATTTGCCGTCTTGATTTTTGTTCCAAGTGGTGACATACATGAGTTGAATTAGTGTCGTTATAGGTTGCGGGTGGTGTAGGTTGGGAACATTGTATGTGCTTTGCTGAGTTGGTTGATATGATAGCATAGTTGTCGCGTAAAGTTCAAACCTTGCATAACGAATCAGAATTTTTGCAAATGATAAACCCTCCTTTAACTAGGCAAACTTTTTCAAACGCTAAAAAATTTTGTTTTTCAACTCATACACGGCTGATTATAAGCAAGGTTGGACTTCAAATGTTCGTTGGTTAGGCACTCGAATTTAATTGCGTACAATTAAAGTGCCAAGAGGGGGTAGTGTACATTGAGTCCAAGTTAGAGTCTTTTTAGTCATTTTTAGTCTAGTTCGAGTCTAATTTAGTCGGTCTTGGGTTTACTTGCATGTACAAGTTAACTAGGCTCGCCCGTACTCAATCTCCATTCGGGCGAGTTTAATGATTACTTAGCAATTGTAAAAGGTAACCCGATGTTTTTAATTCAACTTTATTTTCAGAATTAAGCCGCGAATGAAATGCTATACGACTATTCTGATTTTTAGAAAATTTTTATAAAAATCCAAAAAAATATAAAAATTTTAAAAATTAAAAATACCAAAAATAGTTTGTGATTATGGATTATCTGCTTGTTTTGTCGTGTTAATTATCTGTTTTGCAGACATGGCAGCTGCGGGTAGTAGTGGAGGAGGTAGTGGTAGGGGCCGGAAGAGGGGCCCGGATCAGATAGCATAGGAGACTCCAATTTTACAAATAGGTGTTCAGGATCCGAGGTTAAGGAAAATAGTATATCAAATGGCTCGTGAAAGGATTTCGACAAGCAAAGTTCATAGACTTGACCACCCGACACTACAGTTTGAGCTAGATACACATGAATTGAAGAAATACGATAAGCTTAAGGATACAGAATTGTTTCAACACAGGGGCATTGATTGAGTTTGGTTGGATGAGATAGGCTCTAGGCAGGAGGTGTTGGACCTCCTGGGTCCAAAGTTGAGAGATATGCTAGATTGTAGTTTGGATCAGTATGAGGAGCTAGTGTTGGAGTTCCACAGCATGTGGAAATATAAAGAAGGGAAGTTTGGTGATGATAAAGCGATATTTTTTAGTCTTGGGAGGCAAGTGTTCGAGATGAATATGGCAAGGTTTGCAATTGTGTTTGGTTTTTATACGGAGGAAGAGGTGAAGCAGCCTGGGTTTGTGACTAGTCTGAGAGGGGCGTACACTACTGATCGGGAGCACAGTGTTGGAGGGGCTGAGTTACGTCGTTTCTGGAGGACGATTTCCGACCACCCATTTGCAGTTACGAACCTGATTACGTCGGTTCGTAATCCGGTGTACCGGTATGTTTTGAAGATATTATCGACTATGTTGGTGGGGCGGAAATCAGGAGAGAATAAAGCGAACTGGATTGAGTTGTTCATTCTGATGTGTCGGGTAGAAAGGAAGGAAATGAATCTGGCAACAGTGTTAGCTGATTCATTCAGCAGGGGGCGTAGAGGTGGTCATCGAGCTGCGTTGGATATGGGCCCATATATTACTCGTATTGCTTTGAATTTGGGGGTGTTTGACAAGTATATCCCTAGATTCCTACATGAAGGGCCGAAGACGATGACTTTTGGTATTAAGGAGCTGCAGCAGGCAGGGATTGTGTCTTATACTGAGCCTTACGGCTGGGAGCCGATTAGGCAGGGCCCGCAGGTATAGCCGCCCGAGGGACATCCAGCTGAGGATGTTATGATGCAGATTGATCCTACTCAACGCAAGCTGCCGCCACAGCGACATGAGCGACCGGCGCCGCAATACCCTTGTAGGCAGCCACTACCTGAGCAGCTTACTTTAGAGTCGTTATCTGGCTATGTGGAGCAGAGATTCGACAGGTTGGAGCATCTCATTCAGACGGGTCAGGAGAGACAGGAGGAGGCTCTCCGGTATATCATGAGCAGGCATAGCATGGGGATTCCGGATTTCTTTTAGCCGAGAGCGCAGGGTGGCTCGGCTGGTGCTGGAGAGAGGTTTGATCTGATTCCCCCGTTTCATGTGTTTGGTGAGGGTAGCTCAGGCGCAGGAGGTAGAGAGAGTAGCAGTAAGGAGACTGCGAGGGAGGGTGATGATGATTAGTGTGGGGATGACGAGGATGCAGCAGGAGCTGATTTGATATCTTTTGTTTTTATTTTATGATGTTTTTTATCCTCATATTTTGGTCTGTACTTATAACAGGTTGGCAGGGTTGTGGGTTGGTTGATATACACTGCTGGATGTTTGTGTTTGGAACTGATACTTATGATGATATATATATTATGATCTTTTGGTACTTTGTTTATGATGTTGATAGGTTGATGTTAGTTGTCGCTTTCGTTCGCGTGTCCGAGATTAGGAACTGTTTGCTGAGCACGTTTCGAATTGGAGGGCTTATGTGGAAACGAATGGCACTTTGACAGTCTCACATATTCAGCTAAGTCGTTTCCCTTGTATTCTTTTATTTATTTATTTCGTTTTTAGTTTTTATTTTTAGGTAGTTTTGAGTCGTATTTCTGTTCTTGCATTAGGGACAATGCAATCTTTAAGTGTGGGGATGGGATACATGTAAATAATAGTAGTATTCGAGTCATAAATATGAAAAATACAAAAAAAATTAAAAATCCAAAAAAATTGAAAAATCAGAAAATGACTTTCAAATAAAGAAGTTAGCAAATTAATACGGAAAATGATAGAAAATATGGATTTTTATTTGGGATCAAATAATGATAATATGAGATTAAATTAAATCGAGCTTGTGTCTAGTTAGGGATATGTGAATAGGCCCGGGTTTGGTTTTAGGTCCCTTTGATTTAATATACCTTAATTGTCGGTCTACTGGTGGATTTTCATCTGGAAAATATGGGAAATTGAAACCGCCAATAAGAGTATAAAGAATGCCGTTGTAAGTCAAAGTCGTTAGAATTTTTAATCATGAAAAGAAAAATAGAAAAATAGAAAAAATGAGCTAGAAACTGAATGAAAGTAGTGTAGGCCAATGTAATCTTGGTTGGGGATAGTGACTTCGACCCGGAATGCCTCTAGGATGCGTGAAATCGAAATTGCAATAAAAATTACCGACGCCTATGTAATCCGAGTTGGGGATAGCGACTCTACAGCCGGACTGCCTCTGGGTTAGGCGATGTAATGTCTAAGCTCATTAAAAGAAAAAAAAATGAATGAAAAGAAAGAAAAATGATGAAAAAAAATGAAAGAAAATTGATTTTAAATTCTCTTGTTCTTTATATAAGACGGTTAGGAATTGGTCCAGTGATCGTTCCTTTTGTTCTATAAGCTTGAGGCGGGATTAGGTGGACCGTAACTTCTAGCGTGAGACCCTAGGTAGATTGACTGCACTTAAACTAAATTCGCATGATAAGGGTTTAAGACCGGATTTGGGTTTAAAGGGACAAATATATTCGCAATCGCGGCTAACGCAAGCTTTGATTTTAACAAAATATAAATAAATTTTGACCCAAGTGTTTATTCATCTCTGATTCCGTTGCATAATTCTTTTTCGAGGACGAAAAAAGTGTAAGTGTGGGGATATTTGATGTATTGCGAAATACATCCATTTATCGTGTAGAGTTTGTACATTTTTCGTATTCATTAGTTTAGTTTTTTTGAGAAATTCGTTACTTTGATCGAATCTTGTGTTTCCAGGTTGTTGGTGCTAAAAATGTCGAAAAACGAAGTGTTATAGGCTGGGAAACGAGTTGGAAAGAGTTAGAATAATTTTTTGAGATTTTGGGATGCCGAAGCTGATAAAAGAACAAGACAGTCTGTGAAAAAGGGGTACTCGCGTCACGCCACAAGAACCCAGCTATGCAGTCGCGTGCCGCCACCAATTAAATATTAATTTTCAGCATTTTAAGCCATCGCGCCACGCGACCTCGAAGGGCTATACCCGTCGCGCGACGCGACAGGGTAGTTTAACTGCTTTTCTTCGTTGTTGACTAGGGTTGAATATAAAAAGTCAATTAATCATCCATAAACCCTAATTACGAATTCAAGAAACCATAGGCGATTTTCAGAGCAGATTTCGACTATTTCAGAGCGTTTTGGCGTGCAAGAATCATCCGGTTGAAGCTTGGAGCATAGGAAAGAAGATCATTCGGGTCTTATCTCCCGGTTTTCATTATTTTCTTGTTTTCAATACTTTGATGATGAATTCTTGTTTTGAACTTTGTGTTTTGCTTTTAGACATCATGTTTTCCGGCTAAAACCTTTGTTACTACCTAGGTTAGATGATAGTTTAATGAAGTTTGGATTTTTAATGGTTTTCTACTGCTTGTGTATGGATTGATCTTTGAAAGTAAATAATTCTAGAACCTCTAATTTGGTGCACATGCGTATTTAGATTTGATTGTTGATTATTTGTTGTTTCACATAAATTTTGGTGGATGTCTTTCACATAAGGAATTTGTGTTGATTGTTCGTATCTTTGCGGTTCGGGTAATCCTTGGGTAAATCGGCCGATAGCCTTAGAAACAGTAATTAAAATACAATTAGAACTAGGTATTCTGCTTAACTTGTCGCTGAGAGGCTCGAGTTTGTTAATAGGTCTCGGTACGATATATAGCTAAGATAGGTTTTGAGAGAAGTCGGTCTTAGTTCCTTAATCGCACCTGTGTCTATTAAACCAAGTTAGAATCTAGAGTTGCCTTAGACTTTCGCGCTGAGAGGTAGATTGTCGTATTAGGGAACTTTTAGAGACGTTAGAGGACCGAGAGGAAGTCTAACAACCGGTGTTCACAACAGCCTTGTAGGATCTCACAGGTTTCTTCCTGAGAAGGGTCGGGAGGTCTTAGTAGAGATACCTTAGGGTTTAGTACTTTAAGATCCCGGTTCCATACCACAGTAGTACCGTTAGAAATCCATTCCTAGTTAAACTGGATTCAAGCCTAGGTAGTCGTTAATCTCTATTGAATTAAACCTTAGTTCTTATTCGTGTCATAGTATAGCTTTATTCTAATTTCAATTCTAGGATTTTAGCAAAACCCCCCCTTAAAACACAAAAACAGTTAAGTCGCGTCAGTGTCAGTCTAAATAAAGTCTTTAACGTAGTTAATTAGAGTCCTTGTGGGTTCGACATCCGGACTTGCTTTTCTTTACTAGAGTCGACCGGTTCACTTGCCGGTGAGTAGTTAGTCGAGTTTAGAGAGTCTAGATTATTATTACTTGAGTCTAATTTTAGGTTTATTTTTAGTTGATTTTATTTGAACTACTTATAGCACATCAGGTATACATGCAAAAGGAGTGGAGATCATAGCAGATGTGAAGGCATGTGGTCTTTTATGGTATAAACGTAGAAATAATGGTAGTGCGTGCGATTAGGATTCATGGTGTAAATTAACTTTGATGTAATTTTGGTTTTGTGGCGGCTCGCTCTCCTCCTTGGAGACGAGTAGTGCCGGTTTTTAATGAAGTTCTCTTGTAAATAAAACATATATTTTCTGTATGGTAACATAATTTTATTATTAGAAACAAATAAACTAGCAAAGTGGAAACTTTAGCAAATTGAAATTACACTATGAGGCCTAATCTAGTCGTTCCGATTTAAGGCAACAAATTGTTTCTAGTGACTAGCGAAATGTCGAAACACTTCCTTGGGCGAAATGTTTCTCATTGGGGCATATATATATATATATATATATATACACTTTTGAGTGGCAAAGAATCTCAGGTGTAAACCCACCCTGTTTGGGGTTATGTTCAAGGTCGACTCTTCGACCTCCATGTGACCGTGCCCCCTGATATGCGGGAACCGGATGGAATCTGTAAACTCTCGCACCCGTCATGTTCGAACCCAGAATTAAAACCCCGATTCGTGCCTTCACCCAGATTGTAACGCCCTGCTTCTTCACACTTTCCATAATTAGAAAGCGTTGTTTATATTTCTATTTTTGGAAGTCTTGTATTCTTGTAATCGTCTTTTCGTTGTAATCGTTGTAAAATCCGAGACTTGGATCATAAATAAAAATTCGTATTTCTTTAAATTCATGTTATACATATTTCATACATGTTCATACTTTTGGGTTAATCATACATGTAATACTTTATCCATGATTCATGCAAAATGTGTTAAACTTGTCATACATACTCAATTCATGCAAACACGATACATATTCTCGACATCCATACTTATTTATACTTGCTTTATATTTGTTTTTATGATTTAATTACATTACATACCCTTACATATGATCCTTTATACTTAAACACCCTAAAACACCTTAAAAACATCAATATATATGGAAGTGCAAGGACCAAATGTGTCAAATATCAAACAAATTCACCAAATAAGGTGGCTCGCCGGCCGCGACCCCCTCCCCCCTTCTCGGTCGCGCCCGCGAGGATGACTGATCCGCAGACCCCTTCTAACAGCTCACAGATTGGGCGATTTTGAGTGTTTTAGTTGTGTTTCTTGCACTTATTACCCCCAACCACCAACCCTAATCATTCCCTATAAAACCCAACACTTCTCCACACATTTTCCACTTTACAAACACTCCACTTTCACTCTCAAACACTCAAAAACTCAGCTGGAAATCAGTAGCAAATCAGATTCGTTTTAAGTTGCAAAAGTGAGCATAACTTCACTTCTACTTCATCTTTTTCATTGATTCTTTCTTCTTAGCACTTGGAACAACCTTAGGTATGTTTCCACAGGTTTTTCATGGAAAACCAAGGCTGGAACATCAACCAAATAAGGTTAGAAGTGCAAGAAAGTTTCTGTTTTTGCATAAACACTTGTTAAACTTACTTAAACTTATGATTTCTTTCAACATTCCTATGTCCTTATGCCACTAATCAAGACCATGATTATGTGTGCTTAAAAACAAGGTTGTAACATGTAAATCCAGAGGTTTAATCCTTAAAAACTTTCTGTTTTAAGAGGGTTTTAACCCACAAGTGATGAACAAGTCTTGAACTTGTGAAAGTGTGATTATTTGGATAGCTTGGGCTATCCTATTTACAAATCCACACATCACTTGATATTTCCTTCTTAGATAGTTAGTTTATTTCATTTCTTTATTGTACATTCATGACCATCCTTGTTGTCTATGACAACTTGTGCATTGGTGAATACAAAAGAGGTTCCAAAATGGAAGATTTATATTCCTACCTCATGCATTACTTCTATGATAATCTTGTTATACTATTAGACTTAAATTTATGATATATACTATATAATACATATATTATCCATAGTAACCGAACCTTTGATGATAATCTAATGATTATTTGTCAAAATATTAAGTTACATCATCTAAGAACTTGGTACTCGTTACGATTCTAATGGGTACTTTAACCCATGAAAACATTCAAACCCCTATGGGTTACATAGTGTCAAGAACGAGTGATAGGTGCTAGATGATTATTTTTCCCATATGCTACTTTCTTTATACTTTAAATCCCGAATTCCTATTCCTCCGTTAAACATCCAATACTCATACACCTATGTTTCCTCGTGTAGAAGGACTCGGTGTTTTATCCTAAATCAACCAACAAACCCTCACGAATTAACAAGTGGAAGTTTGCAAAACCGTGAGTATACTTGATCCTATTTTACTTTTAAACACTTTGGGTGCAACATGTATTCTATACAAAAAAACACTCAACACATGAAACTTATTTTAATCACACTCTATCCACATTTAAACATTAAACAATTTGATGCTTATTAATCCCGTATGCTATGTAAACTTTTGTGTCGATATATGCTCATTAACTTTGCTAGTCTACCTTAACAGTTATAGCGCTATAGGATTAACACACCGCCCATTAGTCTCGGGGTATTGTTAAGTCAAACATGTTAACCTCCCATTAGTCTCAAGGAAAGGCAATTTGCGTTGTAAACTCGGGTTTGAACATATAGTTACACCGTTTCAGCATATTCGTTAAACATTTTTATCTTATTTTATGCTATGTATCAAACTTGTATACTCGCCAACTTTTTGTTGATCATATTTTAATACATGTTGCAGGTTGATAGACGAGATGATGCTAGTGAAGAAACGAGATTTAGGTGGACTTAGAAACAAACCTAGAATAAACGATTATTTGATGTTATGTTTGAAACAATTTTGTTCATGTTTGAATCTTGTATGAAATTTTAGCATTTTTATGAAATTTAATTTAAATTATATTGTCACATAGTGTTATAACGCTTTGAGCGATTTGTTCGTCTCATCCCGATATTTCCGCCATCGGTTAGGGTGTGACACAGATGTCCCTAAAAAAATGGCCTAAATGGGAATCAAACTTGCATATCCACTAGGAAGGTCAGGTCTCTTAACCACTAGACCAACATCAGGACTCTCATCAGGGCATATTGTGTGTTTTGTTTAAGTAGGTCTACAAATAGACAAGTAGTGCAATGTAATCAATAGCAAGGCATATTGTGTGTTTTGTTTCAGTAGGTCTACAAATAGACAAGTAGTGCAATGTAATCAATAGCAAGTTCATTTAGTTAGCATATGCTTTGGGACTAAACCATAAATAGGGAATCAAAACAACGTTATTTATCCCGTGTTTGTTCATCATTGATGCGTTGTATGATTTGCTATGGACTTCATCGTTTTGTTCGTGTTATTGATTGCCTACTCATTCTAGATCAATTCCGCAGGTCTAGAGTGTACTTGCTTGTCTAATTCTTATAAAGATTCAAAGTTTAAGAACAAACACTTGTAGACCAATGTTCAAGTATTTTACATACAATGGAGTATATAATATGTATTTGACAAAGTCTCATGATTTTGGTTATAGTTTAACTAAAAGAGCTTAGTTTTGAGAATTCACATATAAGCTTACTTGTATGTGAATCAAGATATTCCCTTTTTCCTACTTAATATACATATACAAATGAACCAACATATCTAGTAAAATCTCACTATCAAACTAGCTAATATAATGAAAATGATAATAAATATAACCTTTTGTTTACAAATTCAAGCAACGCAGACTCCGCCACTTACAATATTCTGTCACATATATAAATCGTCTACAAATAATTCTACACATCGCTTAAAATTTGTATTTCAAATAAGTCCGCACGTCTCTTCAGTCACGCAAGCTTAGTCTACGACACGTACCTTTGGATGCCAAGACCCCTACTGCTGGTCGGCAAACAATCAACGAGCACAGGCTCGGGCATAAAAAAGAAAAGAAAAGAAATTATTTTCATTCTTTTATTTTTGTTTGTTTGTTTTTTCCATTCACTCTTTTTAATATTTTTTAGGAAATCCCTCGTATGTAGATCTATCGACTCAAAACGCAACCAGACGATTCATTGTAAATCTTTCTCGATCGATATCGAACCCCAATTCAGCGATTCATCTATCTTGTACATTAAATATGGATTTCATGAAGGTGATCGATCAAACTGTTCGTGAGATGTAAGCTCTAATTCCATTTTCCCCAAATTATATCTGTAATTATTTTTTTCATATATTATTTAATAAAAGCTCATTTGATTTGATTCTCTTTAATTGCAGAAAGAGAGAAGTGAATTTGAAAGTATTAAAGGTTCCAGAGATTGAACAGAAGGTAATACCAACAAAGGTTTTACTTTAATTATGCATTTTTTTAGAAAATTTGGCAATTAGGTTTTTAGATATTAAGATTTAGGGTTTTTAGATGTTAAGATTTAGGATAGCTAACAAAATGTAACTATTTTTTTTTAACTTTGAGATTAACATAAATCTGATCATTGTGAGGATAATAACTGTGATTGGGTTGAACTTAATGACACATACTGCAACCGAACCCGTAAAAGTTTTTGGCATTTGAAAAGGTATTAGGTTTATCTGTTAGGAATCAAAGTGTGGCCCTGTGACTCAAATTCAGAATGGAAGACACCCTTTACTTTTTTTTTTTTGAATTTTGAGTTTGATTTCACAAATGAAGTTTGTATAAGTGAAAATGCACCGCCGGTTTCGGAAAGGAAGTGGTAAGGTTAAGTTAAAATGCATTTTATTAGATGCTTGGTTTTAAAAAGCGCGCCTAGGCTCATCAAGGTTCAGGGTCCCTCGCTTTTTTGCTTAGCGCCTAGAGTAAACCCAAGAAGCGGTGCAATTTATGGATGAATTTATGAGGATTGAAGAGTGACTTATTCTGTTAGGAAAATGCCTTACATACGATGGCCGTTACTTTGACAATAACAAATTTTTATTTATGAATGTGTCAAATGAGCATGATTTATCATCATAATAGACTGATACAGTTTGATGCAAAGCCTTGGATTAACAGGCCAAGTTAATTCAAAATACATTTTTGGTGTTGTCCTGGATTTAAGTTCATATATTCAAAGTTTGTTGGTAACCAAAAGGTTTTTTATTTATTTTTATTTTATTTTTCTGTTTGCCAAAATTGATAAAAAGATAATATATTGTGATTACTAGTTTGTCTAATGAGCCATTAGTGTGTTCATTTTAGTGCTTTAGGGTATTGTGTGACAGGAGGTTCCCAACTAAACTAAAAGGAAAATTTTATAGGGTTGTGGTTAGACCTGCTATGTGCTATGTTATATGGGACAGAATGTTGGGCCATCAAGAAGACACAAGCACGCAATATGGAAGTAGCAGAAATGGCGAGGTTGAGGTGGATGTGTTGGCACACAAGGTTAGACTAGACCGGGTAAAAAATGAGGTTTTTAGGGAAAGATTTGGGGCTTGTTTGGTATGGGGTAATGGAATGGACGGGGGAATGGAATGGATGAAGGAATGAAATGGATTATTATCATTCCATGATCGTGTTTGGTTACCATGTGGGAATGGATTGAATCATTACTTTGTGTTGTTTGGTAGGCATTGATAGCTGAAAGATAAAAGGGTACATGCACTAATCGGTCTTTGTCCGATTACCGAGTGTTATGTGCCTTATGTCCAAGGCTTGATGCAAAACTACTATTGAGCCGGGGGTCTCACTGGAAGCAACCTCTCTATTCCTACGGGTAGAGGTAAGGCTGTCTACATCTTACCCTCCTCAGACCCTACCTTTGCTTTGCTATTGGTGGGATTTACCGAGTATGATGATGATGATGTGTTGTTTGGTAGGCAGAAAAAGATGAAGGAATAAAATCGGCGGTGGATGGTGGCGGCGGTGGTTGTGGCGGGTGGCGGTGACTGGTGTCGGCGGCGGTGGCGGGGGTGGCGACGGTGGTGGTGGCGATGGTTTGTTTCTGAAGCCATGATTGATGTGGAGGGAAATTTGCAAGATTGATTATTGACCTAGGCTCTAAAAGTGTTGTTTTTAGATGTTAAGTGAAGATTTCTTCATTGAATTAGCTGAAAATAGAAATAAGTACATGTAATTTTCTGTCGTGTTATTTTGCATTATAAACTCTAGGTCTCTAGTCAGTCGCTTTCGCTTGCTTGCTTGCTTGCATAAGCTTATGGTTTCAAAGCATGATGGAATTGATTTGTCCACTTTGAAGCTTTCTTAGCCAAGTTCCACAATTAATTATGGTTAGCTAGCTGTTGTCGCGCTGTTCATTTGTTTAACTTTGGTAATTTTGGCACAGGTATTAGATGCAACTGATGACGAACCTTGGGGTCCACATGGTACTGCATTAGCAGAAATTGCACAGGCAACTAAAAAATTGTAAACATCTATTTCATTCATGCATAAAAATTTCCGACAATATCTTACTAAATTATATTATTTTTCGTTCAATGTCATGGATTCCAGCTCTGAATGTCGGATGGTTATGAACGTCTTGTGGACAAGATTAACTGAAACCGACCGTAATTGGCGCCTTGTGTACAAGGTACCACCTTTGTCAACTAATTACATAAAACTTCTTGTTCTCTTTCCAGTTAAATTGAAATTACTCTCTGTTCAAATAAAAACTTTATATTATATGAAAATGATTATTTAATATTTTTCTGAGTCCCTTTAGTTCTGAGACATCTGTTTCAGGCATTAGCTGTAATAGAGTATTTGGTGGCAAATGGGTCTGAACGGGCAGTTGACGACATTATAGAACATACTTTCCAGATCTCTGTATGTCTTTTTTTCAGTTTTAGAATCTTTCTTTTCGTCATTTTTAAAAGAAAATATTTTTTGTTATTAGTGACTGACTTATCTTTTCGTCATCTTGTAACTCACAAAGTCGCTCTCCTCTTTCGAATATATTGAACCAAATGGAAAAGACAGTGGAATCAACGTGAGAAAAAAAGTTGAAAACATAGTATCGTTGCTGAACGACAAAGATAAGATACAAGCGGCTAGAAACAAAGCCATTGCAAATCGAGATAAGTAAGCAACATGCCCTACAAAATGAATAAAATTTACTATTTTCGTTCACGTTACTTTTTACTACAATTAGGTGATGAAACAATTCCATTTTAATTATTAGGTACGTTGGATTATCATCAACTGGAATTACATTTAGATCTGGCTCAGCACCATCACTGAGCAGCAGAAGTAATCAATATGACGGGTTTGGTAGTTCGAGAGATGGTGAAACGTTTAGAGATCAATCAAACGAAGATAGGTTTGAACCAGGTAAATATAAGCCACGCAAAGAGGTTGGCAGCGGGAGCTCCAAAAAAGGGTCTTCTCGTTATGGAAGGTTTGATCTTTTTACTTGCATCAGTGCATCACAAGTTATGTAATTTGCAGAATTTTCATTTGCTACGGTATTTGAGTTTCCTTAATACATAAGTAAAAGATACTAGACAAGTGATACTTGATGCTTTTGACTTTAACCGAGTCTGTGACTGTAAAACATTCAATATAAAATGTTAATGAGTTACAACAAAAGGACACCTCCTGTATAGAATCTGAAACATAAAGGACATCCGCTGTAATTTCATTAGTTAAAGGACAACGCCTGAAATTTGGTTGAAACTTAAAGGATGTAAAATGCAATTCACTCAAGATATTAAGTGAAAATGACCATTGTGCCCTCACATGAGTGGCACGTCTTAAGAGTTAACAGAAAAAATTAACCAAGTTATGGTTAAAGGACACCGCTTGATGAGAAACAATAACATAATGGACATCCAGGGTAATTCCGTTAGTTAAAGGACAACATCTCAATTAAGCTCAAACTTAAAGGACGTAAATTACAATTTACTCTAAAAACAATTGTAACATTATGATAAGAAAATACTCTTTTTTTATCTTTTATACTCTTGTAAGTTGTCTTTTTTGGTAAACTTTGAGGATGTCTCTTGTTAAACTCTCAGTTTAGTATATAGATTATTCTCAACTTTGATTATGTTATTGAACTTATTGCTTTGTAATTTTAATCTTTCAATCTTTCTTGTTAATAATACTGTAATGGCCACAGCTCCATTCAAGACTCATCAGCTACTAATGCGTCAAAACCATCAACAAAGAATGCTGCTGATAAATATTCCTCAATTCCCCCACAAACGTCGAGTGCACCTACAAACAATAATGATGATGATGATTTTGATGATTTCGATCCTCGAGGAACATCAACTACAAGTAAATCTTTTTACTATGGTGTTTGGACAAAGTTTTATACTGTTATTCATAATCATAGCCATTTATTGAGTACATTGCTTGGATGTTTGGCAGAGGCGGTCAGTGGAAGCTCTCCACACGTGGATTTGTTTGAACAGAGTTTAATCGGTGACCTTTTGGATGCACCGACATCTGTCCCTAAACAGAATTTCAATGGAAATAGCAAGTCAGAAGAAGTTGATTTGTTTGCCGATGCTGCTTTTGTATCAGCACCAACAAATGTAAACTCGGTTCTTATACAGGTTATATTCTTAAAGTTACCCCCATTCTAGATTCCGTTAAAATTAATGTTCTTTAGTTTTTGGCATTATTTGCAGCCTAAAATTGATCTTTTTGTGTCTCCACCTGCAAGTTCTGCAGCTCCTCCGGTTGTTGACTTTTTTGCATCTCCACCTGCAAGCTCTGCGATTTCTCCCGCTGTTGACTTTTTTGCGGCTCCTGTACAAGTGGGACCTGAGGTCAAACCAGTAGAATCTAAAACAATGTCAGCCCAAGCTGACCCATTTGCTGCAGTTCCAATGAACAATTTTGATAATTCCGACTTTTTTGGTTCGTTCTCTTCTCATACTGGTTTGGAATCCACAGAGCCCACACAGGTCTTCATGGATAGTGGCAACCCGAACAACCAAAACCATAAAACTTCAGCTGCATCCACACATTCGTTAAAGAAAGACGGATTTCAAGTCAAATCTGGTGTTTGGGCCGATTCTTTGAGCCGTGGGCTAATTGATCTTAATATATCTGGACGTAAGTGTGCCACTACTACCAAAATATGAATTACTTTTGTTATTTGACCCGTACATAATCGACCCATTTTATGATATTCGTGCAGCCAAGAAGGTAGACCTGACTGATGTGGGCATTGTTGGCGGTTTGTCTGTTGGGGTCAAAGAGAAGGATAAGGGACTTCCAAATTCTTTGTACGTGGGTCAAGCTATGGGCACTGGATCTGGGCTCGGTAAGTCCACTGGTTTCACTACTTCGGCAACAACGGATATGGATGATTTCTTTTCTAGCCTTAGCAGGCCACAAAATCAATATGGTTCGTTCCAAAAGTGAAACCTTCTTTTATTGGTTTCACAAAGTTTATACAGTTACATGTAAAATATTTTGTTCAAGTGTGAGATCGTTTGGTGTGTCGATAACATTGAAGCAATTTATGAGATTTTTTTTGAGTGTTTTACACTGGTGATGCTTCATGCATATGATGAATCACCACGCTTGTACTTGTCGGTGCTACAAACAATTTTACTCCTGGATTTGTACCTTACTTCCTGGCAATATAGTGTGTATGGATTTATTTCAAATATCCCGCTGGGTCCAGGCTTTTGTATCATGTTTCTGTAGCATAATTGATTAATGTGATAAATGAAACTGTGTATTGCGGAAGTATGATAAAGATGGTATAACTGACAAGTTAGTTGGGTTCGGTCACACGCTAAAATTGGTTTGGGTTAAAATGAGTGTCTTGTGGGCGCGATCAGGGTGAGAGAAACTGAAATAACCGATTGAAGTTAACTGAACAAAACCCATAACTTTCGGTATTAACTTTTGGTATTCCTTAAATTGGTTTTAGCTGGCATGCAAAGACTGACCAGAATGCCTCAGTGTTACTGTATGTCTTGGGATGTACAAGGATTTAGAGTTGCACCAAAGGAGCTTGAATTGCATTCATGGGGTCCTCTTCATTTAGATGCTTTTCATGTATTAACATGTGTTTTGCTAATTCTGTGAATGTAATGATGATTTGACAGTTGTAAATTCAACTTATTTTGCGCCTTTACCTTAAATCATTCTGAGGTTTCATATTATCACAGATGTCAAGCATCTGCAAGAAAGCGTAAACTAGAATGGTGGTTTTGAATATTAAGAAACTGGTTATTTTGAAAAAAAACGTGATATTTTTTTCTTTCTTTCAAATCTGGGTTTAGTCGCTACCTAAACTCCCAAGGCAAGAATTTGAAAATAACCCATTTTTAGAAGAAATCATTCAACTATACACGAATAAGTTTAAGAACTTAACCCCGCAACTAATGAAAGTCCGTGATGGTAGTTCGGATTTTGCCTGATAACAAAATATGAAAAACAATAAAATACATTATAGACATTGTATAGTATGACATGTGCGTACAACGTATGTGTAGGATGCGTCTCAGATTGCTCTTGCGTATCTACAGGTTTGCATAACCCAGATGCATACAAAATTGCTAACCATCTCTTTCTGTATAGCTTCCTTTCGTTCTCTTGTTAAACAACTGTGTTACCATACACTCATAAATCGGGAATCACTTGCAATCATCAGGCTTAACAGTCATATGCAAACGCGAACCCTCGGGTAGTCCCAATGGTGCACCTTCACATGAACAGTTATCCACCTCAAATAACTCCCACTCTTTAATACAACATCTATCCAAAGCCGAATATAATCTATCCTTTTGCATTTCATTCGGGTACTCCCCGTCTCGACTCACCAAAACTGCACCCGTGTACGACTGGCCCGCAACACGAGCCGCGCCACTATAATGAAACAAACCCCAACTAAAATCTTCACTAACATCCACAATAGTCCAGTACTCATTCGACACAACCCCGTTGTCCAAAACACTAAAGTAAAACGTACCCGCTACTTTCCCTCTTTTAACCCTGTACTTTCTTCTTCTCCAAACAAGCTTACCATCCAATGTTTTCACTTGAAAAACCGGCTCATACCAAAACGACCCACGGGCCTTTCCCCTATAGAAAAGCTGGTTCTGACACGGGAACTGATCGTACGCAGGGTTTTGGCCCGCAATGACCCGCCAACTCCATTCGAGATTCCCGAGCCAACCAATAAAGAGATCCTCGGCTATCTCATGTGATAATACTTGCCCACGGAAGTTAACCATTGGTGGGACGTACGGTTTTTCAGGGATCTTTGCATCTAAATCAAGACAATTGTGTTTTTGCAAAACACAAAGGGAAAACTCTTCCAGAATCGGGCTTTCATATGACGCAATGCATTGATAGTTGCATACTTGATCAACTGGACTACATTGATTCAAGCATTGAAGAGCTTTTCTACAGTTCGGATCTAGAAGACAGTTCAAAACCTGGCGTCCACAGTTCTTTACCATGCAATTCAAAGTTGAAAAACCTTGAGCTCTTAAATTTTTCAAAACTGGAACTGGTTTTATGTAAGCATTGATTATGATTAATAAACAAAACCTTATATCATCAGAATTATTTCTGACCCATGCTTCGGATATGGTTTCTGCTAGCTCTTTTGTCTCCTTTGTTTTCTTGTCAAATTTGCTGAATATGCTACTCTTTTGTTCTACTTGAACGAATGATCCTCCTAACTTATTTTCTAACGCTGGTGATGAATCAAAGCAGATTATATTTGGGATGTTTTGATTGTAATGTTGTATATATTCCACTGCTTCTTGTTTTGTTACTGAAACAATTAGCAAAATGTTTGCAGTCGATAATAGCTTTTGAAGATTTTGAACGTTTGGATTCGATTTGGAGATGTTGTCTGTGAATACCAGCATCTCGTATTTGTCATCAATCCATTTCAACCTTTCTGCCTGAAATCAAAACTTATTATTAGAGTGTTGACTGGTTGACTTTTAGTTAGTTCATCTTCTGTTAAGATAACTTAACACTTTTGGTGTTAGTGATGTGCTTGTATCATCAGAAACATAATGAAAGCTCTCTCTCTCATACTTTCTCTCACTAAAGCATGCCCACAACCTGTTTTACTAATAGTGACCAAATTACAAAGGTGTTAATTCCATATTTGACCAGTGCTTGCATTGATTCACATTACAAGAAATTTCGCTCGATAAGTTAAACAAGCGAACATGACAGAGGCTGCTTTCGTTTGTTTATGCCCGTGAACGTTGGTAATGTGTTCATTTATGTTCATTTGGGTTCATTCATTTAAAGGTTTTTTTATGTTATATCTTTATTTTATTGGTTTCAGTTTTTAAAAAAATTGAAACCATAGTAATACTATACGCCTCCGCCAACATCCCTCATTTGACCATTTCAATTCCGGCTTGACAAACTTCTTAATTTTTGTGTCAATCATGTTTATTATACTTATGTCAACTATGTTTGGATAGTTATGCTAAGTACTTATTTTTGGTGCATTCTTCGTAATCTTTCTAATGAAAAAATGCAGATTTTATTTTAAAATGTATATATAATGTTCATTTTTGTTCAATTATGTTCACGAACATCTGTTTGTGTTCATTTGCGTTCGTTTACGTTCAGTAAGTGTTCATGAACATGTTCGTTTCCTTAACGAACGAACACAAACAAGAAATCTCGTTCGGTAAGCGTTCGACAACCGTTTATGAACATGTTCATTCGTTTACAGCCCTATGTGAGACATAATATCAAATTATCAATGCATTTCTATGCAGTTAATGCGGTAAAATAGCGGATAGCGGTCAAGGTCCGCTATATGATATATAGTTTATAGCGGTGATATAGCGGTAATTTTTATACCATGCATAATTTATGTATTTTATATATATATATAAATATATCTCTGAAAAAATATATATAAATTCACAAGTATGAGGACTAAATAGAAACTAATGAAGATGGAGGGGGTTATATGTTAAAATACCCAAACTTAAATAACCCTAAACATCCTCACTTTCATCATACGCCGTTTTCCCACTCCCCATCTCTTCTTCACTGCTGCAAGAGGAACGGTCGCATTCACACTGTTCCCAGATACACATTCTTTAGACGATGATGATGATGGATGCTCTGTTCCGGTTACAGCCGGGAAGGTAAGGTTCGATCAGCATGTAAGGTTCGATTCAGCAACTTCGATTAGCCACCGTTTCTTCTCTATTATTACCTAGCAACTAAGGACCAAGCAGTACACTCTTTGACTTGGGTTTTTAATGAGTTGAAGCTATAACCGCTATATAGGTTTCCAAATAGTGGCCAAATAGCGGTATTTAGCGCCGCTAATAGCGGAGCCGCTAATAGCGGAACCGCTATAGGCCACCGCTATTTGGACCGCTACACACCCTGAGGTCCGCTAACCGCTATAGCACCGCTATTGACTGCTTATTCAACCTTTCTGCCTGGAATCAAACCTAATTATCATAAAGTGTTGACTAGTTGACTTTTAGTTGATTTATTTTCTGTTACAGATCACTGTTAATGTTAGTTATTATGTGCTTGTTTCATCAAAAACATAATGAAAGCTTCCTCTCTCTCTCTCTCTCTCATACTTTCTCTCACTAAAACATACCTGCAATCTATTTACCAACAGTCATCAAATCACAAATGTGTGATTCTTAACCAGATCTTGCAAATTGATTCACATTACTAGTCTCACCTACCTAATTATTAAACTTTCAACCTGACATCACAAAACAAAAAAGCCCTAGCACACTCAAAACGAATAATCAGCATAATATTATCAGTTAACTTACAGTGTGAGACATAACATCAATCCAGGAAGCAGATTTGAGAGGACTAACAGCACCTTCTCCAACAACGGCAACAATTCTCACATCATTACGGAAACTACGAGGCTCCGTTGAACACGAATCTGAATCTGATGAAACGCCGTCGTTAGTCTGTAAAACTGAGGATACGGTCCGTAATTTAGGTACGGTGAATTTGTGGCGGAGATAGGGAGGTGACGTGGAGGTCCGGCGGAGGTGGACGGAGGACGACGGGCGGTTACGGTTGGGAAGAAGATGAAGAGTAAACGGTGATAAAGTTGAGAAGGTCATGAGGAATGAATGAATTGTGTGAAGACACGAAGCTGTAGCATTGGAAAAGGTGGGAACCCGAATAAGACCCGGTTTTAACTGGACCCGAACCCGGAATCGCATCAGCAGAAATTCAAGATATTTAATTTAGCCCATTTCAAACTCATTAACATATTTAGCCCATTTCAAACGGAAGAAAACGAACCGATGAGCACGCGTCTTGTTTTTTCAGTTTGAAATCGAAACAAAATAAAAAAATTTATTGGACATGTAATAAGCTAGTTGGTGAGATAGCTCCTTTCTCTCCCGTAAAATCATGAGGTTTACACGAGACGAAGTACTTATACGTACACCCTTCCTCAAAATTTTGAGGTTTCTTCCTAGTGACACGGTCCTACTTACTAGTCTTACTCCTACTTGAGGATTTGTAAGAACTAATAGATCAATGAGATATATTTGCTTAATTGCTTAAGGGCTCTTATTTATAATTGGCTATATAATTTGCCATAGCCCTACAGACTTTGTTTTAGCTTCTCTAGCATTTATAAGTCATCAAGACAACTTTAATTATTCTGGTGTGAGGAAAAAAAATTTCCACTATCATCACCGACTCAACCACTATCATGGTGGGAGTATGTGCTTTTGTCATAGTCTCTATTTTAACATAATCAATCTGCTAGTCTTACTCTCATTGGAGGATCAATAAGTACTAGTGTACCTGTAAGAAGTTGAGTTATAGGCGGATATTGAAATTTGTCTTGATGGCACGGGCCCTTTAAAATTGGCCATAAAATTAGCCATGGTCTTATTGATCTTAGTGGCTATTAAGGCTTGGAGATATCTCCTCCATCTTCATGGTTGAGCGCTTCATAGCCACCACCACCGTTGCCATTATTCTGGATAGCCATTTTCTTTTAATATTATAAGCCATCAAGAAGATTTATAGATTTAGGGGTGGATCAATTAAAATTTTGATCTTATTCTAATAATACTTATTAATAATTGAAACTTATCTCTATGGCATAAAAACCAAATTTTTTCATTAAATAAAAGAAAGTACAGTACTATGTTCAAATTGAACTTTTAGAAAATAAACAAAATACAATAACATAAGGCCTGGTCTATTCGCACACGGCCTTTGTCTTTTTGCACCCTCAAAGCGCCCCGCTTTGGCCATAGCGGGGCGCTTTGACCAAAGTCAACAGACAAGGACTGATGCACACTCGAAGCGCCCCGCCTTGGCCATAGTGACTTTGTCAGTCCTTGTCTGTTGACTTTGGTCAAAGCGCCCCGCTATGGCCAAAGCGGGGCGCTTTGAGGGTGCAAAAAGACAAAAAGCATTGGCTGGAATTTGTGTTGTTTTTTTTTTTAAATAGGTGAGATGTGGGTTAGTTTGGTAGTGTTTTTTGGAGGAAAAAATTGTATTTGAGTTTTATAATGGGTGGCCTTTATAATACGTTGTTTTATAATTACGTTTTTTACGTCATTATTTTTATAGAACGTATATAATATAAGTGCGTCTTTATAAACTGTTAACCTAGTTTATTTTGTTAAATTAAACGAACACGTTAAATAAATTGTACAGAAAACCATAAGAATTAAACGTAAACAATCCAAAACCAACGTGATGTAAATAGAAGATTAACTGCAATATATATATATATATATATATATATATATATATATATATATATATATATATATATATATATATCAGTTTGTACATACAAAACAAAAAGGTACAACTGACTGCATAATACATAACAAAACACTATACAAACAAACTAAGATACTAATCCTCGTGCGGTGGGGACGGTGGGAGGGGAAGTGGAGGCAACCCAGCGTGCTCTCGTAGAGAAACGAGCGTCTCGATGATCCAGTCCTGGCGTGCGGCCTGGCGTCTGAGGCGCCGGTCGAAGTCCCGAGCCACCTCACGCGCTACCGGAGGCAGGTCAGCGTAAACGTGCTGCGGGTACTGTGGCGGCTCAGGAGCTGGCTGAACTGGTGGTACCGGGATCTCCTCGATATGCTCCTCCTGAGCCGGATCCTCTAATACAGGCTGAGCCTGAGGCTGAGCCTGAGCCTCAGCCTGAGGCTGGCCCGGGAACTCATCGAGTCCCAGAGCCTATAGCTGAGCCTGCCGAGCGGCCGCCTGAACATCAGGAGGGGCCAACACTCCAGCCCTCACCTCAATAACAACCGGGATGACCTCCGGCACCGGCTCCGGCTGCCAAATCAGCCCGTTTCCGCCCCTAAACCTCAGACCAACATCAAAGCGACGGGTGATCTGCATGCTAGAAACTGACGCGCGGCCCAACCTGGTAGACGGGACCGGATCGGACAGCACCGGATCTCCCTCGGGCACGATCCCGAGCGAGCGTGCGATGGCGGTGATGAATGAGCCAGTGTGCACCCACCCGCGGAGCTGCCGGTGGTATGCTGTGGCAAAGTAATCTGCCAGGCAGGCTGCTAGATCGCAGGGCTGGCGGCGCAGTAGGCAGTATAGAAAGAAAAGGTCACTGAGGTTGACCTTCTCCCTGCTGGCACCCCGCGGCACGATAGTTGCCGCGATAACATGCTGCAGGTATCGGAACAAGGGGTCTCTAATGGTGGTGGCCTTTTGCCAGGATCTCCCAAAGGGAACCCTGGAAATGGACCTCCAGAAACTGATAAGCGTCTGCCTGTCCATCATCGTAACCGCCTGCGTATATAAATCAGTATCAAGCTCGGCCTCTGTGTACAAACCTGTATAAACAAATAATATTAAATAAACAAATAACATTAAATAAACAAATAACATTAAATAAACAAATAATAATAATAAACAAATAATATTAAATAAACAAATAACATTAAATAAACAAATAACATTAAATAAACAAATGATATTAAATATAAAATAATAAATAATGTTATTTAAACAAACCTGTATGGACAACAAACTGCCGCACACTCATCTGAAACTCCTGACCGGCGAGACGGAATGTAACCTCGTGGACTGGAAAATCCGGGTCCTCCACGTAATCCGCCGGATGCGGCGCGTATGTAAACGTGGAAAGAAACTCCCACGTAAGCTCAGGGTACAAGTCCTCCATCGCTAACTCAAATAGGCGCGACCAAGGAGTATCTAGTCCAACTATCTCACGCGCCCGCGCGGCCTCTCCCACGGTCTCCACCAGGCCCCAGTCTATCCCTACATGCTCCCCAATGGGGATGGCGCGCAACCTCGCGCATCTCCCCCTCGCCCGTGACCCCGGCGGAAACTGCAGGTACGGACATGTCGGCTCTTCCTGCTCTCCCTCATCTCCCACCTCTCCCTCAGCCTCCATATGCTCAATCTCGTCATCGGAGGAATCCATCCCTGCACGTTGAAATAAACAAATAATATTAAATATAAATAATAAACAAATAATATTATTTATAAAATTTTAAATAATAAACAAATAATATTATTTATAAAATTTTAAATAATAAACAAATAATATTAAATATAAAATAATAAACAAATAATATTATTTATAAAATATAAATAATAAACAAATAATATTAAACAAATAATATTTAAAAATAAATAAACATGAACCAAGGCGCCGCGCTTTGGCCTCGGCGCGGCGCTTTGGTTCTTCGTGATGAAGAACAGCCCAGCAGATCGATCCCCACGCCCAAATCAAACAAATATCGAACAAACTGAAACACATAACTTGAACCAAAACAAGAAATGAAGTCCGATCGTACCTTTTAGCGGTTGAAAGCGTGAAAACGTTGATGATCCGGCTCAAGTGTGTGTAAATCGCACCTTGTGTGTGTGTTTGTGTGTTGGGTTTGAAATGGGGGAGAAGGCCGCCCCGCTTCAGCTAAAGCGAGGGATCGAAGCGCCCCGCTATGGCCATAGCGCGGCGCTTTGATGTCAAAGCGGGTCGCTTAGGTCAAAGCGGGGCGTTTAAGGCCTTTTTTATTTTTTTTTAAATTGTTTTTAATTCACAAACGCGTCGATAATAGTCTAAATTTTACGTTTTTTCCATTATACATCATTTTTTATTATATATGGACTATACTGCAAGTTCCGGATCAAATCGGTTACGTGTGATGTCTTATTCCGTTATATCGTATCATTTTGGTTTGAAAGCACAAGTACTCCTGTGAGAGGTGTTATGTGTATCAGCCGCCTACCGTACATGAACATGACGTATTTTTTCATTAATTGTAGTATTATGATGTATATTGTCATTTTGGGTCGTACAAGTGCGTATTGAATCTGATTGGGTCGTGTCGGTGACATTCGGTTATTATTAAACACATTTAACCTACATCGTGAACATGGGGTTACATTAAGGTCAGGGGCACGATACGTAAGCATTTCGTACGTGTTGATCTGATCCCTGTATAATGTATGCCAGGCTGCTGCGCGCTCTGTTCTGTGTGCTGTCCAGAGTGGGTTTGGGGGAGGCATTGGATAACAACCTCCAAGCTCTACATGTATGAAATGCCCATGGTCGACGAACACAACCGCAACCACCAGGTGAGGTTCCTCAGCTTCGTTTGGCCCGCCCAGCAGAGGGAAAATTGTACAGCTCCCACGCATGTCGAAGGTGTGAACAATCACACCGTATCGTTGGGCAATAAGAAACCCCGTCTCAGGCATCGTCATGTAATTTTCGATATCTGCTCGTCCCACCCCCTTGAAATTGATCCGTCTTTTCCAAACGACAGGCACATGGCAAACCACAGCTGGTAAAAAGTTGGCAACCACAGCTTGCACCGTAGGCTCTTAACCCGTCTTCCTTACGTTTTAGTTCCCTACTCAAAAGCTCAATCGCATATATTGAAACCTTTCTGAGAATATATGCAAGCATGGGCTGCTTCTTGTGGTGCGTCATCACTTTTCGGAGGCTTGTTTCAAAGCTACTACTAATCTCGGTGTATTGTCTATCAACAACATGATCAACATACAGTACAAGTTTATCCAGTGTGTTGCGATGACTTGGAAAGTGACTTTTTAGTGTTGCATGCATGCCCTCAACCCTGTTGGTCGTAGTTTGGTGAAAGTTGATAGTTTTGTTAATCCAGCATGATACAAACTTTTCACGGTACGGATCCAACCAGGATTTCTTCATATAATCAAAAACCTCTAAAATTTAAAAAAAACGTAAATAGTCAGTTTTTGTTATTATATAAAATTTGAACATAATTATGTAAGAAATACCTACGTTCACGGTCATCTTCTTTCAGCTGTGCTTCAAGGTTTTCCAAGTTATACCTGTATATTTCCTCGGTCGTAGACTCGCACAATAACCAAAAACTACGTACGAATTCTTTCCAATCCTTGTCAGAGAATTTCTTCTTGCTGTTCTTATTAATATTTTGTTGAATATGGAACCGACAAAGATACTTATGCGCTTTTGGAAAAACTTGTTCACACGCGTTCATTAGCGCAAAATCCCTGTCTGTTAAAATCATGCGCGGTTCCATACATCCTACCAGCATAGACTTGATCCTCTGCAACACCCATAGGTAGTTCTCTGACTTCTCAGCGGAAATTACCGCACAAGCAGCCGTAAACGATTTGTTTGTCGACGTCATGCCTACGACCTGAACAAATGGCAGGTTGTACATGTTCGTTTTGTAGGTGGCGTCAATCATTAGCACATGCGGGAAGGCACACCACATATTGAATGATCTTTCGTGAACAAAGAAGACATCTTCAACTTCGTTTGATATCTCATTCGTGCGCATGTAATAAGTGTAATTTTTTTCGAGAAGAATGCTTTCAAGTTTTTGCATCGGAGACTTACCGACATTTTTTTCGGTGTTGATCTTCTGAACAGCGTTGTGTATATCTTTCGGAATAAGCTTTCTAGCCGGATTGTTTTTTGTCAGCGTTCGCCAGATACTTTGGTTGGGAATGTCTTGCTCTGCCAGCTCCTTAACTAGTTTTGTATCCTCCGAAGAAAGCCTTCTCGCATACGCGTGACCCTCTAAGTTTTCAATAGGAGTGTGGTTATGCTTCGCCTTCGTCACCTCGATCCTCCAAACACTTCCGGATGATTCCGAAAACCCGATCATCTCAAACGGGCAGCCTATTTTCTTGCTACCCGTTTTCCTCTGTGTAGCTATACTCTTATGCTCCCCACCAAAAGTACATTGAAACCAAATCTTGTAATTCTCTCCTCTTTTATTCGACCTCTTAGTCACAATGAGGTAACCGTTGTCTTTTGCCGTGTCTTGTACCCAACGCACCAACTCTTTACGTGACGAAAAGGTCTGCGTCGTATCAAACGAAAACGTTACCGGGTAACAGCCTTCCTCGTCAACAGACACATCCCCCGGCTCACCATCGTCACCGAGGTCCGAATATACTTGATGTTCAAAGTTGTGCTCGCCACCGTAACCGAAATTCGAATAACCTTGTAAGCTCTGTTGACAACCGTAACTGTCGTTTGGACCACACTCCTGCTGTACAAAGCTGTACTCGCCACCGTAACCGAAATTCGAATAACCTTGTTGTGCGTAAGGGTCCTCCACAGGGGTATTCAAATCCAGCGTCACCGTGTTATCACGATAACGAATGCCAGATACAACCTCTGCCTCCCTCAAGTTGGACGAGACCGGTTTCTCATACGAGTCAGAAATAGCGGTCCCCTCGTAAGAATCAGGAACAACTGTCTCGTCAGAATATTGACCGAAAATATAGTTGTTTAACCACGACATCGTTTTTTGTAAACAACAAAAACAAAACACTCGAATACACACGTATGTTTGTAAACAACGTGAAGAAGAAGAAGACCGAGCTGCTGAAGAAGAACCTCAATCAGTAGTTTGCTTTTAAAAGTGAAAAGTTGGATCGAAGCGCCGCGCTATGGCCAAAGCGCGGCGCTTAGGGTTAACGACAAAACATGTCAATTAGCTTTATGTCTGTCAAACAGTAGGGAATGTCTCAAACGTCAATCGAAGCACTTTTGTCGATCATAGCGCCGCGCTTTGGCCATAGCGCGGCGCTTTGAGGTGTGAAAATAATTTTGGCCGTGTGTTAATAGCATGACCCTAACATAATTTCAAACTAAGGTCTTCATTCGTCCTTCTTGTTTTTCACCAGCCTCGTCAATTTTCAGAACATCTTCGTTCACTGTGCTCTACCTGGCGTTGGTGGTTGGGGCTGAGGGTTTCCCAGATATTGGTAATTGGGTTTTTGGTAGGTGGGTGAAGAATGTGGGGTAGAAACGGTGGAGGATAAAGAACATATCGAGTAATTGCCTCCCAGTAGAGGTCAAAAAGGTTATATAGGAATGTTACTCACATAATCTAATGGGTTAACATATATGGGTTGTTAAACCCAGGTGTAACACCCCTAAAATATTAAATTATATATGTGTGGATACATGTATAATTACTATATTGATAATAAAAATAGTGAAAATAAAACTAGGATATTTAACCTAGTTAAATATCTATGATAAATGATAAAGAACCAAGGGATTTTAACACTATTTATGTGACACCCCAGGAAAACCATGCAACTTAACTAGCTTCCTCAGTAACCACGTGCTAAATTTCGGGACGAAATTTCTTTCAAGTAGGGGATAATGTGACAACTCGTGTTTTAGAACCTCTCTTTGTACTTTGATGTAACGTATGTGGAACGTTATGTGATTATGTGAACTTTGTGATTAATTGAATGTTATGTTATGTGTTTATGTGTAACGAATTGTATTGTATATTAATGAACCGATCGCACAACACAACCCGATTGCACAAGCCTTGTTGGGCCGCACAACATGTACTCGAATCAAAAGGGCAGCCCAAGTTGGGTTCGGCCCACTCCTTCATGCGCATACACACACCCTTAGGGAGTTTTGTTTCTCATTTGTTGCAAAACAAGAACACACACAAACCCTACTCTCTCTTCCTTCTCTCACGAAGCCGACGGCAAACACCCTCATCTCTCGAAGCTTTCTTGCTTGGATCGATTCTATTCTCCTCTCAATTGGTTAGTGTTTATTATCAACTGTATGTTAGATGATGTTATGATCTATATGTATTACATGATGATTTAATGATATCTTGTGATTGAATGTGATATAAACTATTAATGGTTGATGTTCATATAATCGGCTCACATGTATATGATTGGATCATGATACGAATTAGTAATCAAATAATGATAACGATGATTAGAACCGAATGTAAGTGAGTCGGCTGAGATGTGTTTGAACTCGGATGATATGTGATGATCCTAGTGTTAGATCCGATTGAATGTTATGATAGGTTGTGTTCTTGATTCAGATGTTTATTTAGGGTTCATATGAACTTTATGATAAAAACCTTGTTTTGATCGATTAAGGGATTGGTTAGAAATCTTTGATTGTGTTGATTGATAAATGGCAAATTTGGAAACTGTTTGAATGATTGTAACTATTGCATGAATTAAGGAGATTAGTTAACCAGTTGCACAAACCCTCTCGGTCGCACAAGATCAGATCATATCTGGTCGCACAAGACCGAATCACACAAGTGCTGATCGCACAAGCCCTTGAATCGCACAAGGGCTAGTCGCACAAGATCAGGTACAATCACATTAAGCACCGTGTACAATCAGTTTCTGCATGATCGCACAAGACCTGGGCCACACACAAACTATTACACTGTTGGGCCTCAAAGCCCAATCCCAATCGCACAAGGACTGGTCAGTCGCACAAGACCATCCGAACCGCACAAGACTTGTGTTATTTGTTTGGGCTGTTACTTGCTGGACTGCTTATGTTATTGGGCCGGGTATCTTTGGGTTTCAATGGGTGAATCGCACAAGGCTGTTAGACTTGTGATGCGTGCGAAGTGTTACTTATTTTAGGTGTATATTTTAAGCCCTTTTTAACACTTATTTTAGCCAAGTTTTAAATTTATAAAACACGATATTTCACTAACACTAAACACACATATGGGCAAGTGCACCCATCGTTGAGTGTAGTATAGCGTTGGTAAGATACCGAGGTCGTCCAAGGACACAAGAGCTTTTAATACCGGTTTATCCTCAACGTCTAACCAAAATAAAAGTTTAGAAAAATGTTTTAAACTAAGAAAAATAAAACTAACTAAAATGCTGAAAATAAAAATAAAAATAAAACAGATAGACAAGATGAATCACTTGGTTCCGACTCGTATCTAGTATAACCTTTGATTATTTCCGCACTTTTGCACATAATTAAGAGATTATCTTAGTTATTGTAGTAGGCCCCTCTTTTGAAGGTGACGTTACCCTCACCCCAGTAGTTTGAGTCAGCAGGGATACAATCCTAAAAGGGTGGATTATTGGAAGATAATGAATTAAGTTATTAATGCAGTATTGTGGTAGGCCCCGCTTTTGGCGGTGACGTTACCCTCGGCTAAGTAGTCTGAGTCAGCAGGGATACAGTCCTAAATAGCCGGGTTATAGTATTAATAGTAGTTAACTTATGAGGGGATCAAAGAGTTTGGACCCACGCCATCCAATACCGTGAAGTATTGAAGGAGGTCCTACTAAATTTGACCCAGGTCCATTGCAGGACCTCTAAACGCTGAACAATGGCAAGACCTTTACCAAACCGTTCCCTTAACCCCCTACCAGGTAGCCAACATACCTCCATATAGACCGTGGAGATATGAATGGTGAAAATCCTTTATTTTATATAGACAGTAAAATAATGCCAAGACACCACGGACAAACGATAAGGAAAGATCACCTTCAACATAAGTAACTAGTTATTAAAGTCATTAATACAAAACCAAATAAAAAGTGCAAAAGATTAGAAATAAAAAGTATTATACTAGACACTTTGTCTTCACCAAGTGATGTAAGAGACTTAGGCAAACATGGCCTTGATTGTCAAGAACTCTTACGATCAATCTTGGATCCCGAGACGACTCACACACACTCTACGATGGACAATGGATGATGGTGGCGGATGATGGTGTTGTGATGGTGGTGGGTGGTGGATGAAGTGTGAGAGAGGTGGAGTGCCAAGGAATGAGATGAAATGAATCCAAGCACTCCTATTTATAGGCTGAACAGAGAGCTGGGCACGGCCCGTGTCCGCTGGGC
The DNA here is from genome assembly GCA_030545235.1 of Helianthus tuberosus. NCBI lineage: Eukaryota > Viridiplantae > Streptophyta > Magnoliopsida > Asterales > Asteraceae > Helianthus > Helianthus tuberosus. Next base: position 50,796,582 of record CM060366.1, read on the forward strand.
ACGGCCCCGTGCCTGTCTGACATCCTCTCTCCTCATTAATTGTAATTCGCAATTACAATAAATGCGCCTGCTGTACTTTCGACACGGCCCCGTGTCCGTTGAGCACGACCCGTGGTGGGCAATAGAAGCTTCTATGGATTTGTCTTTTCTGCTGCTTCTTGGGCACGGCCCGTGCTGGCTGAGCACGGGGCGTGTTCAGGCTTCTGTCTTCTCCTTTTTGCTTTGGAAGGTGCCGTTGAGGGGTCGGGCAGTCCACTAATGTTCCTTTTCTTGTATTTATGTTGGATTTAGCTGTCTTTTTGCTTCTTTTGCGTTTTTGAGCTCATTTAATCCTGAAAATACAAAAGGAAGACAAAAACACTCTTTTTCCAATATTAGTACTTAAAAAGGGTTAGTTTTATGCCTTATTTGATGTAATTTATATGTTGCATTTTACACACATCAAATACCCCCACACTTGAACTTTTGCTTGTCCTCAAGCAAAACTCTTTAATATGTGGCTTACACTCCCAAATGGAATAGGTAGAAGAGAAGGTTTTGGGCTTGTCATAGAGTGTCGGGATTTCCAAGATCTTTTTGGGGTTTTATTTTTATTTATTTACATTCCTATTCGTAATGATTTATTTAGAACTTTTCATAAAAGGAATTACTTATTTGGGCATAACATGCCTTTTTAAAATTCTATGTATATACAAGTTCACATACCTCACGGGGAAATCACTCACACTCGGCCGAAGGTGTATTTTTAGTGAATCACTCGAGAGCTGCATGGAACTTATTCCTACTATAGGCTTGCCAAGAAATCAATCCTCCTCCTTTTTAACTTTTATACCTTTGTAGATATCAAGAGGACTTTGTGGGTTAAGGGTTAGGCTAGGGTTAAAGGTAGGTGGTTGGGTTAGTGGTTAGTAGAAAAGGGCTAAAAGCGTAACAAGTGTCGGTTTTCGTATTTTTGCAACTTTTTATTTTGATGAAGCTTTTATTCAAACTAAGTTATTTTTTATTAACTTGTTTGTTTATTTTTTTTTTTTTTTTTTTTTTTTTTTTTTTTGCTTCATCATTATCATACTTTTTTTTTTTTACGAAGAACCGCACTTGTTACTAAAATAAAGGGTTAAAAAGAAAAAGGTTTTGGTGGGTAAAAAGGGTTTTTGTTTGGGTGATGAAACGAAAAGGTTTAGGCTCAAAGGGGCTAACTAGGGGGATTTTTGGGTAGGTGGTAAAAGAAAAAGAAAAATAATGGTGTAGAAATAAAAAGGGTTAGTCCTAATGCCTCCATCATTTACTTACTCGGGTTTAAGTTGATAAGGACTGGGAATGCATTGTCATGGCAAGTTCTAGAGTTGTAAGAACCAAGCGGCTATTCACACAAGAAACGAAAAATGAGCATTTAGTCAAATGATATGTAATTGTGTGCTCAATAAAGGCTCAAAACTCACTTTTGTGGGAATGGGTTTTTATGTGATCAAGTATATATAATCAAATTTTAAATAAGTTTGTTATGCCTTTTCATAATTTTCTTATGTTGGTTCTTTTTATCACTACGCTATCGGTTGTAAATTTGTAAAAATATAACCTTTTTGAGAACTTGAATTTCCCGAGTTAAACTTAGACAAGTAAAAAAAATGAAATTTTTGAAAAAAAATTTGGGGTGATTAGCGGTTCCAATAGAGTTTTGTGTAAGGCTTGTATTTAGGACTTGCAAAATTCAAGGTTTTAGCATCCCCCCCACACTTAAATTACACATTGTCCTCAATGTGTCCCAAAAATAAATTTTTAGGTTGATTAGATGTGTAAAATAGTGTTTAAAAAGCAAAAATCTGTGTTACTGGGCACTGAACACGGCCCCGTGTAATCCGGGCACGGCCCCGTGTTCAAGTGCCAGTAACAAAATTGAAATAAGAGAAACAGAAGGCTGGACACGGGGGCGTGTTGGTTGAACACGGCCCGTGCCCATGTACCTGTACTGGGCGTTTTTCTGCAGGTGGTTCAGCACGGGGCCGTGTTGGGTGGACACGGCCCGTGTTGAACCTTCTGGAATGGAGAAAATTGTCGGGTTGCCTCGTTCTTTGTGCCTGGGTTCATTTTTCTCGTTCCCCTTTTCATCCTTTACCACCCTGAGTGTGTTTTATTCATTACAAACCATCCAAACCTTAAAACCATCATTTCATTTCATCATAGAGAGAACTACATAGTACTAAATTAAACTAGATAAAACAACGAAACAACAAACAAAGGAGTCTTGGCCTATACTTTTATTTTAATTAGCAAAATTTCCAAGAAGTAATTATTCTTGGTTAACCAAGGCCTTTTTGAACTCCTTCTTCCGGGTGCGGTCCTCCTCAATTGTCGGCGAGCCATTCTTCCACCTCCCTCGGGAGGAGAAAAGAAGGCTCATTGGCATTAGTTTGAGGAGTTTCAACTTCCACCGGGATCTCTTGTAGGCGTTCCATGGGAGGTTCCGCCGGTAAGTCTTCCCACCCGGTAGGGTTGTTGATTCCGAGTGCTAGGTTCCAATCCTGTTGAGGAAGGACTGGTTCCATTGGAGGTGCTACAAGAATATTTAACCTCTGGTGCAAGAGGTTAATTTCTTGGAAGCTGCTTTCAAGTCCCATCGTAAGATCGTTAATACGGTCGATTAGGACCTCCTCTACTGAAGTCATTTCGTCGAGAGCCTCCCTTAATGCTATTACATAGTGCACAAGTGTAGCTTCAATGGAGGGACTTCTTCCTCTCCGGCTGTTTGACGAATGCACAGAAGATGTTTCGCTGTTTTCACTCGACATCCTACGAAAAATAAACTAAAAATAGCTTATTTAATGAAACAGTGACTGGACACGGCCCCGTGCTCGCTGAGCACGGCCCCGTGTTCATCTTTCTGCAGAATTTTTGATCAAGGAAACTTGGATTCTTAAGTTATTTTCTGAACTTGTGGGGTCTTTTTAGTTACAAATAACTTAAAACAATGTTTCATAACATGTTTTTACCAAGATTCTTTGAACAAAACTCATTTATCCCTACCATGGAGTTGGAGAAACTCCAAACTTTCAATGGTAGCTTTTGGAGAAAGATGAAGAAGAAGGAAATGGCTAAAAGAGGAAAGGACAAGATGGGTTGTTGGAACCTTCTTTTAGACTTACCTAGGATAGTTTGAGAGAAGATTCCTGCAATTTTCTGCCCCAAGTTGGTCCAAATGTGCAGAATTCTTGGCTGCATTTATAGAAAATGACAGCATCCTGGACACGGCCCGTGTTCAGTGGGCACGGCCTCGTGTGCAGGTGAGGTTCTGACACAGTTTGTCCGTATTCTGACGTATTGATCAGAAGGGAATCTTTTGATGGACACGGGGGCGTGTTGGCTGGGCACGGCCCCGTGTCTAGGGACTGTTTTATGAAGTTGTCTAGTTTTTAAGGAACTTGTTGAAATCGGGTGGTTCCTTACTGGTTGGAACAACCCCAAAGTGCCTAAGATACCTTAATTGCCCTAGACTAAGGCGAGAACGCAAGAGGTTGTCGGTGAGGGTAATTCCTATTTTCATTCTAGGTGGACAAGTCCAACCCTTTCCCGGGCTCTCGTTAAAGAAGGTGTATGCCGAATCGCTCAGGTCTATGTATGCACCGAACGAAGTCGATGGGGAGTCCTTCACGGCACAATCGACACAGGGACGACTATCGTCCAAGTCTTTGCTAGGAACGAAGGTATTTTCGGGAGCAACGAGGTTGTCGGAATGCGGTTCCAACGTTTCTTCATGGTTATTGTCTTGGGGAGGATCAATGAAATCCTTCCTAAGCTCGTTTAACCAATTCAGAATTAGTTCTTCTAGTTGAAATAACTCATCAAGGAGCATTTCCCTTAGAATTTCTGGCTGGGCGCATTCGAGGGAGAAATAGTGCTTATTTTTACTTCCGCCCCTCTTAAGGTCATGAGAAGTCGGTGGGTCCATGTAGTGGGGCCTATAATTTAGGAAGTAGCATTTTACTTCTTCATGTTCGCCACCACATAATTGACACCACATACCATAAGAGTGCCGAAAGTAAAAATAATTACTATCACTCATGTTTATGTCAGAAATTACCAACCGCCGGGATCTAACGGTTCTGTTTTCAGTAACTGAAACTTGGGCACGGGGGCGTGTTGAGTGGGCACGGCCCCGTGTTCAGCTTACTGTCTGACGTAAAACAGGATTGCCAGTTCCAATGATTGAGCACGGGGCGTGTTCAGCGGGCACGGCCCGTGCTGAGCTCTGCAGAAGCTGAAAAACTAAGAAAATCCTAAAAAAAAAAAGAAAAAAAAAATGATTAGGCCGTTGATTCCTAACTTTCTTAAAATCCTTGTGTCCCCGGCAGCGGCGCCAAAAACTTGATGCGTGCGAAGTGTTACTTATTTTAGGTGTATATTTTAAGCCCTTTTTAACACTTATTTTAGCCAAGTTTTAAATTTATAAAACACGATATTTCACTAACACTAAACACACATATGGGCAAGTGCACCCATCGTTGAGTGTAGTATAGCGTTGGTAAGATACCGAGGTCGTCCAAGGACACAAGAGCTTTTAATACCGGTTTATCCTCAACGTCTAACCAAAATAAAAGTTTAGAAAAATGTTTTAAACTAAGAAAAATAAAACTAACTAAAATGCTGAAAATAAAAATAAAAATAAAACAGATAGACAAGATGAATCACTTGGTTCCGACTCGTATCTAGTATAACCTTTGATTATTTCCGCACTTTTGCACATAATTAAGAGATTATCTTAGTTATTGTAGTAGGCCCCTCTTTTGAAGGTGACGTTACCCTTACCCCAGTAGTTTGAGTCAGCAGGGATACAATCCTAAAATGGTGGATTATTGGAAGATAATGAATTAAGTTATTAATGCAGTATTGTGGTAGGCCCCGCTTTTGGCGGTGACGTTACCCTCGGCTAAGTAGTCTGAGTCAGCAGGGATACAGTCCTAAATAGCCGGGTTATAGTATTAATAGTAGTTAACTTATGAGGGGATCAAAGAGTTTGGACCCCCGCCATCCAATACCGTGAAGTATTGAAGGAGGTCCTACTAAATTTGACCCAGGTCCATTGCAGGACCTCTAAACGCTGAACAATGGCAAGACCTTTACCAAACCGTTCCCTTAACCCCCTACCAGGTAGCCAACATACCTCCATATAGACCGTGGAGATATGAATGGTGAAAATCCTTTATTTTATATAGACAGTAAAATAATGCCAAGACACCACGGACAAACGATAAGGAAAGATCACCTTCAACATAAGTAACTAGTTATTAAAGTCATTAATACAAAACCAAATAAAAAGTGCAAAAGATTAGAAATAAAAAGTATTATACTAGACACTTTGTCTTCACCAAGTGATGTAAGAGACTTAGGCAAACATGGCCTTGATTGTCAAGAACTCTTACGATCAATCTTGGATCCCGAGACGACTCACACACACTCTACGATGGACAATGGATGATGGTGGCGGATGATGGTGTTGTGATGGTGGTGGGTGGTGGATGAAGTGTGAGAGAGGTGGAGTGCCAAGGAATGAGATGAAATGAATCCAAGCACTCCTATTTATAGGCTGAACAGAGAGCTGGGCACGGCCCGTGTCCGCTGGGCACGGCCCCGTGCCTGTCTGACATCCTCTCTCCTCATTAATTGTAATTCGCAATTACAATAAATGTGCCTGCTGTACTTTCGACACGGCCCCGTGTCCGCTGAGCACGGCCCGTGGTGGGCAATAGAAGCTTCTATGGATTTGTCTTTTCTGCTGCTTCTTGGGCACGGCCCGTGCTGGCTGAGCACGGGGCGTGTTCAGGCTTCTGTCTTCTCCTTTTTGCTTTGGAAGGTGCCGTTGAGGGGTCGGGCAGTCCACTAATGTTCCTTTTCTTGTATTTATGTTGGATTTAGATGTCTTTTTGCTTCTTTTGCGTTTTTGAGCTCATTTAATCCTGAAAATACAAAAGGAAGACAAAAACACTCTTTTTCCAATATTAGTACTTAAAAAGGGTTAGTTTTATGCCTTATTTGATGTAATTTATATGTTGCATTTTACACACATCAAATACCCCCACACTTGAACTTTTGCTTGTCCTCAAGCAAAACTCTTTAATATGTGGCTTACACTCCCAAATGGAATAGGTAGAAGAGAAGGTTTTGGGCTTGTCATAGAGTGTCGGGATTTCCAAGATCTTTTTGGGGTTTTATTTTTATTTATTTACATTCCTATTCGTAATGATTTATTTAGAACTTTTCATAAAAGGAATTACTTATTTGGGCATAACATGCCTTTTTAAAATTCTATTTATATACAAGTTCACATACCTCACGGGGAAATCACTCACACTCGGCCGAAGGTGTATTTTTAGTGAATCACTCGAGAGCTGCATGGAACTTATTCCTACTATAGGCTTGCCAAGAAATCAATCCTCCTCCTTTTTAACTTTTATACCTTTGTAGATATCAAGAGGACTTTGTGGGTTAAGGGTTAGGCTAGGGTTAAAGGTAGGTGGTTGGGTTAGTGGTTAGTAGAAAAGGGCTAAAAGCGTAACAAGTGTCGGTTTTCGTATTTTTGCAACTTTTTATTTTGATGAAGCTTTTATTCAAACTAAGTTATTTTTTATTAACTTGTTTGTTTATTTTTTTTTTTTTACGAAGAACCGCACTTGTTACTAAAATAAAGGGTTAAAAAGAAAAAGGTTTTGGTGGGTAAAAAGGGTTTTTGTTTGGGTGATGAAACGAAAAGGTTTAGGCTCAAAGGGGCTAACTAGGGGGATTTTTTGGTAGGTGGTAAAAGAAAAAGAAAAATAATGGTGTAGAAATAAAAAGGGTTAGTCCTAATGCCTCCATCATTTACTTACTCGGGTTTAAGTTGATAAGGACTGGGAATGCATTGTCATGGCAAGTTCTAGAGTTGTAAGAACCAAGCGGCTATTCACACAAGAAACGAAAAATGAGCATTTAGTCAAATGATATGTAATTGTGTGCTCAATAAAGGCTCAAAACTCACTTTTGTGGGAATGGGTTTTTATGTGATCAAGTATATATAATCAAATTTTAAATAAGTTTGTTATGCCTTTTCATAATTTTCTTATGTTGGTTCTTTTTATCACTACGCTATCGGTTGTAAATTTGTAAAAATATAACCTTTTTGAGAACTTGAATTTCCCGAGTTAAACTTAGACAAGTAAAAAAAATGAAATTTTTGAAAAAAAATTTGGGGTGATTAGCGGTTCCAATAGAGTTTTGTGTAAGGCTTGTATTTAGGACTTGCAAAATTCAAGGTTTTAGCATCCCCCCCACACTTAAATTACACATTGTCCTCAATGTGTCCCAAAAATAAATTTTTAGGTTGATTAGATGTGTAAAATAGTGTTTAAAAATAAAAAATCTGTGTTCACATTGGTTCTCGCGGTTCTCGCAATAAGAGGTGGTTCTCGCATGATCTTCTCCCTATATATATATATATATATGATCCCATTTGGTAATCATTTATTATACATTGGGATAGAATTCTTGTTACCAAATTTACATGTTTGTCAATACATTCGGGGGCCGGAAATCAAATGTCAGTACATGATCAAAATACACACCATTTCATATTATTCATCTGTCAAGTGTATGCCTACACCCCACGCTTATTTATGGCCATTACAATTAATGAGTCGGGACGCCCAGATACGGTACTATTAACCCCCAATTGTTTAATGTTATTCAAGCAAAATGAATTAATTTGGGTTCTTGCATTTCTATGGACACATTTGCCCCTTTTGCAATACCCGTCCAAGTGGCTAGTATCATATCCCAAGTTTTATAATAAAAATAGGCTAAATAGTATTACCTGTGCTAGCTATAAAAATGGGTAAATTACATTTTTCGTCCTTTATGTTTGTATCTGATTGAACTGGATAGGCTTTAACTTCAATAATTACAGTCTCAGTCCTTTATTTGTAAAACTCATTACACTCTTCGTCCTTTAGAACTAAACAGGTTAAAATTTTCAGTTTAGTTTATACATGTAAGGGCAGTTTAGTCTTTTTATTATTTATAGTATTTATTTACTAAGATTAAAATTCAACCAACATTAAAATACAATTTTTTTTAACTTTTTACCTTTCTTTCTCTCTCTTATCACTCTTTCTCAACGTCTGCGAAAAAAAAACCTAATTCTCAAACATAAAGTTCATCATCTACACTCTCAAACATTAGCTATGGTCATAAATTTCATTTTGAAGAACGAAAGCAAAACACGGCTCAGATCCTGCATCTATGGCATATAACCCACCAATTTCCACCACCATCATCACCCTGGTTACAGTAGTGACCAATCGAATTGGAAAAAAAACAAACATATTTTTTATTTATGACATTCCAAACCCACTATTTACAAAACCAAAAATAGCGTGTTTGGAGGTAAAAAGACCCAACAAAAAACTATTTTCTAGGTACAAAGTAGCATGTGTGATGCTCTCACAACAAACCAAAATCACTGAACCCACATTGATGTACCAAGTAGCAATCATCGGAGATCTTCAATTGCGTGTACCATTTGTTGTGCACCAGATGTAAGGAACACACGGAGATGGATCTGAAGTGCAGCAACAGATACAGGTTCAGAGACGGATCTGAAGGAACACACGATAATACGAAACCCATTACAAATACGAAAAAAAGATAAGAAATTTACCTTACACAAACTCCGAATTCGATATCAAGAATGAAGAACAACAAAACCCCAATTCGTTGGTTGAATAGACGAAAAAACGAGGGATTATCTAGGAATTGTCGAACCTAGATTATAGTAGATGTGTAAATTGCAGTGTTCATGATGTTCTTGTAACTGTTTGTTTGAGAGAGACGATGGAGCTAAGTGCTAACTTAAGCCTGGCGTTGGCTGGATTCGATGGTGACAGTGGTGGGGTTTGGTGGAGAGATTTGGTGTTGGTGGTGGAGATTGGTTGAAGAGAGAGAAAGTGAAAGAGGGAGAGGGATACTGGTGAGAGAAGATATAGGGTTTTATATAAAGAAATGAATGAAATTACTAATCTACCCTCACGTGCAATTCACATGTTTAGATTTCACTGAAAATTTTAACCTTGTTAGTGCTAAAGGACGAAAGATGTCCTGAGTTTTCCAAATAAAGAATTGTGATTGTAATTATTGAAGTTAAAGGCTATCTATTGCAATCTGATACAAACATAAAGTACGAAAATTGTAATTTACCCTATAAAAATTGTGTATTTGGTTCTTGTAACACAACCTATTCAAAGTTTATTACTCTAGGTGCAATTATCTGGAGGACTCTATAGTTCGTAATGAATGGAAACATTATCCATTAGAATGTTTACGGATCATTGTAAGTCTTTTGACTTTGACCACTTAATTTAGAATAACGCTTGGTTCCGCTAGATTAAGCGTTGACCGGATATAATGTGGTTTATACCCGTACGAGTGAGGAGTCTCGTGTGATATGGGTTATTTAACCAAACATTATGAATTGGAAAGGTTTTGAAAATATTTGACGTGAAACGACTAGTTTATATGGTTTATGCCATGTTAACTAGTCGTGCGCGTAGATACGGGTTCGGGTGCTCAAATGGGTTTGTGACGAGTCCGACAAGTAAAAATGTATTTTATGATGTTATATATTCTGTTTTAAAGTCATAATACAGGTTTCATAAGCTGAGAATATCATTATTTGATTATTCGCCAAAAGGGCATTTTTAACTTTTTAAAGAGTGAATTGCAAATTTTGTCCTTTATCTTTATACTCAATTTCAGGCACTGTCCTTTGCCTTTAGAATTGATGACTTTTGTACTTTATGTTTCAAAATCTTGCAAGGTTTGTCCTTTAGCCCTAACTGAGTTTGTTTTAACGTTAAATGAGATCATGTGCATATCACATGAGGGTACTTATGTAATTTTGCATATTTAATTAAAAATACGCTAATTAAAAATTAATATATATATATATATATATGTCTCTCTTAAATAACCCAAACCCTAATCATTTGCCACCCCAAATCTGAAGAACAACAACCCCAAACCAAATCATATTTGCCACCCCAAATCTTCATAAGCTTCATCTTCTTCAGCTTTGGTGCAAATCTGATTTGCCACCCATCAAAACCCCATCACCTGTCTATGAAATTGAAGCTAAATTAAAAGCCCTAAATCTAAAATACTAATCTAAGAATCAATCTTTACAGAATTCTGTTAAAACTTTCCTACAACCATCACCTGCTTGATTTTCCCATCATCTTCAACCTCTTTTCAACACTCCCAACAATGTCAACATAACCCACTACACCCTCACTCTACTTCCCCAATGTCGACGAGATCAAAAAGGTCTTCGACCGCTTCGACACCAACGGCAACGGTAAGATCTCCGGTGACGGCGAGTGAGTTGCAGCAGATCTTGACGTGTTTGGGGGAGAGTTGTACGGTGGAGGATTGTGTGAAGATGATTAAGTCAGTGGATTCGGACGGTGATGGGTGTGTTAACTTTGATGAATTTAAGAAGATGATAGCCAGTGGTGGATCTAACGGTGAGGGTGCATCGAATGGTGTAGGCTCTGTTGCAGCCACCTGCACCCACAACCGCACCTCTACCAGCGACCTCCCACAACTACCACCCCTCCATCATATGCTTATTCTTCAGAATTAGGGTAGAGAGCGAGAGAAAAGAAAGAGAGTTTAAATGAGCTTTGATTTACAGAACTAGGGCAGAGAGAAGAGAGAGAGAGAGGGTGTTTTGAGAGAGAGAATGGGTTTTAAGAGAGATAGTATTTTGTGTTTATATATATTTTAATTTTTAATTAAATAGGCAAAATTACATAAGTACCCTCATGTGATATGCACATGATTTCATTTAACGTTAAAAACAAACTCAGTTAGGGCGAAAGGACAAACCTTGCAAGATTTTGAAAGATAAAGTACAAAAGTCATCAGTTCTAAAGGCAAATGACAGCGCCTGAAATTGAGTATAAAGATAAAGGACAAAACTTGCAATTCACTCCTTTTTTAAAATATACATTTGACTCGTTACTTGACCCACTTAAATGTGATGATCACATGGTTGGGGATAATTGAATTTTAGGTTGATCAAAGTGTTCAGAACTGAAAGTCAAAACAAAAGTCAAACTACTTGACTTTCAGATAGAATCTAACTATAAAACTGAAATTGACTAAAGGAGAGTGCTTACCTAGACTTAAGGAAAGCTTAGAACTCAGAAAGGAGGCTCTTATTAGCAGAAGCAAGCCCCAAAAGTGGATTAGAGAGTGAAGTGAAGAGGTGTGAAGAACTTATGAGACTTAGGTGATATTAATACTAATCCAAGAGACCTAAGAATGTGCCAAGTGTTACCAAAGGTGTTTAGGAGAGGATTAGTGGTACCCTAGGTGTCCCAATGTGGTGAAGTATGGCAAGAAATCATGTTAGGTGCCAAAAGTAGAAGAAGGCTATTGTCCAGCCAAATATTTGTTGTCAGCGCACCCCTTGCGGACCGTAAGGGGTTACCTCAGGCGCGTGTATTGTTTCAAACACCCTTGCGGACCACCGTTATTAATCAAAATAATTTCCTTTAAGGCAGTTGTCACACCCCAACCGATGGCGGAAACATCGGAGTGAGACGAAAACGAGATTGCAAGAGACTTCATAACACTATTTGTGACAATAATTAATAAACCGATTTCATTTCATAAAGTAAATTATCAAACATTTCATAAATTCAAATAACAACATGTTCGAAACATAACAATAACAAAATTTGATACATCATATTAAACCTATCACGTCTATATGTGTATCTAAGCATCGTCGCTACTCCATTTCATAGCAATCATCATCCTCAACCTGTAACATGTTTAAAATAAAGTTCAATGCAAAAGCAAAGGAGAGTATACAAGTTTGACACGTACGTAGCATAAAAGATGATTAAACAATTCCTCATAGCAAGCATGTGATTCAAGATAAACAATAAATTCGGCATGTGTCTAACATATCAAACCAATAATGAAACGCAATATGCTCATGACATAACCACAAGTCTACGGGCGGTGCGTTAATCCTATAGCGCTATATATGTAACGGATAGGCTCGTACGAAGTTAATGATAAGTCTAACACAAGATGTCCTCAATCCAAGTTTAAAGTATCAAGCAATCACGTATACAAGCATGTTATAGGAATGTTCGTGCGTTTAAGTAAAATGTTCAAGTGTAAGTTTTGGTAAGTAAACATGTTACACCCCGAAAAGTGGTAAACGTAAGGAGGGGAATTCGAGTATACTCACAAAATTTGCATATGCTTTCCGATTATCCAATTGTTGACGAGCAAGGGATTAGGAGATCGAATGTATAAGGGTTAAAGTTCAAGTATGTTTAGAGTCGGGATTCGAAATTTGAAACATAAAAGATATATCGTATGAAAGTAACGTATGCAAATAATCACCTAGTACATATGATACTTGTTCTTAACACTAGGAAACTCTAAGGAGTTTAAATGTTTTCATGGAACAATGTCCCATTAGAATCGTGACAAGTTATCAAAGTCTAGGATGATATAATCTAGTACCTTGACATATGAACACTAGTTCATCATCAAAGATTCAATTATTCGGATAATAAGTTTATGTATTATATAGGTTATGTAATATATATTAATAAGTCCAATAGTCAAGCATGAGGTAGAAGATTAAATCTTCATTTAGGTACCTCTAAGTTTCATGGAAATCATGTAGGAGGTAGGAAGATCAAGTCTTCTATTTAGGCACCTCTAAGTGTTCACCACTACACTTGATATAAAAACAATCATGGAGGGTCATGAACATACAATAAAGAATAAGTTAACTACACTAATCTAAGAAATCATCAAGTAGTGTGTGGATATTTCAAGTAGGATAGCCCAAGCTAATCCTATTATCACACAAACATCAAGCTTCATGCTTGTTCATTACTTGTGGGATAAACCCTAAACAAAACAGAAAATTTATGAGGTTTTAGCCTCTGATTTTAAGTGTCACAACCTTCTTTTTAAGCCCAACTAACCATAGAAGTGATTATGAGCATAAGGACATAGGAATGTGTATGAGATAACTCAAGTTTAAGCAAGTTTAGCAAAGTTTAAGCAAGTTTAGCAAAGTTTAATCAAAACAGAAAGTTTGGAGCCTTATATGGTAATGTTCCAGCCTTGTTTTCCTTGGAAAACCTGTGCAAAACATACCTAAGGTTGTTCCAAATGTTTAGGAAGAAGAATCATTGAAAAAGATGAAGAAATGAGGAAGTTATGCTTGTTTTTGTAACTTGGGATGAATCTGAGTTTGCTTCTGATTTGCAGCTGAAAATAGGGTGATTTGAGAGTGAATTAGTGGGTTTGTAAAGTGTATGAAGTGTGGGATTGAGTTGGGTTTTATAGAGGGTGATTAGGTGAGGGTTAGTTTGCTATTTAATGGAAGAAACACACCAAAGAAGCACAAAAATGACCAATCCATGAGCTAGAAATACAAATCTGTCGGATTGATGCCGTGGCGTCACGCCACAGCAAACATGCTCTCCCGTCGCGCGACGCGACGGGTCAAGATTCCGGAAACAAGTTTAAAAATTGACATTTAGCCCCCTGAAGTTTATATTTTAGGGTTTTAGGGTGTTTTAGGGACTATTTTCGTCATATAAGCATAGTTTAAGGACAAAATAAGTATGAGGATCATAAACCAAGTATAATTAAGCGTATGAGTATTGTATCTAAGTATCGTATACGTTCAAAAGACGTTTTATGCATAAGTTTCACATATTTGCAAGTTTAGCACATAGTTTCCAAGAATTACGAATAAGCATCAATTGTTTCATGAAATTGAAAGTATGAGTATGTATAAAGTATGTATAACATGAATTTAACAAAATACGAGTTTTATTTATGATCCAAGTCTCGGATTTTACAACGATTACAAAGAAAGAACGATTACAAGAACTCAAGATTTCCAAAAATAGAGTTTCAAGCAATGGTTTCTAAATATGGAAAGTATGAAAACGCAGGGCGTTATAGCAGTTCTAGCTATGGGTGTTCAAAAAAATCCAAATCCGAAACCGAAAATCCGTATTCGAAATAACCGAAAATCCGTATCCGAAAAACGAATAATCCGAATTTTCGGGTGTGGATTTTTAAAATTTTTGGATAATCGGATTATCCGAAAACTAATATTTTTTCAAAATATACATAGTATATGAGCACTATGATTAGTTTGAAATATAGTAAAAAATAGTAAATAATCGGATTCAGACGTGGATTTATAAAAGTTCGTTGTTTTTAACGTTGAAAATTTAGAAAAACAAATATAGGTTTAGTTTTTAATCTACGCACGAAACAAATTTTTTGAAAATTTTTATGAATTCGGATATCCGTTTGGATATCTGAATCCGTGTCCGAAATTTCGGATATCCGAAATTTTGGATGTGGGTTCGGATATTAATATTCACCATCCGAAATTTTCGGATATCTGAAAACCGGATAATCCGATCTTGAACACCCCTAGTTTTAGCCCCTCAACTTTATATATATATGGTGAGGTTCCTGTTTAAAGGACATTTTTCGTGAAAAGTGTGAGAAGACATCGGAATTGACATGTAGGCATCATGTTTTGGACTTAGCCATGATGTTTTGGGTTGTTTTGACAAGAAAAACACCAAACATAACAATTTAAAACAAAATGCAATGTAGTATGGGCGTGAAATTTAAAACACAACAAAAACACATTACTTAACACTTAAAACACACCACTTAATGTTCTTGGCATGGTGTTTTAAGTTTTAAGCCTAGAATTCATTGCATTTTGTCTTAAATTGTTATGTTTGGTGTTTTTCTTTTCAAAACAACCCAAAACATCATGCCTAAGTCTAAAACATGATGCCTACATGTCAATTCTTATGCCTTTTCACACTTCTCACGAAAAATGTCCTTTTTACAGGATCCTAAAACTATATATATATATATATATATATGGAGAAGATCATGCGAGAACCACCTCTTATTGCGAGAACCGCGAGAACCGCGAGAACCAATGTGAACACAACCAAAAATGCATAAAAGTAGCTAAAAATCACACAAAATTTTTTTTTTTGAATTTTTAAATATTTTTTATAAAAAAATCGCTACTTTTCGAAGCAAAAAAAAAAAAAAAAAAAAAAAAAAAAATTGGCGTCTAAAAGTAGCGATTTTAACATAAAAATATTAAAAAATTCAAAAAAAAAATTTTAGGTTTTTTTTTTTTATTTTTTTAGGTTTTTGGGGGGTTTAGTTTTTAGCATTTTAGCTTTGGGGGGGGGGGGGGTTAGGTGTTTTTTTGGGGGGGGGGGGGGTGGGGGTTAGGTTTTTTTTTTTGTTTTTTTAGCTATTTTAGGTTGTGTTCACATTGGTTCTCGCGGTTCTCACAATAAAGGTGGTTCTCGCATGAGCTCCTCCCTATATATATATATATATGTGTGTGTGTGTGTGTGCCCCTTTTAACACATTGTCCTTCAACATATCTGAAATTTGTGGAGAGTTTCTAGACACGTGTCACACTAGGATTCGATATAAATATGTGGGTTGTCACAAGAGTGTTCGGTTCTTTTATAGCTTGACCATCATCCGATTCCTGACCTGTGTTTTCCTAACATACAATATTTATTCAACCAGTTAGTAAATGAAACAACTGAACTAAATAACTGAAACTGCGTAATAAAATAATAAATAAAATAATTTTTGCCAGTTCAGATCGCCTTCGCGCGTCGCAAAGGGCACACTTCACCCATCGCGTGGCGCGGGGAGATGCAAATTGACCAGATGTTTGACCAGGCTCCCCCGCATGTCGCAAAAGGGTCTAAGGTGTCTCTCGCATGGAGCGGCAAAGACACTTTTCCAGAAAGTTGCTAGCACTGGCAACTTTCCTACCCTTGTTCCATTTCGCAGATTTTTACGAAACAAGCCTCTAGTTCGGTCGAGATCTATTTTTCTTGTTTAAAACTCGTTCTTTTTTATTAGTTAACACGTAACCCCTTACCCGGACCCGGATTTATCAAGTTTTCGTTTCGTTTCTTCGATTTGGTAACTCAATACCCATACCGACCCGTTTACGACATTGAGTGACTTAGCTCGAGTCATCCACATTCTTTCATTGTGGTTTCTTATCGTACTCCAACCACAATTAAAGAACATAGTTAGTATCTTAGAAACACCTCAGCCTTTATAACCCCGCGGGTTGTTTATACATCGGTTTTATTTTTTCATTATCTAGTTTATGGCCTCAATGGACCATAAACGACCCGTTTTGTTTGCCCTTGTTATTACCAACCATCACTCATGAGCATCAACCATTTCTTTTAATTATTTTCACCATTGTCCTTGACCATGTCTATTTCCGTTGGGAATTACTTTCGCCTCTATGACTTCATGGGTCATTTATGCGTTAGTTTACATGCCCTCGGCGTAACTTATTTAAAAAAAAGCGTTTTCTTTCTCTTTTTCATTTGTATAAACTACAACACTCAATTCAATTCATTTAAAGATTTTTTCTATCAATACTAACAACTAATTAAAATAAATAACATAACATCTAGCTACGTACCTCAAAGTTTTCCCTACAAATGAGTGTTCGTCTCGGCTTAACCTTACGAAGTATCACTTGAGTTGCCAAAAGATTACAACCCAATTTATCATTAGGACCATATGGTTCATGTCCATGGCATGTATACTTGCCAATAATCATTTATAGGGTTCTCATCAAGGTTTTTTCATGCATAATTAACATCAAATTTTCACTTAAGCATTTTGTTAAACACCTAATGGGCATGAATTTTAAGCTTCTCATTTAGTTAAATTTGTCCACTTCCTATCACCCATTTCAAGATATTATGATCATACTTTCACTAACAATCGATTGATCATGCAAAATTTGTCTATCATGGCTATCATGTTTAGCTAGTTCATATGAATTGGTGGTTTTTCATTCTAATGTCAAAAACCCATTTCCATTAGTTACTTGAACAAACATATATGCATGTCCTCTATCAAACACTTCACAAAATCAACAATTATAATAGTCAAGAACACTTCTAAAATCATCAAAACACATAATTAACATGCTTCAATTACTAGGCCATTTTTTCATGAATTTCTTCTAACTAGAGAACTCCACCAAAGATGAAATTGCAACATACCTTATGTTGTGGTGATCTTGTGTGTTCTAGATCTTCAAACATGCAAGCAAACCCTTCAGATTTCACCCCAAATTCTCATATTTGTGTTCTAGGGTTTTGAGGAGTTTTCCTTTTCTTTCTCTCTCTCTCAAGATCACGAGTGTTTTATTTTTCAACCCTATTTATATTTTCATCAGTATCCCATTTCAGTCCATATACTTTGGTTTCTTATTTAAAAGACCCCATCTACCCATTCACAATTGTCCTAGTTATTATGCTCATGTTATAGATATTACTAAAGTATATATTAAATATCTTTGGGGCGTTACAATTTTATCTAGGGGCGGCAATTATTGACACGATCCGCTAACCCGACCCAAACCCGACACGAAAAAAAACGGGTTGTGGTCGTCTAACATGACCCGTTTAAAAAAACGGGTCAGGTTCTGTTTGACCCGTGTTAAATACGGGTCGGGTTCGGGTTGACCCGTATAAATACAGGTTGGCCCATCAACCCGTTTAACTATTTAGAAAAAAACTTTTATATTTTTGTTTCTGTTTTTTCCGTTTCTATTTACATGGTTAGTTATAATAATGTTAGTTTTGACACATTGTATTATTTATTTGTCACACTCATACTCATCATTAAATATGTTATCGATAACCCGCTTAAAACCCAATAAATCCCTTATAAATCGCCAACTTATATGACTCGTTTAAAAATACGGGTTAAGCGGGTCGGGTTCGGGTGGATTTATATGGGTCGGGTTAGGGTTGAAATATTTAACCCTAATAATAATATGGGTCGGGTTCAGGTTGAACATTTAAACCCATCAACCTGTCAAGCCGTAACCCGTCAACCTGCCAACCCATCAATCCGACACGATTTACACCCCTAGTTTTATCATATGAAATTAAACGTAAGAGAAAACAATCGAGAAATGGTGTAAACAAACTAAATGGTTTTATTATATGAAATTAAATGCGATGAACAAACTTGTTTCAGACTTAAGCAAATTGGATATATCTAGGGCTGCAAACGAACTGAATTTTCAGCAAATAGTTCATGAACCGTTCGGTGTGAAGTTCGTTTGTGTTAGTTCATTTAATAAATGAACGAACATGAACAAAAATTTTGTTCGTTTAGTTTAACAAACGAACATGAACCGATGTCGCGTTTGTTCATTTATGTTCGTGAACGTTTAGTAACGTGTTCGTTTATGTTCGTGAATGTTTGACACCTAAAATAGGTTATGTTCGTTTGGATAATTAAGTTAGTGTATATTGAGTGGATCAACTTAATGTCTGTGATGAAAGATGCCAAGTTTATTGGAAATTTAATATATGTTCATCTCTATTCATGAATGCTTGTTTGTGTTTGTCTGTATTCATTTGTGTTCATGAACACTTTTTATGTTCGTTTATGTTCATGAATGCTTGTTTGTGTTCATTTGTGTTGATGAACGGTTGTTTGCGTTTGTTTATGTTCCTAAACGATTGTTTGTGTTCATTTGTTTTCATTTATGTTCATGAACGTCCGTTTGTGTTAGTTACCTAAACTTAACAAACTAACACGAACGCATTCATTTCCTTAATGAACGAACACAAACATAAAATCTCGTTCGGTAAGTGTTCTCGTGAACACATTGTTTCCTTAACAAATGAACATGAACAAGGGCTTGTTCATGTTCGTTTGCAGCCCTAGATATATCACCAAGAATGAGTGATCAGATGTTTAGAATCCAACAAAACCAAGACAAATGCCAATACCAAGACTGAGATGAACGATTGTGATGATCATAAGAATCGACTTTTAATTTATAGCGAAACCCAAGAGCTTGTACGAGAGACCAGACGAATCACACAAGGATGAACATTCCTTTAATTTTAAGCCCCAACTCTTCAACAATCATGCCATAAAGAGTCTTGCAGCTTTTGATTTGGCTTCCATGGATTCAGTTATGAGGTATTTCATTAATGTATGTTTATTTTTTTAGAATAAATATTATACATCGATTATCAATAAGAATTATTGTCAGGAAATTTTTATGATGAAGCCGATCTTGAATTGAAGATAATGGTGGTGGTGGCGGGTAATTGTAATATAATGAAACCACATGTGCGCATATTGTAATATGAAAAGGGTATAATAGTCATTTACTAGTTTTTTGGATGGTCAAACAACCAGTCAACTGATAGAGGGGCTCACATCGTGACAAAATGCAAGCACGGGAAGCCAAATGCAAAAAGTGAAAGATAGAGAGGTAAAGTATAAGCGTCAGCAAACCACAAGAAGACAAATTTCACTTTACTCTTGATTTTATTTTTGCGTCCAACTAAATACGTTATCACTTAGATTTTAATTTTTTTTACAAGTTGTGAGTAGAAAATAAAAGAAATAAAGATACTATTTAATAAGAGGAGAAATTTTAGTATTGTATGTATAGTTTATGAAAATAAGCTTATTTTATAATAATGTGGAAGTCTCATAAGTTCATAACCATATTGACATTGTTTGACGTGTAATTATTTATTGAAATCGTCATATCATAATTAATATATACGAGACGTCAAGATTATAATTTTAAAAGATTGACATATAACTTTACAATTGATTAATATGTATCTTACACTCAGTGACGGATGGAGGATTTTATTTTAATGGGTTCCTTTTGGTAAATTTTCTTTAATTCTCACTAATTTTTTTTAGATTCTACAAAGTTCTCACTATTTTTTTTCGTTTTTTTCCAAACGCATTGGGTTCTTGGGAACCCACAATTGTGGACTGGATCCGCCCCTGGTTACTTACACTGGTTAACTATTTAACGAATATCCATAATACTTTTATAGAAGTAAAATAATATATAGAGCAAGAACAACATTATCAACTTTTTGTAGTTAACAATGTTATCGTGTTTTATTAGAATATACATTTAATAAATGGCATAATTTATGTGTTCGAATTAACTTTTTCTTCAACCATGTCTCTTGAGTTTCTCCATACAAAATCGTATGGTGTTATATATTATACGCAGTGGCGGACCTATCCACAGTCATGGGTTGGCGGACGCACTTCTTGAAAAAAATATTTTAGTGTGTTTTTAGGCAAAAAACCTGACCGTACACCTTTAAAATATTGTTGAATGTCTCATCCGCACCTTCAGCCAAAAATTCGTGAGTCCGTCACTGATTATACAGATATCATACGAGAGATTAGTACATTTTTATTACTCTCACTTTAGTACATGTATTAAAAGTATCATATAAGTCGTTTTAAATATATGTTTTTGTCATTTAAACAAGAAAAGGTTCTAAAAAAGAAAAACGTTATGCTAAAGTCATTGTCTTTCAAAAAAACAACCTTAATTTTCTTAAAACATATATAAATAATACAAAAAATATACACGTGTTGCCTAAAAAATAATTTTAGTACACGAGCCACATTAAAAAAATATAATATTTATAGATACATACATACTTAAAGATAGAAAAAGAGAGAAGAAATATAAAGTAATTTTGAATATGGGATAAGGCTTGAGGACCATTAGTTTCATTAGTTTCTGGCTTTGAATTTTATATGGGGTTTTTCCTAGATTTATTGGGTTTTCTTCTGAATTGGTGTATAAGCATTATAGTCTAGTGGAAATGGATATGAATTGTTGTTCCACCGGTGGCACGATGATACTCCAGTGGTCCGTCAGTGATTCAAATTTGTCGTTAAAAAATAAAAATAAAAAATAATGCCATTAAAAATTGTTAAATTTACTAAAATAAAAAATAGGTTTACATTATCAAGACGAGTTAATATTAAAATGTTTATTTTCTAATTATTATTATTATTATTATCTGTGTGTGGTTAATAGAAAATTAATTTAGTTAGTGAAATGAGTAAAGAAGATTATCAATGGGTAAGAGATAAGGAAACACCAACTAACCTCATCATCCACGTCACTTGTTTATAATTTTATCCTCAACTTACCAATCGGATATTTGGATTCAAAAAATATGAGTAGATGCATATAATATTGAAGATAGAAATCTTCTTTAAGAATTTCATATAAGATAGACGAATATTTACTTTTTAAATAATTTAGTAGAACTATATCATATCACGGATAAGAAGTGATGGATTTATAGATTTCCATTTCCTAGTGTTAAAACTTTTTTTCTTTATAGAATCGGATTAGAGATTAAAATTACAATAATAATACATTTTAGAAGTGTAATGGGAATTACAATAATAATATACATTTTAGAATTATAATGGGAAAATGATTGCAGGCTATTGTGGCGGCTAGTAGAGTTGGTGGGCTTGACTCGTGAGTAGGGTGATACTATTTACACCCCCCATATTTACTAATTACACCCTTCTATCAAAAATATCACATCTATCAATCATTTGCTTTTTGTTTTTAGTTTTTTTTTGTCTTTTTGTTGTCTTTTTTTATTATATTTTATTGTCTTTTTGTTATTATTATTTACTATTAGTAATGAATTATTATCATTATTACTTAAGCCTTAAACTTTTTTTTTTTACCTTTTTAGTTTTTTTTTATGCTAGACATCTTTTTATTTTTTTACCTTTTTAGGTAAAAATGAGAGCATCCAATTGCCGGCACAAACAATGAGTTAGGCCGTTCTTTTATTTAATTATTAGTTATTTATTATTTGTGGGTTTCGGGCGACAGCTTCTGCTCTCGGATACGGTGAAGATGAATGGTTATTTATTCGGAGGTCACTGATGGAAGAGCTACTCGAGTTTAGAAATAAGTACACTAAGACTTTCTTAGGCTCATTTGAAGATGTGTTAACGTCCTTGGATTGGTCAGGATCGGGGGTTGCACCAGAAAAACACTGGATGATTATGCCAGAGACAGGATTCTTGATTACGAACACATTTAATGTAATCGTTCATTTTTTATCTCAAGAAAAAAGAAACAGTTCGACTTGTTTTTCGCTTTGGAGAGGCCCTCACCGGTTCCCAGAAAAAAAATAATTACAATTGCACACGTGAATGGTAACCATTTTATAATGGTAGAATTGCAAGGAGAGCATCCAATTGCCGGCACAACCAACCTATAGAAATTATCGAGAGAAAATGATACAGCTGGCTGGGAGAATATATTTGAATCACGTCAAAATATGTATAATTCTTGGATAGCTCAATCTGCTACATTTGGGGGGGTGTATAGATTAAACCTCGGTATGTAAATTATTAAATGATAATAATTTTGTAAAAAAGTACTTATTTTTATATTGCTTTTGTTACAACTATAAATATAATTTGATAAATTATAACAATAAAAACTAATAATAATAATAATAATAATAATAATACTAACTAAATAAATAATAAACAAATAATAAATAACTAATAATTAAATAAAAGAATAAAAAAAGACAGCAAAAAGACAAAAAAGACTAAAAACAAAAGCAAGTGATTGATGGATGTGATGTTTTTTTATAGGGGGGTGTAATTAGTAAAAAGGGGGGTGTAAATAGAATGAGCCCGTGACGTGAGTATCACGCATTGATGTAAGTGGGTTCCTTTAAAATGTAATATATTTATTTGGCGTGTGGTTAGGGTGTCCGGAATGGGCGGTAAAGGGGTGCGGCAAACTCGGTTCGCCGAGCGGGAACACCGCCGCCGACCCCTTTACCAATCGGTGAGGTGAAGGGTGCGGTGAGTGATTGCCGACGCGGGGAAGAAGGATGTTTGGAATGTGGGCCAAGTATTAACGGTAATATTACCGTTACAAATAAAAAAAATTATTTTTTCTTTAAAAAATTAAACTATAAATATCAAACCAAATACCTTCAAATATATACCCAACCAAACCAAAAAATACCACCAATTCTTCCCAAACATTTACAAAACAAAATGGCGGATGAACTCCCGTTATGGTTCCCACCCATGAGTAGCGGCGATTCATCCGATAGTAGCATTCTTTTTTTTCAAAATCTCATCGAAGAAGCCGAACTTCAAGACACGGGCACATCTAACCGAAGGAGATATATTGAACGTCAACGTGAGGAGGGGCATGAGACACTCATGGCGGATTATTTTGTCGAAGACCCGAAGTACAACGAAGATATCTTTCGGCATAGGTTCCGTATGTCGAAACATTTGTTTCTAAAAATTGTGGCCGACGTGGAAGAGAACGACCTGTGGTTTGAAGAGGCCCCCGATGCGCGAGGTAGGAAGGGCTTTACGCCGTTGCAAAAGGTGACATCGGCTATTAAACAGCTCGCAACTGGTAACACTCCAGACGAGAACGACGAGTACTTGCATATGGCCGAAAGAACTTCCCGCGAGTGCCTAGAATATTTTTGCGACACGGTTTGCAAAATATACGGTCCAGAGTTCTTACGTACACCGACAAGCTACGACATGGCACTTTTATACCAAGCTCATGAGGAAAAACATCACCTTCCAGGTATGTTCGGTAGCCTTGATTGCACCCATTTCGTTTGGCGATTTTGTCCGATAGAGTATCGAGGCCAATATATGCGAGGAGATCATCGATACCCGACTGTTATGCTCGAAGCGGTTGCTTCTCAAGACTTATGGTTTTGGCATGCTTTTGCCGGTCCACCGGGTTCTCAAAACGATATCAATGTTCTACAACAATCTCCGTTATTTTTAACGGAACGAAATGGAACCGCGCCAAAATGTCCATTTTACGTTAACAACCATTTATACAAACGTGGTTATTTGCTCGTGGATGGAATCTACCCTTCGTGGTCCGTGTTTGTGAAGTCGATCCCTTACCCTCACGAAGTAGACCAAAAGAAATTCAAGAGGCAACATGAGGCGGCAAGAAAAGACGTCGAACGGGCTTTTGGTGTTTTGAAGGCGAAATGGGGTGTATTGAGTCGACCGATGCGAGCAAAATCCGTTAAAAAAATTAGGAGTGTCGTGTACACGTGTATTATTTTACACAACATGATTTTGAAAGATGAAGGAAAGGCGATAGCACCGGTGCACATTCGGGATCCTCCGGTCGAGCCCGCTCTAGACGATACGGTGTTGGGCGAGTTGATGGATGAAGACACGCATTGGAGACTAAAACACGATCTCATAGATCATCTCGCAAGTCAAGATTTACCCCACCTTTTGGTCGATTCCGACGAAGACTAGTTTAAATTGTTTCAAGTTAATGTAATTTTATTGTTTTTTAATTTAGTGTAATTTTGATGTTTTTAATTTAATTTATGAAAGTTTATTGTTTTTTAATTTAATGTATTTATTCTACATTTATTAATATTAAATAAAATAGTGCACAAAAAAAAAAAAAAAAGTTTACCACTTCAGCAAGTATTTAAACCATTGCCAACACTTTTCAGCAAAGTTTAAACACTTTTGACTGATTGACATGGCGCGCTCTGATTGGTCGGTTTTTTGGTTTGCCACTCCAAAGTGTTTAACCACTCCTTACACCCTTATGGAGAAGATTCCAACTAAGGTTGCGCTCAGAAAGAGAAATATCTAGTTGGATTCTAATCTTTTTTTGTTATGTTAGGGAAAAAAAAAGTATGGAAAATAAACGAGATGTAGCATGTAACGCACGACTTGCTAGCAACATCTGTGAGTAAATAACCACTTGACCATGGATAGTAATTATATAATTTTTAATAGTCGTCATTCGAATAACAATTCGAATGTCGGATACAAATATAACTTATAAAAAATTATAGTGTAAGGTGACATCAGTCATACTGTTATGTCTGTTGTTCCTTTGATAAAATCCGTCACATGTATTAGTTATTATTTGGTTACTGAATTTACACCAAGTATATAACTTTGCTATAATTTCTAAATAATAAACAGAAAATAGTTATTAATATAAATGTATAAATGATAAATAATTACATAATGGAACGTGTGGCATAAGAATTTATAAAAATAAAGGACCATTGCTAATTGAAGTGAGTGTTAGTGTTTTTATAGAGAGAAGACTATCGATTCACAAATACGAAATACATCATGCAAGGGAGCAATCCCTTTCAAAGATGTCTTAATTCCTTTTTCTTTTAAAGGACTATTCAAATGACATTTTTTTCAAAAGTTGTAACATTGTATGATAGTGCTCATTAAAGAAATTAATGTTATGTTACTATGCTACATGAAGACTTATTGGAGCTATGAATGGAGGTGTTCAACGAATGGGAGCTAATGAATTCTGTGACGGACCTACAAATGATATTGACATCATACAACAAATTGTATTTTCATCGGACCCGGCCCAAGCCCAAACCAAATGATGTTGTACGAGTGATATACTTTTCTACTTGTGATATAGTAAGCTAAAAGGCCTTAACTGAAATTAATTTGTTAGTTGATTAATCCAGAGAAAGTATAACATTATATTCGACTGCAAGTCTACAACAGGTTTGTGTGTTTTTTTTTAAATCCAGAGAAAGGCCCCAAATTTATAACAAGCTTTGAGCTAACAAAATAGTTGAGCTGCCCCTGCATTGTAGTAATGAAGAGAGGTATGTAACCCTATTTATGGAGTAACACTACAAAAATAAGACATGTGGTATTAATTAGGGCTGTTCACGAGCCGAGCCGAACCGAGCGGACCCTTGCTCGTGCTTGGCTCGTTTACAAACCGAACCGAGCGGAGCGGCTCATTTAGAACCGAGCCTCAAATCAAGCGAGCATTTTTCGAGCGGTAAAAATTCCGAGCGAGCGTCGAGCGAAGTTCGAGCGATTTGGACAACCGTGTCGCCCAATTTAAATTTTCTGAGAGTGATAGTGACAATGTTGGGTAGCAAGTTTTTATGTCTTTAAAACATGCACATTTCATGGCATAATATTTTTCTTATGAACAACAATGTTGAGACCGACGAGGCGATGATCATATTGCACGAACAATTACGTTGAGAGCAGGAGACGATCGACTTAGGGTAACGGCATGAAACATTGAGGCGATGCGCAGACTATCATTTAACGGTTTATGGTTAACTTTTAGATTTGATATTAATTTTTTTTTCGGCGTGGTTGGGCTAGTACGCATAGATATAGTTGTAAATTTGTATATGGTGGACCAAATCTAATAGAGTGGTACATATAAAACTCTAAATTTAATTTATATTTAAGTATATATATGTATGTGTGTGTATATTTAGGTGTGTGTATATATATGTATAATATATATTTGTGTGTATATATATGTGTGTGTATATAAATGTTTATTATATATGTAGTGGAGAGTTCAAATGAGAAGAAATTTTTTGTAAGAAGAAATTTCAACCAATAAGAATGCTTTATTTTACTTCATTTAATATAAGTATTTAATGTTACTATAAGGGTACATTGGTAAATCTACATAGATCATTAATTTGTAGTCTTTCTCTTTAATAGCTAGCTACATTAAATAATTTGTAACTTATCTTCAAAATATGTATTTTTTTTTCAAAAAAATAAAACAAAATAATTTGAAGTGTAGGATAAATTACGAGTTGCGTATGATAAATTACGAGTTGTGTAGGATAAATTTCAACGTGTAGGATGAATTTCAAACTGTATAAGATAACTTTTGATGTGTGTAGGCAAAAAAAGTTAGTGTGGAGGATAATAGTATTTATGACTAATTAATTAGTCAAAAATAATAATACATGAGATAAGTGAAAAACTATTTAATGTTTTACAAAATTACCCTTTGTTTTTTTTCTTCTCAATTAAATTTTCTTCTCAAATGAACCTTCCCCTATATATGTAAGTGTAAATGTATATATACTAATTAAAAATAATAATTCGAGCCGAACCGAGCCGAGCGGACCTTTGCTCATGCTTGGCTCGTTTACAAGCCGAACCGAGCAGAGCGGCTCGTTTACAACCGGGCGTCAAATCGAACGAGCATTTTCCGAGCAATTTCCGAACGAGCGTCGAGCGAGCGACGAGCGGCGAGCAATTTGAACGGCCCTAGTATTAATGCTGTCAAAGTTTGGAATCTATTCTTAAACTGTGTGCTAACTTGAAGACATACTTGAGCCTAGTAATCTAGTAAGACAACTGATAATTTGATACCCTAAAAAGGTAACAAGAGGGTATTGTAGTTAGGTTGAGTCTCATCCAGAATTCTAAATTTTGTTTGATATAATATAATTATAATACCACGTGATAATTTATTCAACAACTCAATAGTATATAATCTGGAAAGACCTAAATATTTGTTTTCTTTACAAAGTGTTACAATAGTGCAACTTATGATTATGATTTGCTTTTCATGATGGTTACTAATTTCGAAAAATAGATCATCAAATGCACCACATTCGAAATATCATGATTTGGTCAGTCATACTTATGCAAAGCATTAAGCTATGGGATTGTTATTAATAAATAAATAAATAAATAAAATCTATGAGATTAAATAAAAAAATCTTACTTATATACAATTCATCAATCAACTAACTCATCTAATATGCAATTGTCAACAAAATGTTGAATGGATTATGCAAGGCAATGCGCCAATGCAAGGATCTTGACACACATCCTCAAATAATGTTATTGTGAAG
This sequence comes from Helianthus tuberosus, assembly GCA_030545235.1. Taxonomy (NCBI): domain Eukaryota; kingdom Viridiplantae; phylum Streptophyta; class Magnoliopsida; order Asterales; family Asteraceae; genus Helianthus; species Helianthus tuberosus. The sequence continues at coordinate 50,824,271 of CM060366.1, forward strand.
GACTAGTGATGAAGAAACAAGGCTTGATCAGGGTCGATTCAGGTTGACTAGTTTCTATCAGGTGATCTCTGAGTAGCGATAGATTCCAAACTCCAACTAGGATCAGCAAAATAGAAATAGTGTTAGCCTCACCACAGGATAGAGATTCTCCTTGTGACCACCATCCGACGTAAGAATAAGTATATGTTTATCGGAGATCAATAAGTATGAAGAGAGAGAGAGAGAGATAATAAGGGAGAGCAAGTTACATTTTTGTCATTACATCACCAATATTTATACTAGGTTTAATTACTTGACCCTTTCAATGGAGTAACACTAGTCATAAATATCTGATGGCGACATCTCCTTTTCAATTGGTGGTTACCCTTTCATGTGATGGGTGATGTTATCCCACATCAACATGAATCGGATATCCGAATATCCAATTATTTATTCTATTTTTTGTTTTAATTTTTTTTATTTATTCTAAACTGAATATTTCACATATTTTTGGATATCCGAATATAAATTTTTGGATATTTTAGGATACTTTCAGATATTTCGAATATTCGATAAAAAATAAATAAAATTTATAAATTTTTGGATATCCGATAAAAAAAATAAAAATTTATAAATTTTTGAATATCCAACAATTTTTAAAATCACTATCTGAATCCGAAAAATTTGCATATCCTCGGTTATCCCATGAGGACAAGAGAGTAATTTTGCTAAACCTTTAGATTACCTCCAACCCCATTCATCATTTACCCACCACCGGCTCCTCCATCGCAACCCACGACAGCTATATCCGTCCACGCCGTCACCGTAAAGATCTCCATATCCTCAATCAAGATCAATGGTCGCCGGTTCATCTACACCGGACTCCACTCGACGTCGCTACCCGTGGTGGCGACAGCTTCTGCCTCACACCACACCACTGATGTGTGTAAAATGCAACATATAAATTACATCAAATGAGGCATAAAACTAACCCTTTTAAGTACTAATGTTGGAAAAATAGTGTTTTTGTCTTCCTTTTGTATTTTCAGGATTAAATGAGCTCAGATTCACAAAAGAAGCAAAAAGACAGCTAAATCTAACATAAATACAAGAAAAGGAACATAAGTGGACTGCCCGACCCCTCAACGGCATCTTCCCAAGCAAAATAGAGAAGGCAGAAGACTGAACACGCCCCGTGCTCAGCCAGCACGGGGCCGTGCCCAAGAAGCAGCAGAAAAGACAAACCTATAGAAGCTTCTATTGCCCACCACGGGCCGTGTCCAGTGAACACGGGGGCGTGGCGAAAGTACAGCAGGCGCATTAATTGTAATTGCGAATTACAATTAATGAAGAGAGAGAATGTCAGACAGGCACGGGGGCGTGTCCAACGGACACGGGGCCGTGCCCAGCCTTCTGTTCAGCCTATAAATAGGAGTGCTTGGTTTCATTTCAACTCATCCCTTGGCACACCACCTCTCTCACACTTCATCCACCACCCACCACCACCATAACACCATCATCCACCACCACCATCCATTGTCCATCGTAGAGTGTGTGAGTCGTCTCGGGATCCAAGATTGATCGTAAGAGTTCTTGACAATCAAGGCCATGTTTGCCTAAGTCTCTTACATCACTTGGTGAAGACAAAGTGTTTAGTATAATACTTTTTATTTCTAATCTTTTGCACTTTTTATTTGGTTTTGTATTAATGACTTTAATAACTAGTTGCTTATGTTGAAGGTGATCTTTCCTTATCGTTTGTCCGTGGTGTCTTGGCATTATTTTACTGTCTATATAAAATAAAAGATTTTCACCATTCATATCTCCACGGTCTATATGGAGGTATGTTGGCTACCTGGTCGGGGGTTAAGGGAACGGTTTGGTAAAGGTCTTGCCATTGTTCAGCGTTTAGAGGTCCTGCAATGGACCTGGGTCAAATTTAGTAGGACCTCCTTCAATGCTTCACGGTATTGGATGGCGGGGGTCCAAACTCTTTGATCCCCTCATAAGTTAACTACTATTAATACTATAACCCGGCTATTTAGGACTGTATCCCTGCTGACTCAGACTACTTAGCCGAGGGTAACGTCACCGCCAAAAGCGGGGCCTACCATAATATTGCATTAATAACTTAATTAATTATCTTCCAATAATCCACCCTTTTAGGATTGTATCCTTGCTGACTCAAACTACTGGGGTGAGGGTAACGTCACCTTCAAAAGAGGGGCCTACTACAATAACTAAGATAATCTCTTAATTATGTGCAAAAGTGCGGAAATAATCAAAGGTTATACTAGATACGAGTCGGAACCAAGTGATTCATCTTGTCTATCTGTTTTCTTTTTATTTTTATTTTTCAGCATTTAGTTAGTTTTTATTTTTCTTAGTTTAAAACATTTTTCTAAACTTTTTATTTTGATTAGACGTTGAGGATAAACCGGTACTAAAAGCTCTTGTGTCCTTGGACGACCTCGGTATCTTGCCAACACTATACTACGCTCACGATGGGTGCACTTGCCCATATGTGTGTTTAGTGTTAGTAAAATATCATGTTTTATAAATTTAAAACTTGGCTAAAAATAAGTGTTAAAGGGGCTTAAAATATACACCTAATATATATAACACTTCACACGCATCACCACCATCACCACCACCGCTATAACAACCCTCCAAAATATTTTCGAGACCCTAATATATTTTAAAATATTTCAATATGTCCTAAAATACACCCCGTATACGTAAACGGGCCCCGAATACCTCTATTTTATTAAAAATTAATTAAAAACAAGATTTAAGGGGTTGTCGCGGGGCGCGTAGCCCTTGGCTACTTCTTACGCGGGGTGCGACAGCCAGTCGTCGAGACGCATCCCTGAGCTGCCACGTGGCAGCAACGTGTTGAACCAATACTCGTGACCCGGATCAGCTAGGGCCTACGGACCCTATGTCGCGGGCCGCGTAGCCCTTGGCTACTCCATACGCGGGCCACGAGGAACTCGAATTCAGGCCCTATAAATAGAGGCCATCGGCTGTTCAGTCAAATCGTTCATCTCTCGACTTTCTCTCTCGAATTTCTTTATAGTAGGCATAATTTTCGGGCATAATACCCCCTAATTAACATAGTTCTGCTCCGTTGTAAGTATCATAACCCCGGTTACGTATTAGATATGCTGCCCGATTGATCCAGGGTTCCGTAATGGCTGTCGTCGTTCTGCCCGACGTAGTCACTGGAATGCCGTCTCGGGGAGGGTATTACTAATGTAAATATTGGGTTATTTTAATAACACGTGTGCATTTGTGTAAATTATAGATTATTACCAGGAAACCCTTAAAGGAAATCTAAGACAGCAATGTGAGTAATCTCCTTTTTGTAAACTGTTTTACAAAACCTTGAATATTTTACAATGTGATTAAGCAGTGATTAAGTCTTTGTAATTCTTCAATTACTGCCGGTATGTTGGGGTTTTGTATACAAATTGTGGAACACGTTACCATTGGACAAAGAGTTAGCCAATGGGTAATATGACCCACCAGTCAGGATTGACAGTACTGAATGAGTAATTGTGTAGATATAAACATTGTAATCGCTCTCAATACTGTGTTAATTGATAAAACTCTTCTTGATTAAACTGGGATTCACTCACCAGTGTTTCCCACTGACAAATGTTTTTAAACATGTTTCAGGTAACAAAATGTAAGAGCCAACTAGAAGCCAACTGGACAGCACTGAAGGCTTGGAAAAGTGGCTATAAAAGATACCTAAATAAAAGAAGATATTTTATTCAATAAATTAGAGATTATCTCTATAAATCAGTTTGTAATGAAAACTTGGGTTTTATCCCAATACGTTTAATATTATAAAAATGTGGTATTTACTCTGATAAAATATTTCCTAACTACGGTCTTGATGTAATTTCCGTTGCCAAAATGATAAATACCGATACCACCAAAACTGGTCTCGCGGCCGCCCGTTCACGGGACAGATAGGGCGCGGGGGTTGCAACAGGAGGTGGTATCAGAGCTAAGCCACTGATTCAGCCACTGAAGTGTTCTGCTGACACCAAGATATTATTTAAATTATTAGGAAATTTATTACGGAAATACGTGCATATCTGTATTTTATTGTTATGTGTTATTTGACTATTTGTTAGTTTACAGTATGAGTGATCAAGGACCATCCGACGCGTATTGTCAGTTGTCCAGCTCACCTAGAAGCGAAGGCACCTCTTCACAGCCTACCCTCTCGGGGTATTCTGCTGACAATGAAGATGAGATATTCGTATTTAAGGCTCAGTCTGAAGAGCCATTCCCTCAGAAAAAGAGAGGATGGTTCAGTAAGGGAGCACATGAGCGTAGGAAGAGAATGAAAAAGTTACAAGAGCAACGAGTGCTAGCGGCTGCTAAAAGAGAAACCGATGCCCACACCCAAGATATGCTTAATAGGAGTTTAGCAAACTTCCATATTTTAGCAACCACAGCTGCCGACCCAAACCTGGAACAACTAGTAGCCCCTCAACCATTACCCTTGTATCCCACCCAGCCAATGGAGACTGAAAACAACCCAGAAAATCAAGTTGAAAAGCATGATTTCAATCCAGAGGAGATACCTAGGGTACCAGCACCCAATCCTTTAGACCCAGACTACGATCCGTGGTTTGATGATCATAGGGATTATGTGCAACGCTACCACCTAACAGACCTACCCATGCCAAACCTAGCAGCTTACCCAGGTCTTCCCTACTATGATAATGATGAATACATTAGGGAAATCCTAAAGAATCCGTATCCTCATGAAGAACCCATGCCACAATACCCAGATCCCGTACCAGCACCTGCACCCCCAATGAGTGCAGAAAATGTGCAAGAACTCCGAACTTTCGGAGAAGAAATCTTAGAAAGTAGTGAGAGGATGAGGCAGGTAGGAGAATGACTCGTCTGGAAGTACGACGAGCGTCATATGGATTTCTGGATGAATCCATATCCGTGAAGGTGATGGTGGAGGTAGTAATAATAATATATATATATATATATAATATGTGTGTATAATATATAGGTAAAGAGTATAATACAAATATGGTTATCGTACATTACATACGCGAGATTTTGAGACATACACGTGTCCTGATTCAGTTTTTCTTTAATAAGGTTAAATCAGACAATAATTCAACCATCTGAGGGCAAATTCGTCTCTTCATTCAATCAGCGAGATGTTCGTTACACTAATATCCCGGTAATTATAATTCGAATCAGTTTCAAATTTTTCATAATTCTCAAATTGCAGTTTTCGTTCGTCTGTGTTAGGGTTTCATTCAATTGTTTTTTTCGATGGATCCACAGAGCAGCATTGGACGAACAGAGGTTGATCTTGAAGAAACTCGACCGATCGGTGATCATGCTCAATTATCTGCATATCAGAGAGTTTCGGTTGAGGATGTATTAAATCCGCCACATGCAAATCCAAATCCAATTGCAAGTACAAGTGCTGTAAACGAGTTGCTTAATGGTAACTATGTTAATTCAGATCTCTAAATTTTTCGTATACTTGTTTTTTGTTTTAATCGTACCAATTATTTTATATTGTTGTAGCTGTTTTTTGAAGTTTGAATGTTGATTATATATTTGATATGAATGCACAAATTCGCATGTTACCACTATTACAATTCGCATTTGATTTTTCTTTCTTTACGTATTTTCGCATGTTATTACATTATAAATCGCATATGTAAAACAAATTAATCAAAATTATCATTTTCGCATATTATTGTTTATACAATTCGCATGTAAATTTGTTTTTATGATGAAATTATGCTGTTATTAAGATTTCGCATGTAACTAGTCCCATAATTCGCACGTTTTTTGTTTTCTCATTTTGATTCATGTAGATGAAAGGGTCTACACTCCGGAGGTTCAAGCATCAGCTACACATGTTGTTGGAATGCAATTTATCTCTATTGAACAAGCATATGAGTTTTACCAATCATATGCTAAGTTAGCGGGGTTTTCTACTCGTAAAGGTGGTGAAGTACACAGTGGTGGTATAATCAAAACTAAGTATTTTGTTTGCTCTAAAGAGGGACATAAGCCACTGTGTATTGATGATCGTTCGAAGTCAAAAAAGCAATTTAAAACAAGGAACAGGGGCACTATTAGAACTGGATGCAAAGCTCAACTTATGATTTGCACTGTGGATGGTAGATTATATACAGTAAAGAGATTTGTTGATGGCCATAATCATAAGTTTGTATACCAAGATGATATTCACATGTTGCCAGCATACAGACAGTTGTCAGATGTACAGGAGGAGTTGGTTTGGGAACTAGGCACTTTAAACCTTGGTCCCGTCAAGGCTTTCCATATAATGAGGAAACGTTATGGTGGTTTTGAGAACGTTGGTGCCACGGTTGATGATTGCAAAAATTTTAGGAAGCGAATTAATAGCTATATAGGAGAATATGATGCTGACATGGTGATTAATAGGATGACTGACAAAAAACACTATTTAGCTGATTATTCTTTTGAATATTCTGTTGGTGATGACAAACGGTTAACTGGTTTGTTCTGGGCTGATGGTTTATGCAAGCTTAACTATATGGAATTTGGGGATGTGATATCGTTCGATGCAACTTTCAAGACAAACAGGTAATGTTTTTTACTAATTTTCGCATGTTATATGTCTTCATGAGCTTTGTAATATCGCATGTGCAGACATGTTGAAGAAGTGATGTTGAGTATATCGCATGTTATACTTTTTTTTTCGCATGTGATATCTGTCTATTTCGCATGTTTTCAATGTGTAATTCGCATGTGTTGTTCAGGTACAAGATGGTGTTTGTTCCGTTCACTGGCATTGACAACCACTGTCGAAATGTAACCCTTGGAGCTGGATTGTTGGCATCGGAGAGTATTGAATCATATAAATGGATTCTGAATTCATTCTTAAAGTCATTTGGCCGGCAGCCAAAGGTTGTAGTGACCGATCAAGACCCTGCTATGAAACAGGCTATTGAGGAGGTTTTCCCTACCAGCAGACACAGATTGTGCATGTGGCACATAGTGAAAAAAGTGGCAGATAAGGTATAGCATGATATATTGTCTTTCGTTAGTGTTATGTTTTTTATATTATAGATTTAAAAAACATTTATTGTTATAGGTTGGACATGAGTTGTGCAATAACGATGAGTTTAAAAGGAGGATCTGCGACATTGTATGGACTGATTCCATTGAGCCCGAAGAATTCGAGAGACAGTGGAAGTTGGTGATGATTGAGTTCGGTCTCACAGAAAACAAATGGATTGATGATATGTTTGTGATGAGATCCATGTGGATTCCGGCTTTTTACCGGCACGAGCCAATGTCAGGACTTATGAGAACAACTTCAAGATCAGAGAGTGAGAACCATTTTTTCTGCCAGGTGGCTAATTCACAACTCACTCTTGTAGAGTTTATGAATCATTTTGATGGTGCAATGGATGTCCAACGGTTTAATCATAGAAAGAATGATCATATTTCAAGATATACTGAGCCTGCTGATTTGACCGGAACTTCTTTGGAAAAAGATGCTGCTAATAGATTCACCAAGTCTGTATTCTTTGATCAGCAAATAGAGATTTGTGGTACAATTTCTGAATGTCTGCCGATGGACACCAAAGTAGAGGGTCCACAGATCAGGATATTGTTGAAGGACTTTAAAGCACATGGAGATGGTTTTTTGGAGGTGATATAGCATATATATTTCAAACTTGCGATTTTAGATAACATACATGCGAATTTCTTTTTTTTTTTCAGATCCTGATCTTACAATATGCGATTTTGATTTTCTCATGCGATTTTAAAAGTAATCCCTTTAAATGCTGTTAAGACATGCGAATTTTTTATGTTACACATGCGATTTTAAAAGTTATTCATTTACATGTTTTTTAAGACATGCGAAATTGTCTTGTTACACATGCGATTTTAATTTTGAATATAAATTTTTTTTTGTTGGTTTTTCCTAGGTGTGGTTCAAGAACCTTGAAAATGATGTAACTGCAAAATGTAGCTGTTTGCGTTTTGAGCAGTATGGGCTGCTTTGCAAACACATCTATTTCCTTTTCAAGATGTTTGGTGTTAAAGAAATACCAAACAAGTATGTTATGAAGAGATGGACGAAGGATGTGGTGCCGAATGAGTTAAATGTAAAGTACAATTTAAATGTGGGTGGCAAGGATGTGCAACATAAGGCTAAACGGATTGCTCGTGAAATCATCCACACAGGGGAGTATTTGGTTAGCAATTTGATTTCCGACCTCGATCAACTTGTTTTAGTGAGGGATCAAATGATGCAGCTCAAAGAGAGAGTGGATCAGAGTCGTATAACCAAGCAACTTGATCCAAAATTTGACCAATTTTCAAAGTTGATTGGTTATCAACAACCGGTAACTAATGCTCCTCCCACTGTGCGTGTGCAGGCTGGTATAAGAAATAAAGGTCGCGGATCGCATAAAAGGATTAAATCTAAGAAGGAATAAATGATCAGCCGGATAGGGAAAAGGTCAAGGACATGTAGCGTATGCAACGAAAAAGGTCATGACATTCGGACTTGCGAGGAGCTAAAAGCCAAACAACAAGGTAAACAACAAAAAAAGAAGATGAAGGGCGTCCAGATTGAAAATGTTGCCAGAGACAAAGACAATGAGGTCGAAGACGACGAAGAGGAAGATGAGTTTGAAGATTACAGTAGCGATGATGGATCTGAAGAAGAAGATCAGTGGGAGGAGGTTTCAGAAGATGATGATGATGAGTAGTTTTTTATAAATGGACATGCGAATTATACGAAATACATGCGATTTATATTCTTCTGTTTATATCTCTTTTTACATGCGATTTATAGTGTATAAACATGCGATTTTATATGATTCAGTTTATAATAATTCTTACATGCAATTTCACTTTTAATACATGCGATTTTTTGAGTTATATTGTTTTTTTCTGTGACAAACAGGGCAATATCATTCATGCGATTTAATATTTTTATAAGCAAGCATAATATGTGTTCTAAATACATACCCAAAATATAAAATAATTGTTATTGTTTAACACAACCACAACCACAAAAGGATTAAAAAGATAATTTAGTTACTTGAAGAAAAGATTTTATCACGTTCAGAAGAGCTGAACTCCATCTTCTCCTTCACAGTGTTTAGAGCATCTGTCAGGAAAGAGAAGGCTAAGTCATCAGCTCGAGATTGCTCCTTTATGTACTCCAAAGCTCTGTCCTTGAAGCTTGATGGTGGTTCTTGAAGTAGGCGTTCCCATATCTCTTGATTTTTCTTGATTTGTTCAAGAATTTTACTCTGCACATCAAGAACCAGATGAGAAGAGTTGACATCAGTGCTTAGTTCTGTCAACGTGCGAGTTGACAATAGTTCTTTGATTGCAATGTTTTTGATTTGTTCTGAATCATCAGATGCCATTTTTGTTTGTATGTTTTGTGTGTGTTTTTTTGTCTTCTATGTATGACTTAATATGGAAGGTAGTTATATCTAGGTTTATTATATTAATATAGTAAATTTATTATGTAGGTAGGGTGGTAAGTTCAGTAGTAATTATTGTAAAATTGATCATTACATGTCAAATTACAGTCACATCGGTAATAAATTAAGTTTTTTTTTATATAAAATACTATATTTTAGTTTTTAAGATTCGTAATTTTTTTTTTTCATTTTTAGGACAAAGTAATTTGAAAGTATTTGTTAGTGTTTTATTCATAATCGCATGTGTAACATAACAATTTCGCATGTGTTGAAAAAACATGCGAAATCACATGTGTTAAAGCAGAAATTCGCAAATTTTACGAAATTTTAAAGATTATTAACTCTTAGTGAAATCGCATGTGTATTGATATGAATTCGCACATTATATTACACCCTAAGTTGTATTTTGCATTTTCTTATTTGATTTTCACACTACATCATCATCATCTTCAGGTATGAATTTCTAAATCCATCAGAAGTTCATTTTCGCAGCAGGATATGGTGAATAGGAATCGATCGATTTTTGAGTAATTGTTTATATTTTCGATTACAGATTTGATTAAGAATCTTACGTTTTGATTTCGAGGTTTTGTTTGCTGATTATCAGGGTTTTTTATTTTGTAATTGACGATTTTAACCTTGGCGGTTACATATATATATATTTATTTGATTAATTTTAATAGGTAAACACGGGGGTGATTTGAGATGATCCGACGGCCATGGTTATAGCGTACGTAATGTAAGATAAGGGCATTTGTACGATAACCGGCCTCATGATATATATATATATATATATATATTTATAATAATAATAATAAATCTATCGTAGTATAGACCACTTTGTGGTTAATGATGCATAGTAGTATTGTAATTTTAAATTCCAGTTCTAGTTTATATTAGATGCATACTATATAAGAAAGAGTAAGTCGCAATGTTCGACGTTTTTGATCAAAATGCGTGTCATGTGATTGATCGTATTAAGATATTATCTTGTGATATTAATATGTGGTAAATGTTTAAAATTCAGATGGCCGACCAAGTGAATCAAGAGAATCCGGATAACAACCCGAAAAACCAGAATAACGATAACCAGGGTAACAATAACCCGGGTAACGAAAACCCAAACAACAACAATAATGGAAACCAAGTGGACAACAGTGACATCCAACACATAGTGGCACAAGTAAAATAATAGATGCGATGCCATATATTATTCAAACGGTTAGGGAAGCTGATAATAAAAGTAACCGTGATAGTAAACGACCCTCCGAACCAGAAAATAGCGTGAACAATGGACCTATACTTCAGGCGCCCATTCCCAAAAGAAGAAGAATCATGCCTTATGGTTGTTCTTATAAAGAATTCTGTTCTTGTAAACCAATGGAATTCTCGGGCAATGAAGGGGTCGTTGCAGTTCTACGCTGGATAGAAAAGACTGAAGCAGTCTTAAGAATAAGCAAATGTGCGGAAGAGGATAAGATAATGTTTGCTTCTAATCTGTTTAAGAATTCAGCATTAGAATGGTGGAACACTATCCTCCAGTCTAGGGGAAGTGATAGGGTTTATAATATGGAATGGGAGGAATTTAAAAATATGGTAGAAAGGAAATTCTGCCCTCCCAATGAAAAGGAACAGATAGCAAATAAATTCCTAAATCTTAGGATGACTGGGGTAGATAGTAAGGGTTATACTACATTATTCTTTGAATATGCTCGAATAGTACCAACCCTTGCATCACCTGAACCAGTATTAATCTCCCGTTACATCTGGGGATTAATTAGTGAGATAAGACATGTAGTCAAGGCAGCTAGACCTCAAACCATAGAAGAAGCTGTAGAACTAGCAAACACCTTGACTGACGAGTTAGTCCGTACACAAGAAGAGGATCAGAGGAGGAACCTAACCCAGAATCTTACCCATGAATTTCGTTCTGGAAATTCTAACTGTGGGAAAAATGTAGGTTCTACCTCTGCACCCTATTGTAAGTATTGCAAAAGGAAGCATTCTGGACGATGCTCCATATACTGCAACTTCTGCAAAATATCTGGACATAAGGAGGAAGATTGCAGGAAGAAACATAACAACAAGATATGCTACAACTGTGGGGAACAAGGCCACATCAAGCCAAACTGTCCAAAAATAGCTCCAGCTACGAACAACAAGAACACCAAAAATGCTAGAGCATGTGTTCTAACTGCAGATGAAGCTAAGATGATTCCGGATGTGATCGCCGGTACGTTTTTAGTTAATGATATTTTTGCTAAAGTATTATTTGACTCTGGTGCGAACTAAAGTTTTATTAATACTTCATTTTGCAAACTTCTCAATCAACCATTAACTAAACTCCCACAAGAATGTCTAGTAGAGACAGCAAATGGGGAAACCATTAAGATTTCTGATATCTTGCAGGGAGCAAGAATAGAATTTCTAAATCAGAAATTTATTGCAAACCTTTACCCAATGAATCTGGCAGGATTTGATGTAGTATTAGGAATGGATTGGTTAATAGCCAATAAAGCCAGTATTTTATGTGATCAAAAGTCAATTCAAGTAATTCACCAAAGGGTGAAAAGATCACAATTAAAGGAGATAAACCATCTAGATCCACAAAATTCATCTCTGTGATGAAAACAGCAAGTTATATATGAAAAGGATCATTAGTGTATTTGATTTCTATAATCATTAACACTAAAGAGAAAGAATTAAAGGATATTCCAGTAGTGTCCCAGTTTTCAGATGTATTTCCAGAAGAATTACCATGACAACCTCCAGACAGAAAAGTTGAATTCAGAATTCATCTGCTACCAGGGACAGCACCAATTGCCAAAGCACCTTACCGTTTGGCACCCGCAGAAATGCAGGAACTAAAGAAACAGTTAGACGAATTATTAGAAAAAGGATTCATACAACCAAGTTCATCGCCATGGGGAGCGCCAATCCTATTCGTCAAAATGAAGGACGGATCAATGCGTATGTGCATTGACTACCGTGAATTGAACAAAGTCACGATTAAGAATCGGTATCCATTACCAAGAATCGATGATCTGTTCGATCAGTTACAAGGAGCTCGATTTTTCTCTAAAATCGATTTAAGATCAGGATATCATCAATTAAAGGTACAGGAAGAGAACATTCCTAAGACCGCCTTCAGAACAAGGTATGGCCATTATGAATTTACTGTCATGCCATTTGGTTTAACCAATGCCCCAGTTGCATTTATGGACATGATGAACCAAATATGTAAGCCATATTTGGATAAATTCATAATTGTCTTTATAGATGATATTCTCATTTACTCTAAGAGTAAAGAGGAACATGCAAAACATTTGCACGCACTTCTAAGTTTATTAAGGAAAGAAAAGCTTTATGCTAAATTTTCGAAGTGTGAGTTTTGGTTAGAACAGGTACAATTTCTTGGACATCTAGTTAATCATGAAGGAATTCATGTGGATCCTACCAAGATCGAGGCAATTACCAAATGGAAAACCACCGAATCACCAACTGAGGTTAGAAGTTTCTTAGGATTAGCTGGTTATTATAGAAGATTTATTCGAGATTTTTCTAGAATAGTCATTCCCTTAACTAAGTTAACCTGTAAATCCGTTAAGTTTGAATGGGGATCAAAACAAGAAGAAGCCTTTAGAATTCTTAAGCAAAGACTAACCAATGCACCCATACTAGCGTTACCAGAAGGATCTGAAGACTTTGTAGTCTATTGTGACGCTTCTAAGTTAGGTTATGGATGTGTATTAATGCAACGTCAAAAGGTTATAGCTTACGCCTCTAAACAACTTAAGAATCATGAAGAGAATTATTCAACCCATGATCTGGAATTAGGAGCCATAATTTTTGCCGTTAAGATTTGGAGACATTACCTTTACGGTAGTAAGTTTACCATTTTCACCGATCATAAGAGTTTAAAATATGTTTTCGGGCAAAAGGAATTGAATATGAGACAAAGACGCTGGATGAAGATGCTTAGTGATTATGATTGTAATATCCAGTATCATGCAGGAAAAGCAAATGTAGTAGCGGATGCTTTAAGTCGAAAGTATCATGAAAAGCCAAAAAGTGTACGTTCACTTAAATTAAATCTGCAAGTAGATTTAAATGAACAAATTAGAGAGGCACAAGAATCAGTAATCAAGGATGATACTGAGAAATTGAAAGGAATGATTAAGGAATTAGAACAAGGAACAGATGGAATTTGGAGATTCCATAAGAAAAGGATGTGGATACCTAAATTAGGAAACCTACGCCACCGTATATTAGAAGAAGCCCATAAGTCTAAGTATACGATGCATCCTGGAAGTGATAAGATGTATCAGGACTTAAGAAAGAATTTTTGGTGGATAGGAATGAAAAAGGATATAGCAGCATATGTTGCAAAGTGTTTAACCTATTCACAAGTCAAAGCTGAACATCAGAAACCCTCAGGTCTATTGTTACCAAATTACCCAAAACAAGAAAAGGTAATGATACAATCTGGGTGATTGTAGATATGCTAACCAAGTCAGCTCATTTCCTACCAATGAAGGAAACTTTTAGTATGGAACAATTAGCTAAATTATATGTAAATGAAATAGATTCTTTACATGGAATTCCTCTATCAATTGTTTCTAACAAAGATAGTCGTTTTACCTCTCATTTTTGGACAAGTTTCCAAAAAGCAATGGGAACCAAGTTAAATCTAAGCACAGCTTATCATCCTCAAACGGACGGACAAAGCGAAAGGACAATTCAAACAATGAAGGACATGCTTAGAGCTTGTGTAATTGATTTTGGAGGTAATTTGGACAATCATTTACCATTGATAGAATTTTCTTATAATAACAGTTATCACACAAGTATCAATGCTGCACCATTCGAAGCACTTTATGGACAAAAGTGCCGAACTCCAGTCTGTTGGGCAGAAATTGGAGAAAAGCAACTATCTGGACCTGAGATAGTACAAGAAACAACAGACAAGATCATTCAAGTCAAGGAACGACTGAAAACAGCACGTGGTCGACAAAAGAGTTATGCTGATAACAGACGCAAGCCATTGGAATTTCAAGTAGGAGATAAAGTGTTATTAAAAGTCTCTCCTTGGAAAGGAGTAGTAAGATTCATCAAAATGGGAAAGCTAAGTCCAAGGTATGTTGGACCTTTTGAGATTATTAGAAGAATAAGACCTGTAGCCTATCAGCTACAACTGCCAGAGGAAATGGTAGGAATACATGATGTATTTCATGTATCTAATCTCAAGAAATGCTTAGCTGATGAATCACTGATAGTACCTCTTAAGGATATAGAGGTAAATGAGCAGTTAAAATTTATAGAGAGGCCTCTACAGATTGAAGACAGGAACGTCAAGAATCTCAAGCACTAGAGATTAGTTCTGGTCAAAGTGAAATGAGACTCCAAAAGAGGACCAGAGTATACATGGTAACTTGAATCAGAAATGCAAATGAAATATCCACACTTGTTCCAGTAGATCTCGAGGACGAGCTCTAAAACAAGGTGGGGAGGATATAACAACCCTCCAAAATATTTTCGAGACCCTAATATATTTTAAAATATTCCAATATGTCCTAAAATACACCCCGTATACGTAAACGGGCCCCGAATACCTCTATTTTATTAAAAATTAATTAAAAACAAGATTTAAGGGGCTGTCGCGGGGCACGTAGCCCTTGGCTACTTCTTACGCGGGGCGCGACAGCCAGTCGTCGAGACGCATCCCTGACTGCCACGTGGCAGCAATGTGTTAAACCTATACTCGTGACCCGGATCAGCTAGGGCCTACGGACCCTATGTCGCGGGCCACGTAGCCGTTGGCTACTCCTTACGCGGGCCGCGAGGAACTAGAATTTAGGCCCTATAAATAGAGGCCATCGGCTGTTTAGTCAAATCGTTCATCTCTCGACTTTCTCTCTCGAATTTCTTTATAGTAGGCATAATTTCCGGGCATAATACCCCCTAATTAACGAAGTTCTGCTCCGTTGTAAGTATCATAACCCCGGTTACGTATTAGATATGCTGCCCGATTGATCAAGGGTTCCGTAATGGCTGTCGTGGTTCTGCCCGACGTAGTCATTGGAATGCCTTCTTGGGGAGGGTATTACTAATGTAAATATTGGGTTATTATACTAACGCGTGTGCATTTGTGTAAATTATAGATTATTACCCGGAAACCCTTAAAGGAAATCTAAGACAGCAATGTGAGTAATCTCCTTTTTGTAAACTGTTTTACAAAACCTTGAATATTTTACAATGTGATTAAGCAGTGATTGAGTCTTTGTAACTCTTCAATTACTGCCGGTATGTTGGGGTTTTGTATACAAAATGTGGAACACGTTACCATTGGACAAAGAGTTAGCCAATGGGTAATATGACCCACCAATCAGGATTGACAGTACTGAATGAGTAATTGTGTAGATATAAACATTGTAATCGCTCTCAATACTGTGTTAATTGATAAAACTCTTCTTGATTAAACTGGGATTCACTCACCAGTATTTCCCACTGACAAATGTTTTTAAACATGTTTCAGGTAACAAAATGTAAGAGCCAACTAGAAGCCAGCTGGACAGCACTGAATGCTTGGAAAAGTGGCTATAAAAGATACCTAAATAAAAGAAGATGTTTTATTCAATAAATTAGAGATTATCTCTATAAATCAGTTTGTAATGAAAACTTGGGTTTTATCCCAATACGTTTAATATTATAAAAATGTGGTATTTACTCTGATAAAATATTTCCTAACTACGGTCCTGATGTAATTTCCGCTGCCAAAATGATAAATACCGATACAACCAAAACTGGTCTCGCGGCCGCCCGTTCCCGGGACAGATAAGGGGCGGGGGTTGCGACAACCGCAGCCTCCGCCTCAGCCGAGGTTTCCATCGTAAGATCCACCTCCGTAACCACCACCGTGTCCATAACATGCACCATCGCAGTACCCACTGTCAGCTGCCAATTTCATCTTTTAATTCCCTATCTTTTATAAACACATGAAGGTCCCAACTCAGATGTTGCATGCTCTGTAAAAGATAAAATTCTGGTGGTCAAAATGAAAATCAATGAGAGTAGACCGGCGCTAACAACTTGGTTTTTTATATATACTAGGTTGTCCCACCCGCGCGTTGCGGCGGGGAAAACAACCTGTTTTGAAAGCAAAAACAACTAAAATAATTAAGATTCCTAGTAGTTGATAACGATTTATGTTTTATTTAGAGATTCTCAGTACAATAACATAAACTATTTATACAACCCATAACTAAATTCAGTGATGCCACCGCTTCCCACTGTTAACCGTCCCCCGGCAACTCACACTCCCAAGGAAATTGTACTTTAAAGACTCTTTAGCGTTAGCATCACTTCTTTCGAACAAACAATCACCCAAATGTTGCTTTTTAACATATAGTATAACGTGTTGTAGTGGTGTAACACCCCAAATTCTAATAAAGATTAATCGAATGTTTATATGTTTTAAATGATTAGTTAGTTATAAATAAATAATGAAAGTTAAAGGTTAGGAAATATATAAGAATGATAACTTAAATAACCTTGAGGGGTTAAACTTGTAAATATGATTAGTAACATTATAAAAATTTAAAAACCCAGTTAGTGGGTGGGTGTGGGTCACGACCAAGAAGCAGGAAGGAGAAGAAACCCTTCTCCTTCATAATACCTCAAGAAATTCAGGGATTTAAGGTGTTGTTGATCCAGAAATCGAATGCATGTGACCAAATTCTCAACCATCTAAGGGTTTCCTACATAGGGTAAGTCAGATTATGCGATTTGATGCACTTTCATGAACTAGGGTTTAATCAATTCGTGAAAATTGGAGAAATTGAACCTGTGTATGAATTAGAAACATCATTAGAGGATGTTTTATGCTTGGAATTCGTTTGTATTGATGGTTTGAAGGAAAACCCATTTGTTCTAGTAGTATGATGGTTTTGAAGTTAAATAAATTGAGTAGTCTTGATTGATGAATGTTTATGTATTAGGATATTGATGAATTGTTATGATTGTAGAATGATTAAGATATGTGAATTTAGTTGATTAAAAGAGTTGTGAATATTGCTAGTGAAATCGTGCATTGGATACATGTACATAAGGCTCAAAATGTTGTTTGCACACCATGTGTTCGATAAAATGCCTCAATGAAGAACTATGTGATTTTGAATGTATTAAAAGTGTTGAGTTGGCATAGGGAAGATGTAGTATTTGATACATTGCAAAATATGAAATGGAATGTGATTGATGCGTGAATGTGATTATTATGTAGTGAATGAAATAATCTAAATAAGAATGAATTATGTGTAGGAGTGAAAGAAGAATGAGCTAATTCCGGTTCGAACAAAAGGCTCAAGAACGAGGTAAGTTTGCTACTTACAAGTTTATTCAACAACATTAGTAGTTTGTTACTTTAAATATTAGTTTCTTAATGATAGCCATTGTATTAAAATGAGAACGCAAAAGTAGAGCTCCGTAACGGTCCGTGATGAACGGGTCGGTTCGGGTTAGAATGAGAATGAATAAGTGAAGTTTTCTTAATGTTCCGTGTAAACGGGTTATGATAGAATGATTTGGAGAGAAAGATGTAACGAAGTTGGTTACATAAACAAGAAAGCCGAGTATAAGAATGACTTAGCCATGTATGGTTCATAATTTAAATGGTGATTATTGGTTCACCAAGTTCATTAATGCGTTAGTTGAAATATGAGTATTACGCTAATGTTGTTTATTGTAATGGTTGTAGGTAAATCTCAAGTTTAAATGATATTGCATCGCTCGGAACCGAACACACCTTGAACGCCTTTATGCGCTTCCGCAATCATTGATGTATCATCAATGGGTCAATATTTTGGTTTAATTAGGCTATGTTGGTAGTTATAAACTCTAAACTTAAAGTTGTAAATCTTTTGTCAAACACTAGTTGTAATGGTCGTTTTGAAAGTTTCTTAAGTGTTATGAAATTTACTATGTCTTTTTAAAATGCGTTGTAGGTCAATTGTTGAATGTTATTAAATAGGGAATTGCTTATTTTACGAACGGGTCATGCCCGAATTTTATTAGACAATAGTATGAATTATTGAATTTTCAGATTTAGAACTTTGGGCGTTTCAAGTTGGTATCAGAGCCTAGGTTTGAGGGATTCAAGTACCAAGTGCTTGAACTCAAACCGAAAGCTCGTGCAAGTGTGTGTTCCTTCCGAAGCGTAATGCAAGTAAGTAAATTGTAAACTTTGATTATACTTATAGTTATAAGGTTTTAAAGTTTGTATTTATGAAAAAGGTTAGAGCTGGAATGTTCATTATGTTAATAGAATGTTCATTATGTTACTAAATGTTCATTATGTTACTAAATGTTCATCATTTTACTGGAATGTTCATTATGTTACTAGAATGTTCATCATGTACAGGAATGTTCATTATGTTAATAGAATGTTCATTATGTTACTGAATGTTCATTATGTTACTAAATGTTCATCATTTTACTGGAATGTTCATTATGTTACTAGAATGTTCATTATGTTAATAGAATGTTCATTATGTTACTGAATGTTCATTATGTTACTAAATGTTCATCATTTTACTGAAATGTTCATTATGTTACTAGAATGTTCATCATGTTACAGGAATGTTCATTATGTTAATAGAATGTTCATTATGTTACTAAATGTTCATTATGTTACTGAATGTTCATTATGTTACTAAATGTTCATCATTTTACTAGAATGTTCATTATGCTAATAGAATGTTCATTATGTTACTGAATGTTCATTATGTTACTAAATGTTTATCATGATCTAAAAGATACAACATGATCGTCGGTGACGATAATGCACGGAGTATGAATTGTAAATGGAATGTAGTATGATAATACAAGTTTATATGTGATGAAGAGGTGTATGAAAGGAAACTCTAATGAATAGAATGAATGTTTTCTGTAGATGACGGACATAGGGAATGTAGATGATGCTGAAGTAGCACGACAAGAAGCATTCGATAATAAGATTATGGAAGCGACAGAAAAGGTTATACATACTAACTTTCCCCAGTTAGCTCAAGAAGTCGAAAGCCGTGTTTTAGGGGTAGTAGATGCTATGATGACTAGTAAGATTGAGGAGTTAAAGGAAATGTTTGAAGGGTCTAGAAACAAAAGTAAGGAACGAAGGTGTACATACAAGGATTTTATGGCGTGCAATCCCTCCTCGTTCAATGGGGAGGTTGATCCGATAAAATGTCAAAGGTGGATAGCAAATATTGAAGCTGTGTTCATACGTAGCCGATGCGAGAAGGAAGATCAAGTAATGTTTGCTACGGGTCAGCTTCAACAACAAGCTAAGGATTGGTGGGATACGCAATGTAAGGAGTTAGGGGAAGAGAAACTTCAAACGTTAACTTGGCAAGAATTCAAGGAGTCGTTCCTGAAGTATCATTGCCCGCAGTCGGCAATTGATAGAATACAAGAGGAATTCTTGCGTCTTCGCCAACAAGATGAATCTATTGATGAAATCACCAACACCTTCTTTGATAAGCTAAAGTTTTGTGACGACTTTGTCAAGTCTGAAAGAATAAAGATAAATCGGTATCACGGCATGTTGAAGGCTGAATATAGGGAATTCATCACTCCCTCGAAGTGTGAAACTTTGAATGAACTTATCAACTGGGCTCGGGATAGAGAGATAGAGCTGAAGCGACAAGTAGAAAGGGGGGAGAAAAGAGCGGCTGAAAAGCCCACAACTATGAGTCCGTCCAAGAAACATAAGCAGCATGACAATAGAAACAAAGGAGGATCTAAAATCAGTATTCCTCCATGCAAAACTTGTGGGAAGCTTCATACTGGAGAATGTCTATCGGGGAAGAAGGGATGCTACAACTGTGGTCAGGAAGGGTATCCTTACTATAAGTGCCCTAGTCCCGTGAGGACGTGTTTCAATTGCTTTACTCCTGGTCACGTCAAAGCCGAATGTCCGAAGCTTAAACAAAAGGGGCAAAAAGATGGAAAGAAGGATGAAAATCAGAAGGCTCGGGGAAGGATGTTTCAGATTACCACGGAGGACGCTAAGGTTCTACCAAATGTTGTATCAGGTATTTTCTTAGTCAACCTAATACCAGTGAATGTGTTATTTGATTCTGGTGCTAGTAGGTCTTTTGTGTCGAGTGAACTTATGTGCCATCCCTCTTTTAGAAAGGAACGAATGTCTATACCCTTAGAAGTAGAAGTAGCGGATAGCAAAAGTTATTTGCTAAGTGAAGTTTGCAGAAATTGTAAGATTACCATAGAAAATGAAGACTTCGAAATAGATCTTATTCCTATGGTTTTGGGGGAATTTAAAGTAGTAGTAGGAATGGATTGGTTATCCCGTTATCATGCGAAAATACGATGCGAGGCGAAAGTCATTCATGTATTGTCGCCTAATGGGGCTCGAGTAAATATTCGTGGGGAAAGAAAATTAGAGACAAAATTGTGTACGATTGTTGAGGCAGTTAAGCACGCAAGAAATGAGGGTAAGGCGTTTTTGGCTTACGTAGTAGACAAAAGACGCCTGAAATTGGAGAAGTAGAAGTTGTGAACGAGTATCCAGACGTGTTTCCGGATGAATTACCGGGATTACCACCCGAGCGAGAGGTGGAATTCCGAATTGAATTAAACCCGAGCGCCAAGCCAGTGGCCAAAGCTCCCTATAGATTAGCTCCCGCTGAAATGCGAGAGCTAATGACACAGATACAAGAATTACTCGATAAGGGCTTCATACGCCCGAGTGTGTCACCCTGGGGAGCCCCGGTACTTTTTGTGAAAAAGAAAGATGGTTCGATGCGCATGTGCATCGACTACCGAGAGTTGAACAAGTTGACAGTGAAAAATAAATATCCCCTACCTCGAATAGATGACCTTTTTGACCAATTGCAAGGAGCGAGCTGGTTTTCGAAAATTGATCTGCGCTCGGGATATCACCAGCTACGGGTACGAGAGGAAGATGTTGCGAAAACCGCGTTTAGAACCCGCTATGGACATTACGAGTTTTTGGTAATGTCATTTGGGCTAACTAATGCGCCGGCCGCTTTCATGGATCTTATGAATAGAGTATGCCGGCCCATGTTGGATAAGTCTGTAATAGTATTTATAGACGATATCCTAGTTTACTCTCGTAGTAGAGCCGAACATGCAAATCATTTGCGTGAAGTATTAGAAACTCTTCGGAGGGAAAAGCTTTACGCAAAGTTTTCAAAGTGTGCCTTCTGGCTTAAAGAAGTGCAATTTCTCGGCCATGTCATCAATACGGACGGTGTCTTGGTGGACCCAACTAAAGTGGAGGCCGTTATGAATTGGGTTCCTCCAAAGAACCCGAGTGAAGTAAGAAGTTTTCTGGGTTTGGCTGGGTATTATCGAAGGTTTATACAGGATTTTTCCAGAATAGCATTACCCTTGACCAAACTGACAAAGAAGAATGAGAAATTCGGATGGGGGCCTGAGCAAGATAAAGCATTCCAAACGTTAAAAAGTAGGTTGTCTGACGCACTAGTTTTAACCTTACCCGAGGGATCAGAAGACTTGGTGGTATACACCGATGCTTCACATCAGGGGTTGGGAGTTGTTCTAATGCAACGGGGTAAGGTGATAGCCTATGCTTCAAGGCAGCTTAAACCACACGAAAGCAACTACCCAACACACGATCTAGAATTGGCTGCAGTAGTCTTCGCGCTGAAACTGTGGCGACATTATCTGTACGGAACGAAATGCACAATATATTCAGACCACAAAAGTCTCAAGTATTTCTTCGAACAAAAAGACTTAAATATGAGACAACGAAGGTGGTTGGAACTAATTAAGGATTATGATTGCGAAATCCTTTATCACCCAGGGAAGGCCAATATTGTCGCAGATGCGTTAAGCCAGAAGGAATACCCACCACCCATACAAGTTAAATCAATGAGAATGATAGTCACTCCTAAACTTTTGGAGTTGATCAAAGAGGCCCAAACAAAGTCCCTAAATGCTAATGATCTAATGAAGGAAAGAACGAAAGGCTTAGTTGATGAATTAAAAATGAATGCTGACGGCATCATGACCAGGTATGGTCGAATCTGGGTACCTTGGTTGTGTGAAGTAAAATCGTTGTTACTTGAGGAGGCCCATAAATCTCGTTATGCGGTACACCCCGGAGCGACAAAAATGTATCAAGATTTGAAGAAAGGATATTGGTGGCCCGGAATGAAACGCGAGATTGTCAAATACGTGGCTAAGTGCTTGACATGTTCCCAAGTGAAGGCGGAGCACCAAAAACCGTATGGTAAATTACAACCTTTAGAAGTACCAGTTTGGAAATGGGAAGACATAACCATGGATCTCGTTACAAAGCTTCCTAAGACAAAACGAGGTCACGATGCTATTTGGGTTATAGTCGACCGACTTACTAAAAGTGCTCACTTTTTGCCCATACGAGAAACTATTTCATCTGAAAAGTTGGCGGAGATTTATACGAATGAAATAATAGCTCGTCACGGAGTACCCGTGTCTATTGTGTCGGATCGTGACACAAGATTCACGTCACGATTTTGGCGTAGATTTCATGAAGATGTGGGCACAAACTTGCGATTAAGTACCGCGTACCATCCACAAACGGATGGACAGTCAGAAAGAACTAAACAAACGTTAGTAGATATGTTGAGGGCTTGCGTCATAGATTTTGGGGGTAACTGGGATGACCATTTGCCGTTGGTAGAGTTCGCGTATAATAACAGTTATCGGAGTAGTATTCAAATGGCGCCATATGAAATGTTGTACGGTAGAAAGTGTAGAACCCCTGTGTGCTGGGGAGAAATCGGGCAGCGAGAACTCGCTCCTAAAGATGTTGTGGCGATAACAAATGAAAAGATCGATCTAGTGCGGGCTCGTTTGAAGGCAGCGCAAGACCGACAAAAATCTTACGCAGACAAAAGAAGGCGTCCCATTGAATTTCAGCAAGGTGATCGGGTATTTTTAAAGGTCTCGCTGTGGAAGGGCATCATACGGTTCCGTAAACGAGGGAAGTTAGGCCCTCGGTACATTGGGCCATTCGAAATTATAGCCCGGGTTGGTAAGGTGGTATATCAGTTGGAATTACCTCCGACTCTAGATGGAATCCATAACACTTTTCACGTATCACAACTAAGGAAATGCCTCACGGATGAAACGACATATATGCCACTTGATGATATTGAACTGGATGAGAAAATGAACTATGTTGAAAGGCCGGTGGCTATCAAGGATTCCAAAGTAACGCGTCTTCGAAATAAAGCCATTCGACAAGTTCTAGTTCAATGGCAGCATCGGAAAGGATCGGATCTGACATGGGAATCAGAAGATGAAATGCGAAAGCACTACCCATCATTATTTGGTACGTATTAAGGTTTCGGGGACGAAACCTCTTTTAAGGGGGGTAGATTTGTAACACCCCAAATTCTAATAAAGATTAATCGAATGTTTATATGTTTTAAATGATTAGTTAGTTATAAATAAATAATGAAAGTTAAAGGTTAGGAAATATATAAGAATGATAACTTAAATAACCTTGAGGGGTTAAACTTGTAAATATGATTAGTAACATTATAAAAATTTAAAAACCTAGTTAGTGGGTGGGTGTGGGTCACGACCAAGAAGCAGGAAGGAGAAGAAACCCTTCTCCTTCATAATACCTCAAGAAATTCAGGGAATTAAGGTGTTGTTGATCCAGAAATCGAATGCATGTGGCCAAATTCTCAACCATCTAAGGGTTTCCTACATAGGGTAAGTCAGATTATGCGATTTGATGCACTTTCATGAACTAGGGTTTAATCAATTCGTGAAAATTGGAGAAATTGAACCTGTGTATGAATTAGAAACACCATTAGAGGATGTTTTATGCTTGGAATTCGTTTGTATTGATGGTTTGAAGGAAAACCCATTTGTTCTAGTAGTATGATGGTTTTGAAGTTAAATAAATTGAGTAGTCTTGATTGATGAATGTTTATGTATTAGGATATTGATGAATTGTTATGATTGTAGAATGATTAAGATATGTGAATTTAGTTAATTAAAAGAGTTGTGAATATTGCTAGTGAAATCGTGCATTGGATACATGTACATAAGGCTCAAAATGTTGTTTGCACACCATGTGTTCGATAAAATGCCTCAATGAAGAACTATGTGATTTTGAATGTATTAAAAGTGTTGAATTGGCATAGGGAAGATGTAGTATTTGATACATTGCAAAATATGAAATGGAATGTGATTGATGCGTGAATGTGATTATTATGTAGTGAATGAAATAATCTAAATAAGAATGAATTATGTGTAGGAGTGAAAGAAGAAGGAGCTAATTCCGGTTCGCAACAAAAGGCTCAAGAACGAGGTAAGTTTGCTACTTACAAGTTTATTCAACAACGTTAGTAGTTTGTTACTTTAAATATTAGTTTCTTAATGATAGCCATTGTATTAAAATGAGAACGCAAAAGTAGAGCTCCGTAACGATCCGTGATGAACGGGTCGGTTCGGGTTAGAATGAGAATGAATAAGTGAAGTTTTCTTAATGTTCCGTGTAAACGGGTTATGATAGAATGATTCGGAGAGAAATATGTAACGAAGTTGGTTACATAAACAAGAAAGCCGAGTATAAGAATGACTTAGCCATGTATGGTTCAGAATTTAAATGGTGATTATTGGTTCACCAAGTTCATTAATGCGTTAGTTGAAATATGAGTATTACGCTAATGTTGTTTATTGTAATGGTTGTAGGTAAATCTCAAGTTTAAATGCTATTGCATCGCTCGGAACCGAACACACCTTGAACGTCTTTATGCGCTTCCGCAATCATTGATGTATCATCAATTGGTCAATATTTTGGTTTAATTAGGCTATGTTGGTAGTTATAAACTCTAAACTTAAAGTTGTAAATCTTTTGTCAAACACTAGTTGTAATGGTCGTTTTGAAAGTTTCTTAAGTGTTATGAAATTTACTATGTCTTTTTAAAATGCGTTGTAGGTCAATTGTTGAATGTTATTAAACAGGGAATTGCTTATTTTACGAACGGGTCATGCCCGAATTTTATTAGACAATAGTATGAATTATTGAATTTTCGGATTTAGAACTTTGGGCGTTTCAAGTGGGCCGCTTTAGGCGTAGATAAATAACACGTAACAATGGTATATTTTTACATGAGTGCCAGATGGTTTAAAAAATGAAACACTATAAAAACGTCGAAACAACTGGCTGGTTGAAAAATAACGTTACGTAAATGAATGTCGAAACGTAGATAAAAATAACTCATGTGCACCGTTAATATTATTTGAAACTATATATCAAAAGATGAAACGTGTAAAAAATATGACATCGTAACGGAAAATTTGTTTAAAATTTAAAGCGGTAACTTTATTAAAGTTCGAGGATCATGGTGGAAAACGATTTAAAAAGGATAAAAATAACTTTATTAGTGTTCAGGGGACGTTTGATAAATTTATTAAAACTCAAGTGATAAGAATGTAAATTGGTGATGTAAAACCTAACAAAATGAAGGGGGCAAAAGTGTGAGAACCAAAATTGTGTGGTCAAAACATAAAAAAAATGTCTTGTGAGATGTATAGAAATGCCACTAAAATGTAAATAAATTACTAAGGTGGTGTTTGTTTTTAAAGAGGTAAAAAGTCTGCAGTCTGCGGACCACATCTGCAGGAGAAGAGGTGGACCAAATGTCTACAGTCTGCAAGGAGAAGAGGGTTTGTTTTTTTTACATAAAAACCTCTTCAACACACACACAACACACACTGCAGACCTTCTCCTCTCTCTTGTCTCTCTCTCTGCCTTCATCTACCACCACAACCACAACCATCCGCCACCACCACGTCGGCTACCACCACCGCCATCAAAACCCACCACCACCGCCGATCTCTCTCTCTTCTTTCCCTCTCTCTCTCCTGTCGCCCCCCCTCTCTCTCTTCGTTTCACCACCGCCATCAAACCCACCACCACCGCCATCAAAACCCACCACCACCGCCGATCCCTCTCTCTTCTTTCCCCCTCTCTCTCTCCTGCCGCCCCTCTCTCTCTCTACGGTCTCTCTCTAAAAAAACCCCTAAATTCATACCTGGAGATGTGCGGGAGACGGTGGAGTTCTCGAGGTGGTGGGGGTGCGGCTGGAGATGTGCGGGAGACGTCGGAGGTGGCGGCGGTCTGTGGAGGTGGCGGCGGTCTGTGGAGCAGGAGAAGGATGGAGGAGGAGAAGGGTTCTCTGTGTTTTCAAAATATGGAGGAGAAGAGGTTATGCAGACCTTAGAAGACATTGATTCATGTCTGTATGAAGAAGAGGTCTCGCAGACCTTTTTTAATAAAAGGTCTGCGATAAAACAAACAAGCTGCAGACTCTTATGTCTGCGCATGGTCTGCGCGGCGCAGACATAAGAGGTTCTGAAGTGCTTATAGCAAAAAAACAAACACCACCTAAGTTGTCATAAAAGAAAAACTAATTATGCAAGTATAAATAGCAATATAATATATAAATTTAAAACTGAAGGTACTCTAACTTATGATGTGTTTTAACATATAATAATATAAAATATAATATAATATAATATAATATAATATAATATAATATAATATAATAATAATAATAATAATAATAATAATATAACTCAAAATCAAGTGTCCTACTACGTTTGACCCACGGTATGGGGTTCCTTGTCAAGAGTAATGTTCTTGGTGGCCAAAGCGAGTCCATCTTGGTGTGGTGAATTCCCCACAAGCATATCACATGCGATGCACTTGATCCTGTTCCCTCACAAGAAACTAACACCCATTCTTTCCTTACAAACCAGGAAAAGGGTGCCTGCCGTCATCTTGAAGCAAATAATGTTTCCAATCGGACACGTGTAATGAATCAACCATAGCTTTTTTAGGTTATATTCTTAACTGAATAAATACTTCCTTTTTTATTTTAACCATATAAAGTAAATATTTGCATCCATCACTAATATCTACAAATGTGTTGCCCTTCTTCACTCGTAAATGTTATTTTCTACCTAGCTCTAAACCTCTACCAAATATCATATTTTGCATTTCCGTCCTGTCTTCTTTCCCTTACATTCCTGTTCAAATAAGGATATAGATGTTCTTCTTTATTCTTAGATAAACTTAATACAGTTAGAGAAAAACGGATACAATATTACATTCCTAGCTCTCAGAAGGAGAGACAGGGGCAGATGGAGAGAAAAACGGATACAATATTACATTCCTAGCTCTCAGAAGGAAGATAGGGGCAGATGGACATTTGATGTATAATCAGTTTTAAATATATAATTGAATGAATCACATAAATAGTTTTATATTTTGATTTAACTAAAGATACACAAAATGGTTTGTAATCGGATTTCTTCTCTATCGGGTATCTATTGTTGCCCTATCCATATGTGGTCGTGTATGATCCGTGTTCAGATATATATGATTGCCCGTTTACATGCTCATTCTCGGTTTCAAAACCAAGGATTCCCTGTCCTTGTAAAAAAAAAAAAAATTCCCCAACCAAAGTTGGGATTCTCCATCCAAACCTGGTTCAAGTATCGGGTTCTCCTTGGGCTATAGCTCTAGTTCCTTCATCTTTGGTCTCTTGACCCACCCCCTTTCTCATTGTTCCCTTTATACTATACATTATTATCATAATCCATATCCATCTAACTTTCATCAATATTTTATATAATCTTATTTCATGCCAAGTAGATATTATATTATAATTACCTACATATACAAAAGGAAGTTCGAGGGAATAGTGCTACGCAGCTGCGTGACACTTTCCTATTTGACCAACCATTTTATTGTTTTATATTCGTTTTAAAATTACGGTTTCGTCCTTAATTTAAAATATAATTACGTTTTTGCCCCCACTTCAAAATAAAATTATGTTTTTGTCCCTCACTCAAAATTACGATTTTGCCCTCGGTTAAAAATTATGATTTTATCCCCAGATTACAATTACATTCTTGGCCCCAGTTCAAAATAAATTTTTGCTTTTGCCCCAAACTAAAAATGATGATTTTGCATTTTCGTCCCGTTTAAAAAATTATGATTTCTCCTTCAGTTTAAAATTATGTTTTTGCCAGGTTCAAAATAAAAGTATGCTTTTGCCCCCAACTCAAAATTACGATTTTGCCCTCAGTTCAAAATTTTGATTTTGCCCCAGTTCAAATTAAAAATATAATTTTAAAATTATGATTTTGTTCTTAGTGCAAAGTTATATTACGATTTTGTCTCTGGTTCAAATTTATAGTATTGCCATCACTTTAACTTTTGGCAAATTACGATACCAGAGTCAACAAATACAACTTTGCCCTCAGTTCAAATTATAGTATTGCTATCATTTTAGTTTTTTTAGCAAAACTATAAAAGTGTTTTTTTATTAGTTGACTGGATTTAATTTTTTCACATGTCAATGAGCTGCCTAACACTCGCTCATTAATCCTGACAAACTACAGTTTTGCCCTAAGCTCAAAACTACGGTCTCATCATTGTTTTAGTTTTTTTTTTCCTAACAAAACTATAATAGTGTTTTTTTAATTAAATTATTCGGCCATCGCCCGTAACGTGGGCGGGTCATTAGGCTGAGTGTTGTGGGGCGACTCCCACCCCCAGGTCGCCTGGTATCGCCTGGAACACCGCCCCCGGGGGCGACTTGGGTGGCGACCCCCTCTTGCCCGACTCAACCACGTCGCCCAACTTTCACACTTTCCCACAATGTATCCGTTGCCAACGGATAGTTTGGCCAAGCTTTTTTTTTTTTTTTTAAATCCAACCTTTATAAATAATACCCCATATCAAACACATTTTTACCACAATCTTCTCTCAAATCATCAAAATTTATACCAATCTTCTATCAACTCATCAAAATGTATCCCCACAACATCCCTCCTTTCAACCAAAATACACAATCTTCCAATCCACAACCCGATATGGCGGACCCAAACGTTTTAAATAACCCCGCTTTTTACGCCTATTTCAATAATATGCACGTTGCTAGCCCTACACCGCAAGTATACTACAACAATATGCCCATACCGCAACATATGGGGTTCACCACTTGGAACACACAACAACCCGGTGGTTTTCAAAACGTTGGAGGATCGAGACAACAAAATGGTATAAATTTTTTAGATATTTTTTTTGTAAAGAATATGTTTTTTTTTTAACTTTGTTTGTATTCCATCTAGTGGTTGATTTAGATGACGAAGAAGTTCCGGAGACCCAGTTCGATGTCGGTCAAAATGATCTTGAACCTCAAAAAAAGAAACGTTCACACAAGAGGAAAACACCGGGTGGAGAACGCTTGAAAACCAAACCGATACCATGGACTTCCAACGAGGAAATGAGCTTGTCCAAGGCTTGGCTAGAAATAACCGAAGACCCGAGATGTAGTAACTATCAAAAGGAAAAAACATATTGGTCTCGTATTTACAACGTTTTCCTCAAGTTGGAAGATCAAGAAGATGGATACCGTGATGCCGATGGTATCGGCGCGAAGTGGCGTAAAATGCGTCCTTTGATTCAAAGTTTCAACCAAATATACACTCGCCTAAGTAACTCGCGTGTGCGCCAAAGTGGTTCCGACGATGCGATGCTCCAAGCAAACGCCCAAAATGAATTCCGAGTCGAACACAAGAAGGCGTTTCCTTATCTTGCTATTTGGCAATTTTTAAGGAGTTCGAAATTTCACACAGTCATCGCCTTCGATCCATTTAAAACTCGTGGCCAACCGTCGGCTAAGCGGTCAAAAACCTCATCCTCAAACGACAATCAAAGTACCGGGTCGGACGCTCGGTGTCAAATAAATCTCAACGACATTGAGGAAGACAACGAAGAGCCACATGAAGAGGCCGAAGCGTTTCAACCACCACAACGGCCGGTTGGCCGAGATAAGGCCAAAAAAGCCGCCCAACCGTCTTCTAGCGGTGCACGAATCGACTACACCGAAACGTTCGAAAAAGTGACCAATAAGTTAGACAGCTTGTTGCAAACGAGCCAACAACGGATCAACTTAAAAAAAGAACACGGGGACCGAAAGCTAAAGCTGAAAGAAAGTCGTCAAAAAGCACTTGATTTGCAAATATTAACAACCGACACGACAAACCTTACTGGAGCCGAGCTCGCTTTAGCCGAGCAAATGAAGCAAGAAATTCGAGAAAAATATAACCTTTGTTGAAGTAATTTTTTTATTTTGGTTGAAGTAATTTTTTTTAGTTGATATATTTTTTTATTTTGGTTGAAGTAATTTTTTTTTAGTTATGTATTTTTTTATTTTGGTTGAAGTAAAAAAAGACTTTTATAAAAAATAGGACTTTTTTTTATATCTTTTACATAAAAAAAGACAAAATAAATCAATCTACGTGTCGCAAGACGCCCCACCCAGCAAGGTTGCCCCACTCCCCCTTTTTTGGTCAAAATCCTCTTATGTGACGTGGCGCCACGTGTCGCAAGACGCCCACTCAAAAGGTTGCCCCACTACACTCAGTCTTAACTAGTTATATAAATTTGTCAAG
Source organism: Helianthus tuberosus (assembly GCA_030545235.1). Classification (NCBI taxonomy): domain Eukaryota; kingdom Viridiplantae; phylum Streptophyta; class Magnoliopsida; order Asterales; family Asteraceae; genus Helianthus; species Helianthus tuberosus. The sequence continues at coordinate 50,855,293 of CM060366.1, forward strand.
TAAAAAAAAGCAATATTCATAATTCATAATAAATTCAATAAACCAAAAATCTTTAAAAAATTCAATTACATAGAAATTAGTTTTTCTCGTCTCCTGTGTACACACTTCCAAACCCCCGATATCAACAACTAAACTTCACTCCACATATTCACACAATCCCACTTTCAATTCACGAGTTCAGAAACCCACCCATCATGCGGTGACGAGTCAACTCGTCCCACCAACGAGTTCTCCCGACTCAGTTTCGCATAAATCTTCGCTCTTATCTCCTTCCCAGACTCCACTCTCTCCATAACCGGCTCCTCTCTTGTTATATTATTATTTTCCCACAAATCAAATATGTTCCCACCGCTTCGGGTCGGGTTTCGGGTAGTAGGTGTTGATGGTAAACTCGTGTACCCGGGTCGAAGCGTGGACAAACTCCGAGGCGAACCAAACCCGGGCCCATTCATCCCACTCATCGGACTCATTCGATTACCAATTTGCATATTACGTACAGACGATGCCAGCTCGTTGACCGAGGTTTGACCGATGGAAGATACCGGTGACATTGGTGGTGATGACGTGGACGTGTATAAAGTAGACGTCGGAGACGACCCAAATGCACTTTTTCCGATAACCGAGTCAAACCCGAGTCGGCTCGGAGACCCGTCGTACGAGTCATGCTGAGTCGGAGTCTGAGTCAACCCGTTAACGAGAACTCGGAGCTGATCAGGAGTATGCGCAAAGAAGCAGATCCTCCGACGACATAAAACGCCGTCTTTACACGGCTGCGTACGATAGCGAGAAGGGTGAAGCCAGCACTCAAATACGCCGTGAGCGAACTCGCACGTGTCACCTTTACAGCACGTGCCTTTGCGAAACTCCGGGCACGGGTTACCGGAATAATGAAACTTCCGGGGATCACGGCGGCGAGCTTTTTCTCCCGGGTGTGCGTACGGACACTCGGTCCAGTCATGTGACCTGGCACGTGCGCATCTCCGGATTTTAAATTCATACATCCGGAAATGATCGCATGTGAAGGCGTCCAGGGGGACATGAACATCATCGTACTCCGAAACGTCGTCGTATGGGGACATTTCGAGTTCGTCGAAGATAAAGGGGTGGTCGGAGTGTGGGCTGTGGTCCGTTGGGTCATCCCATGGAGGGATATGGACCGTTGGATTAGTGTGAAAGTTTTCTCCGTTGATGATCATCATGATTGTTGTTGTTATCTTAAAGTTTTTGTTTCTCTCTCTTTGAAATGTTTGTTGATGGAAATGAAGGAGCATTATGGGGTAAATATAAACCGGCTTGGTTAACTATGGTTAGGTGAAAAATTGACCTTGGTGTGGTTAAGAGTGAAAGATCTTGTGGAGGGAGTGATAGTGTGACTGGCTGTGATGGTTTTAGTGTGGTTTGGATTTTATTTAGTCCAATTTGGTGTCGTTTTGTGGGTCAGGTAGATTGATATATGATTTACCCATGGTTTACTTTATTAAAAAGCATTTTTATTTGATGGTTTACTAGGTTTAGGATTATAATAATATGGATATACTTAGGCTATGAGGAGTGGATGGAGCCCCATGACATTTATCAAGTCCACATAGGATCCAACTCATCTATGGAGCCCCCCTTTAATTTGGAGGGTGTGGATGGAGCCCCTATTAAACAAAATTAAAAAAAAAACATTTGATTGGTTTAAAACTAGTGGACCCCACCTGAATGGCGTTTCAGCTCGTTACCACCATGGCGGACCTTCAATGGCGCCCCGGCATAGCGCCGGGGGTGTGGTGGATGGCAGAGGGGGGGGGCGCTATAGGCGTCCAGCTGGCGAGGGTGGCGCCCCCACACCCTCCAGCCTTAGGGGCTGTTTGGTAGCATCTGAATGGTCATTAAGAGGCTATCTCTTAATGGAACTATTAAGAATTTTACCAATGAGAAGGTAGAAGAATGTGACATGTAATGATTTACCATTCAGAGGTTACCTCTTAACCATTCAGACTTGAGGTTACCTCTTATTCATTCAGAGGTTTTAAACCATTAAGAGGTAGCATCTGAATGGTCATTAAGAGGCTACCAAACAGCCCCTTAATTGATATCTTATGCTAAAGGGTTGTATCGACTATCGAATGGTGTCGAATACCCAACCTCCGGCTGACGTTAGTTGGATCTTCGGTGACGTCAAGAGCTTTGATCCTTGCTTGCTACAAAAGAATAAAACGTTAGCCTCGTCAGGGGGGACCCCGGGAGGGGGATCCGTGACCAAGCTCCGGCGTGAGAATAAGTAAACTTGCCGGAAATGATAGGAGCTTCTTCCGATGAGTATAGTCACCGGAAAGCTTTCCTTTTTGGTGTGAATCTTATTGATATGTGTGTGTAGTAAATGTGAGAGAATATTGGTCGGAAGTGTTAATGTGTGGAGAGTAAATGAAGGTGTAGTAAATGAGAATAAACCGGAGATGATACCTGCCTTTGTTCTCTTTTTGTTTGTTCTTATATAATAGCTTGGCCTTATCACACTAGATATTTTTCCCATATGATCCAACGGTTTCCAGAGGTTATCGGGAGGTGCAGACACGTGTCTGACCCCCAGCGGCGAGATGTCTTCCCCAATTAATGCTTCGGCCGGAGAAGTACAGTATTCTCAGGCGAGATCCCATTCTAATCGCTCATTAAATGAGGCCAGTACTTTTGCTTAGCTGTTTTTCCCGCCCATAACGAAAGGGAAGGAAACTTAGTGGACAAGGTAGTTCCTTCTGATGGGCTTTTTATATAATTTGGGCTTCCTAAAGACAGTCCAAAGCGGGTAGAGTGGGCCTGCCCACTGGCCCGTCGTCAAGTCATCTTTAGTCCCTGGTTCTGAGACCCGAGGCTCATGATCCGGGGCTGAATCACAACTGCTTGAGAGAGGTGGTTTTTCCTCTGATGGGCCCACCCCGGGTCAGTTATCACCTGCCGTTCCTAATAATGATGACATCGCCGAATAACTGTTAGCAGGAGTTAATCCTTTAGTAACACGTGCCCATTTTTGAATTTTGAAGAGACCGCTGATGTGACAGTTACTTGTATGTCAGCGGTGTCTCTTTAAAACCCATATTTGGCCTTTCCGATTTTCCATTCAGACTTTCTAACCCTCCTTTCTTCTCCGCACCTTCCTCCCTGTATCACAATTTCTTATGACCATGAGTCGCGGTGGCCGGTCTTCGATAAGGTCTGTGTTGACGGCGAAGGACTTGAGATCCTTCGTTGAGGCATATAACATCCCGGACCGATTTTCTCCTTCCTTGCCCGGCCCTAGTGAGTCGGCAGAATGTTCACCGGACAGGATTCCTATTTACACCCTTGCCTTTTCTTCTTGTGGGGTCCGATATCCCCTTTCTGCTTTTAAGGTTTCTCTACTCCGTCACTTCGGCGTCCACTTCTCACAGATTCACCCTTTGGGATTCATGAGAGTGGTTCATTTTGAACTGTCCTGTGCGGCTATCTCAGGGGAACCCTCTGTTCCTTTGTTTTGCATGTTTTACCGGCTTATCTCCGACGGAGACTGGTTCACATTCGCGAAACGACAGAACAACGTTTCAAGGCCCTGTTACAGTTTTATGCCCACTCCTACTTATCCAAAGGACTGGAAGTGTAGATTTATCTTTGTTTCAGCCGCTATGTTGCCGGATTCCCCTTTGCCAAAGGATCTTGACGCTGCTATCGAGGACACCATTCCCACCCTTTCTGCAGCCGAGACTGTTCAGTGGAAAAGGACGTGTGACAACCCAACGAGGGCGTTTACTTTCTCCGAAGGGATGCTTGCTATGGGGGGGCTGAGTCCTTCTTATCCAGTCCGTCCGAGGGCTTTTTTCGGCAAGAAAGGTACCCTTTTTGTTCTTGGTTTTCTTCTTACATCCATTCTTCTTTTATGTCTTTGGGAATCCCGTAGTCATCTTTAGTGTCTTCTTTTTTGTGCAGAGATGACTTTGTGGAGGCTTCTTCAGGGTGACTCCAAGGACGTAAAGTATGTGGTTGATAATGAGGTTGATCCTAGGTTGAACGTGGAAGCGCAGGTTGTCGGAGGATCCGTCCAGGCAGGAGGTTCTGCCACCCTAGGTGGTGATGAGGAGAACCCTTCCGGGGAGGAGAAAAGTTCTCCCGACTTTCCTCCTGTTCATCCTTCTGGTCAAAGTGACGACGAAGACGTGGAGATAAAGTTGGTTCGTAAGAGGAGGTCTGCTAGCCCCCAACCGGTTCCTGCACCTCGTAACATCCGTCAGAGGCTTCGTAGTGCCAGTGGTCAGAAGCTTCCCCCTTCCTCTAGAGCCGTTTCTGACCTTCCCCCCGCTGGGGTCAAAGGTTCCCTGTCTAAGCACTTGAAGTCCTCAAGCTTAGTGAGTGCTCCTTTGTTGGTAAGCTTTCTTTTCTCCTGTTTTTTCTTTGTCTTTCTGTGTGCTTCCTGGTTGTTCTTTTTCTTACTTCCTAGGGGAGTTCCTTGGAGCCTATAGAAATTCCTACCGGTCCCTCTCCTTCCCGTATCCGGGACAAGGCCTCTGAGGTGGGGGTGGCTCGCTTTTCCTCAGCTTTCGAGCTTTCTCCTCCACATGCTACTGGGACTAGTAAACCCACTACCCTCGAAGGCCCTGTTTATCGATCCCCTCTTGCCCCTTTGTTTGCCGATGCCCTCCCCTTTACTTATGTCCCTAAGTGGAAGGTAACTAGTTCTTCCGTTATAGGGACTCCTGAAGCTGCTAGGGACTTTCTGAACCATGCTGTCCCTCCCTCACATAAATTTGTAAACTCTGCCCTGAGGGATGATCTCTTTGACGATCAATACAGTATGTCTCTATGTGAAGGCTTTTTCAGGGGTGCTGGGATGCTGCAAAGGGTTGATGATCTGAGGAAGGCGAACGAAGGGCTTAAGGCTGAGCTTAAGGCTTCCCAGTCGGTTGTTGCTGGGCTTAGGAGCCGGGTGGTTGATGCTGAGAGGAGATTACAGGAGGAGAAGGTGCATAGTCTTCTCCCCCCCTTTTTTATACATACATACTCACTGATTCTTTGTTTAGGGAGCTGGGGCTATGCTTGAGAGGAAGGAACGGGCTTGGGAGCGGGAGATGGCATCGTTGGTTGAGGAGAAAGAGGAGCTTGCTGCTGAGCTGAGGCATTTGAAGGAAGTTGGCTCCGTTTCCCAGGAGCAGCTCAACACCATTTACGTGGACTATGGAGTAACTTCCGATGATAATCAACGATTGGCGGGGGAGAAACATTGGTTGATTACTGAAGGTTTTGGGGTTTTTCTCATTGCTGTTTCTCAATCGGAGGACTTTAAAAGCGGTTTGGAGGCAGTGTACAGGGCCTATAGGGATGTTGGGTACCAGTCGGGATTGAAAGATGGCTACAAATACTCCGCTCAAGGCTTGGATAGGAAGGAGACTCCTCTGTATGACTCCAAGGTTAAGAAGAAGCTGTCTAAGCTGAATGAGGAGTTTGGGCAAAAGACCCCGGCCATCCTTGAGAAAATCCTGGAGCATCCCTTGATTTCTATTGATGAATTGAAGACCCTGTTTTCCTCTGCCGGTCCTCCGTCTCCGCCATCTCTTTCCGGGGGTGATCCCCAATGAATTCCAAACATTTGATACACTTCGATATGGTTGTAATAACTTTAACTTACTTTAGGATACTTGTGTGTTTTGCTTGACTATCGCGGGTGGTCTTTTGTGTTGGGGACCACTTCGACTTTTAACCGTATGGCTCATAGTTATGTATGGCCTTTTTGTTTTGTAGCCTGTTTCTTGCCTGTTTTGCTTTTGCAGGGGTTCTTTTCGGAGGCCAGTTTGGTGATTTCCTGGGGATTTTTAGGCTATTTTAGCGAGGAGCTATGTTTTTGTTTTACCTTGCTGTGTTTGCAATCTTGTATATTGCTAACTCTTGCCCGAGTTGTTAGGGCTTTTCTTTGTATACGTATTTTGTAGTAAATAAAGCAGATTCCCTTTCGTAGTTTTGTACATGTGGGTGTGCTTGCATTATTTGTTTTTTTTTTTTTTTTTGTTTTTGTTTGTTTGTTTTGTTAAACTGTGATTGTCTGTTCGAGGCCAATCGGTGGACAAGTTTATAACGCGGTGTTGTGTTTTTAACTTGTTTTGTCCGTTTTAGGTTAGCTAGACCTTTACTAGCCCCACGGCCGGGCTTTTGGGCATGCTTTGAATGCCTCATACACGTGTGTTTGTTTGTTCTAGTTTTAGATTTAATGGTGTCCCTAGGCACGTCTGCCCAGGTGCAATTGTCCATTGTTTTCTCAAAATGGGACGCTTTCGTCCGTCTTTCCTTTAATCTTTGGGGGCTTATACCTCCCGTCATAGATTGTTTACAAAAGGTTCATCCTCTTGGGGGAAGGCCCCCGTACATATAGTTATCTATTACAAAAGTGGCTCTTGGCCGTTTTCCTTGGGGGTACACCCCTTACATGTAATACTTCCTGAGCTGCATGAGGTTCCAGGTCCTGGGGACCTCCTTGCCTTCCAGCGTTTCCAACTTGCAAGTCCCTTTGCCATTCGCCCACGTGACTCTGTAGGGTCCTTCCCAGTTGGGGCCTAGCTTCCCGGTGTTTTCTTGCAGACTAGCCTCGTTGGCCCTAAGAACTAGGTCCCCTGGGACGATGTTGAGCTTTTTCATCCTGGCGTTGTAATAACTTCCCAGGAGTTTTTTGTATTGGGCCTCCTTAACTGCTGCTATTTCCCTTCTTTCCTCCAACAAGTTCAGGTTCGTTCTGAGGTCCTGCTCGCTTTCCTCATCCCGAAGCTTCATTCGGGCAGTTGGAGATCCGATCTCAGCAGGGATTACAGCCTCCGTCCCATAGGTAAGGCTGAACGGGGTTTCCCCGTTGCAACTTTTGGGGGTGGTTCTGTATGCCCACAACACAAATGGAAGTTCTTCCAGCCAGCCTTTCTGTTTCCTCCCAAGCCTACCCTTCATTCCTTTGATGACGCTTTGGTTAGCTCTCTCCACTAACCCGTTACTCTGGGTATAGGTAACGGAAGTAAAGACTTGTTGGATCCGCACCTGTTCGCACCATGGTTTGAACGGTTTTCCAGCAAACTGGACCCCGTTGTCACTCACCAACTCCTTTGGGACCCCATACCTGCATATGATGTTATCCAGTACGAACCTTCTCATCTGGTCTCCAGTAATCTTTGCCAAGGGCTTCGCTTCAATCCATTTGGTGAAATAGTCAATGGCTACCACCACGTATTTGACCCCTCCCGGTCCCTCCGGGAAAGGCCCAATTATGTCGATGGCCCATTTCTGGAATGGCCACGACGTTGAAACTGGTACCATGGGGTGGTTGTGCCGGTGGGTCATCGGTGCATGCACTTGGCAGTTGTCACACTTCTTGATTTCCTCAGATGCCATTTCGTACATCCGTGGCCAGTAAAACCCCGCATTCATCGCCTTTCTCACTATTGTTCTTGGTCCCGAGTGCATTCCGTAAATCCCCTCATGCATCTCCCTAACCACGTATTCGGCTTCTTCCATATCAACGCACTTCAGGGATGGGCCCAGATACGACCTCCGGTATAGCTCCCCTTCGATCAGTTCATACTGTAGGGCCCTGACCCTTATCTTTCGGGCCGCCCATTCCCCCTCGGGTAGAGTTCCATCCCGGAGAAATCTGACTATTGGGGTCATCCATGTTTCTTGAGGACCTTCGACCGTGGCAACCTCTGCTGCGTTAAGGGAGGGGGATGTCAGGACCTCCACTTTGACTTCTTTTGCGAGATGGTTGAACGCTACTGAGGCTAATTTGCTAAGTGCATCAGATTTCCTGTTCCTTCCACGGGGAATGTACTCCAGTTTGAAAGTTTTGAATGCTCTAGCCGTCTCCTTGACTTTTTCCACGTATCGAGCCATGGTGCTATCCTTAGCTTCATATTCCCCTTGGTACTGTTTTACGACTAGCTGTGAATCAGTGCAGGCTTCTACGTGTTTTGCTTTCATTTTTTGTGCCAGCCTCATCCCCGCTAGGAGGGCCTCATATTCTGCGGTATTGTTGGTATTCTCGAAATCCAGCCTTACAGCATATGTCAGTTCGACCCCCTCGGGACTTATCAGTGTGATTCCGGCTCCACTTCCCTCTTCACTGGATGCTCCATCGGTGAGCAACTTCCATACCGCCTCATCTTCCTTCTCTCTTTCTTCTTTCTCTAAGGCTTCCCATTTCAATAGCTCCCTTTCTTCGTCCTCAGGGACTTCTGCTAAGAAGTCGGCCAGTATCTGTCCCTTTATGGCTGTCCTGGGCTTAAACTCCAGAGAGTGTTCCCCTAACTCCACAGCCCACTTAGCTAGCCGTCCTGACAGCTCCGGCCTTCTGAGTACCTTCTGAAGGGGCTGATCGGTCATTAAGGTGATCTTATGCCCTTGGAAATACCTCCTGAGTCTTCGGGATGCGAAGACGAGAGCTAATGCGAGTTTCTCCAGGGGCATGTACCGTTCCTCAGGTCCTTTAAGCGTCCTGCTGATGAAATATATGGGTATCTGCCTCCCTTCCCTTTCTACCATCATGACCGCACTTATGGTCGTTTTGAGGCGGATAGATATAGGAGCAATGGGTCCCCGGGTACTGGGGTGGCCAGCATTGGGAGCTTGCAGATGTATGCTTTCATTTCTTGAAAGGCTGCCTCGGCCTCCGCGGTCCATTTAAACTTGTTTGTTTGGAGGCAGTCTTTCAATACCTTCATAAAGGGAAGGGTCTTGTCAGCCACCTTCGATAAGAAACGGTTTAATGCTATCAGTCTTCCGTTTAGTTGCTGGATGTCCTTTAGGGACCTGGGGGATCGCATTTCAGCCACTGCCTGGGTTTTCTCCGGGTTCGCCTTGATCCCGCCCTTGGTGACCACTACTCCCAGGAAATTCCCCTCGTCTACTCCAAAACAACATTTCCCAGGGTTTAACTTCATGTTCACGTCCTGCATAGTATGGAGAGTCTCGGCTATATCGCTTATCAAGGCCGTCTCCGTCAAGCTTTTGATAACAATATCGTCGACGTATACCTCCAAGTTCCTTCCTCGTTGCTCCCTAAACAAGGTGTTCATAAACCTCTGGTATGTGGCCCCAGCGTTCTTGAGGCCGAAGGGCATCTTGGTGTAGCAGAACGTCCCCTCGTCCGTGATGAAGGCGGTTTTTTCCTCATCTTCTATTGACATCTGAATTTGGTGGTATCCCTTGTAGGCGTCCAGGAAACATTTCAGGGGGTATTGAGACAAGGAGTCCACCTGGGTGTCTATCTCCGGAAGAGGATAACAGTCCTTGGGACATGCTTTGTTTAGGTCTTGGAAATCGATACACATCCTCCATCCCCCGTCTTTTTTCTGAACCATGACTGGGTTGGCGACCCAGGATGGGTATTTAACTTCCCTGACTATCCCCGCTCTGAGTAGTTTCCGAGCTTCTTCACAAGCAGCCCTTCTTTTATTAGGTCCCATACTCCGCTTCTTTTGTTTCACTGGTTTTGCCCATGTAAAGGTGTTAAGCCGGTGCCCCGTTAGACTCCTTGGGACCCCCGTCATGTCTCCATGCTGAAATGCAAACACATCTATGTTATGGAGGAGCAACTCCTTCAGGGCGCTCTTGCATTTGTCACTCAAGTGACTCCCCACCTTGACCGTCTGTTCTGGGAACCTATCGCAGAGGACCCACTCTTCCACCTTCTTTCCCTGGGATTTCCCTGGTTCTTCCTCTTTGGATACGGAAGAAACTACCTCGTAGGCGGACTTAACCCATGCGAGACCTTTTGGTGTTTGGAATACCAAAGCTCCGTGGGGGGTAGAGGCATGTGCCTGCAGATCACCAATTCCGGGTCTTCCCAAGATTGAATTGTACTTAGAGGGTGCCCTGACTACCGTAAAGGTCAGATCTATCGTCCGGACCCGATCCCCTACGCCAACTGTGAATGGGAGCCTGATTTTTCCCAGGGGATGTGATACACTATTGTTGAATCCTACCAATGGGATTGAATCTTCCTCCAACCTATCCCTTATGTCCCTGTCGAACCTAAGGAAGCAGTGTTCGTATATTACCTTAACGCCTGACCCTCCGTCCACATGTATCCTAGACACCTTGTGTCCAGCTATCACAGCTGAGATGTTCAGCGGGAGTCGTTGTACCTCGCTTTCTTCTAAATATGGCATGAGGATGGGAGCTTTCATGCAGTTCGGGGAGCCTAGGATTCTGGCCTTTACACTTCGGGTGGTATCAAACTCATTTCTCCTTCTAATCATATCAACGTCTGCCCTCCCCGGCTCCCGTGCATCTCTTCCCTTGCGATCCCCTCCCCCTCCTTGATTTCCTTGACCAAATGGGCCAGTCTCCCCGTTTTCACCGCAGCCTCTATTTCTCTTTTGAGGTACATACAGTCATCGGTTTTGTGCCCAAAACCTTTGTGGAATTCACAGTATTCGTTTGGTTGTGCCTTTGGTCCCGGTTTTATGGGGGGTGGTCTTGGGAAGGAATTCTTTACCCTCTCTGTGGCTAGTATCTCACTTGGGGTCTTAATGAGAGGGGTGAAGCTATCGGGGTAAGGAGGGGGACCTCTCCCTCGGGGTCTATAGGGAGAGTATGAGGGCCTTACCCTGTCATGTAACATTCTATCAAAGGCAGGTTTCCGGGAATGGGGTGTACCTTTGTCAGGAGGTCTTGCAGCCGGGGCAATCCTCCGAGGCGTGACGTCCGTCTCCTTTGCTTTGCTGACCGTGTCCTTTCCCCGGACAAAGGCCCGGACTCTGTCCATAAGATTGTCAATGGATGGTGGAAACTCCTCTCCCAGCTTTTCACATAGCTGTGCATGTTTCAGCCCATTTATGAAACCACTAATCTTCATGACCTCCGGGACGTCCTTGATGTTCATACTCTCTTTAACAAACCTCTCCATGTATTGGTCTATTCGCTCGTTATCTCTTTGTCTGATATGAAGGATTTCGTTCGGATTTTTGACCACCTTCCTCTGTTGGCCAAAGTTCCTGAGGAATTTCTCACTTAGTTCTTCATAGCTGTCTATACTCCCTGGGGGGAGACTGTCAAACCAAAGCCGGGCTCCTTCCGTTAGGGTTTGTACAAACATGTGGCACCATACCGGCATAGGCCATCTTCCTAGCTGTCCCGCTCCTCTGAAGGCGTGTAAGTGATCTTCTGGATCTCTCGTTCCATCATATCGATCAAAGCCTGGTGGTAGTTTTGTCTTGGGAGGCATAGGTGCTTCTGAGATTCTTCTTGTGAACTTTGAGACCTCGGCCAAATCTCGTGGTAAATATGGCTGGTCCAAGCCGCTGTCACCAAAGTTGTCTTTCCCTTTTTCTTTCTCCTTGGACTTTTGGCCTGTGATCAGATCCTCCCTTTCTTCAGAGGACATCTGCCTCAGGGCAGACATAAACGTTTCCAGCTGGTCACCACTGTTGTCCTTGTTCTGAAGGTTCGTTCCTTCCTGGCTGGAGGGTGTGTCAAAAGAAAGTCTGGCCCTGAGGCTGTCGAGTCTTTCTCGCCTCTTTAAGTCTTCAAGACACTTAGTTAACTTTTCCCTGAGCATGGCCACGAAGTCAGGAGTGATATGTTCCGTTTCTCTCAGATTTCCTACCTGATTCTCATTATCTTCTTCATGAGTAATATCCTCTATAGTGACTTTATCCAAGTCGTTTTGTGCCGTTTGAGTGACACGCGAGTTATGTGGAGTTGCCATGTTGTTCCTGACAGGATAAGCTGCTCTTTGGACGTCGGATGTTGTTGTGGGAACACCGGGCAAGCTGATGTCCCACGGATGGCGCCAATGTCGAATACCCAACCTCCGGCTGACGTTAGTTGGATCTTCGGTGACGTCAAGAGCTTTGATCCTTGCTTGCTACAAAAGAATAAACCATTAGCCTCGTCACGGGGGACCCCGGGAGGGGGATCCGTGACCAAGCTCCGGCGTGAGAGTAAGTAAACTTGCCGGAAATGATAGGAGCTTCTTCCGATGAGTATAGTCACCGGAAAGCTTTCCTTTTTGGTGTGAATCTTATTGATATGTGTGTGTAGTAAATGTGAGAGAATATTGGTCGGAAGTTAATGTGTGGAGAGTAAATGAAGGTGTAGTAAATGAGAATAAACCGGAGATGATACCTGCCTTTGTTCTCTTTTTGTTTGTTCTTATATAATAGCTTGGCCTTATCACACTAGATATTTTTCCCATATGATCCAACGGTTTCCAGAGGTTATCGGGAGGTGCAGACACGTGTCTGACCCCCAGCGGCGAGATGTCTTCCCCAATTAATGCTTCGGCCGGAGAAGTACAGTATTCTCAGGCGAGATCCCATTCTAATCGCTCATTAAATGAGGCCAGTACTTTTGCTTAGCTGTTTTTCCCGCCCATAACGAAAGGGAAGGAAACTTAGTGGACAAGGTAGTTCCTTCTGATGGGCTTTTTATATAATTTGGGCTTCCTAAAGACAGTCCAAAGCGGGTAGAGTGGGCCTGCCCACTGGCCCGTCGTCAAATGGTTTTCTGCTTTTCTTTCCAAAGTCAAATCATGTTTTATGTGTATATAATTAGTTATTTAATTGTTTGCTAATGAAATGATCTAAGTTTGCTTAAGACTATTAAAAATGAAAGAGTAAAGTCCTATTTGAGTTCCTATGGTTTGTGCAGTTTAACCATTTGAATCCAAAAACCAAAACTGTCTTGATTTGAGTCCCTGTAGTCTCTAGTTTTAACCATTTGAGTCCCTGTGGTCTCTAATTTTAACCATTTGAATCCAAAAACCAAATGTTTCTGATTTGAATGTTGTTTACTTTTGGATTCAAATGGTTAAAATTAGAAACCACAGGGACTCAAATCAAAACAGTTTTGGTTTTTGGATTCAAATGGTTAAACTGCACAAACCACAAGGACTCAAATAGGACTTTACTCAAAATGAAACTTAAATATACTTTATGATATGTGTAAGGTGGTAGAATCAAACTTTTAAGGGGGACGGTATTTTTTCTAAGACTATGGGGTATGGGGCGTGGGTTGGGTACAAACGCCCACGTCACCATCCCGGGTGGGCTTGGGTTTCGGCGTGGCCCCTTGGACGGGGGTTTCAGCTCGGGCGTTGAGCGGGGCTACGAACATGACATGGCGGAACCTCGTTGGCCAAGACTACTAGCCGTTGGGCATGAATTTAAAAAAAAAGTATTTCCTATATAAATACCCTAACATATTTAACATTTTTCTCACACAGTATCAAACACATAAAACACAATCTTGCCATGAGTTCTTCAAGTTCAAGTGAATCGTCATCATCATCTGACGATGGTGTGGAAATATTTCTACAAACGATCGCGACGGTGGTGGAAGCTATCGTGGAAGACGATGAGGAAGAGACTTCGAAACCTAAACGGAGGAGGTATATCGCTCGTGAACGGCACACCGCTAACAATTTGTTGGTGAGCGATTATTTCTCAGCCGAACCTAAGTATGATGAAAAAATGTTTATGCGTCGTTTTCGTATGAGTAGAAACTTATTTTTAAGGATATCTAGGGATCTTGAGGAGAAGTATGTTTTTTTCCAACAAAAACCGGATGTAACCGGGCAATTAGGATTTAGTAAGTGGCAAAAGGTCACGGCCGCACTTAGAAAGTTAGCGTACGACAATAGTTCGGACATTATGGATGACTATTTAAAAATGTCTGCACGTGTAGCTAGAGAAAGTCTTCACAACTTTTGTTCGTGTATTTTAGAACTTTATAAGAAAAGATATTTGAGAAAGCCGTCGTTCGGTGACATGAAACAAATATTGGAACATCACGCCGATTATCATGGGCTACCCGGGATGCTAGGTAGTTTAGATTGTATGAAATGGCCTTGGGAACTTTGTCCAACCGCATGGCAAGGCGCTCACACGAGTGGATATCACGGGATGCCAGCCATCATGCTTGAATCGGTTGCGTTCCAAGATCTTTGGATATGGCATGCGTTCTTCGGTATGCCAGGTTCACATAACGATATTACCATCATAAACCACTCGCCCCATTTCAATGATCGGGTAAATGGTATAGGACCCAAAGGAAGTTTCTTTGTAAACGGGGTTGAGTACGTGTATGGGTACTACCTAGTTGATGTGATTTACCCGGAGTGGGGGGGGGGGCTTTCGTAAAATCGTTCACAAAACAGGGTACCCTAGATCCAAAGAGATTAAAGTTTAACAGGGTCCAAATGGCTGCACGTAAAGACATCGAGCGAGCGTTCGGTGTTTTGAAGAAAAGGTGGCGAATATTGGCAATGCCTTATCGACTATGGGACAAGGATCAGATTGGAAACGTGATGTATACATGTATCATTCTTCACAACATAATTTTGGAGGATGTGATGTGAGGGTGTTTAATCGTGTTTTAAAGTGTTTAATTATGAGGCTTTACATGATTATGTGTACGGAAACAGTTTACTTTGAGTTGATTTTGATTCACAGGTACTCGGAGCATAACGAATGGCTTTTGGAGCTTGACGGAAGGTTTTCGGGAAGCATTATGGAGTATTGGAAGCATACACACAAGTTGGAAGGCCAAAATATGAAAAACAGGAAGTTCGGTAGCAATCGGTGCCACTAGGCGCTGATTTCAGCGCACCACAGAAGGAAAGTATCAATTGGCGCACTAGGCGCTGTTTTTGGCGCACTGGGCGCTGAATCCCGGATCTGACTCGCGAATTTCATATTTTTCCACCATATTTAAGCACAAGTGCTAGTAGTGGTTTGACATGTGCACGTAAATGATAAAGGCATTAGGATATCCCGTACACCTGTTTGTTTGTTTTATGTTTACCTAACCATTACCCTTAGCAGCCCTGTTGAGCCTATTTACCTTTCGTTTGTCCACCTAATGTGAAGTGTTTGATACCGACCGTGAACGACATGTTATGAATAAGTGAAAAGAAAAAAAATAGAAAACAAAGAAAAGAAAAGAAAAATTAGAAAAAGAAAAAGAACAGAAAATAGAAGTGTTGTGAATATTGTCCTTGTATTGGGTAGAAACCAACCCAAAAGTGTTTATTAGTCATTATGTTTGCAAATAAAGTTGTCACGGTTTGGTCGTTTGTTGTTCGCCACATAAAAATCTATAAATATAAGCCTAAAATCTTCCTACCCTTAGCTTAAGCCCAAAAACGAAAGTCCTTTTGATGCGTGCCGTGTTATATGATACAGTGGAGGTATGATTGTTATACAAGCTTATGATTACAGGATTTCATGTTTGGTTTTGAGTGTATAAATACTAGCACATTACACGCTAGTTCATATTTTAAACCGAGAGGAGAGTTTATTGTGAGGGGCGTGTAGCATGTGTTAGAATCCTAAGCATGTTAGTTTTAAATAGACAAGTCTTAAGTTTTAGAAATTGCATCAATTGCTTGTCGGACTGTCAATCTTGATTGTGTCAATCTATGGAACGGGTATGACTTGGGACTTAATCTGTTACATTGGTTTAGGGGTTTAGAGGTGTTGTTACTGCGGTGAGTAGTTCCGTATAGCTTTGCTTGGGGGCAAGCAAAGGGTAAGTGTGGGGATGTGATATGAGGGTGTTTAATCGTGTTTTAAAGTGTTTAATTATGAGGCTTTACATGATTATGTTTATGGAAACAGTTTACTTTGGGTTGATTTTGATTTACAGGTACTCGGAGCATAACAGATGGCTTTTGGAGCTTGACGGAAGGTTTTCGGGAAGCATTATGGAGTATTGGAAGCATACACACAAGTTGGAGGCCAAAATATGAAAAACGGGAAGTTCGGTAGCAATCGGCGCCACTAGGCGCTGATTTCAGCGCAACACAGAAGGAAAGTATCAATTGGCGCAATAGGCGCTGTTTTTGGTGCACTGGGCGCTGAATCCCGGATCTGACTCGCGAATTTCATATTTTTCCACCATATTTAAGCACAAACATTCCCCAAACGAAAGGATCATTAACCCTAGCCGTTTCCACTTCCCAAGAACGAATTTTTGAGTTCCCAACCTCAATTCAATCATCAATCATGCAATTCCTCATCAAGATTGAAGATCAAATCAATAACATGAGCGGCTAAACCACCCGTGATCATCTCCGGGACTAGGGTTTGTGTTAGGAACCGGGTTGACTTAGTTTACAAACTTTTGGATTGAGTTTGACTAATCATTCGGTTAGTTTATCTTTATTGTTTATTTGGTTTTGATTAAACATTGTTGGATTATCATTTGCATACTTGTTCATCAGTTATTTGGTTTTGTCATCAACAATTGGGATTAAATTCTAAGTTGTCATTGTTCTTCAACCGTTAACCATTGAACTTGTTTATGTTTATGAAATCTAGGATTGGTAATTAATTAGGTTACTGTTCAGTTGCATCAATCTTTCGGTTTCGATCGTGGATCATTGCAATCAAATATATTATCTGTTAATTATTTATCAAAACAAGTAGTTAGCAAATCATGTCTATGTGATTTCCAATTGGTATTAATTAGGTTACCCGTGTTTCTACACAACCTGAAAACCCGGAGATTGGTCCTTTTTCTCACAGTTGTTTACAACCACATTAATTACATTTTTTTCTAATAACTCTCTTAATTTGCAAAAAAACAATTAGTTTTAATTTAGATAATTGTCACAAACAACGAGCTTGTATACTTTCCAGTATACTTTCCACTGATTCCCCGTGGATTCGACACCCTACTTACCCTTTACTAGTAAAAGGTGAATAGGACACTTTTTAAACATATTTTTGACCAACCGTACGACATCGATCAAAATGGCGTCGTTGCCGGGGAATCGGTACGCTTAGTTTAGTTAGTTGTTTTTATTAAAAATAAAAATAAAAACCTAAAAATTAGAAAAACCAATAATCCAAAAATATTACCTTTTGTTTGGCTTTTATTTGTTTCGTTCCATATTACGCTTGGTTTCTTGTTTGTCTGTGTGCAGGTGATTCTTGTGTTGCATGCATACCAAGTTTTCAAAGAAATCATCACTGCTCTTATTTGATCCAGAAATTTAGAAGACTGCTCGACAGAATCTCGTTCTTCTACGTTCAGCAGTGAAAGCTAAAGCTCAGTCATCATAAGTTGCTCAAGATCTTGAACAAGAAGCTAACGAGATTGCTGATCAAGAACCACAAAACCAAGCTCAGAACGAACCAGTCCCGCCCATTCCAGATCCACTAATCCCTCAAAACCAAAACCAAAATCAAAATCAAAACCAGCCCAATAACCAAAACCAGAATCAACCACCACCACAACCATTCGCACAATTCAACCCAGGTCCACAAAACCAACCGGGGAATCTAAATCTCCGACATGGAGAAATCATTCATCTCAATCAACCACAGCATCAACACGGGTATGGTGATGGTCCCCGACACAGAGAAGGTAGTGTTCACACTTGGGAATCTGGTTGGGAGGAGGATGATTATCAAAACCAGTATGACGGAAGGTACGCGGATTACAGATACGATGAGGGGTATAATGTTAATCAAGGCTATCCGGTACAACAACAGGTCAATCAAAGACATCAAATCCCGCAACCGATTCCACAAAATCAAGTTCATAATGGAGTCCCGCAGTTTAATGCGGGAAATCAAAGAGCTAATAATCGGTTTAGGGGTGAGCAGATACAATTTATGGATGGTGTTCCACAAGTCGTTTAAGGGGCACCAATTCAAGGCGTTGAAGGTCATTGTCGACCCGTTGTGGTACCAAATTCATCAGCTATAGTTACACCGATGGGGAACAATAATCGACCCTTCGAGGTGAGGCCTCAATACTTAGGCCACTTGCCCGAGTTTTATGGAAAAAGGACTGAAGAGCCATACTTACACATTGCAAGTTTTGATTCAGTTTGCCAAACTATAGGAGGTTCAGGGTTTACAAAGGATGAGGTGAAGTTGATGCTGTTTCA
Source organism: Helianthus tuberosus (assembly GCA_030545235.1). NCBI lineage: Eukaryota > Viridiplantae > Streptophyta > Magnoliopsida > Asterales > Asteraceae > Helianthus > Helianthus tuberosus. The sequence goes on from CM060366.1 coordinate 50,873,177, forward strand.
GTTTACTCTGAAAGACAAAGCACGCAGTGGTTCGTGACATTACCTCCGGGTAGTATATACACTTGGCAAGAGATGCAACAAGTGTTTTTGGAAGAGTACTACACCATGAATAGAACCAGTGAAGCTCGGGATGCAATCAGAGCATTCCAGCAACATTCAGGGGAAGTGTTCCATGAGGCGTTCACAAGGTTTAAGGAGTTGCTTAGGAAATGCCCCCATCATGGCATTTAGACTTGGGAACTAATCAAGGCGTTCTATGATGGGCAACTTCCTGATGATGTAAGAGATCTTATCACCATCAGTAATGGTACGTTTATCACAAACACCGAGGCTGCAGATTGGGCATACTTAGAGAGACAAAGTGCCACATCAAAGAGACAGGCACAATCAAGAAGGAGGGCAAGATCGAGCTCAGCGAAATCAGTTGATTATGAAGCTGAAGAACGGGTTGAGAAGTTGAGGCATCAAAATCTACTTCTCGAACGTCAAGTTGCCCAGATGAATCTCGGGAAAGGGGGTGAAGTTAAAACTACCAATACGTTTCCAGTGTGCACTGAATGTGGAGAGTTAGGGCATCAGGTCGGAGAGTGTGCTGTGTTGGGTGGTCAGACTGAAGAAGTGAATCAATTTTACGGTGAACGAAAGCAATATGATATGAAACCGAATACCTATCATCCAGTTTTACGAAATCACCCGAATTTTGGTTATGGAAATACTTCTAATCAAATGAACCCTAATTTTCAGGTACCCATGCAAGGAGGCCAACGGTATCAGAGCCGTCAAGGTAATCACTCACAAGGAAATTACTAGAATCAGGGCCCATATAATCTGGGTAATCAGCATGGGAACTTCTCAAGTGCTAGTAGTGGAACGAGTGATGACAAATTGGATGCTATTATGAAGTTCATGAAGGACATCCAGAAAGATAATGAAGTTCGAGACAAAACTTCTGAGGCAATGCAGAAGCAATTGGGGCAGTTAGCAGAAGATCTAACTCAACTGAGAAGAGATCCAGGTAAGTTGCCAAGCACTACAACAATTAATCCAGCACATCAGTCATCTAGCTCAAAGAATGGAAGAAATGTGCACATCAATGCGGTAAGTGTTCGTCCAACTTTTGACACTGGTAGCGTTGAGGTAGCTCCACCATCACAAGTAGCTGAGGAGGTGGTGGAGGATGTTGATGCTGAATTGGATTCTCAACATGATCAGGAAAGCACTAAGTTGAAAAAATATTTTTGTGAAAAGGAAATGTTTGGGAAGTTGATGGTAAGAAAGTGAAGGTTTCATTTCCTATGGCTTTATTAGAACCATCTGAAACATTTGTTTTGAGTAAACGGGGCCCACCAAGGGATAAAAGGTGGGAAAATTTTAAACAAGTTAAAATTAATCTACCCTTACTCGATGCGATTAAAGAGAATCCTGATCAGGTTGAGTGTTTGAAAGAGTTAAGTACCCAAAAACGGCTTCACAAGTTTCCTAAAAAACTTGATTTGACTGCAAATGTGAATGTCGTTTTGTTGGGTACCCTTCCCCCAAAAATCCAAGATCAAGGTACACCCATTATTTCAGTACAAGTGGGTGAATTTAAAATAGAAAGGGCACTGTTAGATCTTGGAGCGTGTGTTAGTATTCTACCAGGGAGTCTGTATGATCAATATGATTTTGGTCCGCTACAAAAAGTCAACACCACTGTGGTGTTGGCTGATCAGACTCCCATGTGTCCGAGGGGGATTGTAAGGGATGTAATTGTGAAGGTAGAAGAGTGTTACTACCCAGTTGACTTCTTAGTGCTTGATTGTACCACAACTTCAAAGAACACGCACCCTCCAGTCATTATGGGTAGACCGTTCTTAGCGACTGCTCATGCAATTATAAACTGCGTTGATGGAATGGTAAGTATGAATTTTAGTGACCGTGAATTGCGGTTAAATGTGTTTTCAAATACTACTGATCCCCTTATTACAGGTGAACACTCAAAAGCTGAACGTGGTGAAGAAAATGTCTCTCCTGCAAAGGAGATTCATACCAAACATGAGTGTTTTATGGTTGACAGGTTTGAAGTGGCAGGGAGCAAAGCAGTAAGGAAAAAGTAAAGTGTGGCTCATGAGGAGTTCAAGACAGACAAAGGGAAGCCACGAGGGAAGAAGAAGAAAAAGAAACCGCCTGAATGTGATAATGCAAAACAGAGGTTAAAGTTATTCGGTCCAATGTGGAATACAGCGGACGACTTACTAGAGCATTGGCGGGGTACATACTTAGAGGCCATGGGATGCAAACATCCCACTCGACCACCATAAGGGTATATCAAGTACGGTCTGGCTGAAGACCTATAAACTTAGCGCTCTCGGGAGGTAGCCCGAGGATGTAGAGTAGTGTATATTTGTTTTGTTTTGCGTGAGTATTTTTTTTTGCAGGTTATAAGGTTATTCATCTCTACGGATGCAATGGTCCAAGTGTGGGGATGTTTGGTGAAGTCCCAACACGTTTTAGTTGTTCTAGTTGAAGTGGCGGACAATGCACGGATTAGAGTTCAGTCAAAACTGTCCATACTCAATCTCCATTTGGACGGGGATGATTTGCACACTAATTGTAGAGGTTGACCCGAGTACTTGTTGGACACGGCCGTGAATGAAATGCTATACGGTCGTGGTGGAACATGGCGCATGAGGATTCTACGCTTTAAACCAGGGGAGTCTGTTCCACTTTTATTATTGCATTTTTATTCGCGTATTTGGTGGTGTTAAACTTTATGTATTAGGGAATGTCTTTTAATTAATTGTTTTAGGAATGGTTGCTCATGATGTTTGTTATTTGGTATTCCCAGGTTTTGTTTTAAAAAGCACTATACATTGGGGACAATGTAGCCCAAGTGTGGGGATATGGAAACCCGGGAAGGGAAAGGCTTGGGACAGAGTTTGAAAGAGGTTGAAAGTGATTGAAAACGATGAAAAGCGAAAAAAAATAAAAATTTTGAAAATTTTAAAGAATTTCATCGCCTTAAGTGAACTAAATGGATATGAAAACCGAACGTTTCAATCACTAATGGGTTCCTTGCCGGTAGTAAACTAATGTAGTCCCTTGTCATGGTCGTTCCTTTAAGTTTCATGAGAGTGGGTCCGACAGGTGTTTTTATGATAAAAGAATTGAAAAGAGATGTCTATTTAGGGGTAAGATGCTTTAGATTGCATATCCTACATGTCGGTAACTCTTTTATCCTTTCTTTGGTGAGAATTTTGAGCCTGTAGAATGATAGAATGATTTACATAGTGAATTCATTTGATGAGAGCAGGCCGCGTGTTATTCTGTGTTAGAACTTGTATGATTTGATACATGCTGAGATTGTGGTTTAACATGTGCACGTAAATGATAAAGGCATTAGGATATCCCGTACACCTGTTTGTTTGTTTTATGTTTACCTAACCATTACCCTTAGTAGCCCTGTTGAGCCTATTTACCTTTCGTTTGTCCACCTAATGTGAAGTGTTTGATACCGACCGTGAACGACATGTTATGAATAAGTGAAAAGAAAAAAAAATAGAAAAGAAAGAAAAGAAAAATTAGAAAAAGAAAAAGAACAAAAAATAGAAGTGTTGTGAATATTGTCCATGTATTGGGTAGAAACCAACCCAAAAGTGTTTATTAGTCATTATGTTTGTAAATAAAGTTGTCACGGTTTGGTCGTTTGTTGTTCGCCACATAAAAATCTATAAATATAAGCCTAAAATCTTCCTACCCTTAGCTTAAGCCCAAAAACGAAAGTCCTTTTGATGCGTGCCGTGTTATATGATACAGTGGAGGTATGATTGTTATACAAGCTTATGATTACAGGATTTCATGTTTGGTTTTGAGTGTATAAATACTAGCACATTACACGCTAGTTCCTATTTTAAACCGAGAGGAGAGTTTATTGTGAGGGGCGTGTAGCATGTGTTAGAATCCTAAGCATGTTAGTTTTAAATAGACAAGTCTTAAGTTTTAGAAATTGCATCAATTGCTTGTCGGACTGTCAATCTTGATTGTGTCAATCTATGGAACGGGTATGACTTGGGACTTAATCTGTTGCATTGGTTTAGGGGTTTAGAGGTGTTGTTACTGCGGTGAGTAGTTCCGTATAGCTTTGCTTGGGGGCAAGCAAAGGGTAAGTGTGGGGATGTGATATGAGGGTGTTTAATCGTGTTTTAAAGTGTTTAATTATGAGGCTTTACATGATTATGTTTATGGAAACAGTTTACTTTGGGTTGATTTTGATTTACAGGTACTCGGAGCATAACAGATGGCTTTTGGAGCTTGACGGAAGGTTTTCGGGAAGCATTATGGAGTATTGGAAGCATACACACAAGTTGGAGGCCAAAATATGAAAAACGGGAAGTTCGGTAGCAATCGGCGCCACTAGGCGCTGATTTCAGCGCAACACAGAAGGAAAGTATCAATTGGCGCAATAGGCGCTGTTTTTGGTGCACTGGGCGCTGAATCCCGGATCTGACTCGCGAATTTCATATTTTTCCACCATATTTAAGCACAAACATTCCCCAAACGAAAGGATCATTAACCCTAGCCGTTTCCACTTCCCAAGAACGAATTTTCAATTGGTAGTAATTAGATTACCCGTGTTTCTACACAACCTAAAAACCCGAAGATTGGTCCTTTTTCTCACAATTGTTTACAACCACATTAATTACATTTGTTTTTCTAATAACTCTCTTAATTTGCAAAAAACAATTAGTTTTAATTTAGATAATTGTCACAAACAACGAGCTTTCATACTTTCCACTGATTCCCCGTGGATTCGACACCCTACTTGCCATTTACTAGTAAAAGGTGAATAGAACACTTTTTAAACATATTTTTGACCAACCTTACGACATCGATCAGGATGAAGGTAGAGCGGTCGTTACCTACTATGATGACGATGACCCCCAACCAGATAACGTAACAGTTATAGACGAAGATAAATCAATAAATGAATTTTTGATCAAGTCATGGGATATACATCACAACCTTCGATCTGATTTGGTGGATCATGTTTCAACGATTCCTGGGTTCGAAACCGACGAAGACGACGATTCAAACGAAGAACGATTGTTTTTATTTTGATACTATGCTTTTTATAATTATTATTTATGTTTATGTAGTTTTTAATGGTTTATATATATATATTTGAAAAAAATATATAATGATGTGGCTTGGCCACGCCACCCCCAGCCACGCCCCCCATACCCCTATGAAATTGGGTTTCGGTATTGGGTGCCCCATAATCCACGTGGACGCACCAAACCCCACCATACCCCGTAATCCACGCCCATCATACCCCACGGTCTAAGGGGGGTTGTATATGTACAGTAACATTTGTAAAGCTTAATATGTTTCATTATAAGGACATGTTAATGTTTCGAAGCTTAAAAGACGATCTACAATGTAAATTTTCTCAACTTAAAATACGCCTATATGAAATCCTTGCCATAAATGCCTTATTGTGCCAATTAGTTTGTAGGGGTGATGGATCATTGGTGAAGGATGGCTACCGATAGAGATGACATTTTGTTGTTTTTCTTTTTAATTCTAAGTTATTTAGTTTATATATTTAAAGTTTGGGTGGAGATACAATAGTAAGTTTATTTGGCTAGGAAGACTAGAAAGTGATCTGGACCATCCATTTAGTTAATCAAGGGCTAAAATTAAATCAGGGAAATTGAAGGGAAGAAAAGAGGCGCGTGAGTTTGTTTAGGGGCATTCTAGTCAATCCAGCCAATAGTTTCTCTCTCCTCAAATCCCCCCCCATTTTTTAAACGTTAATAACTCTTTCATACGACATTATTTTTTTTTTTATAAAAATTGCACCAAAAAAACGAACGTTTTTTATCTTTAAAACGAGTATACTATTGCTATATTTTCAAAAAAAAAAAAAAATTAATTTAAACCCAGTTGCGTAAAACGCAATAGAAAAACCCCTAGTTACGTAAAACGCAATGAAAAAAAAAAAACCTAAAAAATGACATTTTTCTAAAACGCAATGCACAAAAAACACAAAGAAATGACTTATTTGTAAAACGCAATGGCCAGAAAACACAAAGAAATGTCTTATTTCTAAAACACAATAGCCTAAAAACTCAAAAGAAAATGTACTTTCTAAAACGCAATGGACTAAAAACACATAAAAAAGTGTTTTACCTAAAACGCAATGCCTAGAAAACACATGAAAATGTCTTATTTCTAAAACGCAATGGCCTAAAAACACAAAAGAAACTGTTCTCTCTAAAACGCAATGAACTGAATACACATAAAAATGTGTTTACCTAAAACGCAATGAGTAAAAACACTTCAAAAATGTTTTATTTCTAAAATGCAATGACCAGAAACTGTTGTTCACAGAACAAGAAACTGTCTAAAACGCAATGACCAGAAACTGTTGTTCACAGAACCAGAATCTAACAAAAACGCAATGACCAGAACCTGTTGTTCACAGAACCAGAAACTGTTGTTCACAGAACCAGAATCTAGCTCAACCCCAGCCAGGGGCTCTGCCCCTTGGACCCCGCTACCAGGGGCGCTGCCCCCGGACCCCCGCCAAGATCGGAAAATGCAATGACTAAATCAAAAACCCAGATCGTAAAAATGAAATTAAAGAATTTCTTACATGGATCGAAGTGATTTCTTCAACAATTGACGGAGTTTGAATGATATAAACACTTATCAGCGCTCGAATCAAGTGATTATCTCCAAAATCACTAGAAAAAACACACAAGATTTTTTATGAAATTAAACTGGGTTTTCTTCAAAAAAACTGAAGAACACGTTGATCGGGTGTTTGAATCATTGATTTGTGATGAAAATCGGACTATAATGTAGTGATTATTGAGATAGAAAGTGAAGAAATGGTTGAAGATAGTGGGTTTTGAAAATGGTGGGTTTTGAAGTTACTGGGTTTTGAAAAGGAAGAAGAAAGGGTTGGATTGACAAAATACCCTTCCTCTTTATTTTAAATGTTGCCACATGTCATAATCCTATTGCTTCCTATACTTCCTAGCCAAAATAAACTTCCTATTTGATCTTTTCCCTTTAAAGTTTTATAATAAAATAAATGTGTTAACAAATATATGTTTTAAACTACTGTAAAATTTATAATTTATAATATATAATATTAAAAGAATTATATTTTTATTAATTTGAAAAACTAAATTTGTACCATAAAACATTTTGAAAGTTTGATGATTTGCTTATGTGACACGTGACTAGACTACATTTGTAGATATGGATCTACATTGTAGATGCGCTAATGAATTAATGTTCTTTTTGTTCATTTACTCCAAACAAAAAACCTTGCTCAAACAGGTTAACCTTTTGGTACACCGTTGGCTCCTTGAAATCACGAATTACTAGTGTAATTTCATGCAAGTTTGGTTGTGTTATATATGAGACAAAGCCATAGTCATTTCCTCCTTTTGCCTATTTCTATGTTTCTTCATTTTCTACTTGTTACTTTCGGTTACCATGTATTGTATTTACTCTAAGTCGTATAAGATGTCACTTATAAAGGGGTCAGGCACCTTACAAACCATTACATCACTACACTTAAAAATCAATCAATCATAAAATGTCAGCTCGTTCAATCCAATTTTATCACATCATTACTAAATTGCTTGTGCCACTCATCACAACTATCACTAAATCATTCCCAACCAATCACAAAAAAATCAACCAATCACAACAATGCCATCTCATTCCCCACAACAACTACCACCATGACCACCATCACATTCATCTACTCTGATCACACCACTTGCGACGGTGTGATCATGGTGACCACGCCACCACAGTGACCATCACATTGGTACCCCGAATGACCCTAAATAATATTTTAAAAAAAAGTATACCTGCCCTGAATACTATTACTAGTAATGAGCAAACAAGATTAGACTTTTTTTTCAACAATAATGCTAATTAAATCTGATAGGTAGTGGTTTGTGGTTGAATATCAAGGGAAAAATAACAATCTCTTTGTAAAACTATGGGCGATGGCACATTTGTTTAACTTTGATTTTGTCACGATTTATGGTATACAAAAGTGATTAAATGTAGTACTTTTGAAATATAAATATGTCAACTAGGAATTTTTAATTTAATTTAGATGATACATACAAGAATAACAAGCAAGTTATGTGTCTATAGGTTACTTTTGATTAAGTTAATATAAACCGTTTGCTCCTCCTATAAAAGCTAATTCCTAAATATGATATTAGTATATATAACATTTTGAGTAGTGAATATGATCTTTGACACTTAATTATCAAAAGGTTATCTTTTTATTTTTCATCAATTTTTGCATCACAAAGTGAATAGGATTGGTGGATGTAGTGAATATGATCTTTTTTGTAGTTATTATTTTTTTTCTTTGTTATGGTTTATATTTTCAGTCCCTCAGATTTATTTAGCTCTGTAAATTTTGTCTTTAAGTTAAAGCCTTCTCACTATAAATTCGAGTTCGTCTATATTTTAAACCAGCTCACGACATAAGTTCACATTTTTCTTTGCCTACGTTTGATGTCACGTGGCAGTACAAATTTGCTTACGCTTTTTCGGGTTTTGGTCGGTGTTTGATTACTACTTAGCACGATTTTCCGACCTACGCTCCCGCAACGCGGGAAGTAAAACACTAGTTACAAAAGTATTTTAAAGAATATTATATAACTTAATAGAATACATTTTACCAGGTTTATAATGGCTATTAAAATTCATATTATCTTTTAGAACGGCTAACTCATACACCCATGAATCCTATTACTCAATCTATAAATTTACACAGTTATATCTTTAGAGTAAATTACAAAACTCGTCCTTTATGTTGACACTAGATTGCAAAGTGTGTCATTTGTCTTCAAAAACTACAAGAAAACGCACTTGATGTTTGCAAACCCTTGCATGTTACGTCCTTTAGTCCTAACTCAGCTAGTTTTCATGGTTAAATTTGACTAAATAAACCCCACATAAGGGTATTTTAGTCATTTTACCCTAAACACTTAAATAAATAATAAAAAACCTCTTCTTCTGCAATTCATTCTCAAAACCCTCAAGCTTCCACTTCATCAATGGCGGATCCAAACAGGCCCGTCACCGACTATGTCACAGCCCCGACCCCACATTGGGAGCGAGAGCCACGAACCAGTCAGATGGTATCGGTGTTTATTAAATATGCATCGGAAAACTTTCATCAGGACCGTAGTTATGAAATATTTATCAGAGTTTAAAACACCATATTTTATAACAAACCAGTGGGGTAAAACCCGAGTTTCATTTGAAATACATTTATAGGGATAATCCCTAATTATTTGAAAACGAAGTCTCCTTTTTATTTAGGTAACTTTGATAGCCACTTTTCTAAGCATTTAGTGTTCTCCAGCTGGCTTTTATTGGCTTCACACTAAGTTACCTGAAACGCGTTTTAAATACATTTTATCAGCAAGAAATACTGGTGAGTACATCCAGTTTAATCAAAACAGTTTTATAAGCTTTACAGTATTGAGGGCATCCGTAATTACATTTGTTTATATCTACTCAATTACTCATTTAGTACTATCAACACCTGACTTGTGAGTCATATTACTCATTGGCTAACTCTTTGTCCAATGGTAATGTCTTTCAGTAATGTATACAAAACCCCAACATACCGACAACAATTGTAGAATTACAAATACTCAATTACTGTTAAGTGTAATTTAAAACATTTGAGATTTTGGTAAAAAGTTGACAAAAAGAAGATGTACTCACTTTGTAAACTTAGGTATCTCTACGGGCTTCCTTGCAATACTTCTGGTTTATACTCTATTAAAATTTTAACAATGCACACGTGTTAGAAAATAACCCAAATCACATTAACCGTATAACTCGAGACAAAACTCCAATGACTGAGTCAGGCAGAGCCTTGATATGCATTACGGAGTCTTAGATCAATCGGGTATAACACGGGACAGAACTCCAACGACTGAGTCAGTCAGAGCCTTGACATGCGCTACGGAAATTCTAGATCAACCGAGCAGGGTAACGAATATGTGATCGGGAGTTGTAATACTTACAACGAGGTAGAGCTTCGCTAATAGGGGAATTATTCCATAGATTTGACTATTAGAGAATTGAGATAGAGAAATAAAATTCTGAACGATTTGGAATGGGCATGAGGCCTCCTTATATAGGCTTGTCGGAGGGCGTTTTGCGCCCCGCGACGCCCCCTAGCTTCTCCTTCCCGGACCGCGAGGGAGCTTAGGTCGGTTTGACGGTTGCTGAGTCAGCACTCTAGTCTCAACGCGTGTCCGACACGTGGCAGCACAGGTGATCAGCACGTAAAGGGGCTTCGCGCCCCGCGAGACCTACGACCGAATGGGTCGCGGCCCGCGAGCGGCCCAGATTATTTGTTTTGTTTGATTTTTATTAATATGAAGGTTATACGGGTTCGTTTATCGTATACGGGGTGTATTTAAGGACGTCTAGGGGTCATTTTCGAGGGTTGTTATATCCTCCCAACCTTGTTTTAAATATCGTCCTCGAGATTTGAGCTACGATATCTCCTTGGAGTTATGTCAGGTCTTGTAGTTAGTAAAAACAACATCACGGTGTCTGAAACATAATGAATATAAAGATATTATATAATAATTGGAACTCAATGTTTCAATTAGTTTCAGGAATCGATGTTAACTGAACGAAATGAAATGATACAATCATCAAGGTGATTAAGTTCTACGAAATCAGAAGAGAGATGATGAAATGAAATGAATTTTAGAAATAATAGGATTCCCGCCTCAATCTTATAGAACAAAAGGAATAACTACTGGGCTATTTCCTAACCGTTTTATACCAAGATCAAGATAATTTAAAATCAAATCTTTATTATATATTTTTTCTCTTTTTTTTCTTTTGAGCTTTTTAGACTATGCATACCTTATCCCAGAGGCATTCCCAATCAGAGTCATCATCCCCAAGAGAGATTACAATAGGCATCAGTATTTTTGCATTATTTTTCAACAATCCCAGAGGTATTCCAAGTCAGAGTCACTATCCCCAATAGAGATTACGTAGGCCTTGCCGATTTTTTCAGTCTAGCTCTTATTATCTTTTTATTATTTCCATGATATAATAAGAAATTCTAACGATCTTAGCTTATAACCGCATTCCTTATACTATTATTGACAGTTTCGGCTTCACTACCTCTCCTAGATGAGAACCAACTAGTAAATCAACAATTAGGTATGTTTTTAGCTCAAAGGAACCTAAAACCGGGCCAAGCCTAATCATTATTTGCAACCCGAACAAAAACCAATTTTTCTATCATTTTCCGCTTTTATTTTGCAAACTTCTCAAACAGGAACATTTTCTATTTTTCTTTTTTTTTTTTTGGATTTTTCAATTTTTTAATTTTTTTTGTATTTTTTATATTTATGAATCGACACACTAAGTTACCATACTAAACTACGACACACATGCTCCATCCCCATACTTAAAATTTGCATTGTCCCTAATGCAAGGATGAAAACATACTAAACTACCTAAATCTCCACTAACAAACTAAACTAACTAAATACCAAATAAAAGAAAATGTACAAAATATACAAGTGGAAAATGACTTAGCTGATATGTGAGACTCTCAATGTGCCAGTCGTTTCCACATAAGCCCTCCATTCCGAACGCGCTCAGCAAATAATTCCTAATCGTACACGCGAATGGAAGCGTCAACAAACATCAACCTAGCAAGCAGCATAACCAAAACAATACCAAAATATAATATATAACCATAATAAGCATCAGTTCACCCGCACACCAACAAAACCATCCCAACCAACCTGTTCACAAGTATTCAAAATATAAGTACAGACCAAAAGACTAAGGATTAAAACAACATAAAAGATAAAAACAAAGGATATAATATCGGCTCCTGCTGCATCCTTGCCATCCCCACACTATTCTTCTCCACTCTCACTTTCTTTTTCTTCACTACTACTAGCCTGTCCACCTGCTCCTGAACTACCTTCCCCGAACACAGTAAACAGTGGAGCCGGATCATCCATAACTCCTGCATCAATCGGTCCAACATGTGCAGCCAGCTGGAAGAAATCAGGTATCGCCATACTCATCCTACTCATAATGTACCTCAGGGCTCCTTCCTGCCTCTCCTGCCCCGTCCTAATAACCTGCTCAAGACCATCAAACCTCTGCTCCACATAACCATATAGAGACTACAAAGTAAGTGGCTCAGGAGGCAGCTGCCTACGGGGGTACTGTGGTGTAGGCCTCTCGTGCCTCTGTGGTGGTCGCTGGCGATGGGTGGGCTCAATCTGTACCATGACATCCGTAGCTGGATGTCCCTCAGGTGGCTATACCCGTGGCCCCTGTCTAATCTCCTCCCATCCATACGGCTCAGTGTACGAAATAATACCTGCCTGCTGCAACTCCCTCATACCAAAGATAACCGTCTTCAGTTCTTCATGTAAAAACCGGGGGTTATATTTATCAAACACCCCTGAACTCAATCCCAAGCGTGTTATATATGGACCCATATCCAGAGCAGCCCGTGGCCCCCCTCTACGACCCTTACTAAACGAAGCAGCTAACATAGTCGCAAAATTCATCTCCCTATTTTCCACCCGACACATCAAGATGAATATCTCAATCCAATTTGCTTTATTTTCTCCCGATTTCTGACCCACAAGAGTAGTAGACAAGATCTTTAGAACGTACCTATACACCGGATTACGAACCGAGGTAATAAGGTTCGTAAGTGCGAAAGGGTGATCGAAAATGGGGCTCCAAAACCAGCGTAACTCTGCCGCTCCAACACTAAACTCTCTATCAATGGAGTATGCCCCTCGCAAACTCGTAGCGAACCCTGGCTGCTGAACCTCCTCAGGTGTATAAAAACCAAAAGCAACCGCGAAACGGGCCATATCCATCTCAAATACCCGTCTCCCCAAACTGAACGATACTGCCTTCTCATCCGCAAACTTGCCTTCCTTATGCTTCTAAGTACTGTGGAACTCTAAGACCAACTCCTCACACTGGTCCCATACACAATCGACCATCATCCTCAACTTTGGTCCCAAAAGATCCAACACTTCCTGTTTCAAACCGATCTCATCTAACCAACTCCAATCTATGGTCCTATGCTGCAATAAATCAGTATCTTTCAGTTTATCATACTTTTTCCATTCATTCTTATTCAGCTCAAACTGCAGTAGTGGGTGGTCAGCTCTATTATTAATTCTGCATATCGGAATCCGTTCAGGAGTTCTATATATGATTTTCCTTGATCTCCAATCCGGTGCGTCTACTTGCAAAGCCGGCTGCTCCTGGTGACCTGGGCCCCTCTTACGAGGCCGCTGCTCGCCTCCTAAGCTACATCCTGCGGCTGCCATATCTGCAAAACAATTATTCAACAAGACGAAACAAGCAGATAATCAGTAATCACAAGCTATTTTTTGTATTTTTAATTTTTTTTTATTTTTTTTGAAATTTAAAAAAATTAGAATAATCGTATAGCATTTCATTCGCGGTTTAATTCTGAAAATAAAGTTGAAATAAAACGACCGGGTTACCTTTTACAATTTCTAAGTAGTAACTAAACTCGCCCAAATGGAGATTGAGTACGGGCGAGCCTAATTAACTTGTACGTGCAAGTAAACCCAAAACGACTAAACTAGACTCAAACTACACTAAAACGACTCAAACGACACTCTAACTTGGACTCAATGTACACTACCCTCTCCCGGCACCTTAATTGTCCCCAATTAAATTCAAGTGCCTAACAACCGAACATTGAAGTCCAACCTTGCTTAAATTCAGCCGCTATTAGTTCAAAACAAATTCTAACATTGAAAAATTCCGCCTAATGAAAGGAGGTTTTTAACTTTGTCAAAAATATCCGATTCAATAATGCAAGGTTTAAACTTTATATGTCATCACAGCAATGTAGCATCAACAATCTGCACATCAATGTTCAATATGCCCAAACCAAACCTTCTGCACCCATAAATGACACTAAATCAGCGTAGACATAACTCCACATCTACTAAGTAAAACCCAATACCGACAAGTGAACCTCAACATCTGCAAATCAATATTCCGTATACCTCAAACCATCTATTCGCACCCAATAATCTACACTAAAAACAACTTGCAAGTGACACGAGTGGACTCGACCCATGACTGACCCGACAAGATAGACTACACAACCGACTCAAACTAAACTCTTAAAACTGACACTAAGATGCAACCTACCACTCATATACGACTCGACAAGCATGTATGTGAGAGTAAAGGTAAGAATACATACAGGATTCACTGAAATTGCAAGAAAACTTTTAAGAATTTTCGTGATGTCAAATCCCCAAATCGACACAAACAGCAACCTAGAATTCCAACTTGTTGGTGGGTTTTGGTCGGAATCAAATTCCGGTTAGTTTGGGTGGAAAATGGTGGGGATTGGTGGTGATTCGAAGGAGATATGGTGGAAACAGGGTTAATCGGCGTTGGGTGTTCGATGGGTTAGGGCTTGAAGTGATTTGGGGAAGAAAAAGGAACTGGCAACTTTTATTTCGTAAAATATAAGGTCGTGCTGCGCGACGGAAAGGTTCATGGGCTCTCGCGCGATGCTACGAATAGGTTCAGACAGGGGGTTCAACTTAAGCCGTTGCGTTGCGCGACGGATAAAGGAAAGTATGGTCGCGTAGCGCGACAAGGGGGTTCAACTGCTATGTTTGGACTGTGGGGTGGCGTAGCGCGACAATGACAGGGAAACTTGGTGGCGCAGTGCGAAACCCCTTTTTTACAGAAAGATGCGTAAAAATTCAAGTTTCATGCCTTAGAAATTTTTTCAACTCTTACCCAACCTCCCCAAAACCATCCCAATTTTTTTTAACACTGGGACCTACCTGGAACACCGTTTTCTTCGCAATTCCCGCTCCTCGTTGGTTGTGATTCCTGCAAAATACTCGAACACACAAAACAAAGACACAACAAACTACGACAAACTACCATTAGCTATGAAAAGACTCAAAAACGACACGAAACAAATTATACAAACTCTACACTTGAGATTTCTCTCAAGACTCTAAACAGTGGTGTTCTGAAGGTCTTCGAGAGGAGTTTCCTCTTTCTTGGTGTTATCAATCAGCCCTCCTAAGTAATGCTTTAAATGGTGGCCATTCACTTTCCATGCTCCCTTACTAACTTAATCGTATAGCTCAATCGCACCTTACGGAAACACCTCCTTCACGACATAAGGTCCCGTCCACTTCGATTTCAACTTTCCGGGAAACAACTTAAACCTCGAATTGTAAATAAGCACTTTATCACTGACTTTAAACCCTTCAACCCCTTAATCTTCCTATCATGCAACGCTTTCATTTTGCTTTTTAATACTCCAAGAATGCTCATACGCCACATCTCTAAGGGCTTCTAACTCATGAATTTGGAAATACCTCTTCCTAGCCGCTTGAGTAAGATCTAAGTTCACGTTTTTAAGAGCCCAAAGTGCTCGGTGCTCCAATTCTACCAGAAGATGGCACGCTTTGCCACAGACTATCATGAACGGTGTGGTACCTAAAGGTGTTTTGTAGGCGGTACGAAATGCCCACAAAGCATCATCAAGTTTATCCGACCAATCCTTACGACTCTTTCCTACCGTTTTTTTCTAAAATCCTTTTCACTCCCCTATTCACATTCTCTACTTGACCGTTTGTTTGTGGATGGTACGCGGTAGACAAACGGTGAGTAACTCCATATCGCTCCAATGCCTTCTCCATCACGGCATTACAAAAGTACGTTCCTCGGTCACTAATGATGGCTTTAGGTATACCGAAACGCGTGAACAACTTCTTCAAGAATCTCACCACCACTCGGGCATCGTTTGTAGGCAAAGCTTGAGCTTCCACCCACTTCGAAACGTAGTCTATTGCCACGAGGATGTACCTATTCCCACTCGAAGGAGGAAAAGGTCCCATGAAGTCGATGCTCCATACGTCAAAGATTTCTAGTACTTGAATTGGATTTTGGGGCATCTCATTCTTGGATGAGATATTACCGGTACGTTGGCAAGCATCGCAAGTCCTAACAAATTCTATAGCATCATCGAATACCGTAGGAAAAAAGAAACCGCAATCAAAGACTTTTTATGCGGTAGTGTGTGCACCATGATGACCTCCCGTCAACCCCTCATGAACATGCCTAAGAATATCTAAACCCTCTTCCTTACTAACACACCTCCTATGAATACGGTTGCCTCCTATCCTAAAGAGGTAAGGGTCATCCCATATGTACTTTCTCGCATCTCTAAACAACTTCCTCTTTTGTTGGACATTCATGTCCTTCATCACATACCCGTTTGCAAGGTAATTCGTTATATCACTAAACCACGACAAACCCTCATTCTCTGCCGTAACAAAATCGATGGACTCGTGAGGGAATCTATCTCATATCGCCTCCTCACGAATCTCATCCCTGCTAGGATCCTCTAAACGCGAAAGATGGTCTGCCACGACATTCTCCGCTCCTTTCTTATCCCTAATCTCTATGTCAAACTCGGAAAGAAGCAGGATCCAACGTATAAGACAAGGTGATATGTGTAAAATGCAACATATAAATTACATCAAATGAGGCATAAAACTAACCCTTTTTAGTACTAATGTTGGAAAAAGTGTGCTTTTGTCCTCCTTTTGTATTTTCAGGATCAAATGATGTAACGCCCCAAAACCCAAATGTTTAACTTACGAATGTGTTTCCTTGTTTTATGGCATGAAGTGGGTTAACCGGTTTTAAATAACTTAGTTAAAGTATGAGTTAAATGGTGAGGAAGGAAGTTTGTGACAAATAAGAAAAAATGGCAAACTTGAGGGACTAAACTTGGTAAATGGGGTTGAAGTTTAATAAATTAGCCTAAGTGTGTGTAGTGTGTGTGGATGTGTCGTACATGGAGAGAGAGAAAGGAGAAAACCCTTTCTTGAATGAAGATGCAATTCAACCCCAAATCAAGGCCCGAATCGAATGGAAAACATTGCATGAATGAAGATTTCTCACCATCTAGCTTGAACAAACATGTGGTAAATTGTAATTTTTGGTTTAGAGATTTTGTAGGAAGTGGGTTTATGATCAGTCTATGAATTGTATGAAATTGAGTATGAAGATGTGTTAGAATCATAAAAGAGGGCTTGTTTTATGTATGATATCAAGTAATATGATGTTTGAAGGTGAAACCCACTTGGGTTAGTGAAAATGGCGACATGGGTATAACACCCATGTCCAATCCTTGTTCAAAATTCGATGTAGTAAGTTATATATGATGAATACTTGTTAGATGAGTTGAGCATGGTATGGAATTTGGTTGATTTTAGTTGTATTTGATTGATGAAGGCAAGAAGTAGGAAGATGAGCATAAGATGCTTGTACAATGTGCTTAGAAAGTAGTACGCACACCAAGTGTTTGATGAAATGCCTAGGTGAGATTAATAGATGAAATGGTATGCAAGTAATGGATGAAATCGTATAATATGGGGATATGATGTATTTGATGATAAATAAACATGAGAAATATATTTTTAGATGGAATTCATGTAGGATTTGGTTGGCCATGTTATTTGGTAAAAGTATGCATTAGAATATTGTACTCTATGTTGGAGTGGTATGATGTTTACTACATGTTTGAATAATTGCTTAATCAAAATTGATAAGTAAAAGTACTCTAAATGTGAAGCATATGAGATCATTAGAACAGTATGAAGTTAGAAAGATGTTGGGTGTTTAAGCATAGGTCATGGTGTTAGTTGTAGAATTATGTTACTAGAATGAACGGAATTGAATATGTTTGGTGTGTGCATATAACTAGATGATCATGTGGTTGTATGCTTATTGCATCGTGAGTATGAAATGTATATAGTGTCATTAGTATAGTCTACTATAATGACATGGATGTATGAGGTTAAGTCGAAAGTTCATATGATAAATCGTTGACTTTCTGAAAGTCAACTGTGCATAAGTAGCAATGTTAGACTTTTTGTCACAATTGTAATATTATAGAAAGTCATATGATGCGTGTTATATCCATATGTGTTATATGTGATGACATGATGAATTATATGAGTTTGAAAAGATTGACTTGTGGAAATATGCCTTATGCTTGTTAGAATTGACTAATGAAAGTCAAATGTGAAACATGAATTTGATATGATCGTTAATATGTACAACCATGTATGCTAACAAGAATGTGAATGCGATGACATGAAAGTATAGGGATCATGTCAAGACGGATGGAAGCATGGAAGGTTAACGGGTCAAAAGGAGGCGAGGAAACGGATGCGAATACGGACACTTAAGGTAAGTGATTTCCGGAATCACTTCTTATTTATAAATGAAGTTTGGTATGTTGTATATAGGGAAACATGTAAGAATTTATGGGTAAGGGTAAGTACTAAGGTAAGTTCATATGAACTTTGTCTATCCTTAATGTAAATTAAGAATGTTCATTATGTTGTTGAATGCCCATCATGTTAATGGAATGTTCATTATGTTGCTGAATGTTCATCGTGTTAATGGAATGTTCATTATGTTGCTGAATGCCCATCGTGTTACTGGAATGTTCATTATGTTGCTGAATGTCCATCGTGTTAATGGAATGTTCATTATGTTGCTGAATGTTCATCGTGTTAATGGAATGTTCATTATGTTGCTGAATGTTCATCGTGTTAATGGAATGTTCATTATGTTGTTGATTGTCCATCGTGTTAATGGAATGTTCATTATGTTGCTGAATGTCCATGGTGTTAATGGAATGTTCATTATGTTGCTGAATGTTCATCGTGTTAATGGAATGTTCATTATGTTGCTGAATGTTCATCGTGTTAATGGAATGTTCATCATGTTTGTGGAAGTTAGTCGGTTATGTTTGTTTGTGATTGCATTGATTTGTGTTGATATGATTGTAGATAAGACTCAACTTACAAATAAGTGAATGTGACTTGTATGTATGTATGTATGTAGGTATGGATCTGTAGCGTGTGTAAGTAGTGTGAACTTGTATGTATGTACATATGAATGGGATACGTATGAATGTACTTAGATAAATGAAAGTGTATACACGTGTTGTAATCTAATGATTGTAGATCACTGGTATACGTATATGTGAAGATGTGCGTTTTCAATATGTTCGAGATTACGTACTCCTAACCATGTTACTATTGAGAATGAAATAAATGGAGTGCAGGTATGGGAACGCCGGACTCTCGAGGAATTGATGTCGGACTCGAGTAAATAAAATTGAGAGGATGTTTCAATGGAATACCTTACGTAGTTAGAATGTGATATAGCCTTTTAAGTACATGTATTAAATTATATACGATGTTACCATGTACTAATGTGTTGGTTATATATGGTGACCGAAGGCTAATCAGATATTCATGATGGACATGTGAACGAGGATCAAGTTGAAGATCATGGATTGTACGGGAAAGCGATCACGTTGTTTGTAATCATTTGTTAACATAGTTACATTAATAAATGATGAATGATGTATTTATGTTAGAAGGGTTGACCTAAACGGTATTTAAGTATGTTAGAGTAGTTAAAAGAAAGAAATTATACGGTTCATTTTCCGCTGCGTCGTTTTGGGTGAAATCGTGAATAGGGTCTTACAAATGAGCGCAAATGAACAAAAGAAGCAAAAATACAGCTAAATCTAACATAAATACAAGAAAAGGAATAAACGTAGCATGCCCGACCCCTCGACAGCATCTTCCCAAGGAAAAATCAAGATATTAAAAGGCTGAACATGCCCCGTGTCCATCGGACACGGGGCCGTGCCCAAGTGTCTGCATAAAAGACAAAGTTGTAGAAGCTTCTATTTCCCAACACGGGGGCGTGTCTAGCTCAAGACGGCCGTGGTCAACGCTAAGATTCGCATAATCCAAGAAAATCTTGATAGTACAGATACGCTTCTGCACACGGGGCCGTGCCCAGTGGACATGGGGGTGTGGTCAACTAATATAGACAAACTGCATTAAATGAAGAAAGAGAAAGTGGATAGACACGGGGCCGTGTCCGGGCCTCTGTGCAAGCTATAAATAGGGGTGCTTGGTTCACTTCAAAGGCATCCCTTGACAAACCACCTCTCTCACACTTCACCACACTCCACCACCATCACAACACCCACATCCACCTCCATCATCCATCATAGAGTGTGTGTAATAGTCTCGGGATCCAAGATTGATAGTAAGAGTTCTTGACAATCAAAGGCCATGTTTGCCTTAGTCTCTTACATCACTTGGTGAAGACAAGCATTTAGTGTAATACTTTTGTTTTTTTAATCTTTTTGCACTTTTTATTTGCTTTTGTATTAATGACTTTAATAACTAGTTTCTTATGTTGAAGATGAAACTTCCTTATCATTTGTCCGTGGTGTCTTGGCATTATTTTACTGTCTATATAAAATAAAAGATTTACACCATTCATATCTCCACGGTCTATGTGGAGATATGTTGGCTACCTGGTCGGGGGTTAAGGGAATGGTTTGGTAAGGTTCTTGCCTTGTTCAGTGTATAGATCCTGCAAGGACCTGGGTCAAGCTTACTAGGTCCTCCTTAAATACCCACTGGTATTGGATGGCGGGGGTACGAATGGCTTGATCCCCTCATATGTAAACTACTATTAATACATTAACCCGACTACTTGGGATTGTATCCCTGCTGACTCAAACCACTTAGCCGAGGGTAACGTCACCTTCAAAAGAGGGGCCTACCACATTACGCATTAATAACTTAATTAATTATCTTCCAATAATCCAACCCTTTAGGATTGTATCCTTGCTGACTCAAACTACTGGGTTGAGGGTAACGTCACCTTCAAAAGAGGAGCCTACTACTATAACTAAGATAATCTCTTAAAAAGTGCAAAAGTGTGGAAAACATCAAAGGTTACACTAAAGGCGAGTCGGATCCAAGTGATTCATCTTGTCTATTTGTTTTTATTTTATTTTTATTTTTTTAGCATTTTTAATTTTTATTTTCATGTTTAAAACTTTTTTAAAACTTTTGATTTGATTAGATGTTGAGGATAAACCGGTACTAAAAGCTCTTGTGTCCTTGGACGACCTCGGTATCTTACCAACGCTATACTACGCTCACGATGAGTGCACTTGCCTATATGTGTGTTTAGTGTTAGTAGAATATCGTGTTTTATAAATTTAAAACTTGACTAAAGTGTTAAAAAGGGCTTAAAATATACATAAAAATTATACCACGCACTACGCACATCAAGTTTTTGGCGCCGCTGCCGGGGACATAAGGATTTTAAGAAAGCTTAAAATCGACGGCCTAATCAGTTTTTTAAAACTTTTTTGAAAACGCGCGCACATTTTCTGCATTTTAGTTAGTTTTTGCATTTACAGTAAACTGAACACGGGTCCGTGCTTCACATTTTTTTCAAAACTCCCAGATACAGAGTCGGAACACGGGGTTGTGCTCACTGAACACGCCCCCGTGCTGCACAAAACCAGTCACTTTTATTAAAACGCCCAGATACAGAACCTGAACACGGGCCGTGCTCACTGAACACGAGGTCGTGTCCAGCCTCTGTTTCTGTTTTTATTTTTGTTTTCTGGTCCCGAGACTCTGTTGTGGTCTGCTGAGTGATTCTTATGGATCAATACTCAGGAGATTGCAACTACACCTATGAGGAGGATGATTATAGGGAAGACTATTGCACCATTTGTGGTAACCCTCACTCGGTACAATATTGTGATCTCTTTGAACCATCCACTTCATACACCTACTATGAGGAGCCCAGGCACGAGCTGTCCACTTCATACACATCCTATGAAGACCCAAGGTATGAACCTACTCCCTCATATTCATATTTTGATGAACCAAGGTATGAGCCTTCATACTCATACTTTGAGGAACCAAGATATGAGCCTTCACCTTCATATGCTTATTATGAGGAACCATGGCGTGAACAACCCACCTCATATGAGTATTATGAAGAACCAAGTTACGGCCCTTATTTATCATATACTTACTATGAGGAACCATGGTGTGAACCATCTACTTCATATGATTATTATGAGGAACCAAGGATCGAACTTCCGAATTCAAGCTTTGATGATAATTATTCAACTCACTTTGACGAACCACCCACTATCTCACCTGTAGCCGAAAAGATAATAGAACACCTTAAAACTATCGAGCGTTGTATAAAAGAAGCTCACGCAAGGGAAGAGGAGTCCCGCGCAAGGGAATAATTAACTTGTAATAAAGAAAAGATAGTCGAAGGTGCAAAAATGGAAGAACAAGTAAGTGAAAAGCCGACACATGAGTTAAACAACGAAAAAGGTGAGTCCGACAAAGTTAAAATTCAAAAAGAGTCTAATTTTAAAGAAATTAATCTCTTGTCACCTTCTTTCGAAAATCGTTGTTTAGTACCCACTCATGCTAAGTTTTTAAAAGAGTTAAACACTAACACTAAAATTGACGAAACGGTAAGCATTAAGTTAACAAATGATCAAACTTCGCTAATAAAAGAAGATCCATTTGAAATTAACATTACACCGATTCCATGTTTTTTTTTCAAAATTCCTTTATTAGTAATATTACAATTGATAAATATCTTTGTGTTAATATAATGCCAAACTACATTTTCGAAAAATTAAGTATTGGTGATTTTTCTCCACTTCAAATACCCATTTTTCTATCTAATCGGAAAATAATAAAATCAATAGGGGTAGTTGAGGATGTCTTGGTCCAAACCAATCAAATGGTAATCCCAAACGACTTCGTCATCCTTGATGACGCTCCTCTAGTGTTGGGACGACCTTTTGTAAAGACCCACGAAACCTTGAAAAATCGGAAGTGCAACAATCTATCTGTTCAATTAGGGGCATTTAAAAAGAGTGTCGATCTTGAGCGTGCAATGAAATATCCATTCGGCAATAATGACCCCCTAATTGAAGATGAAGATGAACCACCCGATACAAGAGAAGAAAATGACCACTTTGTTGAAGAAGAGGTCGCCATAGAACAAACCTTTGTGGTTCTTGATCGAAGTGAGCAACCAAATAAGGAGTCTCCTAAAGACCCACCTCTTGAGCTCAAAGAACTTCCAAAAGGTTTGGAATATGCTTTTCTAGACAAAGATGGTAAATTACCTGTAATTATTTCGTTAAAATTAACTAGTTTAGAAAAACATAAATTAATTACACTTTTGAGAAAACACAAAAGCGCGATCGCTTGGAAGCTTGTAGATATTAAAGGAATAAGTCCTTCCATGTGCAAGCACAAAATTCAAGAAAAATCTCATAATCATAAATTCCACATCAAGTTTATCTATCTTAGTCTATCATACAACACCTTATACATCACAAGATCACACTTTAACATCTACAAGTTTATCATGATCATCATCTTCACACTCATGCAATGGGTTTCATTCTAAATCACCCAATTACTTGAAATTATTCATAACACAAGTTCTATTTGGTGTTTCTAACACCTCTACATGCTTAATTTCATACAAATTCATGGATTGATCATAACCCACTTCAAACAAGATCATCAAATCTAAGTTTTAAGACATACCTTATGATCCCCTTGTGAAGGTGATCGTTAACTCATGTTCGGTTGTGAATTTGGGCTTCGTTTAGCCTTTCAATTTGGAGAATTTGATGACGTTTAGGGTTTTGGCTCCATGGGAGCCTTCCCTGCTCGTTCATGAACACACACACGATGTGTGTGTATGTGTGTGTGTTGTTTTCTTTTAATAAAACAACTTTCAAGTTGTTCACTTTGGTCCCTCATGTTTCGTTTTAATTAAATAAGGCTACAACCCTTCGTTTAATACCAACGATACTAATATTCAACTAGGTTAATTATCCCTAGTTAATATTCATTTACGGGTTCACTTTTACCCCTAACGGTATTTTACCCGTTCCTTTATATTAACCGGGTTTAAATTACCAAACCCATTTTAGGGGTGTTACACGATTTCTCACAAAAACCCCAAACCCTTGTTTTTTAATCGAAAAAGATGAAATTGAAGGGTTAAACAGTTTGTTTTGGGAAAAAAACGGCACTTGGGGTTTCATTTTCAGGGAAAACCGCCCCTACTGGACCAAAAATTTTCAAGTTTTCGGGACCGGGTCGAAAAATGGGAATTTTGGGAAACAGACGCCTGGACACGGGGTCGTGCCCAGCAAGCACGGGGGCGTGTCCAGCCGATTTCAAGCAAACATGGGGCGTGTCCACTGGACACGGGGTCGTGTTCAGCCGACTGTTTTCAGTTTTCTTCAAAAATTTCACTGCTCCGTACTAATTGTTTGGTGTTTTCTTTCAGATGGCCAAGAAATTTACCAGATTCAACGCAAGTGAGTTGGCTGCTCAGGCGCGGTATGAGGTACTAAGAACTAGGCCCTAAGAGAACCCCAGAGAAGTGTGCATGGACACTCTTGAAGCAGTGAACCAAATTGATCGCTTCAACAACATTGACACCGGCCCACTACGAGTGGCTCTTTGCACTCGGCTTCACTCCGTGCATGAATACAACATGGAATTTTACAGCACGTTTGTCCTTAAGGCAAGAGCGGATCCATTTGACAATGATGGGGTAGAGTTCCGTTGTGGAGGGACCATGTACTCGATCTCAATCGTACAATTTGGGGCAATAGTCGGGTTGTACTTGGAAGAGGATGCTGGAGATGAAGAAAACACCGGCGGTCTCCGCGAGCTTCCAGAAAATCAATGCCAAGCTGCTTGGGCTCAAATCGGGGAGGGCCACTATAACCCGAGCCGAACTAAGAGCACACTGTTGAGAGACCCTCTCTACCGCTACATCCACAGGGTCCTCAGCTACTCTCTCTGCCAGAGGCACGACAGTGGTGGTGGTGTTGTAGGGTTGCGTGATCTGCTAGTCCTCTATTGCATTCACAACCGTATCAACCTCGATGTTCTATACCTACTACTCCGCAACATGCACTTGAACCAACTTGCTACTCCCCCGACTCCTATCCTGTTTGGAGGGTGGATTTACCGCCTTTTCAAACACTTTATGCCAAGGATGCCGAGGTCCTTTCAAAAGGGCCCGTGGTCGGAGAAAGTGGATCTTGTCATTTGGCTCTCCATGAGCTTGATCAACAAAGCGGATGACGGGACGATCAGATTTCAAACGGTTCAAGGGCATGCATGGAACCCTCAAGAAGCTCTCGTCCTACACGCTCCACACATCCGTCCTCCTCCCCAGTACCACTACCAGCCCCATGGTGATCCGGGTCAATCCTCCTCACAAGGAGGTGGTTTTCCTAACTTTCAGAGCTTACATGATTTATTGCAGGAAAATCTTATGTGCAAGAGGAACACCTACAACATGGCCAACAACACATACGCCCGGGTCAGAGTGATAGAGAGAAATATCCCCGACATGCAGGATGATATTGGGAACATCCGGGAGTATATGGCGGGCCACGGAGGGGATGATGATGATGAGGATGAGGACATGGATTGAGCTGGAGGAGTGGAGGTGGCATCACACGGTTGAAGGTCTAACAGGTTAACCCTTATCTCTAAAAAATAATTGCATGGCCTGCATGCCATTTGTTGAACAATTTACTTCTCTTAACACTTTTTAATTGTCTGCATTTCTTTTCTTTTTATTTTGTGATGTGGATGATGAAACTTTGGTAATTTAGGATGTTGGTTATTGTTGGTGTGGTGTTTATTAGTAAAACAGGTACCTACGAGGCTTTAAGCACTAAATATTAGTGCTACTAAAGTCGGGGCAGCAGAACCGAAAGCAGAAACCTGTTTTAACTGTTTGCAGATTGTCCACACGGGGTCATGCCCAACCGACACGCCCCCGTGCCCACCGCCCAGACCTGCTGTTTGTCTAATTTATGCAGATTTTTGCCCAACACGGGGTCGTGTTCACCAGACACGCCCCCGTGTCCACCTTCTGTAAGTTCTCGTTACTGGCAATCTAACCACGGGGCCGTGCTCATCCGACACGGGGCCGTGTCTAGATGCCCAGTAACATAAATTTTTGTTTTTAACACACCTTTTACACATTCAATCAACCTAAAATTTATTTTTGGGACACATTGAGGACAATGTGTAATTTAAGTGTGGGGGAGATGCTAAAACCTTGAATTTTGCAAGTCGTAATTACACGCCTTACACAAAACTCTATGGGAACCGCTAAACGCCCCAAATTTTTGCAAAAACTTTTCATGTTTTTTTACTTGTCTTGGTTTAAATTGGGAATAAAAAGTTCTAAAAAGGTTATATTTTTACGAATTTACGACCGATAGCGTCGTGATAAAAAGAACCAACATAAGGAAATATGAAACGGCATGACAAATCTAGTTAAAATTTGATTATATATACTTGATCACATAAAAAAACCCTTTCCCACAAAAAAGTGAGTTTTGAGCCTTTATTGAGTATACAAATACACATCTTTAAACTAAATGCTCATTTTTTGTTTCTTGTGTGAATAGCCGCTTGGTTTCTTACAACTCTAGAACTTGCCATGACAATACATTCCCGGTCCTTACCAACTTAAACCCAAGTAAGTAAATGATGGAGGCATTAGGACTAACCCTTTTTCTTTCAACACCATTATTTTCTTTTTTTTACCACCTACCCAAAATCCCCCTAGTTAACCCATTTGAGTCTAGTGGAGGGTTCAAATTGTAACACCTCGAAAATTCACGTCCTATAATGTGTTGACACGTGTCATAATGTTTGAACGTGTGAAAGAGATATTATAGAAGGACTAAAGTTGACAAACGTGGAAAGTATGTGAATATACGTATTCTAAGTGTCAACTGTGAATAAAGATAATGTATATTAACCCTACGTGATGCTCGTACCTTCAAACGAATAAATCACGGATCATACGAAGCTGAAAGTGAGAGATTACAAGCTACAGGGGTTAAACGTGTCAACATGTTTAATCTATACCTCTGAGTGACCTTTTGACATACCCGAAGCTTTGTAACGATAAATTATGCTCACTAGAATGCACGGTTAAAATTTCATAAAGTTTCGTCAACGTATGAGAAAGTTGTGATCAAATTCGTGTGCGAGGGTTTAAAGCGTAAACGTTGAAAGTTAGACCTTTTCGGGTAACAATTAAGTTACCCGAGGGCTTAACAAAGTGGGTATATGTCTAAAAGCCCCTATATATCAACTACGAGGGCTCAAAATGCAATAATCGAGTGTCTGTACAAGAATTGAAGAGCCAAGGATCAATCAGCAATTAAATGAAATTTTTTGGCTGAACTAGACATGCTCGCGTAGCGCGAGCATGAAGCTTGAAGGCGTCGCGCTACGCGACTGCTTGATCTGGACAGAAACATTACTTCTTTGGTCCCTTGTCTGCCACAGCCTTGGTGCATGCACTTTGATCGATTTTTCTTGCATATGCATGACCCCTAGACACCCCTACACACTAGTAACAAGTGTTGGATGATTGTGGTTGATGGTAGACTTGGTTGTCAAAGATTTATGGTGTGTGGAACCACTATATAAGACCCTTCATTGTCACAACAATTCCTCACACCAAAGTTCAAGCAATCTGATCATTGTGGAGCTTTCAAGCTGATTACAAGGCATCCCTAATCATCATTAAACACTTGTAAGTTCACTAGTCTTTTCTTAATTATGTTTAAGTTTAGTATTTAGCTTAGAAGTCAACATATCGTAGTTAACGTTTGACTTCAAGGTTAGTTATAAACGACTCAGTCGTATCACGAAATAAAAGTGTCGTTAGATTGGTAATTATGTGGGTAATAAGACCCTAAAAGGGTTCCCCCTGATTCCCATCCTAACTAGTTCGTTTGTCGAGTCAAACATTACCCGAAAAAGTCAACAGAAATGCAAATTGTGATTTAACGCGTGATTAGCAATCCGTGAGGCGTGTAACCTGTTTTAACCTTAATATAACATGGTAATAAGCATAAAAACTTGTCTACGCTTGCCCGACTCGACAAATTTCTGTTTAAACCCGGTTCGGAACCGAAAGGCACAAAACCTTGACTTTTGCTTTGACTTCGGTTCTGACCCGTTTTAGTTTGATTCGAAGATGCCTTAGTGCTTCATTAGAGTAAGGTTGCATGTTAGTATAAGTCTCTGTACTTGTTTCGTTGATTATCCGATGCATGCACACGTTTCCGTTAATCGCTTAAATTGGACCATAATGCCCTTATGACCGTACAACGAGAATTTTGAAAATGTGGAAGTACAATAATCTTAGTTACTGATTACTAAACATGTACGTAAATTTTCACGTCAATCGGAGGTCTAGATTAAGAGATATGCGCATTAGCGTAAATAATAAGCTTATTATTAATTAAACGGCGCGATTAGCGCATAGCCTATCTAAACCCGATTTTCGGTACCAAAACTTTTACCCACTGATGTTAAATAATATTTTGGGATTTTTGAAGATTTTTAATTATTTTTAAACTGATCTTAAGCTAGGCTTATCGCATTGATTCGGTTAATATCGAATATGCCCTTTTAGGCCATAAAACGAGTTTTACGAATCCGTTTGATACCAATCCAATTGCCACTGATTTAAAATAATAAATAGAGTGTATTGAGCCTGTTTTGCTGATCAGAAAACTCAGAATGGTATTTTAAACCGTACGTCGCTTAAAACGGCTACATACGCGTATTAAACGCATAATTTGGGTTTAAAACCATTTTGGGAAATGAGACTCTTCACCAACTGTTGTGGTCTGTTAAAATTAATAATTTTGCTGATTAAATCAGACCCGTATCTCAGAAGTATTATAAATCCCATTTATAACCTTCAAAATGACCGAAATACCCCTACGGGGCATAATTAAGGATTAAACTCGTTATGGGCATTATGGAAGATATCATAATGATATCACAACATATTTAAAGCGTATTAACTTAGGAAACCTGTTCGCGACCCTTTCGGTTACCCGTTATACATTATACGCGTTCGGTTCGGTTTATGTAACAAGTTTACATAAATTAGCCGAAACGGGTCAAACCTTATCGGTTTTATCTCAGAATCCAGAATGTGAATAATAAACCCATATTAAACAAGTCTTCAAACTTGTCGGGTCTAAGTCACATTCTATCCGGTCTTCGCTTAATCGTGCGTACGAACCGTATCTTTGAAACTAGCCGGTCTAAGCTTAAGCTTAATTAAAGACCCGTTAGGATTCTAATAGGTTATTAAAAACCTTCGTTCCAGATTAGGAGCCCAGTAAAAGCTATCTGTACTTGCTGATTTGATATACGGCTGGGATTGAATTTATATTTAGCTCAGGTAAATACTTTTAACTTATTTTCCCTATACGGGCTTGGGTTACGGTACATAGCGTACCGCTTGATCGAGCATCAAATCTCCACGCTTAGTGGGTAGTTGAATAATTTGATCGGCTCGTTTAAACAGTCTTGTTTACTTTACAGCCTTTGGGGGGTTAATGACCATGTCCCGGATATCCTCGGCATTATCTTACGAGATGGCCACGACCTGAGCACGGGGTGTAGGCGTACACCTGTCAGTGTATAACTCTAGAATTGTGGTGTGTCTATTGATCTTTAACCCGGATACGTTCCGGGCTACTGAACGCATAAGTAACATGTAAATCGTTCACAAGATTATAATATTAAATAATTCTCCCAAGTTAAAAAGATTAATTTTGCCTCTGTGCATTTTAATCAATGTGTCAAGATATTTTTGTGCCACGTGCATTCAAAACAATTTACGAACTCTTTTTCCAAAATGAGTCAGTTGAATGTATTTACCAGTGTAAACTGACGTATTTTCCAAAAAGGCTAAATGCAGGTACTATACGAAATTGGCTGGATATGTCTCCTTAGCATCAATAGAAGTCTCGCAAGCTTAAGATGCCTAAAAGTCTGTTGAACTATTGTTTCCATTTTATGTTCGATCCTTCTGTGGATAAACTTCCGGATATTGTGACAGTTGATATTACAATAATAAATTCGGTTGTATTATATTTTCAATTGCTTCCGCTGTGCTTAATAATATTGTGTTGTTTGACTATTATGTTGCCAACCATGACGTCACGATACTCCCCACCGGGCCCACCGGTGACACGTGGAAATCGGGGTGTGACACAAATGAGAAGAATTTTTTTGTAAGAATAAAAAAGAACGAACTTCAACCAATAATAATGCTTCATTTTACTTCATTTAATTTTTGTATTTAATATGGGTGTAAGGGTATATTGGTAAAATTAGATAGATCATTAATTCTTAGTCTTCCTTTTTAATAGCTCACTAAATTAAATTTGTAACTTATTTAAAAAACTATATATATTTTCAAAGAAGAAAAAAATTAATTTAAAGTGTAGGATAAATTATGAGGTGTGTAGGATGAATTACGAGTTGTGTAGGATAAATTTCAGTATGTGTAGGATAAATTTCAAAAACGTGTAGGATAAATTTTGATGTGCCTAGGCAAAAATTTTAGTGTGTAGGATGATACTCTTTATGACTAATTAATTAGTCAAAAATAATAATAAATGAGATGAGAGAAAAACTATTTAATGTTTTACAATTGTACCCTTTATTCTTTTTCTTCTCAATTTAATTTTCTTCTCAAATGAACCTCTCCCTTTGAGCCTAAACCTTTTCATTTCTAAACCCACAAAACAAACACCCTTTACCCACCAAAACCCTTTTTCATTTTAAACCCTTTATTTTAGTAAAAAGCTCGGTGTTCATGTGACAATCCTTATAAAAAAAATGATGATGAAGTCTAGCAATAAACAAACAAGTTCCTCAAAAAGAAACTTTGTTTGAAAAATGCTTCGTTTGAATAAACAGTCACAAAGACAAAAAGTTTTACGAAAACCGACGCTTTTTACGCCTTTCGCCCTTTTCTACTAACCACTAACCCAAAACCACCTACCTTTAACCCAAGCCTAACCCTTCCCCAAGTCCTCTTGATATTTACAAAGGTTTATAGTTAAAAAGGAGGAGGATTGATTGCTTGGCAAGCATATGGTAGAAATAAGTTCCATGCCGGCCTTGAGTGTTTCACAAAAATACATCTTCGGCCGAGTGTTGAGTGATCTCCCGTGAGGTATGTGAACTTGTATATAAATGGAATTTTAAAAATGCATGTTATGCCCAAATAAGTAATTTCTCTTATGAAACGTTCTAAATAAATTATAACGAATAGGATTGTAAATAACATAAAAATAAAGCCTAATAAAAGATCTTGGAATCCCGACACTCAAGACAAGCCCAAAACTTCTCTTCTACCCATTCCAATTGGGCGTGTAAGCCACATTATAAAGAGTTTTGCTTGAGGACAAACAAAGATTCAAGTGTGGGGGTATTTGATGTGTGTAAAATGCAACATATAAATTACATTAAATGAGGCATAAAACTAACCCTTTTTTAGTAATTATGTTGGAAAAAGTGTGCTTTTGTCCTCCTTTTGTATTTTCAGGATCAAATGAGCGCAAATGAACAAAAGAAGCAAAAATACAGCTAAATCTAACATAAATACAAGAAAAGGAATAAACGTAGCATGCCCGACCCCTATACAGCATCTTCCCAAGCAAAAATCAAGATATCAGAAGGCTGAACACGCCCCGTGTCCATCGAACACGGGGCCGTGCCCAAGTGTCTACAGAAAAGACAAAGTTGTAGAAGCTTCTATTTCCCAACACGGGGGCATGCTCAGCTCAACACGGCCGTGGTCAACGCTAAGATTTGCATAATCCAAGCAAATCTTGATAGTACAGATACGCTTCTACACACGAGGCCGTGCCCAGCGGACACGGGGGCGTGGTCAACTAATACAGACAAACTGCATTAAATGAAGAAAGAGAAAGTGGATGGACACGGGGCCGTGCCCACCGGAAACGGGGCAGTGTCCGGGCCTCTGTGCAGGATATAAATAGGGGTGCTTGGTTCACTTCAAAGGCATCCCTTGACAAACCACCTCTCTCACACTTCACCCACACTCCACCACCATCACAACACCCTCATCCACCACCATCTGGAGCTGTAATAAGAATTCTCCACATCTGGAGCCTTGAAATGCTGAGCTTCGTACCGCGATCAGGATGAAACGTGCGACCAAGGAGAAAGCCTTCAAGAATTGAATGAAGAAGAAACTCCTTTTATTGAAGATCGTTTCCTTAATAGTCCTTATAAGGACATAATTATCTTTCAGTCCCTCCAAGGACACATTATTCCTTTTAAGTCCCGCTTAGGGCAACTTTATACTTTTATTTTTATATAATGGGATGATTAAGTTTAAACTTTCATTCTAACTAAGAAATATTAAATAAATGGAAAAATAATATTTCCTTTTTGCAAGATCTACCATTATAATAAAATGGCAAAATCTAAAAGGGCAAGACCTAGCTTCGGGTCATATTAAGACCGGCCAATATGGCAGTTCCGCAATTTAGATTCAGATCCATATTTACACCTCAATTTAAATTGTTCTGCGTTAATTATAAATTAAGAATCTTAAGTGTGAAACCTAGCCTTGGGTCAATTATAAGACCGGGCCAAGATGGTAAGACCTGTTAAAAAGATTCAAATCATTAATTAAGAATCTTAAGTGTGAAACCTAGCCTCGGGTCAATTATAAGACCGGGCCAAGATGGTAAGACCTGTTTAAAAGATTCAATTCCCTGTTAAACATCTTAAAACATGTTAACACTCCTGGCAGATGTGATTCATTCGAAATCACACACGTCATTTTTATAAAGGATTCTTCAAAAGATTCCTAACCCAGTTTAATGATCTCTGAATCCTGGGTTTACATCATTAATTAAGATGATCATATTTTAACCATACGTGGTAACATAATGCCTACGGGCCCTGCTCATTTCCATATGAGCCAAAATACAGTGGTAGCTACGACTCCCTGTCAGATAAAGGTAATGAACTAGGTTCAAACCTCAAATGCTTTGATTCTCTGAAATCATGGCTTATAATTTAAAAATTGTCCTTTGTGACCAGGCCATTTGTGCCAGTATACTTTCATGCTTTGATTCTCTGAAATCATAAGCTTATAATTTATAATTGTCCATGTGACCAGGCCATTGGGTGCCACTAATAAAACTATTAATGTTTTATAATTAGGATAAGTTATAATAGAAATCCTAAATATATATATGATTAATAAATTAACCAAATATGGTCTCTGTTTACCATGGTTAATGAATTTCCCTAAGGGGCAATTCCGTTATAAACATCCCTTAGAAGGGAAGTGCCTACGGGCTATAGTTAATGTCCTCTGAGACTAAAAGACAGTGGTAGCCTACAACTTCCTATCAAGAAAAAGGTAATGAACTTTGATTCAAACCTTAATGCCTCGATTCTCCGAAATCATGGCTTATAATTAAACTTGTCTACGCAAATAGACCAATTGTGTTATTATTAACTTATGAATTAGGATTTAGGATAAAAATCCTGGATAAAATAAATATCCTTCCTTCTCTGTCAGTATGCAATTGAAGGGAATCTTAAAGGTGAAACCTAGCCTACGCGGCCGAGATGGTGAAACCTACTAAAGGGATTCAGATCCTTGTTAACACCTAGGAATGTGTTAGCACTCTTGACAAATGTGATTCGAGAAAATCACAACAGTCATCCTTATATTGGATTCTTCCAATTCTCAAATCTAGCCTAATGATCTAGGAATCATGGCTTATATCATCCTATGAGATGATCATATTATAAACATCCGTTAGTAATGAAGTGCCTACGGACTAAACTTGTGGTCCGATAAGACAACGACAGGGGTGGTCTTCGACCTCCTGTCTAAAATATTGGACTATGTCCAAACATAATAGTCTATATGATCAATGCGATCATGACTAATATCATTTGATATGATTATTTAACATCCTTTTTGAGATGTCTTGCCTACGGGCTATAATATATTGTCCATTTGAGACATTGACATTGTTATCTTTATGATTCCTTGTCTGAGGTGGTGAGCTATGCTCAAGCCAAAATAGTCAATATGATTAATGCAATCATGACTTATATCTTCTAATAGGGTGAACCTATTATAAACATCCATGAGTGATGTTTTCGCCTATGGGCCAAATAATACTGTCCATGTGTGACAAAGACATTGTGATCTTTACGATTCCCTGTCCAAGGTGGTGAGCTATGCTCTAGCCTAATAGTTCATATGATCAATACGATCATGACCAAAAATCATCAATACGATGATTAAAAATTTTAACATCCGTAATGATGTTTTGCCTAAGGGCTATATTATATCGTCCAACTGAGACAAGGCAATTGTAATCTTTTGTGATTCTTTGCCAAGGGGGTGAGCTATACTCAATTCCCATAGTCTATACTATCAGTGCGATCCTGACTAGTATCCTCAGTATGATGATCATAATATTAACATCCCTAGTGATGAAATGCCTACGGGCTATACTTTATTCTAGTGTTGGTAAGACAAAGATAGTAGTGATCTTTATGATCCCCTGTTCAAAATGGTGTGATTATACCCAAAGCTAATAGTCAATATGATCGATGTGATCATGACTAATATCATTAGATACGATGGTTATATATAAACATCCATTAGTGATGTTGATTGGCTTATTTTCTGCCAAAAGAATCGTCTTTCAAGACGATGACAGTTGTAGTCTATGACTCCCTGTCCAAAGGTGAAGGACCACGTTCAAACCTTGAAGCCCTAATCTAATAAGATTGCGGCTTATAAATTAAGGTCCTTGATGATAGACCATCAAGTTGTGTTTTAAAGTCATTCATGACAAGCCTATGTGCTATAATTGGTCATTCGTGACAAGTTAACATATTAAATGTTAACATTCCTGGTGACATGCCTTTGTACCAGATTTGATGAATGTCCTTATAGCAAGGCCGTTTGTGCCATATCTAAATGTCATCACGACAAGGCCTTCGCGCCATATGATTACTTATGTCCTTCATGACTGTGCTTTATGCCATATTTTTCTACGTCCCTCGCGGCAGGCTTCTATGCCATATATGTATATATATAATAAAAGCCTTAGAGCTATTTATAATCGTCCTTGTGACAAAGACAGTTATGACATTATGGTCCCCTGTCAAGCAAGTATTGGACTCGCTCCAAACTTTGCATGCCATTGATGGTCCCGTTGTGACCTAGGCTAAATATAATGGAAATACGTCCAAATAACATTCACTATGAATGTTCGAAACAGAATAGCCCATACGGTTTATGAATGCCGTGGCTAACCTAAGTCAGGTCATCAGGATGATGACTAATAATGGTTAAATCTTGGTGATTGGTACCAAGTTGCGAGTATGGAAAACTCGGAGGAGGTAGACGAAAGTCGCAATACTAATAAGGCGACGAAAGTTAATAAAACTACAAACGTAAACCTCAATATCAATGGAGTTAATCTCCAAGCTGTGGTTGACACAGCAGATGGAAGGACCATGGAAAAGGTCATGAGACAATACAAAGAGCTGAATACTTCTCGCTCTAAATCTCATTCAAAACCATGTTAAATTATTCATGAGGAGAGCTATGTTCACACTTCAAATATGAAGGATGAACCAAAGAAGGAGGATAACTCCAAGAAATCTGAGAAAGAGAGCGAGTACAGGCTTAATAAAAAGCAACGAAAGTTCGGTAAGAAGCCTGTATACCTCTAAGACTGCTTCAGCATTATTAGATGGATGTTTTATATCCATAAGGAATCATTTTTCCGATGTCCTAGTTCCGTTAAAATATAAGGACTCAATATAGTGATAAAAATCGATGGTTGCCTTAAAAATCAAACCCATATTGTGGGTGATAAGGAGCAATTAATTATCAAGACTCCTTATGAGGCAACTCTCATAATTACACGTATCCGTGGGATTAATTAAAATTAAACATAAAAAAATGGTGGAATTGGCCGTCCCCGGAGTCGAACCTGGGTCTAGGCCGCACCCTTTCGCGCGCCTAGCCAACTGAGCTAGGTGCCTAGTTTGTGAAACTTCCATTATTGATTTAATATAAGCACTTGCACAATAAACTTCCTTATCATTTATCAATGATAACATCTGCTAAGTGTCCTGTTTTTAATACAGGCAATAATAAATCTTCATGAACCATAAACTTAGCAAAATTTTTATTATCATCCACAAGGTATAACTTACCAAGGAAACCATAGTAACCGATTCTTCTAGTATCGGCAAGGAATCCTTCCGAAAAATCTAAGAGTACTCTTTCTTCGCATAGAGTACGACAACATATGTTATTTTAATTATTTTTCTCATTGTTTTCTATCGCCTGCGAATGCCAAACTATGTTTGATAAAAGTGTCATATGAGGATTGGCGTATCCTAGTGTGTCTCATAGATTATTTCCATGTCTGATCAGCATGGAGGTTTAATGCGTGGAACCCCTGAGATATCCCAATGGTCATATTGTACTAAAGTCGACTAGTAGTATTCAAAGAAGATATCCAAAAATGGAATTTTTTTTAAGTAAACGTTCCCGACTAAGGAATTCGTGGACTTATAACATAAAGGTGTCACTTATTTGACACGAGTAATGGTGGATGAACTGGAGCCTGAGATATGGAAAATCTCTGTAGCCTCCTTGCAATCTTGATTATCTTCTCATAAGTTTTCCCTGCTTACCTCCGGGAAGGCAGGTAGAATTAAGATTTGTATCCCGCTGTGGGCTGGAGTATTGTGAAAACTCCATATTGATTATGGAATAATCGAAACCTTGATTAAATAGGTTTTAAAACATAGGCACATAAAGCCTGACGCAACATTCTGAGGGTTTTATGTTATTAAATAAGAAAGACGGTTCATATTGCTTATGCATACATGCCGCAACCCTAATTAGGCAACGATTAAGAATTTCCATCAGCTACCCAGGATCTAAGGGCAAACTATTGGTGGATAGGCTTGAAGAAGTCTGTGGCCACCTATGTAGCTAAATGCTTGACAAGTGCGCAAGTCAAACCCGAGCATCAGAAACCATCAGGTTTGCTACAACAGCCTGAACTTCCTACGTGAAAGTGGGAAATGGTAACTATGGATTTTTTTTACCAAGTTACCCAAGACAAGAAAAGGAAATGATACAATATGGGTTATAGTTGACCGACTGACTAAGTCAGCTCATTTCTTACCCATCAAGGAGACTTACAGCTCCGAGGTGTTAGCCCAGTTATACGTTGATAAGATTGTAGCCTTACATGGCATACCTGTGTCTATTATCTCTGACCGAGATACTAGATACACGTCACATTTTAGGAAGAATTTCCAACAATCTTTGGGCACACGTTTGAGTTTTAGTACGGCCTACCATCCTCAGACTGACGGTCAGAGTGAGCGTACTATTCAAACGTTGGAAGACATGCTACGCGCATGTGCGATCGATTTGGGAGGTAGCTGGGATAAGAACCTACCATTGATCGAATTCTCCTACAACAATAGCTACCATACCAGCATAAAGGCTGCGCCTTTTGAGGCATTATACGGTAGAAAGTGTAGATCGCCAGTTTGTTGGGCGGAAGTTGGAGAAGTCCAGTTATCAGGACCAGAGATCGTGTTCGAAACGACAGACAAGATTGTCCAGATTCGTAACAATCTCCAAGCTGCCCGGGATAGGCAGAAGAGTTACGCGAATCCAAGTCGTAAGGATTTTCACTTTGAAGTAGGTGACAAAGTCCTACTTAAAGTGTCACCATGGAAAGGGGTGATGCGATTTGGTAAGAAAGGCAAACTAAGCCCGAGATACATAGGACCTTTCGAGGTTATCGAACGTGTCGGGTCAGTTGCCTATAAGTTGAACTTACCGGAAGAGCTCAGTGGAATTCACAATGTGTTCCACATCTGCAATCTAAAGAAGTGTTCCGCTGACGATTTACATGTCATGCCACATACAGATGTGCATATAGACGCGAGCTTAAAATTTGTTGAAAAACCTTTGTCGATTGAAGATCGACAGGTAAGGAAGCTTCGAAGGAAGCATATACCTTTCGTAAAGGTCAAATGGGATGCCCGTAGAGGTCCCGAATACACGTGGGAGGTTGAATCCACGATGAAAGAAAAGTACCCTTACTTATTTCAGTAAATCTCGGGTCGAGATTTATTTTAAGGGGGTGAGGATGTAACACCTCGAAAATTCACGTCCTATAATGTGTTGACACGTGTCATAATGTTTGAACGTGTGAAAGAGATATTATAGAAGGACTAAAGTTGACAAACGTGGAAAGTATGTGAATATACGTATTCTAAGTGTCAACTGTGAATAAAGATAATGTATATTAACCCTACGTGATGCTCGTACCTTCAAACGAATAAATCACGGATCATACGAAGCTGAAAGTGAGAGATTACAAGCTACAGGGGTTAAACGTGTCAACATGT
Organism: Helianthus tuberosus; assembly: GCA_030545235.1. Lineage (NCBI taxonomy): Eukaryota > Viridiplantae > Streptophyta > Magnoliopsida > Asterales > Asteraceae > Helianthus > Helianthus tuberosus. The sequence goes on from CM060366.1 coordinate 50,911,579, forward strand.
TTAATCTATACCTCTGAGTGACCTTTTGACATACCCGAAGCTTTGTAACGATAAATTATGCTCACTAGAATGCACGGTTAAAATTTCATAAAGTTTCGTCAACGTATGAGAAAGTTGTGATCAAATTCGTGTGCGAGGGTTTAAAGCGTAAACGTTGAAAGTTAGACCTTTTCGGGTAACAATTAAGTTACCCGAGGGCTTAACAAAGTGGGTATATGTCTAAAAGCCCCTATATATCAACTACGAGGGCTCAAAATGCAATAATCGAGTGTCTGTACAAGAATTGAAGAGCCAAGGATCAATCAGCAATTAAATGAAATTTTTTGGCTGAACTAGACATGCTCGCGTAGCGCGAGCATGAAGCTTGAAGGCGTCGCGCTACGCGACTGCTTGATCTGGACAGAAACATTACTTCTTTGGTCCCTTGTCTGCCACAGCCTTGGTGCATGCACTTTGATCGATTTTTCTTGCATATGCATGACCCCTAGACACCCCTACACACTAGTAACAAGTGTTGGATGATTGTGGTTGATGGTAGACTTGGTTGTCAAAGATTTATGGTGTGTGGAACCACTATATAAGACCCTTCATTGTCACAACAATTCCTCACACCAAAGTTCAAGCAATCTGATCATTGTGGAGCTTTCAAGCTGATTACAAGGCATCCCTAATCATCATTAAACACTTGTAAGTTCACTAGTCTTTTCTTAATTATGTTTAAGTTTAGTATTTAGCTTAGAAGTCAACATATCGTAGTTAACGTTTGACTTCAAGGTTAGTTATAAACGACTCAGTCGTATCACGAAATAAAAGTGTCGTTAGATTGGTAATTATGTGGGTAATAAGACCCTAAAAGGGTTCCCCCTGATTCCCATCCTAACTAGTTCGTTTGTCGAGTCAAACATTACCCGAAAAAGTCAACAGAAATGCAAATTGTGATTTAACGCGTGATTAGCAATCCGTGAGGCGTGTAACCTGTTTTAACCTTAATATAACATGGTAATAAGCATAAAAACTTGTCTACGCTTGCCCGACTCGACAAATTTCTGTTTAAACCCGGTTCGGAACCGAAAGGCACAAAACCTTGACTTTTGCTTTGACTTCGGTTCTGACCCGTTTTAGTTTGATTCGAAGATGCCTTAGTGCTTCATTAGAGTAAGGTTGCATGTTAGTATAAGTCTCTGTACTTGTTTCGTTGATTATCCGATGCATGCACACGTTTCCGTTAATCGCTTAAATTGGACCATAATGCCCTTATGACCGTACAACGAGAATTTTGAAAATGTGGAAGTACAATAATCTTAGTTACTGATTACTAAACATGTACGTAAATTTTCACGTCAATCGGAGGTCTAGATTAAGAGATATGCGCATTAGCGTAAATAATAAGCTTATTATTAATTAAACGGCGCGATTAGCGCATAGCCTATCTAAACCCGATTTTCGGTACCAAAACTTTTACCCACTGATGTTAAATAATATTTTGGGATTTTTGAAGATTTTTAATTATTTTTAAACTGATCTTAAGCTAGGCTTATCGCATTGATTCGGTTAATATCGAATATGCCCTTTTAGGCCATAAAACGAGTTTTACGAATCCGTTTGATACCAATCCAATTGCCACTGATTTAAAATAATAAATAGAGTGTATTGAGCCTGTTTTGCTGATCAGAAAACTCAGAATGGTATTTTAAACCGTACGTCGCTTAAAACGGCTACATACGCGTATTAAACGCATAATTTGGGTTTAAAACCATTTTGGGAAATGAGACTCTTCACCAACTGTTGTGGTCTGTTAAAATTAATAATTTTGCTGATTAAATCAGACCCGTATCTCAGAAGTATTATAAATCCCATTTATAACCTTCAAAATGACCGAAATACCCCTACGGGGCATAATTAAGGATTAAACTCGTTATGGGCATTATGGAAGATATCATAATGATATCACAACATATTTAAAGCGTATTAACTTAGGAAACCTGTTCACGACCCTTTCGGTTACCCGTTATACATTATACGCGTTCGGTTCGGTTTATGTAACAAGTTTACATAAATTAGCCGAAACGGGTCAAACCTTATCGGTTTTATCTCAGAATCCAGAATGTGAATAATAAACCCATATTAAACAAGTCTTCAAACTTGTCGGGTCTAAGTCACATTCTATCCGGTCTTCGCTTAATCGTGCGTACGAACCGTATCTTTGAAACTAGCCGGTCTAAGCTTAAGCTTAATTAAAGACCCGTTAGGATTCTAATAGGTTATTAAAAACCTTCGTTCCAGATTAGGAGCCCAGTAAAAGCTATCTGTACTTGCTGATTTGATATACGGCTGGGATTGAATTTATATTTAGCTCAGGTAAATACTTTTAACTTATTTTCCCTATACGGGCTTGGGTTACGGTACATAGAGTACCGCTTGATCGAGCATCAAATCTCCACGCTTAGTGGGTAGTTGAATAATTTGATCGGCTCGTTTAAACAGTCTTGTTTACTTTACAGCCTTTGGGGGGTTAATGACCATGTCCCGGATATCCTCGGCATTATCTTACGAGATGGCCACGACCTGAGCACGGGGTGTAGGCGTACACCTGTCAGTGTATAACTCTAGAATTGTGGTGTGTCTATTGATCTTTAACCCGGATACGTTCCGGGCTACTGAACGCATAAGTAACATGTAAATCGTTCACAAGATTATAATATTAAATAATTCTCCCAAGTTAAAAAGATTAATTTTGCCTCTGTGCATTTTAATCAATGTGTCAAGATATTTTTGTGCCACGTGCATTCAAAACAATTTACGAACTCTTTTTCCAAAATGAGTCAGTTGAATGTATTTACCAGTGTAAACTGACGTATTTTCCAAAAAGGCTAAATGCAGGTACTATACGAAATTGGCTGGATATGTCTCCTTAGCATCAATAGAAGTCTCGCAAGCTTAAGATGCCTAAAAGTCTGTTGAACTATTGTTTCCATTTTATGTTCGATCATTCTGTGGATAAACTTCCGGATATTGTGACAGTTGATATTACAATAATAAATTCGGTTGTATTATATTTTCAATTGCTTCCGCTGTGCTTAATAATATTGTGTTGTTTGACTATTATGTTGCCAACCATGACGTCACGATACTCCCCACCGGGCCCACCGGTGACACGTGGAAATCGGGGTGTGACACAAATGAGAAGAATTTTTTTGTAAGAATAAAAAAGAACGAACTTCAACCAATAATAATGCTTCATTTTACTTCATTTAATTTTTGTATTTAATATGGGTGTAAGGGTATATTGGTAAAATTAGATAGATCATTAATTCTTAGTCTTCCTTTTTAATAGCTCACTAAATTAAATTTGTAACTTATTTAAAAAACTATATATATTTTCAAAGAAGAAAAAAATTAATTTAAAGTGTAGGATAAATTATGAGGTGTGTAGGATGAATTACGAGTTGTGTAGGATAAATTTCAGTATGTGTAGGATAAATTTCAAAAACGTGTAGGATAAATTTTGATGTGCCTAGGCAAAAATTTTAGTGTGTAGGATGATACTCTTTATGACTAATTAATTAGTCAAAAATAATAATAAATGAGATGAGAGAAAAACTATTTAATGTTTTACAATTGTACCCTTTATTCTTTTTCTTCTCAATTTAATTTTCTTCTCAAATGAACCTCCCCCTTTGAGCCTAAACCTTTTCATTTCTAAACCCACAAAACAAACACCCTTTACCCACCAAAACCCTTTTTCATTTTAAACCCTTTATTTTAGTAAAAAGCTCGGTGTTCATGTGACAATCCTTATAAAAAAAATGATGATGAAGTCTAGCAATAAACAAACAAGTTCCTCAAAAAGAAACTTTGTTTGAAAAATGCTTCGTTTGAATAAACAGTCACAAAGACAAAAAGTTTTACGAAAACCGACGCTTTTTACGCCTTTCGCCCTTTTCTACTAACCACTAACCCAAAACCACCTACCTTTAACCCAAGCCTAACCCTTCCCCAAGTCCTCTTGATATTTACAAAGGTTTATAGTTAAAAAGGAGGAGGATTGATTGCTTGGCAAGCATATGGTAGAAATAAGTTCCATGCCGGCCTTGAGTGTTTCACAAAAATACATCTTCGGCCGAGTGTTGAGTGATCTCCCGTGAGGTATGTGAACTTGTATATAAATGGAATTTTAAAAATGCATGTTATGCCCAAATAAGTAATTTCTCTTATGAAACGTTCTAAATAAATTATAACGAATAGGATTGTAAATAACATAAAAATAAAGCCTAATAAAAGATCTTGGAATCCCGACACTCAAGACAAGCCCAAAACTTCTCTTCTACCCATTCCAATTGGGCGTGTAAGCCACATTATAAAGAGTTTTGCTTGAGGACAAACAAAGATTCAAGTGTGGGGGTATTTGATGTGTGTAAAATGCAACATATAAATTACATTAAATGAGGCATAAAACTAACCCTTTTTTAGTAATTATGTTGGAAAAAGTGTGCTTTTGTCCTCCTTTTGTATTTTCAGGATCAAATGAGCGCAAATGAACAAAAGAAGCAAAAATACAGCTAAATCTAACATAAATACAAGAAAAGGAATAAACGTAGCATGCCCGACCCCTATACAGCATCTTCCCAAGCAAAAATCAAGATATCAGAAGGCTGAACACGCCCCGTGTCCATCGAACACGGGGCCGTGCCCAAGTGTCTACAGAAAAGACAAAGTTGTAGAAGCTTCTATTTCCCAACACGGGGGCATGCTCAGCTCAACACGGCCGTGGTCAACGCTAAGATTTGCATAATCCAAGCAAATCTTGATAGTACAGATACGCTTCTACACACGAGGCCGTGCCCAGCGGACACGGGGGCGTGGTCAACTAATACAGACAAACTGCATTAAATGAAGAAAGAGAAAGTGGATGGACACGGGGCCGTGCCCACCGGAAACGGGGCAGTGTCCGGGCCTCTGTGCAGGATATAAATAGGGGTGCTTGGTTCACTTCAAAGGCATCCCTTGACAAACCACCTCTCTCACACTTCACCCACACTCCACCACCATCACAACACCCTCATCCACCACCATCATCCATCATAGAGTGTGTGTAGTAGTCTCGGGGTCCAAGATTGATAGTAAGAGTTCTTGACAATCAAAGGCCATGTTTGCCTAAGTCTCTTACATCACTTGGTGAAGACAAGCATTTAGTGTAACACTTTTGTTAATCTTTTTGCACTTTTTATTTGGTTTTGTATTAATGACTTTAATAACTAGTTTCTTATGTTGAAGGTGAAACTTCCTTATCATTTGTCTGTAGTGTCTTGGCATTTTTTTACTGTCTATATAAAATAAAAGATTTACACCATTCATATCTCCACGGTCTATATGGAGATATGCTGGCTACCTGGTCGGGGGTTAAGGGAATGGTTTGGTAAGGTTCTTGCCTTGTTCGGTGTATATATCCTGCAAGGACCTGGGTCAAGCTTACTAGGACCTCCTTCAATACCCATTGGTTTTGGATGGCAGGGGTGCGAATGGCTTGATCCCCTCATATGTAAACTACTATTAATACATTAACCCGGCTACTTGGGATTGTATCCCTGCTGACTCAAACCACTTAGCCGAGGGTAACGTCACCTTCAAAAGTGGGGCCTACCACATTACGCATTAATAACTTAATTAATTATCTGCCAATAATCCAACCCTTTAGGATTGTATCCTTGCTGATTCAAACTACTGGGTTGAGGGTAACGTCACCTTCAAAAGAGGGGCCTACTACTATAACTAAGATAATCTCTTAAAAAGTGCAAAAGTGCGGAAAACATCAAAGGTTACATTAAATGTGTGTCGGATCCAAGTGATTCATCTTATCTATCTGTTTTTATTTTATTTTTATTTTTCATCATTTTTAGTTTTTATTTTCATGTTTAAAACTTTTTCTAAACTTTTGATTTGATTAGACGTTGAGTATAAACCGGTACTAAAAGCTCTTGTGTCCTTGGACGGCCTCGGTATCTTTCCAACGCTATACTACGCTCACGATGGGTTCACTTGCCCATATGTGTATTTAGTGTTAGTAGAATATGGTGTTTTATTAATTTAAAACTTGACTAAAGTGTTAAAAGGGGCTTAAAATATACATAAAAATTATACCACACACTACGCACATCACGAGGCTTAGCATCTTTCTTTTGGAAAAGATAGCGTAAAGCCGCATGATCGGTGAAAACTATGGTCTTTGAAAGTACAAGGTATGAACGGAACTTATCGAAAGCAAAGACGACGGCTAGAAGTTACTTCTCGGTAGTGGTGTAATTCTCTTGGGCGTCATTGAGGGTTTTACTCGCATAGTAGATCGGTTGAAAGTGATTCTCCCGTCTTTGACCCAAGACCGCCCCGATCGCGTAGTCGCTCGCGTTACACATGAGCTCAAAGGGTAAGCTCCAATCAGAGGATACAAGAATGGGTACAGTCACGAGTTTCTCTTTAAGGAAATCGAACACTTGAAGACACTCCTTATCGAAGACAAATGGGACGTCCTTCTCAAGGAGTCGAGTCATGGGGCGAGTAATCTTGGAAAAATCCTTAATAAAGCGCCTATAGAAGCCCGCATGTCCTAAGAAACTACGAATGGACTTAACACTAGTTGGTGGAGGAAGCTTACTAATTGTATCTATCTTGGCACGATCTACCTTTATACCGGCTCTAGAAATCTTATGCCCTAAAACAATCCCCTCCGTAACCATGAAGTGACACTTTTCCCAATTAAGCATCAACTTCGTCTCAACACACCTCTTTATCATTCTCTCAAGATTACCTTAACATTGATCAAACGAATTGCCATAGATCGAGAAATCATCCATAAAAACCTCCATAGAACTCTCAACCATGTCTTGAAAGATGGCTATCATGCATCGCTGGAATGTAGCCGGAGCGTTACATAATCCAAATGGCATGCGTCGGTACGCGTACGTGCCATATGGACATGTAAAGATCGTCTTCTCTTGGTCTTCCGCCGTGATAGGATTTAGAAGTAGCCGGAGAAACCATCAAGGAAACAATAGAATTGTTGCCCCGCGAGACGCTCTAGCATTTGGTCGATAAATGGGAGTGGGAAGTGGTCTTTCCGGGGGCGTCATTGAGCTTTCGGTAGTCAATACACACACGCCAACCGGTGACCGTACGAGAAGGGATAAGCTTGTTTTTCTCGTTCACGACAACAGTCATCCCCCCTTCTTGGGGACGACTTGAATAGGACTCACCCAAGAAGAACCAGATATGGGGTCAATCAAGCCAGCTTCCATCAACTTCAATACCTCTTTTCTAACTACCTCCTTCATGTTGGGATTAAGGTGTCTTTGAGGTTGCATCACCGGTTTAAACTCATCTTCCATAAGAATACAGTGGGTGCAAAAAGTAGGGCTAATCCCCTTAATGTCGAACAACTTCCAAGCAATAGCCTCCTTGTGCTCCTTTAGCACCTCAACTAATTTCCCTTTCTCCTCCTCAATCAATTTAGAAGAAATAATGACGGGCACACTTGAGTTCTCTCCTAAGAAAACATACTCTAGATGTGACGGAAGGACCTTAAGCTCTAGAGGTGGAGTATCTACGGGTTTACTCTCACTCTCTTCCTTATTCTCACAAAGCTCTAAGGTTTCGGGAACCCAATTTGAATCTACCTCCTCACCCTCATCAACCAACTCCTCTTCAACTACTCCCTCACTAACTAGATCGGCTCCACTAATGAAATCTATACAACGATCAACGCAAGAGATGAAGGAATCTAAGAAGTAAACGGAGTGACACGGACCACCAGAATCATCACTACCACTAGGGTGTTGCATGGCTCTATGTATCTCAAAGGTGACTATCTCATCGGCCGCACGAAGTGAAATCTTACCGTCAAAGACATCGATGACTGCCTTTGCGGTGCAAAGGGATGGACAGCAAAGAATGATCGAAACTCTCTCATCGGCCTCCATATCTAAAACTACGAAATCTACGGGAAACAAGAACTTATCTACCTTAACAAGAAAATTCTCTATGACTCCACGAGGATACTTGACCGAGCGGTCGACCAAGGACAATGATATACGCGTGGGTGTAAGCTCTCCTAACCCTAGCTTCTCATAAATAGAGAATGGCATCACGTTGATGCTAGCACCTAGATCGGCTAAGGCATGAGCTGGGGTAATGGCGCCCCCGAATAAGCATGGAATGGAATGGTGAATGTTCCCGGGTCGGTCACCTATCCTATCCTTACGCTTGAGAAGGTCCTTAAGGAATTTGGTGTATTTGGGCATGGACTGTAAGGCTTCCAATGAAAGGAAGGTTGATCTTTAATTGGTTGAACATTTCTAGAAATTGCCCATATTCCTTAGCATATTTTTGATGCTTAAGGCGGGCGGGGTATGGGACGCGTGAATGATCAACTAATGGTGAAGGCCTAACCCTTATGGGACGTTTTTCAACACTCTTTTCTACTTGAGGCTCCTCGGTGTGTGTGGTACTTGCTGGGTCTAGCCTAATGTGCACCTTACCGGGAGTCTCCATCTCTATCTCCTCATCAACCTCTTCCTCTTCTTCTACTTCAATACTCTCTCTAACTACCTCTCCTAAACTCTTTCTACTACGGGTGGTGATTACTCTTGCAGAATGGTTAGCTGGGTTAGTGTGAGTGTTACCTGAAAACTAACCAGGAGGGTATTCTTGTAACTACTTAGCTATACCACCTACTGTTCTCTAAAGATCTAAGAGCGCAAATTTTTTATTTTTAATATGAAGCTCTTTATTTTTATTTATCTGCTCTTGATTTTTAGCAAAATTACCAAATTTAACTAGGGTTTTCTGGGTAACCTGGTCCTTAACTACTAAATGAGCAAGAAGCTCCTCAATCCTCCCTAGGCTACCCCCTGAACCCTTATCGCTAGTCTGACTCTCTTGATTTGACCCCCCACTATTAAACTGACCCCTTGAACCTGAACTACTAAACTGACCTCCCTGACCTGTCCCTCCACTAGTGTTCTCCCTATTCTGATACTGACCGGATGGAAAACCAGGAGGATTACCGGATGAGCGAAAATTATTATTATTATGCCAGTTGGAGTTATAATTAGGGTTATTATTATTATTGAAACCTCTAGACTGACCTGCAATATACTCTACCTGCTCAAGTGTAAGTGTGTGACAATCTATCGTATCGTGGCCTCCCCTACACACTTCACATCTATCTACCTTTTTCTTAATCTCATTAAGCTCCTGTTTGAAAGTTTTCTCCATCCTATCTAAAGCAGTAGCTCCTGATGAGTCCAAGCCAACTTGGTGTACCCCTCAAGCGGCCAAGGAGGTACTAGTCATAGGAATGGAAGTCCTTTTGGTAGCGCTATAGTCCATGTCGGAATGGGCAAAACTCTCAAATAAATCATTGCACTTAACTACTGTCTTTTTACCCATGAGTTGCCCTCCAGCAGATGTATCAAACCGGGCTTTGATCTCGGGGGTGAGACAATTGTAGAACTTTTCTACGAGTGCCCAATCCGACAACCCATGCTGAAAACTACGAGAAATCAAGGTTTGGAATCTCTCCCGGGCCATGTGGTAAGGCTCATCAGGCTCCATCCAGAACGAATGGATCTGATCACAGAGATGAGATGCTTTGGCGGGTGGGAAATATTTAGCAAAGAAAGCATCTCGTAAACTGGCCCACGTGGTGAAAGTACCCGCTAGTTGCGAATCAAACCAAACGGCTGCGCGGCCGGCGAGAGAAAATGGGAAAACCTGAAGGTATCGGGCATCAAGATTCACACCTTCGATAGAGAAGGTGCTACACAGGCGGGTAATGTGATTAATATGGGCAGGGGCATCCTCATCATCACGGCCGTGGAATTGGCACGGATTAGTGATGGCCGTCATGATGTAAGATGGGATTTACTAGGACCTATCATTGTTGATGTTTGGAAGGGTGATGGGTGAAGTAGCACCGGTGAAACCGGTGGTGGCTTGTTCGTAAATGGTGTGGTTATTGGCCATTTGGGTATTGGGTGTAGGACTAGGTGTACGGGAACGAGAAGGTGGTGGGGAATTGTGGGGTGACGACTTCGGGGTGAAGTCAAAGGCTGGTGGTTTAGATTGGAGTGTAGAGTCAGAAGTGGCTGAAGATGAAGTAGAAGATTTACTAACCTTTAAACTAGAAGACGAGAAGGCAAACTTGTCGATCGACGGCTTCGGTGATCCCTGAGAACGTGTATGGGGCATTCACCGCAAAACCGAAAATAAACAAGTAAGACGACTCTAACAAAAGACTCTAAAATAAAAATAAAAAGACACTAGAACTATTTAGACTCCTACGACTAAAAAACACACAAATAGCACGTAATAATATCAGATAAAGTCCAAACAAAGTAATCAACATAATTGCCAAGAATCACCGGCAACAACGCCAAAAACTTGATGTGCTAAAAAGTAGTTTAATAAAAGTAACTAAATTAACCTAATTCTAGACTCTAAGTAATACTCTAGACTCACTAAGACACACTAAACTACTAACCGACAAGTGTACCGATCGACTCTAGTATAGCTAATGTAAGTCCGGATATCAAACTCACGAGACTCTAATTAATTACGCTAATGACCTTATCTAGACTGACTCTGATGCGACACTTAACTATTTTTATGTTTTAAGGGGGGGGGGGTTTCTAAAAATCCTAATAATGCAATTAAATAAAGTAATTAACTAAGTTAACTAAACAAATTACTTCGGACTTTACTTAGATGGTGGAAACACTACCTAGACTGGAATCCTGATTGCCTTTAGTTATGATTTTGTTTGGAAGTTGTTTACTATGGAACCAGGATCATAAAGTTCTCACCTTTCGAGAAATCTAAAGGACTCCTAACCCTTCTCAAGAGCATGCAATGACACCCTTGAGGTTGTTTAGATTACCGGTTATTAGACTCTTTTTCAAGACACCTAATGGATTTATGATAGTATCCTACGAGGCTCACTCCCTGTCAAGATCTAAACCAAGGATAGACTTGTTTTCTCAGTTAGACTTGCTAGACATTAGCCAGTTGGTTTACTCCTAACGAAGCTCCTACCTTTCAGTTTAATGACTTAGACCTAGCAATAACCTCGCACCTTTCAGCTATTGACGATTAGTAGACCACTTGATTTTATGAGATTACCGAATATTAGCTCTAAGGTTTATTACGTAATTCAACCCTAAAGATTAAAGATTTATTATGTGATATAGATACTCACCAAAATCTAAAACCTAGCACGACTCTATTATGTGCTAAAGACCGTCACCAAGAATCATACGAAGCAATAATCAATATTCAAACCAAATCAAGCACGCATACACATCTAACCGATAGAACAAGTCGTTTACAATTCATAAATAATCCATAGCATTCATAAATCCATAATAATAATCAAAACTTAAGCAATCATTCATCCAAGTCTAGGTAGTTATCAAGTTTACCCAATCAAAGTCATGAAAAACATCAAACACGAAGTATTAACAAGAACACGAAACATGACGGTGAAAGATAGACGAAAGTAAAGACACCGAATGGAAAATATGTGACTGGAATGATTCCCAAGCTTCGTATCTTCAACCAGTAGCTCCACGAACTCGAAAACGCTCCAAAAGATCTATTAAATTCGTCCAAAGCTTGCTTGATTCGTAAGTTGTAGGGTTTTGTTGTTTATGTTCAATATATATATACGATCCTGATCTCACAAACAAGAATTTCGGCCAAATACACCCGTCGCGTAGCGCGACGGGTAAGTGCCCCTGTGGTCGCGTAGCGCGACAACGTGAATAACAAATATTAATTTTTAATGCTCGCGGCCCGCCACCATCAACTCCTGAGGATGTCGCGCGATGCAACTGATCATTTTTCATAGACTCTTTCATTTTTGAAGCAGTTTCAGCATCCCAATGATCCGGAATCCATTCTAACTCCAAACTCAGCTGTTTACTCTTCGTTTTTCAACACTTTCAGCACCAAAGACCTGAAAGCACCAAAACGAATCAAAGTAACGAAATTCTACCTAAATCTAAATAAAACAAATACGAAATATGTACAAACTTTACATGATAAATGGATGTATTTTGCAATATATCAGTGATTTTATTGGAGTTGTAGACTTTGAACAAGTCTACAATGATTCAGACAAATGAAGTGTTAATTGAGATTACCTTGAATATGATGATCTCAATTTATCATATGGGACCTTGAATTGAATATATATTGTGAACAAGTTCAAACAATTGAGCTTGGTTCGGACATATTCCAACCATGGATATATGTGTTTGACAAGAAATGGTTTCAATGAAAATCTGGTAAGTAACTTTTGAATAGGAACAGAGTTTTCCAAGAAATTTGTTGACTCGATATCAAAAAGTCAACGTTTTTGCAATAATGCAGGTTATCAAGGTTTAAAATGAGTCCAACGAAATAATATTCGAACTCGTGAATAAATAATCTTTTGAAGTGAAATTACATGCGTAACAACCAATGCATGTGCGACATAGGAATTTGTCAAGAGATGAGACAAATGAGTGTTGGCTTTATGAAACAAAAAATAAAGACCTTTTATTTATAAAACTTTGATCGGAATCAAAAGTCAACTAATACTTTTGTACAGACAAAACGTACGGGTGCTTATGTTAGAAGTTGTTGTTGCCTCCAGTGTCGTAAATATTTATGCGATCTCCTTAGCTTCATCGGGGGTTATAGCCTTGTTATCGGGTGCCTTAGATAACTTCAGGCAGTAGGGACGAATATGCCCTGGTTCTCCGCAATTGAAACAGATGTTAGTTTTCCTTCTACATTCTTTCTCGGTATGTACAGTCTTCTCGTAGAAGTTACAGCCGTGTGTCTTCTTAAAATAACGTCTCCCTGAATGCTTTTTGTTATAGTTGTTATAGGTAGGTTGCGTGATTGGCGATCCACTTCCTTTATTCTGATCGGATTTTTCAGAGCGGAATTCCTTATAAGAGTAACTATAGGTTGTGGTTTTCTTTCGTTTAGAAGATGGAGTTTTGATACGAACATCATGACCTCCATTGATACTAGGGCTAGGTTTGAAGTGACGAGTATGCTTACAGTGTGTAGTAGGATTCTTGTTTATAGGCATAGAAATTTTAATAGCTTCAATGATTGAAGGTATGGCATTAGATATTCCTTGAGTTATCATATTTTCTATAGTACTTTTATCCCAAGAATTTTCATTACTAGCCTGAATTTCTTGATTACATGCTATTTCCTTTGACATCTGAATTACAAACATTTTTCAGATATTAATATCACAAAACTAAACAATCAATTTAGACATGTTTTGTTGCTCATACAGTATTAGCACAACTAAAAAATCATACCTATCAGTATTATGCGTTGATATATATATATATATATATATATATATATATATAGAAAGTATATTGTACATTACGGCTTAACGTACTTCACGTACGACAATGTGCGTGATTTGTTCTATAACATGCGTGATTAATGTTTTCAATATGCGTGATTATTGTGTTTCAACATGCGTGATTTTGGATTTTTGAGTTATAACGTGCGTGATTTTAAAATGAACGTGCGTAATTACCTGTCGTACGTGATGTACGTTAAACCGTAATGTATGTTAACCTTCCTCTATATATATGTGTGTGTGTGTGTTATATTATCATTTACTTTCATTATATATGTTTTATCAAAATATAAGGAAAGTATTATATTATATGTTGTTCCCTTTTCGTCGTAGTTACGAGCGAGTTTTTCTTCTAGATTACGGCTCGGTGTTTCACTAATAATGGTTTGTATTTTATCAACTTAGCTTATATTCTCAGGGCTCATGGTGTGATATGTATTCAGAATGGTTGGTGGAAATTACGGTTGTGGCTAGAGGTAAGGGTTTTGTAGGAGATTCTGAGGTTTCCAGTCATTGGCCCTACCGTTGCTTCCTTGGATTTGGTGCTAATACAAGTATCTTTAGAGTTTCTTTCGGGTTAAATGCAGATATTGGTTAAGAATTTATCAAAATAGATTTTGAGTAAACAGGTAGGTTTGTTTCTTCTGCTATATAAAAGCTTGTTTTTTTCTACAGAAGATATTTGATTATATTATATACTATCAAGAAATTTTGTCATGTATATGCATACGTATAACATTTCAGATTTCCTGTAATATATTACTAAAGTGTTTTTATAAAAATTCCAATTATATAACTGATGGTATTAACTATCCTGTTTATTCTCATAACTTTATTTATTCTTTTATAGTAACAATAGTAGTATATACGAATTTCTGTTAAATTTATGGAACATAATATTTTGGAAAAAGGATGGGTAACTAAAAGAAATAAATTAATATATGTTAATATTTGAACTGAATGAATAGTGGCTAAGAGGTGAGTCACCTCTTTTTCGTGGACTCACCTGCCTGCCTCACCTTTTCTACACCACGTCTGGAAAGGTCATTAGACGGTGGAATTGTGCCTGCCACGCGTCACATGTGAAGCCCAACATATAAAACCCTTGACCAATTACGCCCCTCACACAGCGCCGATTACACGTGAGAGAGAACGATGAGAGAGATCAGAAAGAGGGAGAGAGTGACGGTAATGGCCATGTCCACCCACCAGCCGGCCTACACCAACGATTAACAACTGCAGTGACGATAGAGAGGGAGTCACGGGCCTGAATGGCGAATAAAAAAACAACGGGCGGTTTGAGAAGTATGGTACGGTGATTAGGGTTACCGGAATGTATACAAGATGCGGAGGTTTCGCGATGGTATACGAGTGTGAGACCTGACGACGGTGGCGAAGGGGATTTGGTTCAACACGGCGGCGAGGACAGTGGGGATTAGTGTTCCGATGACCCTGTTGGTACTCCGACGAGCACCCCCATGCTTGAATGTCAGTTTTTCAGTCAAAGTAGAAACAACCATGGTTAGATACACACCTCCAGTGAGCCTGGGTTGCGACGGTCAACCCTCCGACGAAGCACATGCGAAGTTCAGGTCAACCCTCTTTACTAAATGTTCTGTTTGAGGTTCAGGTCGGGGATCCGAAGGTATTACGCATAACCCGACAACTTAGTAAATTTTTATTTCGCCTATAAATTTCGTGTGTGACATAAGTAACCAACTTAGAAAATTATTTATCACCAAGGCTTTTATTGTGATCTGTTTCTGTTATATCGTACACAAATTTGATATTCCACATGATTCACATGAACATAAATCATGGAAAATTGACAGTGTGAGATATGTTTTTGATAAACAATTAGCTTTACGGGGGTAGTCTACACAATTAATTGCATAAAATTCAAATGAGCATTCGGGTACTATGCTAGAGTGATCAATCTTGGGCAATCTGCAACGGTTGTTCAGCAAAGAAATTTAGAAACTGCAAGTATGATGCTTAGGTAGGACGGCTTGCACTAACGTACTTGATTTGATTTCAGAACTCATGTGATAATTATATCATCTCTTTTGCAGCCATGCACATGCCGTCCTTGACCCTAAATCAATCTCCTGAATTAGACGAACACTAGATCGATATTCAGTATCGTCTTCATCACAACTCAGCGTTCAGTTCACCTTTGATGAAGGTAAACATCATATTCCCTTTTGATAATCTTTATGCTGATATGCATACGTGTTTCTCATTTACTCAATTCAATCATGTTTATGCAGCTTATCATCTCTTTGAATCTCAAATTGCATTTAGGTAAAAAAAAAAACGTTTCACATCTTCATAACTTTTTTAATTGTAATTATGTGATTTTGCATATATGGTCCTCGACTTGCAGCTTGCGAAAATGGTTTCGGTATGTTGTCTACAGGTTGCGCTAAGCGGTCCTGAATTGTTTTTGGTTGGCTTTGGTTTTGATTGTTTGGCAATGTATATTTGATTGGAAAGTCGAACAAATGAAAGCTGGGAAAAATGTTTTGCCATATGTGACAAAGATTTGGGTGTCTCTTTTGGTTAGTAAAATTGTTTGGTTGTTTAAAACATTGCTGGTGAAAGTGTCATTCAAGAATCTTTGTTCAACCAGTATGTGATTGGGACACTTACGGGATCACCGTTTATTGACCCTTAACAAGAACGCGAATAGGAGGATAGAGCGATTGAAGAGGTTCAAAAGCTACAGAACGCGGGAGGCAATTTCCAGCCCGATCTGAAGGCGAATATATTCAAGAAAAGTGGAAGGTTTATTTGTTGGTACTCCAAGAACCAACACCAGCACTCCCATGGCTGGTACAACTGGTAAATTTTCCAAATCTAAAGAAAGCCGATGAGGGGATAACTATTGATCACCTGCATAGGTTAATTAATCAGAAGAATATATTGTCTTGGAATATGAAATGGTTGATGAATATTGTTCGTACAGGTGTATTGTCGACTTTAGACGACCAATTGCAGGGTGCGAAGGGGGATGAAGATGAGTTTGCGGTACAGATCACAAACGATAAGCAGGCAAAAGTTGTAGCCAAGCAAATATTCCTGAATGTTGCTAAACATGATTCCCAGTAAGTTCTCTTGATCTTAATTTAATGTTGCTTTAATCGATTTGTTTTTCAAACATTTTCGACTGGTTGATCATGTTTTGTGTTGTAAACATATGATAAATAGATTTGTAAATGAGCAGAGCTACAATCGAGTTACGCAATCGAGTTACTTGAGATTGTTCTCGATTCCAACCGAGCTTAAACATGCCCGTGCGTGAGCTTGAGCCTAGATCAACAAGGATTTTGTCATATTTTCTGAATATAAACATGTATGTAGGCAACCTTTAGTTGTTTGCCACGGCTGTAGTTATCTATATGGGTTGTTACAAAAATTTATTACAAATTCTTTTTTCAAAACTTGTCCCAGCTCTAACCTCTACTTCGAGGACACAAAAATACACATAAACTATCACATCTCTTGATGAAGGCTTTATAAATATCAGTGGTACATTAATCAAGTGGAAAGAGGCCATGGTAACATGTTTATTTTATGTTCATCAATGTATTTTTCTAATAATACGATGTTAGCGTTTATTTTTGTTTTTGAAGGGACTCCCAAATAGGGTTTCACATGAAAAGACTTGAAAGAAATGGCCCCATGAGGATGACTGGTTAATAAATATGATTTATCTTTTTTTTTTGTTGCCACAATAAATTAGTTTGTTACACTGCGGCTTATGTTGAAGGTTTAACTGGGGATTGTTCTTGCAAGTACTGATAAGAAGATGAAGATGAGGACCATGACAACTAAATGCATGCAGGGTTGTTTTGCCTAAGATGAAGATGACGACCACGAGAACTGAATGTGTGCAGAGCTGCTTAGCCTAAGATGAAGTACCTAAAAGCACGCCTCGACAACAAGAAAGTTTAATTGGGAATTATAGAATCTTTGGTTATTATTGTAGGTTATGATAGTAACAACTCATGAAGGGGTGCTAGAAGAATTGGCCGATAAAGGTTAATTGCTCTCGGTACATATTTCATTGATTACAAAAAACTTATCTTATGATTTAAATCTTAAATTTATAGTACCAGCAACAACACGAACCAACTGTTAAATCAGGATTAGTTGAAATAGACACACTTTCTTTGCAAAACAGGTTAGTTCCCCGCCGCAACGCGCGGGTGGGAACAACCTAGTTTAATGAAAATGTAAATCTTCTAGATTTATTTGAAAAAAAATTATTTTTAATCATAGGGTTAAATCATATTGGTTGTAAAATATTAGGACTAAATTCTGAATTTATCGTATTTATTTATTTATTACTTTAGATAATATAAAGATTGGCGCGTATTTAGTAGTGAAGTAGTATTCATGTATTAGAATACATATATATACGATTCCAATGTTGTTTAAAAGTACTATTAAATGGTAAAATTTCTTAAGCTATTTCCTGTTGATATATATATGTTACATACATATATCTTAAATCATATAGTTATACAATACCAAATGTTTTAGTATATATTTCTATTTTGTATGAAATATCATTCATTTCATCAATTACAGGTTATAAAATGTATAAAATATTTTATATATATTTGCACACTTTCCATGTGGATGTAAATGTACATGTGTTTATATGGGTATAATATAACAAAAGCGTATGCAATATAATAGTTTCATAGTGTTATTATGAAAATCCTGTTTTTAATTATTGTATTTAAACAATAAACATGTTTTAAGTATGCTAAGATATTATATTTTAACAAAATTAATATAATTATATGTTTCGTCGAAACTTTGACAAAAATATATATATTTAAGTCGAGTAAAATTCTAGGTTATATTATTAACCATAAAACATATTACTTGCATCGAATAATATTTTATATTATGATATTTCGGAGGTATCATACCAGGATTGTGTTATCTTATATTAATATCTTGATTAAGATATTAATGTTAGTATCATAAGGTTATAAGATTTATATTGAATTATATTCATATTCATATCAATATATGAAAATGATATATATATATATATACACACACACACCATATATCACAAACTTTAATATTAATATATTATTAATATATCCCCTTTATATATTTATAATATGAAACATAACATAACTGTAAGATACAAATAAGGGTTACACATACTGAGAAATTAAAATGACATAAAATCATTTAGGTCTAGTACATGAATTGCACTATCTTAATATTTACATTATGATTTTATTTTCACATAATAACACATAAGATATTAATTTCCTAACATAAATGTTTAAGGTTTAGGTATTGGAAGAACACCTAAAGGGCTTAAACTAGTGGCATAGCTCTGATACCACCTTCTATCACAACCCCCGACCCCACCCTGGGAGCGGGAGCCACGAACCAGTCAGATGGTATCGGTGTTTATTAAATATACAGCGGAAAACTTCCATCAGGACCGTAGTTATGAAATATTTATCAGAGTTTAAAACACCATATTTTATAACAAACCAGTGGGGTAAAACCCGAGTTTCATTTGAAATACATTTATAGGGATAATCCCTAATTATTTGAAAACGAAGTCTCCTTTTTATTTAGGTAACTTTGATAGCCACTTTTCTAAGCCTTCAGTGCTCTCCAACTGGCTTCTATTGGCTTTACACTAAGTTACCTGAAACGCGTTTTAAAAACATTTTATCTGCAAGAAATACTGGTGAGTGCATCCCGGTTGAATCAAAACTGTTTTATAATCTTTACAGTATTGAGGGCATCCGCAATTACATTTTATTATATCTACTCAATTACTCATTCAGTACTGTCAACACCTGACTTGTGGGTCATATTACTCATTGGCTAACTCTTTGTCCAATGGTAACGTCTTTCAGTAATGTATACAAAACCCCAACTTACCTGCAACAATTGTAGAATTACAAATACTCAATTACTGTTAAGTGTAATTTAAAACATTTGAGGTTTTGGTAAAAAGGTGACAAAAAGAAGATGTACACACTTTGTAAACTTAGGTATATCTACGGGCTTCCTGGCAATACTTCTGGTTTATACTCTATTAAAATTTTAACAATGCACACGTGTTAGTAAAATAACCCAAATCACATTAACCGTACAACTCGAGACAGAACTCCAATGAATGAGTCAGGCAGAGTCTTGACATGCATTACGGATTCCTAGATCAATTGGGTGTAACACGGGACAGAACTCCAATGACTGAGTCAGGCAGAGCCTTGACATGCGTTACGAAAATTCTAGATTAACCGAGCAGGGTAACGAATACCTGATCGGGTTATAATACTTACAATGCGGTAGAGCTTCGCTAATAGGGGGTATTATTCCAGAGATTTGACTATTAGAGAATTGAGAGAGAAATAAAATTCTGAACGATTTGGAATGAGGCAGGAGGCCTCCTTATATAGGCTGGTCGGAGGGCGAGTCGCGCCCCGCGACGCCCCCTAGCTTCTCCTTTGCGGCCCGCGAGGGAGCTTAGGTCAGTTTGAGGGTTGCTGAGTCAGCACTCTAGTCTCAACGCGTGCCCGACACATGGCAACAAAGGTGATCAGCACGTAAAGGGGCTTCGCGCCCCGCGAGACCTACGACCGAATGGGTCGCGACCCGGATTATTTGTTTTGTTTGATTTTTATTAATATGAAGGTTATACGGATTCCTTTATCGCATACGGGGTGTATTTAAGGACGTCTAGGGGTCATTTTCGAGGGTTGTCATAGGCTACCCCGCTCCGCCTGCTTCCAACGGCTACCCCGCATACCCTTACGCTGCGCAGCAGCATCAACCCTCCTGCTTCAACAACTACTACTCCAACCCCCTTGCCAATCGCCTTCATCATCTGGCTCGTCCTCCGTCCCCAAGTCCCTTAATTCAGTCTCCAAACCCTAACCCTAACCAGAGACTTCCCCTGGGATTTCGCATATCCAACAACTACACAACACATAGTAAAACTACAACAACACTAAGACTAGAAATTTGAAATTTAGAAAGCAGAAAAAAACATATTGTCGGTATCGAGAAGTTGAAGACGTTTCTGGTTTAACCGTTGTCGAAGAGAGTTTACAGTTTCCGTTGCAGCGATGTGGCGTTGTTTGAGCTCCGAAACAGACATGATTTTACTGAAATGTATGCTCGATTATCGGCATTCAGGTGAGTGAGTGTGTGATGAAATTGGATTATTAGCGTTTTTAAAAGTGAGTGTTTGTGTGGGAAAACGAAAAGGAATTTGGGGTTGTCGTTGACTGTTGTGCCGCCGTTTGTGCTGGGTAAGAATAACGAGATGGCGGTGGAACTTTGGGTGGTGGTGATGTGATGGCAGTGGTGCCCCAGATTCTACAGAGAGATAGATAGGGTTGAGGAAAGAGAGGGTTGAGGAAGGAGAGTGAGATTTGGAAGAGATAGGGAGAAAAAGGGTTTTTTATTATTTATTTAAGTGTCTAGGGTTAAATGACTAAAATACCCTTATGTGGGGTCTACTTGGTTAGATTTAACCATGAAAACTAACAGAGTTATGGCTAAAGGACGTAACGTGCAAGGTTTGCAAACATCGAGTACGTTTTTTTGTAGTTTTTGAAGACAAATAACACACTTTGAAATCTGATGTCAACATAAAGGACGAGTTTTTGTAATTTACTCTATCTTTTAATACCTAACTAATTTTATTCACATGTATTTACATGGTTTTCATAATTTATTCAAAAAGCTAAATTAAATATAATTTTAAAAATCATAAAAATCAACTTGCCTCCACGTAATAATGGTGTGATGGCTATTGAAATGTCTACCAAATTTTTTTTTGAAAAGTAAACTTCATTCACAAACAAAACGCTACCTCAAACCGAGGCAGCCCCACAAAACAACCAGTTACATATTTACAAATCTACACTAATCCGACCAAAGGACAGACCCTTTTTTGGATCTTGAATTATACCACAAAAAACCAACATTTTTAACCTCCCTAATAATAAACTCTAAACTCACCGGTTTGTTATTAAATCTCGCTTCATTCCTCATTCTCCATAAGCTCCAGCAACCAATTCGAATAAGTCCTTTAACCACTTCAATTTTCTGACCACTCAACCCCACATGATTGTGAACTTCGATTAAGTCTCTGAACGAGAAAATCACGAAGTTTTGACACTTGCACCAACTGCTAATAAAGGACCACAACATAGAAGCAACCGAACACCCAGTAAAGATGTGTTCGATGCTCTCGTTTACCTCCCCGCAAAGACATCAACCCGAATCTCCAACATCGATATTCCTTTTCCTTAGTTCATCCGTTGTCGCTATTCTTCCCATCTCAGCTTTCCAAATAAAAATAGAGCATTTTTTCGGAATCCATTTACAATCTTCAATCACATAATTCTCCGAGCCTAACCTGTTAGAATCGAGGAGCTTCTTCACAGCCTTGACGCTAAACTCCTTATCCGCGGCACCGATCCATTCCCATTTATCAATATTCTGACTCAAATTAACCTGAACCAGCAGCGAACAAAGATTCACCACAGCTCATTTACCTCCGTTTCAGATGATATCGGTCTTCTCCATCTCCAATTGAACCGCTGATTTGGGCCAAAGCACATACTGACCTTACACAATTTATCCATCTCGAGCTGAAATAGATAGCAAATGTCTACCAAATTAGATAGCAAAATTTCAAGTGAGAACCTTGGAAATAATAACTAAATTCAAAGTAATGACTGCAACAACAATATGCATAATATAATTCTTCACGTTCCAACTTTCAAGAATGTTGTAAATATTTAATAACTTAGTTCGATGAAGCAGTTCAATTCGCAATTTATAACAACAAAAAATCGTACATGAAAGATCCTTTGGGTGAAGGGAGTGGTTACCTATTTGGAATAGGTAAACTCCTCATTCACCCAATCAGACAATGTCACGTCAATTTACATATTTTGTTTACCTAATGCTCAAAAATGTTGACGGTGGTTTACCTATCTTGGATTAGGTAAACTATTATTAAAAAAAACATAAGTAAAGCTTCACCCAATCATAGGAGGCAAAAGCTGACAAACACCCATTCCCTTCATCGGTAAAGCTTCACCGCTCAGTCCAAGTCACCGATCGGTAAACACAATCAGCGGCGGTGTTACCGATCGATAAACCGCTTACTGATGATGTTTACCGCACCACTCCGCTCACCCTAACATGAACAAACACTTCAATTTATAAATTATTGCACTTCTTTTCATGAAGATAGAGACATTTAAACTTCAGTTACAGATGGAGAACTGATCACCGTCAATCAAAAAAAGATTCACTACGTGAAAGCAAAAGGTAATGACAAAAATAAATTTCCAATGTATCAAGAGTGTTGGTTATTATTACACATCACATGATAATAGTTTATGAACAAATTTGTTTTGAGCAAGAATGGCTAAATAAATATGACTTTTTGTATCGAACTAGTATGGTGTCCCCTCCCCTACACACACATAAGTGGTGTGTGTTCAAATCCTTGAAAGTGCAAGGTTAAATGGTATTTAGGTGTAAACTGTAGTTCAAAAGAAAAAAAATCAAACTATAGTGTATGTCTATCCTATACGACATAAATTAGACAAAAGAGTCTCATAACACTTAGATTATTACCCATGACCTAGTAGTGGTATGTTATTTGCCCCTAACACAAGTGATTTTAGTTCAAATTCGTACAAATGTAAGGTCATGCAAGTCTAAAGTCTCGCCTAAAGGAAATTTAGATGGATGATGTCGGACTTCTAGATGATGGCGGTGGTTGGTAGTAATGGATGACCCGCATGGATGCATCACCGTCGTAAGTGGTGGTGAGTTTATTCTTGAGTTCTTGAAGTGCTTTCTTTTCGAAGGGTTAAAGGTTGTGAAAGTGGTAGGTGTCTTGTTTAAATAACAACATACAGTGGGGAGTGGTTGTGGAACCGTCATTGGCTCTAATGCCCCCTATCTTTTATTTCCAGATGGCACTTTGTAAACCTGTAAATCAAAAAGCTTTGCTAAATCAAAAAGCCTTTGCATCCATTAAAATATCTAAGATCAAAAGAATTAAGGCTAGGTGTTATACTCTCATGATCGTCCCTAAGGTGGACGTGCGGGGGAACGGGGAACACCCACATGTTAGCGTAAATTATTTATTAAATAATTTATGGTGCACTTATTGATAATTTATCTAATAACCAGATCAATATTTACCTTAATATCTCTATAAAATTAACTGGGCTTTATTTGATGGACATAAAGGCCCGTACTAGTTAATTAAGGTTTCCCCTTGAGTGAAGTATATAAATACAGGTTATTCGGGAACCCTAAATACACACCATAAAGTTTACAACTCCCCTCACTATAATCTGTTATCATCATCCCTCTCCATCCTAACTGCTCACCCTAAACGGGAACCGATCAAGATGGCTTCTTCTTCATCTCTAACCATTACTGGATTCTCAGGTATATCAAGATCCCTAAAGTGTTTTTCCATTAGATATTAAAAGAACTGATTAACATGTGGTATCATAGCGATGTTACTTAGTTCTTAATTTCCCTTATGATTTGGAATTATAATTGAAAAAAAAACTATTTTTTTATTAAACCTAATATACTTTATGTCGGTCACTGACTAATGTTTAGAACTAGATGATGCCCCTCCCGCGTTGCGGTGCGATGGCCGAATAATTCTCAATCAATTAAAAAAAGACTACTATAATTCTGCTAGGAAAAAAAAAAACGATGATAAGACCGTAATTTTGGGCTCAGGGCAAAACAGTAATTTTTCAGGACTAATGAGCCAGTGTTAGGGAGCTCCTTGACACGAAAAAAAAATTAAATCGAGTAAACCAATTAAAAAAAAAACCTTTATAGTTTTGCTAAAAAAAACTAAAACGATGGGAAAAACGTAATTTTTAACTGAGGGCGAAATCATAATTTTAATTCGGGGATAAATCGTAAATTAAATGGACCAACGGGGGAGTGCCAGGAAGCTGCCGGCACGACTGTAATTTTACACTGGGGTAAAATTGTAATTTCACCAGGAAAACAAAGAAAAACGATGGACAAAATGTAAATTTAAGTTGAGTGCGAAATCGTAACTTGGCTGTGAAAAAAAACTAATGGCAAAATTATAAATTTATACGGGGCAAAATCGTAATTTTGAACTGGGGGCAAAATCGTAATTTTGAACTGAGGGCAAAATTGAAATTTTTAGCTGGGAGCAAAAGCGTAAATTTATTTTTAAGTGGGGGTAAAAACATAATTTTGAACTGATGGGAAAATCGTAATTTTAAGGGAAAAAAACTAATGGCAAAACCGTAAATTGAAACGGTGCAAAATCGTAATTTTTAACCAATGGCAAAATTGAAATATTTAGCTGGGAACGACAGCGTAAATTTATTTTTAAGTGGGGGCAAGAACACAATTTTAAACTAATGGCAAAATCGTAATTTTAAAGCGGGATAAAATCGTAAATTTATTAGGCCAATAGAGGAGTGCCAGACAGCTATCTTTTGTCGCCTATTTAGCCCAATAAAGGGCCACACCTATTCCCATGTCGACGCCGACACTTGTGTTTGTAGTAGTTGAAAATATGTGATGGTGAATAAACTTTAGCTTTTATAGTTACACAGACGCATGTTTGTTGCATCCTGTTAATTTCCTAGCATGCCAATCCAACCAAAATTGCTTAAATTTGATTAAAAAAATAATTACTTGTTGCAGGATAACTTCTTCATAACTCATAAGTAAGACTTTCATCTTCAAGCATAAGTTATTCTCTAGTATATCAGTCGCATTTTTGTTATAACTGATTAACTTCTAACTGGTTAATACATTTAAGAATGTGACTAACAATATGTCGTAAAGAGTTAATTGCCATTTTCGCCCCTGAGGTTTGGGCACATTTGCCATTTTCGTCCAAAATGACAGTTTGGTATTATTTAGCCCCCCACGTTTGTCACTTTTTGCCATTTTCATCCAAATGCCTAACCTAGTTACCTAAATACCCAACCAGATTACTTTTTACCCAATTTAGGGTATTTTTGAAATTTGAAAATGATAAGGGGGTAATCTTGCAAGATAAATGAATGGCAAAATCAGTAACTAACCTTGTAATGTTATGAAGTCAAAGCTCATCTTTTACAGTTGACTGGTACCATTCTTCATCCCAATAATATGGGAATTTCAGTTTGGCTGCAGTATGTGCCATCAGCCATTCATCGTATATGAATCTGCATAACCGTATCACAAACGCATATATATTATATATAGACAACTGACATCAAGAAAATAAATGGAAGATTCAATTATTCAAATCAAGATATTGTGATGCATCATAGAAAAAGAATGGAAGTAATTATGTACATTTTGACTGGTGGACGAGAAATTACAACCAGAACCTGCAAATCTTCTTCTTCATTGGTGTTCCAGAGCTGCAGAAAGGACTCGAATCAACTCGTATTTTTTACTACATCCTAAATTGCATAATTGAAAGAAAACGATCGATATTTTTATAACAGTTTTGCAATCACATGTAATTGTATTAACTATATATATAATATGGACGAAAACACACTGGCAGATCAACCGAACCCATTTTGAGTTTTTGCCCGTCCGAAAAAATTACCTACTTTGACCCTGACCCGTACCCAACCCTGCTTCACCCAGCCACTTCGCCACCTGTACATGTATATAAGGATATGTATGCATTGGCCACTTTACAATTTACCCCCTTATCATTTTCAAATTTCAAAAATACCCTAAATTGGGTAAAAAGTAACCTGGTTGGGTATTTGGGTAACTAGGTTAGGCATTTGGATGACAATGGCAAAAAGTGACAAACGTGGGGGGCTAAATAATACCAAACTGTCATTTTGGATGAAAATGGCAAATGTGCCCAAACCTCAGGGGCGAAAATGGCAATTAACTCGTTTCGTAAATCTATTCCTACACATTAGACAACACTGAACCTGTTTCACCGGGTTCGGTTACATGTCATTTTCTATGGGATGGATCGGGTTGGGTTGACTCACATAAAAAAAATACACATTGGACAACACTTAGCCCGTACGACCCGGTCGAGCCAGGTTGGGTTTACCCGCTAAAATTCTTCGTCCATTTTATTTTTTTATATACGTAATGGGAAAGTTTCTATTGAAAAATTAATAATTGTACGATGATGTTCTAAATCTTTGAATAAAAACAATTAAGAGATATATTCTTTGTATAAAAACAATTTAGAGATAATACACATTAGACAATACTCAACACTTTTGCCAAAACGTTTTTGGTTAAACGAGTTTAAGAAGTTTCATTTTTTTAATGAGGCGGATCGGGTTGGGTTGACCCGCTAACATGGGAAATTTTTTATTTTTTTCAAATAATAATTGTATGATGATATTCTAAGTCTTTGAATAAAAAGTTGATCAAGTATATTATGTGTCCATAATTTTAGAGTTTAATGTCAATTATGACTGCCAAAATTTTATTATTCTAATAATAATTTACTTTTGTGAATATGCAATTTAAGAGGTTTTGTGCATTAAAGACATAGTTTGGATTAGGGGTGTTTATCGAATTTTCGAATTTTTCGAATCAAATTATTCGAATAATTTTTATTTTCTCTTAAATTCGAATTCGATTAAAACACAACGATTTCGATTCGAAATCGAATTCGTATTTTAAAAAACCCAATTCGTATTCTTTTAAAACATGTAAAAAACTATTAAGATGAAACATAAATTTTAAAGCAACCATAAAGCACGATATCACATTAAAAAGTTCCAAATAAAGTACCATAAGAATTAAATTCAAAACAAGACGTCGGGACTAACCACTCCTCAATTACAAGTTTATATTTTTAGGGTTAAAAATCTATTGATAGATTGTTACTTAGGTTTTAGTTATGGTCATGAAGTGGATTTGGAAATGGGTAATTTTAATACTTGAAATACATTTTGAAAATAATTTATAGTATAGCCTAATAAAAGTTATGTATGTATTATATATAAAAATAATAAATGTATAATTTTTATTCGAATTTCGAATCGAATCGAATCGAATTTGAAATTATAAATTCGTATTCGTATTCGATTTACTTGACTCGAATTGAATCGAATTGAATTCAGATTCTTATAATCGAAATGAATTCTTGATAATCAAATCGAATTTCGAATTTTTCGAATTCGAAACGAATTCTGAACAACCCTGGTTTGGATAACCTTTCAAAATGTTATAAAAAAGGGCATTAGATACTACAATAAAAAAATACCAACTTTTTTGGTTAAAAGCTAAGATTCCATCAAATCTGCACTAGAAAGAGCTGCAATCAGTTTTTCCAAAACCTATGTCCAAATTCAAGGTTGATTATAAAATAAACCCTTGAAATTGAAACTAAGTATTTGGATGGTATAACAATCACTAACGTAAAATGTATGTTAAGACCTTGACAAAGAACACACAATGACTAAAGTTTAACCCAAACAATCAATATTAGTGTTAAACCACTGGTTTGATGAGTTAATTTGATGTGTATTTCATTAGCATATGGGATTGCCATGCTTTGTAATTGTTGATAGTTAGCATTGTAGGAACTAGGTTCACTTTTTATTAAAAAAATATTAATAAAAATAATAAATAATAACGAGACTCTCGTTATTTGTGGGAAATTCGACTAGTACAATACCGGTTACAAAAATAAATAAACAAATATAAATACAATTTAATTGTACCAATCTTGATTCAAGCGAACATCTTTGGAAGAACTTCAACCGCACCATCTTGTACAAACCTCCACTGCAAGAATGAACAAACTGTCGTTGACGGTTTTGGTTGAGGATCGTGTTAGACACGGGGCCCTTAAAACAGATTCCGCGCCTCCTCTCAGACGGTCTGTTTCCAGGATACAACAACCGAAGCAGTAGTTGTACTGCCGGAGATGACACTCGCGCCCGAGATTACACCGGGTATAATTTGGTGTTATGGAAAAAGATGAAGTTGATATAGGATAATTTAGAGAGTGCTCCTCTCTAAAATTTCCATGGAACAAACGACCTCTATTTTATGTGTATTTCTTTTCTCCTTTTTTCCGATCCTCTAGAATGAACCATCATTCTCTTTTTATACTCACACACATAAAGAAGCCATTAAACCTCAATTATTATCGTCATGAATTAGACAATTAATTCTATAATAAACAAGGTTTAATATCATTTTAATGGATTTAAGTGGTAGTCAAAGCTGTCATGTAACTGACGGAGACTGGGTTGACTGTGTGTGACCCGCCCGCAGACAAGTCGCATGCTACGCAGTCTTCGCGCCACACGTGAGACACCCACCACGTGTAGCGCCATGCGCCGCCTGGAGTTGTACTGTCGCGCCATATCGACACGCGGTATGGCATCCGTCTGCGCCACCCAATGGTGCGCCAGAAGCGGACCCGCCATGTATTTGACCACACGCTCATGGGCAAAATACAAAGGTGGTGTGCGAAGTTCAAAATGCACCACATGCGCTCATATTAGATGTGGAATCGCTCGCCACACGGATGCTATTACGCATACCAGGACGCCACCTGGTCATGCGCCATCCATACTCTTGCGCATATGTGCGGGTGCGGCGCACCCTTTGGTCCCCACTAGTGTTTGCCTTGAAGGAAACAAATTATAAGGAGTGCTCCTCCTTATATACCACTTTGAGTTTTGTCATCCCACCTATCTGGGACAAGTTGACAAAACTAATCCATTTTATTCATCTTTGTTTGTTCCAAACATACAACTTCAAGCTTCGATATCTCATTCATCTTAGCTCTCTTTGGACATAGTTTGAACACAAACCATAAATAATTATTTATACAACACATATATAAATATTATTAATGTCCAAAATATTTAGTGAAAAACTCATTTTCACTAAAATTTCCAACAATCCCCCACATGAATGGAGATCGATTAAAACACACAAAATTCCCGATGAAAACTCGACAGTCGAGTATTGCAGGATAGGTAGGTGTAGCCTTTGAACCTTCCTTTGTGAAGCATACTTAGCCTCCTAGGGTTTTGTAGACGTGATGTCCTTGAACAACCCCCCATTTGTGTAGACGACAATATACATTCACACAATACTTTCCCTAGCCGGGCCATCTCCTCATGTATGTCTCCAATAATGGTCATGGAGCACTTTCCTAGTTCCGCGGGAGCTCTAGGAATTATGCCCTAATTCCATTCGAAGCGACCACACTTCTCTCCAACATAGGTGATTTCCCTTTAAATCATTAAAAGCATTATGGTTTACTATGATTTACACAAATCATAAAACCACATATTATGCTTAACCTCACAACAATGTCACTGAATATTATAGGAATGGACTAGGACGTATTTAAACACCCTTTTATAGTTTTAGGGGGATATATGAAACATATAAACTAGCTTATATATAAACATATATATTAGCTACGCCCCCACAGTGACTACCCTTCGGTTCATGATTAAGTTGGCCTATTGAACCTAGATCTTGGGATCTCCAGTCAACTAGGTTAGGTTTCCCTCATGTCCCTTTATCCATGGCTTTAGTCCCATTCCACAACCTGATCTCTTATCAACCCACTGGTTGTTGGATCCAAAATTATCTTTGACTTCGCTAAGTCACCAACGACAATTTAAATTGAGATCAGTTGTTCTAACGTGTTCTTGACTCGCTAGTCACCTTTGCCTTTTAGTCGATTCATAAGACTTATAACTCGTGATCTCAACCTGGATCCAATTATGTACCTTGTCTTAGAATGACATGAAACTCAATTCATGGCCAAACACGTTTTCACCATGCCTTTGGTGTGTCATGACTGACATCTTACTAGATTTTGAATCTAACCAATTGGCATTCGAGTCCAATCTACTCGATTGACTCCATATAACCATTGTGTACTCCACTTGGTCAAGCGTTTGCAATATATGCAAGTCACCCCCACATTTAAGTGTAATTGGATAGCATCCAAATGGGGCGATGAAAGGTTCTCCCTTTCATTTCGAGTTTGAGAAAACTTCTCAACTCCCATTTCCACATTCAAATGCAAGTCACCCCCACATTTAAGTGTAATTGGATAACATCCAAATGGGGTGATGAAAGGTTCTCCCTTTCATTTCGAGTTTGAGAAAACTTCTCAACTACCATTTCCACATACCCTAAAGGGTTTGTTTCTTAAATGGCCTCCTCCCCCCACATTGCTTGCATTTTAATGAAGTTATATTTATAGTTTTGTTTAGCACAAAATTCGTTCTTGTGTCATCACATATTTTGAATGTTTAAAGTTAATTTAATCTCCGTCGAGCATATAAATTAACAAGTATTAGTCTAGCATGCTTTAGACCACAATACTCTAGCATGTGAACAGAAGATGCATCATTCTGATTCTTCACAGCCTTAAGAGATAACGCACTATCTCTTCCGAACATTCGTTTCTTAGTTTAGACACAATAATGAAATTTTATTTCACCATTCCAAAACCAACGGTTTTAGAAAGGCCTCAAAACCATAGTTAACTTCATCCATTAGGATCATAAGTCGTTTGCCTTTTTATCTCCAAGGTTTCATCATTGACTTCCTAAAGACTTAAACATAAGTCTTAATCTAAGTCACTTTGATGAAAAATCTTTGTATAAAATCACTTGAGTCTTGAGATATTGCCAATTAGATTGACTCTCAACAACAAAGCATTCACGTATGCATATAGTGATATATACATTTACGTTGTTGTTTCATCAATACCATGTATTGGGATACTCTCCCAAATTTAGGACCAAGCCTCCACATAGTTTAAACAACATTGATGGTGGTAGAAGCATCTACAAGTCCATCACTATTGTAAATTTCTATTAATAAATTTTCTAAATTTATTAAAACATTTACAATAATAACATATATTTCTTTCATATGTTATATTCTTTGAAAACTTACATGTGCATTTCCATGTTGATGCTCTCAACATTAGATGACATATCTCGTTTTCGTGTATTCCATCTCAAACTATACACCACGTTTCTCACGACGCCGTTATGCATTTGATGTTTGATTTATGACTTATTACATAAGTCATGATCACAACCCGCTCGTTGTGTTTGTGTAAATTACTTTTTACACTTTGTATCAAAATGTGTATCCTTTTGACAACTTATTAGTAGTCCAAAATAATGGATACACCAATGATATCTAAACATCAAAGGCCAAAGTGTTATTATCTTCAACACTTTGTACCGAAATAAACGCAATTATTTCGTTCAGTGTCATGTTTTGAGGTACTCCCTCATCTTGGAACTCTAAACTTGAATAATCACAAGTTGTCCAAAGTATAAAGTTGTTTACAATTAACTACTCGCAAGTAGTTAAGCAACTTATTATGTCTATAACAACATCGAGTTGTTTTTCACAAAATAGTCTCTCCAAGACTATTATATGGTTCAAGACGTTATACTTCTCGTGTAAGTAACGAATCACTTATACTTCGCAAAGACATGTTTTATTCGTTCAAAACATTTCTCGTTTTTGCAAGTGTTTTAATATTAAACTATATATTTATGTTTTGATTACAAATCAAGACAATAAACCTTATAATAGTTTAATAAATAAAACAATTTCAAACTCGCTCGTTTGAAAATAAAACGAATACACGTCGTTTTAATAAAAACGAATACACATCGTTTTAATAAATGGTTTATCATATTCAAACCATTTCTAACCGCTGTTAGATAATAACGATTATCAATCGTTAAAATGTGTGGTTTGTATGAAAACCAATTCTAATATGCTAATTAGAATTTAAATGTTTAACAAACATTCAAAATATTTGGTTTTATAAAGTAAACCGGTTCTAACGCGCTCGTTAGAAATAAAACGAATACAATTATTCACTTTTGGTTTAAATGAACGTTTTCTAACACGCTCGTTAGAAATGAACACAAATCTTTTCTATCACGCTCGTTAGAAAATATATAAACCGATTACAAATCATCTTAAATAGTTTATCATAGTTAACCCGGTTCTAACCCTCTCGTTAGAAATTAACGATTGCAAATCGTTAAAATAGTTGGTTATAAGATAAACTAATTCTAATACGCCAATTAGAAAATTAGACGATTATTTATTGCCATAATCCGTTTTTGGTTTATATATAATAAACGTTTTCTAACCCGCTCGTTAGAAATAAACAATTGACTATCGTTTCTAACACGCTCGTTAGAAGTAAACAATTGACAAAGTCGCTAAATCGTTTATAACACGCTCGTTAGAAGTAAACGATTACAAAATTTGTTTCAAAGTTTATAAAAAAATATAAACTATTTCTAATACGCTCATTAGAAATAAACAAATAAAAATCGTTTAAACGTATGTGGAAAAAATCCGTTTCTAACTCGCTCGTTAGAAATTTAATAGTTTAGACGAAACCGTTACAAGGTTTATTATCCAAAATAATTGTCTCCAACACGCTCGTAGGTTAATTATTTGAAATAATAATATTTTCTAACATGCTCGTTAGAAAATCTAAACGTATATTTTCTAGCACGCTCGATAGAAAATCTAAACGTCTTTTAACAAGTTAGTTTTACACAATCATCGTATCTAACACGCTCATTAGATATAAATGATGATATTAAAACTTATTATTCTATAAAATTCTAACACGCTCGTTAGAGATATAAAAAGTTTTAAACTTGTTATTCTTTCAACCTCAACGTTTCTAACACGCTCGTTAGAAATATTAAGAACTTGTTATTTTCTAAAATAATTACTTTCTAATATGCTAATTAGAAAATAAATATATATCGAGACTTTTAAAACCAACATTAATATATCAATTATGGTTACTAAAAGCTTGTTATAAAGAAAATAACCGTTACAAACACTTTGAAGGGGTTACAAAATAAAGTTTTTCTAATATGCTCATTAGAAAATTTAGTATTTCAAGACCTATTGAAATACATATTATTTTGTGTATTGTTCGGTTTATCTAAACACGAACAAAAACCATGAACTCCAAAACATGAATCAAAACGTTCGTTTTGCAACCCGGTATTCGGATTAAAGATTGTACTCCAATCATAAAATTAATCCGACTCATTGTACTAAATAAATATTTCCCAAAAAATATTTTCAAGATTTTAACAAAAATCTCATTAAATATTTTAACTTTCGTGAACCTAAATCCTCGTAGAGAAGGGATTTAAGATTGTAGCAACAATCTTCACGAAGGTCTGTTTTAAGATTGTAGGAACTAGGTTCACTTTTTATTAAAAAATATTAATAAAAATAATAAATAATAACGAGACTCTCGTTATTTGTGGGAAATTCGACTAGTACAATACCGGTTACAAAAATAAATAAACAAATATAAATACAATTTAATTGTACCAATCTTGATTCAAGCGAACATCTTTGGAAGAACTTCAACCGCACCATCTTGTACAAACCTCCACTGCAAGAATGAACAAACTGTCGTTGACGGTTTTGGTTGAGGATCGTGTTAGACACGGGGCCCTTAAAACAGATTTCGCGCCTCCTCTCAGACGGTCTGTTTCCAGGATACAACAACCGAAGCGGTAGTTGTACTGCCGGAGATGACACTCGCGCCCGAGATTACACCGGGTATAATTTGGTGTTATGGAAAAAGATGAAGTTGATATAGGATAATTTAGAGAGTGCTCCTCTCTAAAATTTCCATGGAACAAACGACCTCTATTTTATGTGTATTTCTTTTCTCCTTTTTCCGATCCTCTAGAATGAACCATCATTCTCTTTTTATACTCACACACATAAAGAAGCCATTAAACCTCAATTATTATCGTCATGAATTAGACAATTAATTCTATAATAAACAAGGTTTAATATCATTTTAATGGATTTAAGTAGTAGTCAAAGCTGTCATGTAACTGACGGAGACTGGGTTGACTGTGTGTGACCCGCCCGCAGACAAGTCGCATGCTACGCAGTCTTCGCGCCACACGTGAGACACCCACCACGTGTAGCGCCATGCGCCGCCTGGAGTTGTACTGTCACGCCATATCGACACGCGGTATGGCATCCGTCTGCGCCACCCAATGGTGCGCCAGAAGCGGACCCGCCATGTATTTGACCACACGCTCATGGGCAAAATACAAAGGCGGTGTGCGAAGTTCAAAATGCACCACATGCGCTCATATTAGATGTGGAATCGCTCGCCACACGGATGCTATTGCGCATACCAGGATGCCACCTGGTCATGCGCCATCCATACTCTTGCGCATATGTGCGGGTGCGGCGCACCCTTTGGTCCCCACTAGTGTTTGCCTTGAAGGAAACAAATTATAAGGAGTGCTCCTCCTTATATACCACTTTGAGTTTTGTCATCCCTCCTATCTGGGCCAAGTTGACAAAACTAATCCATTTTATTCATCTTTGTTTGTTCCAAACATACAACTTCAAGCTTCGATATCTCATTCATCTTAGCTCTTTTTGGACATAGTTTGAACACAAACCATAAATAATTATTTATACAACACATATATAAATATTATTAATGTCCAAAATATTTAGTGAAAAACTCATTTTCACTAAAATTTCCAACAAGCATAAACTCTAAACAATGTAATATTATAGCTATTAGCAGTGACGGAACTAGAAGAAAAGTTTGGGGGTATCCTAAAAATAATATTTTAGATCTAGACAGAACCGTCCCTTAATATAAAGTTATTTATAAAAAATAATAATAAGACGATAATTTTAATAACATCATAATAATAAAACAAAATAAAATTATTTTGCAAAATGATTATTTTAAATAATTACACGAAGCGTGAGACGCTACTAGTATTTATTTATAGTATAAAGGTCAAATTGAAAAAAAAATATCATATACATTGATAACCAACTATATATAATATATAAACATGTCGAAATATTTGTATTTGTTAGTGCATTCATCTGTCGTCTTCAGCAAGAAACTCTTGATTCGACTGCTTCCAAAACGGTTTCTTCTGTTCATCCTCTGAACTTCCTCCTGAAATAAATTTTGTTTTTGGTTTATAAGTTTTCTGATTTTTATAATTTTCTGAAGAATTGAAGCCAAGATCTTTCTTTTTGAGATTACCATTATGGTTTGATTTCTTTTGGAAATTATAACCATAACCGTAACCCTTTTTCTTGTTCAATCTCTGTTGAACTCTTGAAGTGTACCTTTTAGGTTTTTCAGCAAGATTTAAATCTTTTATTTCAGAAATATTAATTTCTGTTAATTTGAAAACCTGTTTGATCATTTCAGTTTTGACACTTCTTATTGGAAATTCCTCATCAGAATATAATTTGTCTGAATCATTCAAAGTATAAGCCACTTTGATTGATCCATCATTCAAATTAGATTTTGATAGAAGAAATTCATTATCATAAACCCTTTTGACTGGCGAACTCGGACTCCTTTCTGACGAACTCGGACTTTCAGACTTAGACTCCGACTTTGACTCTTCATCCGTATCTAACACCTGATCGACAACTTTCTTTACTAACTCAGACTCATGATCAGTATCAGACGCTGTGAATGTAACATCAATATTGTCTGGTAATTCATCAATGATTTCAGCCTTTAACTTGATGTTGACTGCCTTTTTTAGACGCTCCTCGTTAGGATTCCTGGGAGAATAAGTTTCATGGATCGGGGGCGGACATCTGTTATACTTGACACTTGGTTTCTTACCAGTATCAGTATCTTCAGTCTTTTTATCCATGAATGCTTCAAGACCTGCAACAGTAGGATAAACACGATCAATCAAGTAATCACAAGTAGTATAACTCAACAGTAATCGTTTAATCCTTTTACTTTCAATCTTCTCAAGTTCCAGCTCCTTCTTCAGATTAGCACAATCTTCAATATAATCATTGATGACGCTCTGCTTTGTCATTAAAGTTGCACTCATTTTGTCATTTGCTTTTTCAATTTCTGAATTTGTCCTTTTCAGACCATCAACTGTTCTATTCAGCACATCATATGACTCCTTCACATACTTCACATCGGACAGTAAATCTTCTTTTATCTTTTCCAAATCAGCAATCTTCGTATCTTTCTCATCACAGTTCTTGCAAGATTCTGAACATTTTTGACAAGGTTTAATAACCTCAACTATCTTTTCAACTTCAACAAGTTTCTCGACTTCAACAAATTTTTCAACTTCTACAACCTTTTCTACTTCAACTTCTGCTTTATCAGTTTCTACTTTTGCTTCCAACTCATGTTCTTCAATTTTCTTAATAAACTGTGCCAGATTCATATTCTCAGATTTCCTCATGTGTTTCACTATCATCAAATAAGTTCCCCATTTCTGCTGTGGTAACGCATCAGCAAGTTTATCAATCCATTCATTATTATCTTTCTTAATTTTCAATCTTTCCATTTCCACGACTAAATGACAATATCTATCAATGGTCATCTTTGTTGTTTCATGATCAAAAGCTACAAACATGTCAAATGACTTCTTCAACAACTCCTTTTCCATGTTTCGGAAACACGTTTTTCAAACACAACACTTTCAAGTGAAACCTGATGCAATGTTCAAGAGAAACCTGATGCAATGTTCAAGAGAAACCTGATGGAAGGTTCAAGAGAAAGCCAGATTCAAGAGGAAGCCGACGTATTTTCAAGAGAAAGCCAGATTCAAGAGGAAGCCAACGTATTTTCAAGAGAAAGCCAGATTCAAGAGGAAGCCAACGTATTTTCAAGAGAAAGCCTGATGATGTCAGCAAATGTCGAACGAATTTCAAGAGAAACCACCGAAAAAATCAAGTTTTAGATTGATTTTAATGATGAAACTTTCCAGGATTCGTTAAAACATGATTACGCACAAGATGTGTGAATTTGAGCCGATTTTATCCGTGAAAAAATTTAATTTTGTGAAAGAAGGTGTAGAAAACAGATTTTCAAGTTGAATATGGCAAGAACTCCTCGTCCTGAGCTCTGATACCAATTGTAGGTTAGGGGATAAACTCATCATTTTGTTCTCCAAAATACCACTTATAAGTATGGTCCAATCAAATTCAACTTAATGACCTTGATTAACCACTTGAAGATGAAAACCTCCATCAACCACTAGCAGGTTCACTTATCAAACATAACCACTTGCACATCAAAATATAACAATTTAAATATACCACCTGTACTTTACCAACTGTACCACTTGTAGGATCATTTGCTAAGAAAGATGCCGATTCCTGCTCCACTCTTACCAACTTGGGAGCTCCGGCAAGTCAGGAATTTATGGTGAAAATGCTGTCACCCAAGCCTGACCAGCCTTGGGTGATTTTGGTGGCAAACATCTGTCCCACCAACATTTTGATTTGTAAAATTCTTTAGCATCCTTCACTTTCCTGTCAACCATCTTTCCAAAAATATGTTTAACATTTCCATTGAAAGCCTTCTCAACATCAAATTCTCCCTTATCAGCGAAGAATTGATTTGAGATCTCTACCTTTCCCACTTTCTTCATCAAATTTTCCTTTGACAATGGAGGAAAATTCTCATCGTTCACATCTGGAACGGAATTCACAACCTTTTTATCAACCAAAGACTCCTCTGATTTTATGGAATCAGATTCATTGTCAGAATTACCCTCAGATTTAACCACCCACTTTTGTTTACTCAAATCACCTCTTCTTTTGTAAAACCTTTTTGAACTTTCTCCTTCCTCAGAAGTAGAATTTTCAAACTTTTTAACATTTTTCACAGGTTGTTCTTTCTTATCAACACAAGTCTTTCTCAAAACAAAGTTAGAAGAAACTTCCTGTTTTTGGTAGTTCGTCTTGGGGCAATTCCAAGCTATATGACCAACTTCTTGGCATTTGAAACAGGTTCTTCTGTCAACTCTTGAAGCAAAGTGGTTAACAAATATATGGGGTTCATTACATTGAGAAGAGGAACTTAACCCCTAACCTACAAATGGTTTATTAAAATCAACAAAACTTATTTTCCGGAAAAACCATTTGATTAAAACAAACTTAAGTGTTTTGAAATCGATGGGAAAATAGTTTGTTGTGAGGGGGAGTTCTGATTGTTTATGCCAAGTGGATGGCGAATTGAAGCGATTTGATATCGGTTGTCACTTTACTTTGTATAGTTTGTTTTCAAATTTCCTAAAATGTGTTTGCATTTTAGGGGGAGTAAAAATAAAAAATTTCAGAAAATCCAAAAACATTTGAAAATTTGAAAAAGCCAAAAACATGATAAAATCAAAAACGAGTTTTGTTGTATAAAAGAGGAAATGATAGTACATCAGTGGACTATCACAGCATGCTAAAGAATTGGAAAGTCAAATGTGATAAACGATCTCACTGTGGATGTGTGAGTAGGTTTTTGCACATTTAGTAGATTGTGACGAGATATAAACTTAAATTTCAAACTTGCTTATATCGTGGGTAACATCTCTCGGATATATGGGTAACCCCCGAAATCTTGTTTGAAAGATTCCTTTTTCTGATATACTAGGTCTTTATGCTCAGTGATATCTGGGGTATTATTCCGGGACTTCTGCTGAATGGAAGTTCTGACCTAGTCCTCGAATAATACTTTCCGCAATGCTTGAAACATAGCATCACCCTCAGCATATATGATAAGATAATAAAATTGCTTAGCAATGTTGTTGTAAAAAAGATCCTCTAAAGGGGACACACCCAAAAGTTGAGTCATGATCTCTCTGCTAAACGGTAGTTCTGACCTGAGCTCTCATGATTCTTCATAATTTATTTCCCTTACAGATATCATTTGTGTTATAATTACCTGTAAGACTGAATATTAGGATCTGGATACGGGAGTATATTCTGAGGTGGGACACGCGAATAAGTTTAAGTATTTTAAGACATTAATCTCGTATCTCGAAACAGTTGAACTTTGTGTGAGAATTTAAGTGGATCAGTATACTGACAATCTAAGTGAATCGTTTAGAACTTAAAATGTATGAAGCTTAACGGTGTTGGTGATGTGTCTCATAAACTGATATGATCCTCTTACACAAACTCACAAAAATATTGTATGTAAATATTTCTTTACTGCATTGCATTTCTGTTATATCAAAAATCCAAAAGATTTTCGGTGTGTTTTAGCATAAATTTTGAAAAATTCAAAAAAATTTTAGACAACTGATGTTGAAAAGCTGATTTTCAAAATTCCAAGTGCTGAACATGACGAACAGGTTTGGGAAATTTGTTTAAATATGTGTGAAATGAAAATGATATACATTTAAGTGGTTCATCAGAAATTGACATGATAATTCTTTCTATTCAGGGTTGTGTCTTCAAGAGATTAGCAAAGTTTCTAAATTTGTTATATCTTATCTTTTATGAAACTTATGTTTTGGGTAGAGGATATGCAGGAGAGTCAGGTTACGATACCTGAACCTGTGAAAGCCAGACTACGATCCCAGTACAAGTTGAGGGGGAGTCTGTTAGAGAAAGAGAGTCTGAAAATGCAAGAGCTAGGAGCCAGAGATCCTGAAAGAGAATTAGAGAAAGGATAGATCCAGATAGAGATCCTGAAAGAAGCCCAAAGACTGATAAAGACTGAAGATTAAGAAGACTTGACACTTAAGACTCGTCAACATCTGAGGGGGAGTCTGTTAGTGCATTCATCTGTCGTCTTCGTCTTATGTCGAGTCTCGGTTGCGTTGCAGATCTGAACGATCATGAATATGACAGATTGTAGGTTTCGCTTCAAAGTCAAATATGTAGGTTTCTCTTGAAAGTGGAACTTGTGGGTTTCTCTTGAGAGGTTTCTCTTGAGTGGTTTCTCTTGAAGCTGACATGTGTGTCTTCAAGAGAAACCTGGATTAGTATAAATAGGCAAGTTGTCATTTCATTTGTAACAGTTTTCAGAAAGTGATACCGAGGTGCTGTCGGTTTTCCTATTGATTGTAAACATTGTAAAATCAATATACAAGAGGATTAAAGTGTGAATCAAGTTGTTTTCACATCCGTTTCTTTGTTTCCGCCTCTGAAACGGACTAGAGCTCTTCCGAACGACTCATTTGGGTCACAATCCGATCCTACAGTATTCCTTTAGTCATGAAGAGAGAATTTACCATAAAAAAAATTTGTGGATGGAATACGTGTTTTGTTAAATTTTGTGAAATTCACTTAATAAAGTTTGGAGATGTAGAGTATAAACAAAAACAAAGTAAAAGGCATTAAATGCACTGCACTAAAAATTGCATCTAATAAAGTTTACAGGCATACACAAAGAAAAAGCAAATAACCCACATTACCAAACAAAAAAACTTTCTTGGTAATAAACTACTTTTTCACTAGACTAATTTACTACTTTCCCTTGCAAGGGGTCTTTAGACTAAAGGGTATGGAGAGGATGGGCTTGGAGGGGATGAGCCGCCACGTAGGCGCCACGTAGGAGTGGCTTGGATGGGATGAATCTAGGGGGTGGGGGATGAACCCCTTTATATATATATATGTATGTATGTAAGATGTATGTGTGTATAGAGAGAGGAGAGAGGATCGGCTAGATCGGCTGTGGGGGGCCGAATGAGCCGGGCCGGACATGAGGGGGATGGTGTGGGGGACCGGCGCCGGTCCTAGCCGGGCCTCAGCCGGCCCCCATACCCATTAGTCTTATAGATTCGAACCCAGACAACCTTCCTCAGCGGTTAAAACTTTTAATTGCCACGGAATTAATTTTCTAAACTTTCTAACGCATTTCCCACGAAATATTTGTTTTTAAAAACTTTGTGGTTAAATCAATTATATTTAAATTTATTATATAATATTTATATATTTTAATTTTCTAACACAATTTCTACGTATTTTTTCTTTCTACACAATTCCAACGGAATGTATTCGTCTTCCCTACACAGTTCCTATGAAAATATTATTTTTCCGACACAATTCCAACTGAATGTATTCATTCTTCCTACGCATTTCCTACGAAATCAGTTTTTTTTCTACGCAATTCTAACATAATGTATTCTTTTTTTTTTCTTACGTATTTCCTACGTGATTATCTTTTTACCTACACAATTCCAACAGATACATTTCTTACGTATTTCCTACGAAACCTGTTTATTCTTTTTCCTACACATTTTTTACGGATACATTTAAAAAAATAATAGAAAAATACTTGCTTTTTCCTGCTGAAAGATGCATATTGATAGATATGACTCGGAACATCAATTTAACAAAAACAAATAGCGTAAATTCGGAGCACGTTTAAATTACAAAATCAACCATTATTAAACATAAAGATCCGGAATAAATAAAAAAACTACTGCTAATCACCATTGTTAAACATGAAGCGAATGGTTATTTTGATTCAGCTTATGCTTTCTTTCATCAGCTTATGCTTCAAATTTATGCTATTTGTTAAACATAAAGATCTGTATAAAGTATGTTACTTGATTTTTAACTTCATATTGCTATCAAATAACTTTTTTAGATTTATTTCTTTTTTTAAATTGGTAAAAAATAAATATATAAAAACATAAATATTGCGAGAACCATGAGAACGAATGAAAAAACCAATCAAAACCAATTTTTTTAATACAAACCTCATTGTAATTAAAATACAACATCAAAAAAAGAATTTACAACATCAAATAATTCATTTCTCCTTTCAAAATCACTCTTTTTAGATTTTTTACACATGTGTAAATATAACAGATTTACACATGTGTAAATGGCAAATTTACACAAGTGTAAATTTTCTTTATTCACGAATTCACCTAAATTTAAACGTGTAAATAAAATTTCTAACATTGTATTCGAATAATAATGATATGTGTAGAAATTTTTTTTTGAATTTGATTCGTTTTTGACCAAGTTCTCGCGTTTTTTTCATTTGTTCTCACGGTTCTCACAATATTTAGCGTTCTCATTTAAACCCTCCCCTATATATATATAGAAAGTATAATGTACAAAAAGCCTTAACGTACGTTAACGTACGCGACAAGAATACAACGTGCGTGATTAACATATAACGTGCGTGATTTGTATAATAAAGGCTCCCATGCGTGATTTATTAGGGCTCCATGCGTGATTTTGTGACTCCCATGCGTGATTATCACAAAAAACTGTTCCATGCGTGATTACATCCCTGATCTGATGGTTACGGGCGTCGCGTATGTTAATGTACGATAAGGCTTTTTGTATGTTAACCTTTCTCTCTCTCTCTATATATATATGCCAAAATATATTATTTTCATGCATAAACTATGGGTGTAAAAGTCGCTATGCACTCTCTAGTCGAAGTTGAGAGTACTCGGCATAAGCGAAGCGTACTCGGGCCTCGACAACCTATCTATAGCAACTACTCGGTGTTTAAGACATTAACTATATTACAATTAGTAACCTTTGTAAATAGTGCTTTGACTTTGACCTTTTTTTGTGTTTCTGTATTTAATTATTTTTGTCTACTTTAACCCCTCAACTTTTAGCATTGACATCTATAATCCCTTAACTTTCTAGAGACTTTGTAATCAAGTTTTACATGTTTATCTTTATGTACGTGTCGCTAAACTCAAGTTGATTTACGTTTCAACGTAATATTTTTTTTTCCAAAAATGAGTTGGGTCAAATATGATATGTTCTTATGCTTATTATTATGTACGTTTTGACGTAATTTTTTTTTCCAGAAATGAGTCAAGTTAAGTGTCGTGCTTATTTTTATGTATGTTTTCAGTTGGTTTACGTTTTGGCGTAAATTTTGTTCGAAAACGAGTCGGATCAAATATAATACGTTTTCATTACACGCTATAACATCGAGTCACAATACGTTTCGAAACCGCTACAACGCGGCGTACCATTCTTTAACTTAAAAACGCTATTTGTTATGTGCTTATTTCTATGCATGTTTCGGTATAAATTCAAGTTGGTTTATGTTTCGACGTAAATTTTCTTCGGAAATATGTCAGTCAAACAAAGATATGTTTTCATACTTATTTATATTTTCGTTTTCAATTGGTATATATTTTAACGTACATCTTTTTCGAAAACCAGTTGGAT
The DNA here is from genome assembly GCA_030545235.1 of Helianthus tuberosus. Taxonomy (NCBI): domain Eukaryota; kingdom Viridiplantae; phylum Streptophyta; class Magnoliopsida; order Asterales; family Asteraceae; genus Helianthus; species Helianthus tuberosus. Next base: position 50,955,044 of record CM060366.1, read on the forward strand.
TAGATATAATACGCGATAATTTACGTTTTAACGCCGCGACAACGCGAGAGAAAATTTTCTAGTTGTTTTACAAGTAAGATAAAGAAAAATATCATATTTTTTCTCCGTAATTATCTACAATAACAAATAGCATGGGCGGTAATAGTAGTTTGATTGGATTGGGTGAGGTGGGCGGTCACATGCCACCCATAATTGTTTTTTTTTTGTTTTTTTTTACCAAATTACGATTTTCTCCCTTAATATTTATAGTCATGCATAACACTTCCCTATTGGTCCAACAAATTTACGATTTTATCCCATTTTAAAATTAAGATTTTACTATCAGTTCAACATTATGCTTTTACTCTCACTTTAAAATAAATTTAAGCTTTTGCTCCCATCTAAAAATTTTCAATTTTGCCCTCGATTCAACATTACGATTTTGCCCCGTTTAAATTTACAGTTTTGCCATTAGAATTTTTTCCTTATAATAACGATTTTGCCATCTGTTCAAAATTATGTTTTTTACCCCCATTTAAAAGTAAATTTACGCTTTTGCTCCCAGCTAAAAATTTCAATTTTGCTCTCGGTACAATATTACGATTTTGCCCCGTTTAAATTTACAGTTTTACCATTAGTTTTTTTACTCACACAACTAAGTTACGATTTTGCCCTCAACCCCATTGGTCCATTTAATTTACGATCTTATCCCTGAAACAAAATTATGATTTACCCCCCCCCCCCCCAGTTCAAAGTTACGTTTTCTCCATCGTTTTAATTTTTCTAGCAAAACTATAAAAGTTTTTTGTTTTAATTGGATGACTCGATTTTTTTTTGTCTAAAGGAGCTGCCTAACACTCGCTCATTAGTCCTGAAAAATTACAGTTTTGCTCTCAGCCAAAAATTACGGTTTTATCATCGTTTTAGTTTTTCTCCTAGCAAAATTATAGTAGTGTTTTTTTAATTGATTGAGAATTATTCAGCTATCGCCCCGCAACGCGGGCGGTACATTTTAACATCCAAAAAACTGCCAAATAAAATGTGTCCCAAGCCGAAATATCACAAGCCATGCAGTTTTCTGGCACTCCCCTATTGGCCCAACAAATTTACGATTTTACCCCCACTTAAAAATAAATTTACGTTTTTGCTCCCAGCCAAAAATTTCAAATTTGCCCGCGGTTCAAATTTACGATTTTGACCCGTTTAAGTTTAAGTTTACAGTTTTCTCATTAGTTTTTCCCCTTAAAATTATGTTTTTACCCCCACTTAAAAATAAATTTACGCTTTTGCTCCCCGCTAAGAATTCCAATTTTGCCATCGGTTCAAATTTGTGATTTTGCCCCGTTTAAAATTACAGTTTTGCCATTATGTTTTTTTCCTCGCTGCCAAGTTACGATTTTGCCCTCAACTTAAATTTACATTTTCTCCATCTTTTTTCTTTGATTTCCTGGTTAAATTACAATTTTGACCCCAGTAAAAATTACAGTCATGCTGGCAGCTGCCTGACATTCCCCCATTGGTCCATTTAATTTACGATTTTATCCCTGAATGAAAAATATGATTTCGCCCTCAGTTAAAAATTAAGTTTTTCCCATCGTTTTATTTTTTTTAGCCAAACTAAATTTTTTTTTTGTTTTAATTGTTGGACTCCGTTTATTTTTTTCCGGTGTCAAGGAGCTGCCTAACACTCGCTCATTAGTCCTGAAAAATTACAGTTTTGCCCTGAGCTGAAAATTACGGTCTTATCATCGTTTTAGTTTTTTTCCTAGCAAAATAATCGTAGTGTTTTTTTAATTGATTGAAACTTATTCGGCCATCGCCCCGCAACGCAGGCGGGGCAACTACTAGTTGAAGATACAAACTAATTTTGTCACAAAACTATAACAGAAGCGGTGAGTCGTACAACAGTAACGACAAAGGTTTATCCGATACATTTGTCCTTACATGCCTCCATAAACGACAATTTACCCCTACCAAACCATATCAATAAATAACCCTCCTTCCGTACAGATATTTTTATGACACCTCTATTTTCGCCACCAAATAATTTATTAACGCGGATAAAACTTTATTCGGCTTCATGTTTCGTCAATAGTTATGATTTAATACTTTTTTTTAGTAAATTACAAGTTTTATCCTTTATGTTTACACCAAATTACAGGCGCTGTCCTTTACCTTCAAATTTGACGAGTTTTGTCCTTAACGTTCCAAAATTTTGCAAGTTATGTCATTTAGGCCAAACCCAATTATATTTTTTTGGTTAAATCATATTACACAAGGGTAATTTGGTCTTTCAACTCAGTTTTTTTTTTAATATTGTTTAATAAAATAAACCAAAATGATATATACAACTCTCCCTCTCTCTCTACCCATCTCTGTCTGAACTCTCTCCTTTATCAAACACCTTTTCCACTCAGATCTAAAACTTTAATTCATTCAACACAACTCATCATTCATCATTCAGCTTCAATATATGTTTAAGATAATGACAACTACTTTTACTTTACTTTGGATGACAAATGACAAAAGCAAACACCAATGCTTTTGTGACACCCCAGGAAAACCAGTGAAAACCATACAACTTAACTAGCTTCCTCAGTGAGTACTTACCAAATTTCGAGACGAAATTTCTTTCAACATGGGGATAATGTGACAACTCGAAATTTAGAACCCTTCGGTATAGCTCGATAAATCATGCTTGAACGTTATGTAACTAGTTGACACGTTGGTTTAATTAATGATATAAGTGAATTTATGTGATTATGTGTTGTGCTTGTATGTATGCGTGTATTTATGTAACCCGAGACACAAGGACCCGACTCGAGACCATGCGGTCTCGAGTGAACAGTGAACAGTTGGGCCGCACCTCCCTTAGCCCACCCGAAAGCCCATAAGGTGCACCATTTGATACGGAAACCATGCCATCATCCACATCTCACTCCCACACTCTCCTACACACACACTCTCTCTCTCTAAAACTCTAGAACACCACCACAAACCTCTCCTCACCTCTCTCGGATTCAACCGGTAGCCCCAAAACTGTCGGATCAAACTCGGGATCATCACTCGGCATTTGGTTCACTGATTCTTCAAACCCGAACACCATCCGGTTAGTGTTTTATGTTTCTAGATGTTACAATGCTTGGTTAGTAAATGACATACATGATAAAGGTGTTGATGTGTGATGATATAGATTAGTGATGCATGTTATGTGTTTTTATTTCGGATGATGATGTTATATATGATGATGAAATGTTGTCTTGGTATATAACATGTGATTGATCATGGATGGTTGTAATCGGCTCTATATGGGGTTGAATCCGAATGGTTGGATTATGTTTAGGTATGAATGAGGGGGTTTGTGTTCAATGAAATCGGATTAGCATGTTGATGATAAATCTTAGGTAAGTATGCTATTGTATTGATTGAATGTGCTAGATGTAGGAGCCGATGATGTTGTTAACTTGAGTTCATGCTAGGATAGATTTTCTTGATAAAGCATGTTATGATAAAAACCCTAAAATGATGAACTACTTGAATGTATGATGAACAACATGAATATGAGTTGAAGGTGCCTTGAATATTTGAAAAACTTGTAGTTTGATCCATTTCGGTTAATTGTTAGACAAAGAAACATGTTTGTGCATTGTCATTGGCTAGTACACCATATCATGAAATGGAAATTCTATTGGATAGTACACTGTGTAGAATCAGCAGATGATGGGAGTCGAGACCCACAGTCTCGACTCGAGACCACACCACATCGGCACAAAAACATCATAACTCGAGATCATGGTTGCGAGTCTTGTTGCGACTCGAGACATGACTCGAGACCGCCTAGTTTCGAGTGATGAACGTATGACCCGAGACCTCCTCAGTTGCGACTCGAGAACTTGTAAGCTACAACTCGAGACCGCACAGTCTCGACTCGGGACCTCTAGTCTCGACTCGAGACCATATACACGTGCACACTGTTTTGGACTTGCATGCTATTACGAGCCCAACTATTTGGGCCGCATACTTGGACTTTGCTATTTACGTAGATGAGGCTATTGGATGCGTTTGAGCCCTGTTGATTAACTGAAGTATTTATATGTGTGTGCCATGATCAATACGTGTAGAAAACATACGTGCACTACCTGAATACGAACCTGACTTGTGTGGTACAACTATGTTAGGACATGATTGACCACAATATAGCTTGATTGACCTTTCTGTGTATCTGCCGAGCAAACCAAGGTGAGTTCACACCCTCTACAAAGCATGGGATTCCCAGGGGTTGGGAATGGGGTTAAGGAACATGGATTCCTCGTCCTTTATTGGGTAGGACAGCGATGGCTCAGGAATATAATTCCTCGTCCTCATGGACAAATAACTCGTACTAGACCAAAACTCTATCACGAAGTCCCTCCTTTTTATATCGACTTAATCGCCGGGCCAATGGCGAGCGGGTCATTAGTTAGATAGCGCTATTTAGGTCTGACAAGCCTCACACCGTGCCGCAGAGGACGGGCGTGAACTAATGGATCTAGGCACGTCAATGATGATAGACATTGACAGTTCAGGGCACATAAACATGACTACAGTCAGCAGTCGATATGGTAACGAGTCTAGTGTATACATGGGGTACCCCCCACGGCCGAAATGCCAGCTAACTAACATGGGGTAGCCCCCACGGCTGTATTGCCAGAGTAAATGGGTAAACAAATTACGTTTTCAACTATGGGGTAACCCCCACGGCAGGGTGCCAGTTAAAGGAAACTGTTTTTGGAACAACTTAAAAATGAACACCCAACCGTGAACTCACTCAACTTGTTGTTGACTCGTTACTACATGCTTTGCAGGTCAATAGGTACTTAGCTGGAGCTTGCATGGGGGAGAATCGTTGTGGGACATGGACAGCGGTGTGCCATGTTAAACTTTGAAACGTTTAAACTTATGTTTTGGATTTGAACATTATGCTTCCGCTTTGCAACTTAAACTATGTTTTGTTTGGATACAAATGGTATTTGTTAAACTTTTATAATTGTTAACTCGCGTGTTCAATATGATTGGTGGCTGGATCCTGGTCAGTCACGCCTCCAAGCGGTAGTATTCCGCAGGTGGATTTTGGGGGTGTGACAGATTGGTATCAGAGCCATTGGTTATAGTGAACTTGGTTTTAATAAAGGAAATATGTTTTTGTTAAAACCAGACTATAACCTGTACAGTGCTCAACGGTCCACAACGACGCTTCACTCCACATGCAAGGCTCGACATTTTAGGTGATATGATCTGTGTATATATTGCCTACTTGTTAGTTACATAGTACATTGCTCAAGGTATGCTTGGTTAGTATAACTACTGTTGCTTGAACACGTGTGTGCTTACCCCCTTCTGTCATCGCACTTTCGCGAACCTCTCTCACTCATGTTTCCCTCTTACATGAAGATCATGAGTGGACGCGTTAACCTGACTCAAGCCCAGTTGACGGCTCTGATTAACGAACGAGTTGCTGCGGCACTTGCAGCTGCACACGCAGGAGGTATATCCTGCAGTCCAAACTCATTCTAGGATCTTTAGATCCTACTCTCGTGAACCAACCTTTGTGTTAAACTCTGTCCTTTCTTTCACCCACCACAGGTCAACATGCTCAGCCACCTGTGTGCACCTTTAAAACTTTTATGGACTGCCGACCCACTACTTTCAGCGGCACTGAAGGAGCCGTAGGTCTTCTCCACTAGTTTGAGAAACTAGAATCTGTGTTCGAAATGTGTGAATGCCCTGAGGCGCGCAGGGTGAAGTATGCTACCGGTACTCTCGAGGGTTTAGCCCTCACATGGTGGAACGCTCAGGTCCAAATGCTGGGGTTGGTTGCTGCCAACGCCACCCCATGGGAAAATTTTAAGGAAATGATCAAGGAAGAATACTGCAGTCGTGATGACATTCATAAGCTGGAAGTCGAGTTCTACAACCTCAAGATGACGGGGTCAGAAATTGAGGCGTATACTAAGAGATCGAATGAGCTTGCATTATTGTGTCCTACTATGGTGGACCCTCCAATTAAGCGTATTGAACTCTTCCTCAAGGGCTTAGTGCCAGAAATCCAAAGTCATGTGACTTCAGCAAACCTCGCCACTATCCAGCAGGTTGTTCAGTTGGCTCACCGTCTTACTGATCAGGCGGTGGAGCAGAACAGGTTATCCAAGCGCATAAGTGCTACAGCTACTTCGGATGCTCCTAGTGACAACAAGAGAAAATGGGATGGAGCTTCAAGTAAGGGTTCGACTTCTGTTCAGTCTCAGTCTCAGCAGAGAAAGACTGTTGACTACAAGAGCCCCAGTCAGCAATCATCTGGTGGTCAAAGTCATGGTGGGTACAAAGGGAATCACCCAAAGTGCAATCGCTGCAACCTACACCACAGTGGACCATGCACCAGGGGTAACTGCCATCGGTGCAACAAGCCAGGTCACGCCGCCAAGGACTGCAGAAGCTTGTACCCCGCAAACCAGAATCGCCAACAACAAGCCCCTCAGAACCAGCGACAGCAGCAGCAGCAGCAAGGTATCAACAAAGGGTGCTTTCAGTGTGGAGCTGAAGGCCACTTCAAGAAAGATTGTCCCCAACTGAACAGGAACCAGAACAACAACAACAACAACCATAATCAGGGGAATGGTAACAATGGGAACAACAACAACAATGGAGCCCGGGGGCGGGTGTTCGTGATTGGCCAAGGTTAAGTAAGGAATGACCCCAACGTTGTGACGGGTAAGTTCCTTCTCGACGACTTTTATGTTACGGTTTTATTTGATTCGGGTGCCGATACTAGCTACGTGTCACTAGAAGTTAGTCAAATGCTTAAGCGTATTCCAACACCTTTGAACAACAAGCACACTGTAGAGCTAGCAAATGGTAAGAGTTTAGAGGCCGCACACGTAGTCAAGGGTTGTAAACTTATTCTTGCTAACCAGACCTTCTCTATCGACCTTATTCCTATCGTCTTGGGTAGTTTCGACATTGTCATTGGGATGGATTGGTTATCCCAACACCGAGCAGAGATTCTTTGCAACGAGAAGATTGTTCGTATTCCTGGTTCCGGTGGTGAACCTCTCATGATTCGTGGCGACAAGAGGGGCACTGTTGAGAACGTCATCTCTTTCCTTAAGGCCCAGAAGTGCTTGCGAAAGGGCCACACTGCCATTTTGGCTCTCGTTACTGACACCTCAGAGAAAGAAAAGAAGATAGAAGATTTTCCAATTGTACGCGACTATCCTGAGGTATTCCCTGAGGAATTACCCGGCCTTCCGCCTCATCGCCAGGTCGAGTTTCAGATTGAACTAGCTCCTGGAGCTGCACCTATAGCTCGTGCACCTTATCGGTTGGCTCCATCAGAGTTGGAAGAACTCTCTACGCAACTACAAGAACTCTTGGATAAGGGTTTTATTCGTCCTAGCTCATCGCCCTGGGGAGCTCTAGTGCTATTTGTGAAGAAGAAAGACGGTACCTTCAGAATGTGCATCGACTACCGGGAACTCAACAAGGTGACCGTGAAGAATCGTTATCCTCTACCTCGTATTGACGACTTGTTCGACCAACTGCAAGGGTCGAGCTACTATTCAAAGATTGATTTGAGATCGGGTTATCACCAGCTGAGAGTCCGAGAAGAGGATGTCTCCAAAACAGCCTTTAGAACTCGCTATGGGCACTATGAGTTTTTAGTCATGCCTTTTGGGCTGACAAACGCACCTGCGATTTTCATGGACTTGATGAATCGAGTGTGCAAGCCTTACCTGGACAAGTTCGTTATAGTCTTCATCGACGACATCCTGGTCTATTCTAAGAGTCAGGAGGAACACGAGCAGCATCGACTTATTCTGGAACTCCTTCGAACAGAACAGCTTTACGCAAAGTTCTCGAAATGCGACTTCTGGCTTCGTGAAGTCCATTTCCTAGGCCACGTGGTAAACAAGGATGGTATTCACGTTGATCCATCCAAAGTAGACTCGATTAAGAACTGGCCTGCACCTCGTACACCAACGGAAATTCGCCAATTCTTGGGTTTGGCAGGTTACTACAGGAGATTCATAAAGGATTTTTCTAAGATTGCACAGCCTCTCACCTCGCTAACGCAGAAAGGCGTTGTTTATCGCTGGGGAAATGCACAGGAATTAGCATTTCAGCATTTAATGGATAGACTTTGCAGCGCACCCATACTTTCATTGCCAGAGGGCACAGACGACTTTGTGGTTTACTGCGACGCATCAATTCAGGGTCTTGGTTGTGTATTGATGCAACGAGATAAAGTTATAGCTTACGCCTCACGCCAACTCAAGGATCGTGCAAGAAACTACACTACGCACGATCTAGAGCTTGGAGCTGTTGTTTTTGCACTCAAGATATGGCGACATTACCTGTACGGTACCAAGTGCGCCATCTACACCGACCACAGGAGCCTCGAGCATATCTTCAAGCAGAAGGAACTGAATATGCGACAACGACGATGGGTCGAGCTACTGAATGACTACGAGTGCTCGATCAGGTATCACCCGGGCAAGGCCAATGTTGTGGCTGACGCCCTCAGTCGAAAGGACACCGCGCCTAAGCGCGTGCGAGCTTTACAACTCACTATACATTCTAGCCTTCCTTCCCAAATACGAGACGCTCAGGTAGAAGCATTGAAACCAGAAAACGTCAGGGCTGAAGCCCTACGCGGCTCAAGGCAACGCTTAGAACAGAAGGAAGACGGCGCTTACTACGTAACGGAACGCATTTGGGTCCCACAATATGGCAACCTACGAGAGCTTGTGATGGATGAAGCACACAAGTCTCGCTACTCGGTACACCCTGGTTCGGATAAGATGTACCACGATATCAAAACTACGTACTGGTGGCCTAGCATGAAGGCCCACATAGCAACTTACGTCAGCAAGTGTTTGACTTGTGCGAGCGTCAAGACTGAATACCAGAAACCCTCAGGCCTACTCCAACAACCAGAGATACCATAGTGGAAATGGGAGCAAATTTCCATGGATTTCGTTACTGGCCTGCCTAGATCCCAGTGCGGAAACGATACTATTTGGGTGATCGTGGATCGACTCACAAAGTCTGCACACTTCTTGGCTATCAAAGAAACGGATAGATTCTCCACTCTAGCAGAAGTATATCTCAAGGAAGTTGTCTCGAGGCACGGGGTGCCCACCTCTATTATCTCGGATCGAGATGCACGTTTTACTTCAGAACTGTGGCAAGCAATGCACAAATCCTTTGGCTCACGATTAGACATAAGCACGGCGTATCACCCTCAGACGGACGGGCAGTCTGAGCGCACTATTCAAACCTTAGAAGACATGCTTCGTGCATGTGTAATCGACTTTGGCAACAGCTGGGAAAAGCATCTGCCACTTGTGGAATTCTCGTACAATAACAGCTACCACACCAGCATTAAAGCTGCTCCGTTTGAGGCATTGTACGGGCGTAAATGCCGGTCACCTCTTTGTTGGGCAGAGGTGGGGGATAGTCAGATCACTGGCCCAGAACATATGGTAGACACAACCGAAAGAATTGCTCAAATTCGACAACGCATGGCGGCAGCTCGTGACCGTCAGAAAGTCTACGCCGATAAGGGCAGGACACCACTAGAGCTCCAGGTTGGGGAGCGGGTACTACTCAAGGTTTCACCCTGGAAGGGTGTGGTTCGTTTTGGTAAACGAGGCAAACTTAACCCACGATACGTCGGACCTTTTGAAATCATTGAGAAAATAGGCAAGGTGGCCTACAAACTGAACTTACCAGCAGAACTCAGTGCAGTTCACAACGTTTTCCATGTGTCGAATCTGAAGAAGTGTCTGTCAGATGAGACCCACATAGTTCCTCTGAAGGAACTCACTATCGACAAGCAGTTACGATTCGTCGAGGAACCAGTTGAAATCACGGACCGGGATGTTAAGGTCCTCAAGAACACTAGAATACCTCTCGTTCGAGTTCGTTGGAACTCACGTCGCGGCCCAGAGTTCACCTGGGAACGCGAAGATCAGATGAAACAAAAGTATCCCCAACTATTCGCAAACAGTACAACCACTACTGAGGCTGAAGCTACGGAATTTCGGGACGAAATTCCAGATCAACGGGGGGAGGATGTGACACCCCAGGAAAACCAGTGAAAACCATACAACTTAACTAGCTTCCTCAGTGAGTACTTACCAAATTTCGGGACGAAATTTATTTCAACATGGGGATAATGTGACAACTCGAAATTTAGAACCCTTCAGTATAGCTCGATAAATCATGCTTGAACGTTATGTAACTAGTTGACACGTTGGTTTAATTAATGATATAAGTGAATTTATGTGATTATGTGTTGTGCTTGTATGTATGCGTGTATTTATGTAACCCGAGACACAAAGACCCGACTCGAGACCATGCGGTCTCGAGTGAACAGTGAACAGTTGGGCCGCACCTCCCTTAGCCCACCCGAAAGCCCATAAGGTGCACCATTTGATACGGAAACCATGCCATCATCCACATCTCACTCCCACACTCTCCTACACACACACTCTCTCTCTCTAAAACTCTAGAACACCACCACAAACCTCTCCTCACCTCTCTCGGATTCAACCGGTAGCCCCAAAACTGTCGGATCAAACTCGGGATCATCACTCGGCATTTGGTTCACTGATTCTTCAAACCCGAACACCATCCGGTTAGTGTTTTATGTTTCTAGATGTTACAATGCTTGGTTAGTAAATGACATACATGATAAAGGTGTTGATGTGTGATGATATAGATTAGTGATGCATGTTATGTGTTTTTATTTCGGATGATGATGTTATATATGATGATGAAATGTTGTCTTGGTATATAACATGTGATTGATCATGGATGGTTGTAATCGGCTCTATATGGGTTTGAATCCGAATGGTTGGATTATGTTTAGGTATGAATGAGGGGGTTTGTGTTCAATGAAATCGGATTAGCATGTTGATGATAAATCTTAGGTAAGTATGCTATTGTATTGATTGAATGTGCTAGATGTAGGAGCCGATGATGTTGTTAACTTGAGTTCATGCTAGGATAGATTTTCTTGATAAAGCATGTTATGATAAAAACCCTAAAATGATGAACTACTTGAATGTATGATGAACAACATGAATATGAGTTGAAGGTGCCTTGAATATTTGAAAAACTTGTAGTTTGATCCATTTCGGTTAATTGTTAGACAAAGAAACATGTTTGTGCATTGTCATTGGCTAGTACACCATATCATGAAATGGAAATTCTATTGGATAGTACACTGTGTAGAATCAGCAGATGATGGGAGTCGAGACCCACAGTCTCGACTCGAGACCACACCACATCGGCACAAAAACATCATAACTCGAGATCATGGTTGCGAGTCTTGTTGCGACTCGAGACATGACTCGAGACCGCCTAGTTTCGAGTGATGAACGTATGACCCGAGACCTCCTCAGTTGCGACTCGAGAACTTGTAGGCTACAACTCGAGACCGCACAGTCTCGACTCGGGACCTCTAGTCTCGACTCGAGACCATATACACGTGCACACTGTTTTGGACTTGCATGCTATTACGAGCCCAACTATTTGGGCCGCATACTTGGACTTTTCTATTTACGTAGATGAGGCTATTGGATGCGTTTGAGCCCTGTTGATTAACTGAAGTATTTATATGTGTGTGCCATGATCAATACGTGTAGAAAACATACGTGCACTACCTGAATTCGAACCTGACTTGTGTGGTACAACTATGTTAGGACATGATTGACCACAATATAGCTTGATTGACCTTTCTGTGTATCTGCCGAGCAAACCAAGGTGAGTTCACACCCTCTACAAAGCATGGGATTCCCAGGGGTTGGGAATGGGGTTAAGGAACATGGATTCCTCGTCCTTTATTGGGTAGGACAGCGATGGCTCAGGAATATAATTCCTCGTCCTCATGGACAGATAACTCGTACTAGACCAAAACTCTATCACGAAGTCCCTCCTTTTTATATCGACTTAATCGCCGGGCCAATGGCGAGCGGGTCATTAGTTAGATAGCGCTATTTAGGTCTGACAAGCCTCACACCGTGCCGCAGAGGACGGGCGTGAACTAATGGATCTGGGCACGTCAATGATGATAGACATTGACAGTTCAGGGCACATAAACATGACTACAGTCAGCAGTCGATATGGTAACGAGTCTAGTGTATACATGGGGTACCCCCCACGGCCGAAATGCCAGCTAACTAACATGGGGTAGCCCCCACGGCTGTATTGCCAGAGTAAATGGGTAAACAAATTACGTTTTCAACTATGGGGTAACCCCCACGGCAGGATGCCAGTTAAAGGAAACTGTTTTTGGAACAACTTAAAAATGAACACCCAACCGTGAACTCACTCAACTTGTTGTTGACTCGTTACTACATGCTTTGCAGGTCAATAGGTACTTAGCTGGAGCTTGCATGGGGGAGAGTCGTTGTGGGACATGGACAGCGGTGTGCCATGTTAAACTTTGAAACGTTTAAACTTATGTTTTGGATTTGAACATTATGCTTCCGCTTTGCAACTTAAACTATGTTTTGTTTGGATACAAATGGTATTTGTTAAACTTTTATAATTGTTAACTCGCGTGTTCAATATGATTGGTGGCTGGATCCTGGTCAGTCACGCCTCCAAGCGGTAGTATTCCGCAGGTGGATTTTGGGGGTGTGACAGCTTTAATCAGTAAAAATATATATAATGCAACAACTCCAAGTGGGGATATTCATTTCTGGGTCAAGCCCAAGAATACAGTTTGTAAGAGAAAACAAGTTAAGTCGCACCCGCGTTCGTATTCAAATACCCCGATAGACAGAGACAGACTAGCAAAGTGCTTTACTTACAACCTCGTTTCCTTTTTAAAGTGGCGGATACTACTAATAATCTGAGCTTACCTCAACTCCTCCATTTTCTTTGAGAGCTTGAGAAACCAATGCAATTCCTTTGTTTGTTGCTTGAGCTCTAGCCAATATAGCCCTGACCCACTGCTGCCCCTATACCACCGCCGCCCCTAACCCATAACCACATCTACCCTTCACTCACCACCATCAGAACCACCGTTCACCCACCATCGTTCACCCACCAACACTTTCACACCCACCTCAATCCACCACCCACCACCGCACACCTCCGCCATCGCTAAACCAATCATCACCATCGCACCCACCACCGTATACCTCCCACCACCGCTAAACCCACCATCACCATCACACCCACCACAATCCACCATCGACCACCGTACTAGGGTTTTTAGAGAGAGAGAGACGATGCAGAGGTTTTTTAGAAAGAGAGAAAAGCAAGAGAAGACTGAGAGAGAGAGTGTGATTTTTGTTTAATTAAATATAATTTTATTTTTATAAAAATGGTCCTTCTATATAACCTATTTACACAATAACCCCTGAAAAGATGAAAAGACAAGGATACCCTCATGTGCAAGGCACATGACTATACTTAACCAAAAAAATCTAACTGAGTTTGGCTTAAAGGACATAACGTGCAAGATTTTGAAACATTAAGGACAAAACTCGTCAAATTTAAAGGTAAAGGACAACGCCTGTAATTTGGCGTAAACATAAAGGACAAAACTTGTAATTTACTCCTTTTTTTTGAGTTAATTGCCATTCTAGTCCCTGAGGTTTGTCCAAATTTGTCATTTTAGTCCAAATAGTATTTTTCGCCTCTGGGTCCCTGATTTTTCCCTTTTGTTGCCATTTTGATCACATACCCTAACTGTAGGATCGTTTTCTGACCCGAACGAGTTGATCAGAAGAGTTTATGCTCAGTACGAAAGGCGGAAACAGTCGTACTGAGGTCAATTCAGCAAGATATACACTTTAAACTGTCGTATGATTGATTTGATAACGATTTACAGCGAGACGACACTTCGGCAGCACTTCGTGGCTCAAACCGGAAAGATAGAACTGATTTCGTTTGAGGAGGTATATATAGGCATGTGATTCCGCTTGAACATACTCAAGCGGAATTACCTTTCAAGCGGAAATACCTTCAAACGGAATTAGCAGCTTAGTTCAAGCGGAATTACCTAAGTGATTTCGTTTGAAATGACACAATGTCATTTCAAGCGGAATTACCTATAAACCCATTTTCTCATTTTCCGTGCCCTGAACTATCTACTACAAACAAGACTCGATACAAGACGAAGTCGACAGACGCATGCACTAACAGACTCCCCCTAGAATGTTGACGAGTCTTAAGTGTTGAGTCTTCAACATCTTCAGTTTTTATCAGTCTTTGGGCTTCTCTTCAAAGTATCTTACAATGTAAAGCATCCTCAAATCTCTCTCCTTTCTCTATCAGCAAATCTCCCCCTCGAATGTTGATCTAATCTTCAATTTCAGAATCACAACCTGGCTCCTGAATCTTCTAATTCTCTTGATCAGATCTCTTGATTCCTTAAGTTCATCAGTATCAGCAGTTCCAAGATTGTAACCTGGCTCAAATCCTGCTCAGGATCGAAATCTGGCTTACCTGCACAATCTCTACCCGAAAATAAATTTCACAAATTTAAAATTTGACAAATTTACACTCTGCTAACCACTTGTAAATATCATTCTCAAAATGATTTAATATTTATAAACTCTGATAAACCACTTGCAAGAATTATTCAATCAATGAATGACTTTACAATGTTAAACTTTGATGAACTACTTTGAAGAAATATCATTTTTCTATAAAAACACACTTCCCAAACCATTTGTTCATCATGTCTAGCACTTGGAATTTTGAAAATCAGCTCTCCAACATCAGTTGTCGAAAATCTTTTTGTATTTTTCAAGATTTATGCTAAAACACTCTGAAATTCTTTTTGGATTTTTGAATTTAGAAGAAATGCAGAGAAGAAATATATACACACAATATTTTTGTGAGTTTGTGTAAGAGGATCATATCAATTTTTGAGACAAATCACCAACACCGTTAAGCTTTAAACATTTTAAGTTCTAAATGATTCACTTAGATTGTCAGTATACTGATCCACTTAAATTTTCACACAAAGTTTCAACTGCTTCGAGATACGAGATTAATGTCTTAAGCACTTAAACTTAATCGCGTGTCCCACCTCAGAATATACTCCCGTATCCAGATCCCAATATTCAGTCTTACAGGTGAATATACCTAGATGATATCTGTAAGGGGTTAAATTGCGAAGGCCGTGAGAGCTCAGATCAGAACTTCCGTTCAGCAGAGAGATGGCGACTTCGACTTTTGGTGGGTCCCCTTTAGAGGATCTTTTCTTCAACAGCATATGATTTGCATTTTGCAATGTTTTATCATTTTTTATGCTGAGGGTAGGCTATATTTCAAGCAGCATAAAGTATTCTCCGGGGACTAGGCCATTGCTTCCGCAAAATCAGAAGTCCCGGGATAATACCCCAGATATCACTAAGCATAAAGACCTAGTATCTCAGAAAGAGGGGTCCTTCAAACAAGATTTCGGGAGTTACCCATATATCCGAGAGATGTTCCCCACGATATAAGCAAGTTTGAATTTAGGTTTATATCTCGTCACAATCTACAAAATGTGCAAAAACCTATTGACACATCATTAGTGAGACCGTTTATCACTTTTGACTTTCCATTTCTTTAGCATGCTGTGATAGTCTACTGATGTACTATCATTTCCTCTTTTTACAACAAAACTCTTTTTCATTTGTTTTTACCAGTAGGTTTTTATCATGTTTTTGGCTTTTTTCAAATTTTCAAATGTTTTTGGATTTTCTGAAAATTCTTACTCCCCCTAAAATTCAAACACATTTAAAGAAATTTGAAAACAAACTGTACAAGTAAATTGACAACTGATATCGAATCGCTTCAATTCGCCATCCTCTTGGCATAAACAATCAGAACTCCCCCTCATAACAAACTATTTTCCCATTATGATTTCAAAACACTTAAGTTTGTTTTTAATCAAATGGTTTTTCCGGAAAATTAGTTTTGTTGATTTTATAAACCCTTTGTAGGTTAGGGGTTCATCACATTTCAAAATACCACTTGTAAGAATTTAACATTTCCCGATTGTCTCAACACAATCATTTGTAGAAAATCAAGTACAACTTAATGTCCCTGATTTACCACTTGTTAGTCGAAATATCACATATGTGAATTTCTCAAGAAAGATGCCGATTCCTGCTCCACTCTTACCAACCTGGGAGCTCCGGCAAGTCCAGAATTTCATTGTTCATAATAGGTTCCATCCCAGTCACAAACCTGGGACGAAACACCCTTACTTGGTTTCTTCAATTTTTTCTCATAAAACTCTTTCACCCCTTTAACCTTCCCATCAACCATTTTTCCAAAAATATGTTTCACTTTGGAATTAAAAGCTTTTTCAATTTGAAATTCTTTCTTTTCAGAGAAAAATTGATTTGAAATCTCAACTTTACCAATTTTCTTCTTAAAATTTTCAGCCCGAAGTGGTGGAAAATTCACATAATCCACAATCGGCACTGAGTTTTCACCATTTTTCTCAACATGTGGCTCATCTAACTTTGTGGAGTCAGATTCATCGCCAGAAGATAGCTCCTCTGATTTTGACGAATCAGAATCATTGCTAGAACTATCATCAGATTTCTTAACAACCCACTTTTGGTTGTCAAGATTTGCTCTTTTCTTGTAAAACCTGTTTGAACATTCACCAATCTCAAAAGTTGAATTTTTGAAAAGTTTAGTTCTCTCAATTGGTGGTTTAAACTCAATCACTTTCTCTTTTAGTTTAGAAACTCCCTGTTTGATTTGTTTTGCCTGTGAACAGTTCATGGCAATATGACCACTTTTTCCACATTTAAAACAGGTTCGAGTTTCCTTCTTCTGATCAGCAGTCTTCATTTCTTCTTGCTTCTTCGCAAGGAAATCTTTGTTTGACTGTTTTCTGAATAATTTTTCTTTTTCTTCTTCAGAAGATGTACCTGAAACAAATATCATTTTTGATTTAAAATCTCGAACACATTTTTCATTTTTATGATTTTCTGGTGGAATAAATCCAAGACCTTTCTTTTTGAAATTACCGTTATGGTTTGGTTTCTTTTGAAAATCATAACCAGAACTGTAACCTTTTTTCTTGTTTAATAGTTGTTGAACTCTTGAGGTGTAAGGTCTGGGTTTTTCAGAAAGATTTTTATCTTTTATTTCAGAAATATTAATTTCTGTTAGTTTGAAAACCTTTTTTTATCATTTCTGGTTTAACACCTCTTATTGGAAATTCCTCATCAGAATATAATTTGTCGGAATCATTCAATGTATATGCAACTTTGAATGTTTCGTCATTCAAATTAGATTTTGATAACAAGAATTCTTTATTGTAAACTCTTTTGCCCTGTTTGACGGTTTGACTCGGAGTGTTGGACTCAGACTTTGACTCTGACATAGACCCCAACTTTGACTCATCAGTTTCATCATTATCTAACACATGATCCACAACTTTCTTCATTAATTGAGATTGTTGATCAGTGTCAGACGATGTAAATGTAACATAAATATTTTCTGGCAAGTTAACTGAAGACTCCGACTCCCACTGTAAATTTGTTGCCTTTTCGACTCTTTCTGAATTTGGATTTCTCGGAGAATATCCATTTTCAAGCGGGGGTGGACACTTGTTGTAACTGAAACCTTGTTTCTTACCAGAATTCTTCACTTTAGTACATTTCTTCTTTTCAGAATTCTTTCTCTCAGATGTCTCTTCTTCTGTATCAATCTTTTTCTCTTTCTTTTCAGGGATGTCTTCCTCAAAAGCCTTCATGCCTTCCACAGTTGGATAAATCCTGTCAATGACACAAGAAGTACATGAGTAACTTTTTAACAACCTATTAACTCTTTCTGTTTCAATCCTTTGGGTTTCCAGTTTCTGCTCAAGCACAACACATTTTTCAATGTAACTGTTAACACTTTTCTGCTTTATCATAAGAGTTCCTTGAAGTGTTTTCATGGCTGTTGCTTGTTCACTGCTTGTTTGATTGTACTGATTCATGGCTTTGTTCAGAACATCATAGGACTCCTTCAATCTGTTCAAGTTATGAATCAATGTACTGTTCTGCTTCTTTACTGCTTCACAGTTTTCACATTTCACAGCAACCTTTTGTGCATTAGCTTCTTCTTCAACCTTGAACTCTGGAATGTCTTTTAACTTCTTCCTTATCATGGGAACTTCCTCATCATCACTGCTGACTGGTGTTTTGACCTTTTTATTTTTCTTTTTAGCTTTTTCATCTTCACTATCACTTTCTGCCATCATTTTCAAATGAGCTGCCATTCGTTTTGCATAATACTCACTATCATCATCACTATCTTCTTCGACTCGAGCGACAAACGCTTTGTGATTTGAAGTTTTATTCGGATCATAATCATCCCAATTGAAATTTGCCCAGCTAAAACCTTCTGGCAACTTTTCATCATCTTGGTTTATCAGGCATGCTTTGTTGTCGGCTGAAATATGCTTTGTTGTCACCAAACATGCTCTCTTTGAAGACTCCTCTATTACTTTTCTACCATGTGCCACTTGTGGTTCTTGTTGTTGTTGAGCAGCTTGATGATAAATGACCTTCCCATAGTAATCATTATTGTTGAACGGATTTTGAGCTCCACTTGCTTCGCGATTTGTACACTCCCTCTTGAAGTGTCCTTTTTCCCTGCAACGAAAACAAGTGACTTTAGATTTATCAAAACCCAAAGTAGAAACATTAGCATCACGTAAGTCATTTCTTCCTGTAATCTGCTTAAATTTCTCAGCTCGTCTCAATACACTTGCCAAACAACACTTTATGTCCATCAATTCCATCCTTCAGCATCTATCTGATCGTAATCTTCTTTTGTAAGCATTGGATTCCCGATCCGACCTGCCACAAAACTTCCATACGACTCCAACACGGTTCCCAACAAAGACATATGGCTTTTTGCAACTTCTCCAGAATAATCCTGATCATTTTCAAGATTCAATACATTGTTGCATTGTAGCTTTCTGTCATTCTTGGTTGCTGAAATGTTCGGATCAAAAGATGGATATGATGAAAAACTTGTGTTGTTGTTTGATCCTTTGGATGAACTTCCTGATGAACTCTTTGCATTGAATGCAGTCTCAACCTTTGGTGACATGTTGGTAGTTTTGTCATTCAATCCTGCTTTGTAATAAAGCCCAATGTCTTGTTCACCATCAAAGTCTTTCATTCTTGAAATCTTTCTCTGTTCCATCTCCTGAGCCTCAATTTTTTCAATGAACTTGCTCAGAGTCAGACTGCTAAACCCTTTCTTGTTCCTTAGCATCATGAGATATGTGCCCCAAGTCTCGTATGGCAATGCATCAGCTAGCTTTTCAATCAACTCTTCATTCTCTTTATTGATGCTCAACCTCTTCATGTTATTTAACAGATTACAATATCTTTCAATGATTTGCTTTGTGCTTTCATTTTTCAAACCACAAAACAGATCAAACTCTATCTTTAGAAGTGATTTTTTGTTCTTGACCATCTCTTGACTTCCAACAAACTTCGATCTTAAAGCTTTCCAGATTGAATAAGAACTTCCATTATGTTGCAATAACACCAAGATATCTTCTTTCACAACTTGTTGTAGTAGACTTAACATCATTTTTTCATTTTTGTATTTCTTTCTATCTTCAGCACTCAAATCTTTAATAGCAACAATCTCCTCATCATCAGTCATCGGTCTAACATATTTCGTCTCAACACATTCCCAAGCATCCAAATAATTTGCTTGTACCCAGTTTTCAAAACGTCCTTCCCAACCTTTATACTCCTCAATGTTCATGAGCTTAGGCGGTTTTTGCATAGTCCCTGTTACATTTTCCAACATCGTGTTCTGTACAAGAGTAATCGGGGTAATCGGAGTAGCAAATGCGTTATAAAATTCCTCTTCCATGTTTCGGATTTTCAAAGTTCACAAACAGTCGGTTCAAACGGAATTATCTTTCAAGTGAAATTCCTTTCAAACGGAAATACCCAGTTCAAACGAAATAATTCCTTTCAATCAGAATCAGCACTTTCAAACGGAATCCCTTTGGAACGGAATACCTTTTCAAGCGGAATACCTAATTCCGTTTGAAATACTCCCTCCGTCCCTTAAAAATTGTCCATATTCCCTTTTTTATTTGTCCCATTACAATTGTCCACTTCCAAAAGCTACTAGTCAAATTTCCAATTTTACCCTTAGGCCTACACAACTACAGTAACATTAATAAACAATATTTTGATAAACTAACAAAACAAGACAAGACAAAAGACTTCCTTCTTTTAATTCCCAAAAATAGCAGTACATTACGACTTCATACATTTACATGAGTACATAGACAAAAGGTGAACAAGACAAAAGGATCTTTCTTCTCCAATTCATTTTTAAATATGCATGCACTATTGCACTCAGAAGTCATTTTCCTTGCTTCGTCTTTTACATCATTTCCGAGTGATTTAAACACGAAACCGCTTCATCAATTAAATTGCTATCACACTCGATTTGCAACGGTAACCTTCCTTGACGTTCCATTCGACCTTTACTGATATGTGGTGTTTGATAATTGTTGCCACCATGTACCTTCATGATTTCTTTCATGCATGTTTGTAGAGTCAAAAAGACATTGTTAAGCTCACGCGATGACATTTTGTGAATAGAAGTTTGTACCGCATGAACCAATTCATCGATCGATCCTAAAACCTCTTGTTCTTGAAGTGATTGAATAGTGCGGAAAAACCCGAGGTCTAACACATTTAAATCCAGGCTATTTGGAGGTTGAAAACGAAGTCGAATATCAAACCTACCTCGAGATGCTTCTTGAACGAATTGTTCATCGTCAATACTAATATGCGGCTTCGCATTATCTTGTTGCATAAATATTGGACCCGTATGACCTTGCGGCCATTTATCCCTAATAGCCGGTAGTACTTTATCAATTAACCATGACCGCGTTACTTCTTTAGTCACCGACAAGATAGGTTTAGTCTCCATAGTCCCCGCAACACGATTCTTACTTGAACGTTTTGCGGGTTCAAGTTTTGTGAAAGGAAAGATACCTATCTTTCCCGAGAAAATTTCATTACCTAACGTGTCAAATCTTGGTCGTGCAACGGCAGCCAAAAATATGACCTTTCTGATAAATTTTTTGGATTTACATGTTCTTAATGGGTCATCCTCACCGGGTACAAGGTAGTAACGTTTAGATGGTTTTGACATGTAAAACCATTTTTCATCAATGTGAACGACGTTAAACATATCATAAAATGAAGGATTAGACAAAGACGGTGTAATCATAGATAAACAAAATTCTAACCTTTCTTTTTTATTCTCCTCAGTCAAATTCGGCTTTATGGCATTCGTATGTGGTCGAAGTTCACCTTCTTTTATTCTTCGATGCACGGTTGATTTTGAAACATTTAGTGCTTTCGCAATTGATCGAATATTGGTTCGACGACGTAGTGGTATTTGTGCAACTTGATCGAAATTGATTTGTATCCTTTTTTGTTTAGCTATATATGGTTTCCTTGATACGTCAACCAAATATCCATGTTGGACTTGAAATCTAGCTTGATGCCAAATGCGACTCACGGTGCGGGTAGATACAGAGAACTGTGATGCCACATCGCTTATAGATCCATATTTTAGTTTCCCGTCATTACTTTGCTGCAATAAGACTTCATATATAGTTCGACGTTGGGAGTTTGTCAATCTGGGCTTAGCGTTTAAGTTGATACGGTTATCCATTGAATATAAACCATTTGAATACAAAGACAAACTTAGTGAAAGACGTACTCTTCAAACTAAAAAATGGGATTGTATAGAATTAAAAAGGCTTCTTTATCAATAAATGGAAAAATGGGCGGTAAATTTGGAGTTTTATTTTGGCGGTTCACTATTGAAATGGTTAAAAAAAAATTTGGCGGTACATATGGAGTCAAATTAAAAGTCAAGTTGGCTCTAAAATTCAATGGTTAATCTCAACAAAATAGTTTTGGCGGTATATTGAAATGTAAGTGAATGGAAGAAACTCAAAAGTTATCCTATGTGAAAAAAGTTGTCAGTGTACAATTTTAGTAGGGCCAATACATTTGTTTACATTTTATATTATTGATCTTTTTATATATGTCAAGGGTATTATTGTAATTTTGTAAGCAAAAGAAAGCAATCATCAAGTCTGCCTTAAAATTTGTGTTTTTCAAACCATGACAATTTTTAAGGGACGGAGGGAGTAACACACTTTCAAACGAAATAACTAATCTCGTTTGAAATGCTCAAACGAAATACCAATTTGAAGAGGAATCACTTAGTTCAAACGGAATCACTGAAACGGAATACCAATTTCAAACGAAATCAACCCACTTTTCAAACGGAATACCAGTTTCAAGCGGAATTAAGGTCTAATTCCGTTTGAAATGCTGCTGACGTCATCATTCTCGAACTGTTTTTGAAACGAAATTACAGATTTTATCAATTTTAGATCGAATTAAGGTCTAATTTTCTCAAGGATTTGTTAGAACACAGTTTCGCACAATATGTGAAAAATTCAAGGATTTGTTAGAACACAGGATTTGAAAAAGAAGGTGTAGAATTCAGAAATTTCAGCTGAATTGGTAAGAACTCTTCCTCCTGAGCTCTGATACCACTTGTAGGATCGTTTTCTGACCCGAACGAGTCGATCAGAAGAGTTTATGCTCAGTACGAAAGGAGGAAACAGTCGTACTGAGGTCAATTCAGCAAGATATACACTTTAAACTGTCGTATGATTGATTTGATAACGATTTACAGCGAGACGACACTTCGGCAGCACTTCGTGGCTCAAACCGGAAAGATAGAACTGATTTCGTTTGAGGAGGTATATATAGGCATGTGATTCCGCTTGAACATGCTCAAGCGGAATTACCTTTCAAGCGGAAATACCTTCAAACGGAATTAGCAGCTTAGTTCAAGCGGAATTACCTAAGTGATTTCGTTTGAAATGACACAATGTCATTTCAAGCGGAATTACCTATAAACCCATTTTCTCGTTTTCCGTGCCCTGAACTATCTACTACAAACAAGACTCGGTACAAGACGAAGTCGACAGACGCATGCACAAACACTAACTCCATCCAAAAACCCTATTTTTAACCAGGGGTATTTTGCGGATTTTCGTTTTAAATCTTTTCAATTATCATTTTGATCCAATTCTAAAAAATCAAAAAAATTCTAACAAATAAAAAAAATCTAAAAAATCCAAAAAATTCTAAAAAAAAAAAGAGATTTATAAAAAACAAAAAAAAAATATATTTAAAAATCCAAAAAATTTAAAAAAATCACAAAAATCAAAAAAATTCTAAAAAAAAAAAAAATTCTAAAAATCAAAAAAATTCTAAAAAATCAAAGAAATTCTAAAAATCAAAATTTTTATAAAATCATAAAATTCTAAAAAATAAAAAAATTTTCTAGAAAATCAACAAATTCAAAAAATGACGATATATTCCTCGTCCAGACGATTCAAGTTTTATCTATTTTGTTGAGTGAATGAGTGGAAATGATGAGATAGAACCATTTATTCATTTAAAAAACAAATTTCATTTTAAGTTAACATCTTTCAGAAACATTCTTACATTTCCACATTAGTTATCACCCTTTTGGCCTTTTTATATATGTTTTCATAACAAAACTATTTATTACAATAATATTTTCATCTTTAGTTTTGTATCAATTAATATAATTTACTAAATATTCATAACAAAACTATTTATTACAATAATATTTTCATCTTTAGTTTTGTATCAATTAATATAATTTACTAAATATGAAAATCATGAAAGATAAATTTTATAAACTAAAACATAACATGCATGTTCGTTAGGTAGTGGTTCTATCTCATCATGAACACCCATTCACTCAACAAAATAGATAAAACTTGAAAATATATTCGTCTGGACGAGGAATATATAGTCATTTTTTGAATTTGAAACTTTAAAACATGTTTGTTTGAGTTTTTAGATTTTTTTTTGTATTTTTCAGATTTTTTATTTTTTAGAATTTTTTAGAATTTTTTTAACTTTTAGAATTTTTTTTTTTAGATTTTTTTTATTTTTATGATTTGTTTTATTTTTTAGAATTTTTTTTGATATTTAGATATTTTTTTATTTTTATGATTTTTTTATTTTTTAGAATTTTTTTTGATTTTTTAGATTTTTTTTTGATTTTTTAGAATTGGATCAAAATGGCAATTGAAAAGATTTAAAATGAAAATCCCCAAAATACCCCTGGTTAATAATGAGGTTTTTGGATGGAGTTAGGGTATGTGATCAAAATGGCAACAAAAGGGAAAAGTCAGGGATCCAGAGGCGAAAAAAAAAACTATTTGGACTAAAATGGCAAATTTGGACAAACCTCAGGGACTAAAATGGCAATTAACTCTTTTTTTTTGAACGGTAACTTTCATTAGACCAGAAACAAACACAGCCCACCTACAAACCGGGCGGACCGAAATAAGAACAAAACCTACATATTTACAAATTTACACCAATCCTCCCAAGTAACCTCCTTATATTTCGATCTACTAGAAAACCAAATGAACCCCACCACTTTAATTTGGCTGATAATATGATCAACTTTAACCGATTTGTTAAAAAACCTTGCTTCGTTCCTTCCTTTCTATATACTCCAGCAAGCAATGATGATTATACCTTTAAGAGCCTCTTTGGCACAACTTGAGAGCCTCGAGAAGATATGCCACTCGAGCAAATCTCTGAACGAGAACACCAGGAAGTTAGGGACCTTGCACCAAGAATTAATGTAGCTCTAAACCCTTACCGCCACCGGACAGGAAGTAAAGAGGTGATCAACCGTTTGGTCACCGTGATTGCACTTGATACACGAAACATCCTCTATCTGAATATTCCTATTTCTGAGAGCCATCCCTTTCGGGATCTTACCCATCTCCGCACGCTAGGCAAAAACATTACATTTTAGCGGAACCCACTTGCACCACTACATCACGAACCTGCTGCTGAAATCGGCACCAAAATTCAGCAACTTCCTCACATTCGACACGGAGAATACCCCTTTGGGATCGGTTTTCCAAGACCATTTATCTGACCCGACCTGGAAAACTGCCCCTTGGATCAGAAGGTCCAGCTGCTGCAGTTCATCGACCTCCGCTGGAGTCGTCGGAACATGAATCCATCGCCAAGAGGCCTGACGGACTGGACCAGAGCCCACCACACGATCTCTGACTTTACATTTCTTGACCGATTCTAATGAGAAAAGCGCAGGAAACATAAGTCTCAACGGAGCTTCAGTCAGCCACGGATCTAACCAAAATGACACCTCGGCACCGTCTCCAACTATACCTTTAAAACAGTTACGCATCCGGGATTCGTTTATCCTAGTTTTAGCAAAAAGTTTCGCAATGTTGCACCACACTCCTCCTAGAGACGCCTTAAAAGGAATGCACTCCCAATACATTCGACTCGAATGAAGCGCCGTAACCACTTTCCTCCAGAGACTCAACGGTTCAGACTTGAATCTCCAACCCCACTTGGATAAAAGAGCAAGGTTAATATCCCCGAGTTCGCTCACACCCAATCCACCACAACTTTTTGGCGAAGCCGCCCGATCCTAACCAACCCAATGCATTTTCTTTTCAACACTCATACCACCCCACAGGAATCTTTTTATGATAACTTCTAAATCGTGGATAACCATTTTTGGAGCCTTATAGATGGAAAAGTAGTAGTTTGGAAAACTTTCTAACACGGAATTAATAACAGTAACTCTACCCCCGATTGAAAGGAGCGAAGACTTCCAAACCGCAAGACGCCTTTCGAAGATGTCAAAAATTGGTTTCCAATTATTTATACGGTTCATATTGGCTCCGACCGTAATACCGAGAGAGGCAAATTTGGTTTGCAACCCACTAAGTTAGCCATATTCTCTATCTCCCCTCTAGAAACCCCAATACCATAGAGATTCAATTTCGCAATGTTGATTTTAAGCCCTGAGCAGATATGAAAACACCGAAGAATTATAACCACTTTTAACACCTCTTCTTGCGACCAACCACCGATGATAATAGCGTCACCCGCGTAAAAAAATGAGATAACGACATCCCATCACCCGGTAACCGGATACCATTGATAACCCCAACTCTTCTAGCTTTGACGAGAATATAAGAAAGGGTCTCCATGACTATAAGGAAGAGAAAAGGAGAAAGAGGATCTCCTTGTCTCATACCTTTGCCACATTTGAACTCGAACGTAGGAGACCCGTTCACCAACACGGAGGACCTAGGTGACTTGAGGATACCGAGGACCCAACAACACCAACGGGGGGGGGGGGACCCATTTGGTGTAAGATGGAGACCACAAAGTTCCAGTTGACATTATCATAAGCTTTCTCAAAGTCGATCTTCTAGATGTAAGCTTTGGACTTTTTTTTCTTAAGCCAATATAACACTTCGTTTACAATTAGGGGACCATCCAAAATGAATTTACCTTCCAAGAAGGCTGATTGGGAGTCCGAGATGACTTCCTCCATAACCGTTCTCAATCTGTTAGCCAAAACTTTTGAGACTATTTTGCTGATAACACCGACCAGGTTGATAGGTCTGAAGTTACCTAAGGAGACAGGAGCTTTGATTTTGGGAACCAAACTAATAAAAGACGAGCTGTATCCGCAATTGATTTGCCCATCCTCATAAAATCTGCTGAATAAATCAAGGAAATCATCTTCGAACAAGTGCCAAAATTTCTTGAGAAATTTAAAATTAATCCCATCGGGGCCAGGCGCCCGATCATCCCCGCACCCGAAAACCGCGAACTTAATCTCTTCCTTACTGAACGGAATCACCAAACTATCCCTTTTTTGAAACGACAACGAACTAATGCTCTCACAGATTAAACTCGGCCGAGTCTCAACTTCCTCCACAAATTAGTGTAAATCTCTTTTTTAATACTAGTCGGCTTTGTGCACCAAACCCCGTTTATCATCACCCCGGTAATAAAATTAGAAGCTTTCCTATTATTAATCAAGGCCTGAAAAAATTTAGAATTTTCGTCCCCATCAATAGCCCACCTGACTCTAGAATGTTGTCTAAGATCGAGATTTTTTCTGTCCCCTATCTCTTTTATCAATTTTTTACTATCCGAGTCTTCGGAAATATCCCTAACTTCTAGCGCTTCTCCCAACTTTTCCAGATCCAATCGAGCTTGATGCTCATCTGCCTTTTCTTTAGCAAGAAATTCATCCCTCCAAGCTTTCAGCCTCTGATGGATACAGGCAAATTGTTTAGAAATGGAGATGTCCAGAGGATAGCTAGGATCCCCTGTAACACCCCGTGTTTCGAAAGTCAAAGTAAAAGTCAAGATTGAAGTCAAAGGGAGACAAGATTGCTAATTACGATCTGTCACTCCTTGCTCGATTCCTGTTTTGACTTCTTTGACTTGTAGATAGTCTATTTTATGCTTTACGTTAGTTGTATTATGTGGAGTATTTGTTAATAATCGAGGATTAATCGCTATTTATCGATGTTTATCGCTTATCGCGATCGCACTCGCAACTCGAATTACGCGTCTGGTTATTGTTCTTACATGTGTGTGTGCCTTATGTGTTACTTGTGCATGTTTATTTATGATGTTGTTATGGTGATTAATCGAAACGCAATCGCAATCGAATCGCAAACGCTAAACAAACGCTAAATTAGGATGATTGTATGTTGATATAGTAGTTGGGATTAAAAGTAATTTGATAAGTAAAACTATCGCATCGCCCTCTCGAATCGCATCGCAACGCTCGACACTCGAATCGAAATCGTAAAACTCATCGCGCCGAGCACTCGAATCGAGTGGCCAGCCGACCGAGTTGCCACCTGATCGGGCTGCCACCCAATCGGAGTGCCACTCGATCGAGCTGCCACCCGATCGAGTTGCCACTCGATCGAGCTGCCACTCGATTGAGCTGCCACCCGAGCGGGTTGCCACTCGATCGACCAACCACTTATTCCTCCTTTCCATTTATGGAAATCCTATAAATACCCCATATGTCAACCTCATTTGATGTTGACATCTCTCTCTCTCCTATCCAATCGCTCCAACCGCTATTTCTTCAGATTTCTCGCGATTCTTGTAAGTTTTCCACCTAAATCTTGTACTTTCTTGATCTACAAGCACTCCTACACATTTCTATCTTTTGAATCTTAACTTTTAACCGTGAAATCACTAGATTTGAGGTGTTCAAGGATGATGTCATCATGGTGTTCATGAGAACTTCATGTTTTGGCTACAATCCACCAAGAACAACTTAGATCTGAATGGTTTCCACATAAATAAACAAAGATCTCTCTTAGATCTGAACATATTCTTGGTGAAAAGGATTGAAAGATGGTTTTCAAGCTTTCTTTCAACTCTTTTACACTCAATACACTCAAAACCGATGGAATCGGAGCTTGTTCTAATCCTCTACTCCTTCTTGTTAATGTGTTGGTTCAAGATCTGGATTCTATCCACGAGAACACTGATTTCGGGTTAAACATGAAACACCGTCTCGAGCAGTTAACTGGTCGGACTAGGGTGGTTCCTGTCCGATCGGGTCACTAAGTCTTGACGAGGTTTCTGTTGTTTAGCACGTCATTAAACAGTCTCGAGAAAACTACAAACTACCAAAACAACCAAGGAAGAAGACGACTAGGTCATCTGGGATGGATTGACGTCCGATTGGATTGCCGTCCAATCAGATTGCCACCCGGCCGGACTGCCACCCGATCGGACTGCACCTTGGGTCCCACACTTAACTTTTATTTCAACATTGAGGGTTTGAACATTGAACGGATTGTCACCCGACCGGATTGCCATCCGATCGGATTGCCATCCGACCATGTGATGTTTGACTTCAACACTTAAACAATTTTCAACATGTTCAGTACGTACGGATTGCCACCCGATCGGATAGCCATCCGATCGAGTGACCGTCCTGCTGTGAACTTGTTCTCAACCTGAGAAGCCTCGCCAATTGGATTGCCGTCCGATCGAACAGCCGTTCGATCGACCGACCTGAAAGGTAGAAATACTTCTCTATTTTCAAAATGCTACAACGAAAACTTCAAAAGACAAACCATCATACACAAACACATCCATCCCAAACGGGGTAACAATCCACTCGCACGGTCACCCGATCGGATGACCGTTCGAACGGATTGTCATCTGATCGACCGGTCACCCGATCGGATAGCTATCCGATCGGATTACCGTCTGATCCACTGCCACTTTGCTTCATTTTACGCGCCGCTTATCGCTTATGCTATCTTTCTGATCAGGCTAACCTTACTCTCTAGCGCTCCCTTCAATCCATTATCACTCTGAGTATACTCGAACCCTTTTTGCTTTTACGCAATTTTAGGTGTTACATACGTTACTTATATTAAATCACATCGAACACACTACACAATACTTTAACACTAACCGTACCGCATGTTATACGTGACTTAATGAATGCTTGTTTGTTATGTTTACAAATGGAATGTTGTCTACCTGCCTTAGCAACGATAGTACTATAGTTTGGACTCAGCACCTGTTCACTCAGGGGTTGTCAAGGACAATTAATTACATGACTCACAGTGGTGAGTGTGTATTACGAACTGCCTTGGACAGTCAACCCGCAGTCATTGGTATCGATAGGTTCATGTCGATAACTAACGTGCTTCATTTCACACTGTGTACGTGCTGGTTATGCGTAATCGATTTCGAACTCTACTATATCTATTAAACTTGTATGCTCACCTTTACACTATGTGTATTGACTTTTACTTTAACGTATGTGGCAGGTGCTTAAGATGTTTATATGCTTGGCTTGCAGTGAAATCGAGGCTAGGAAGGTCTAGAAACAAATAAATGAATTGTCTATATTGAAATCTGAGTTGTCAAAACAGAACAATTTGACTAGATCTTGTCTGTAATAATTATATTACTTTTTATGTAATGGTATGGGACATGATGCTTTAAATAATTGGTAATCATAGTTGTTATGGAAACTTCTGGACAATCTGTTTCGCTCAGTGCCACACCCTGATGTTTCCGCCATCGGTTGGGGTGTGACATCCCCGCCGGCCACCGCCTCTACAACTGCAGACTCGAAGCCCGGCCTTCCGATCCAAGAGCTAAAAACACGGAAGGGACGAGGCCTAAAATTAGTATCCACCACCTCGAGGGTCAAAGGACAGTGATCCGAAAGGGAGCTCGGGTGAGCCCGAAGACAAGCCTGAGGCCATTTGTTGAAAAATTCAGCACACACCAAAACTCTATCTATTTTGCTTAATTTTTTACCGTTATCACGCGAGCACGTGAAACGCCGACCCTGCATATTATACTCCAAGAGACCGCACTTGAAGATAAAATCATTAAAATTCCAGGTACAAACCGGTTTAAATCTCAAGTTCTTTCTTTCATCTATGTGCCAGACAGCATTAAAGTCGCCTTACAACAAAATATATCCTTCTGCCGAGATAATATGTTGAAAATGGAGTCCCATAACCTAAGTTTAGCCGAAGTACTCTGAGGGGCATACACGTTGATGATGTTAATAGACTCCTCGCTGCCAATAAGCTGACCTTTGAGAAAAAAGGAAGTTCCTATCCTTAACCGAACTAACCACTTTAAAAACCTTCGGATCCCAAACACAGGCAAGGCCACTCGAAGTACCAGAGGCGTCGATGAAATCAAAGATAAAACTCCCATTACCCCAAAAACCTGCCATCAATCTTTCTGAGATATTAGACACCAAAGTTTCCTGAAGAGCAATGAAACTAACCCCATTTTTGACCTTTAAGTCCCTGACTCAACCAGCTTTTACTCCCCCCTTCACCCCTCTGATGTAAAGCGAGATAAAATTCATTGAGGAACCACATTGTTACCTTCATTAAAAATAGTGTTCTTTACCAGCTCGTTGAAATTTCCCAGTTGAACTCCCACAACATTGCCCATCTCTAAAGTAGCCTCCACTTCTTTGTCGAATTCTGGAATGTTAGGGATATCTGGCTCAGCAAGAATACCAGGATCCTCCCTAAAAATTGTATCACTGACCACCTGACTGGAAGTGGCCGATGGCTTCGGAAAAATCCTGGTCTCTATTGATCCGACTGCCGTCTCCTCAAAGTTCTCCCCTGAGTTACTGCCATGAACAGCAGAGGAAACCCAGTTGTAATTGGGATCGTAGTCCTTATTCAGGTCAAACCTGTCTTCCAACTCCACCCTTGATCTTTTTTTGGTCTGGATTCTTCTGTTGGGCTACCACTACCTCTCCGGCCCACTAGTTTTTTAGATTTCAAGATACTTGGTTTTTTATTTCTGGGCCTTTAGCTACCGTTTACTGCTTCAAAAATTACATCTACTTGCGGCCCACTACCATGGTGGAGCCCATTTCCAACAAAAGCAGACGAAAATCCATTTTCGTTGGAACCTTCTGCTGCAGCTTCATTAATTATGGGACCTACAGAATCATTACCCACACCGTTCTTTTCCACTTCCCCAGTCTTAGGAGATCCATCCGCCATGGAATTCCCGCCGCCTCCAACATTTTCCATCTGCATGGGAACATGCAAAGGGTTAACCGATTCATGTTCTGCAATCGGTAACTCCTCGTATTCCGATGAGTTAACAGTCATCGAGGCCTCTGACGATGATTCAACCTCCGAACTGTCCTCCTCCTCCTCCTCCGTCCTGATGCAATCAGGAATCCAATCGTCCGTATCCTAAAAAATCCAAACTTTGAAACTTTTATTATGCCACATAAGAATGATCGCGTTCGATATACTTTTACCTTCTCCGACTAGAACACCAATACGGTTGACAGAGAGGTCTTCATCCTCTGAACTAAGACCTGTAACATACAACACTTTGCCGAACATCTGGCCGATTAACCTAAAAACCTCCTCTTCTACGAGGTTAACCGGAACCCCGTAAACCTTGAGCCAGGAAATTCTTTCAAATGGAAGGGACTGTCCTTGCCATACATCCAATTGACCGAACCACTCATTCCAAAGTCCATGGTTGCAAGCAAATTCCCCGACCACCTTATGATCATTGAAACTGATCATAACCGACAAACCACCAATGTAGTGGATAAAGGAAAAACAAACCTTGGCTTTAGCTAGCAGTCTCCTAAGTGAGACTAGAATATCCAAACTTACCGACACTCACACCACAGCTTTCCCTACCAGCTTCTTCAACGCAAACACATTTTCCGAAACTACCAGGGACTTCTCCTGAACATTCCTATGTCCATTTCCTTTGAATAAGTCAGCATACGAGCATCCTCCTTTCTGTCTGATTTTGTTAACGTCTGGGCAAACATTCTGAGTCTGGTTTACCTTCCCGTTGTGGTCATTATCTACCTTCATCTTAGTATGCCCCTCATTTTCCAGAATACCGACATTTTCTACAGCAAACTTTGCTATGTTGACTTTGAGGATGAACCTCCCCATATTAACACCGTATCTTGAAATCATATTGGGTTAGGCTCGTAAATAATTCAACCGATTATGTTGGGTGGTTTAGTCAGGCTAACGAGTTAACTCTATGATTTTATAAAATTACAACATCAACTTAAAAGATATTAAAAAATACATGACTCCGTAGCTAAAAATAATCCAAAGTTTATCCATAATTAAAAAATAATTCAAAAGTACTCAATATTTGAACAAATTTATTTTAAATAAATGTGTATAACATGTTTATGACATAGGAATGTTAAATGTATTAAGAGTTCTTTTTATTAACCATGACTTATGTTTGGCATTATTAAAAGTTCTTTTTATTTTGACTTTTAAAAAGGAGTAATAAGTTGTTTTTTAAAAGTCATAAAAATCTGCTTTTTTAAATGAATTTTGGAGTTTTGAACATAAAATTATCAATCTTGCCTTACCCTTAAAAATAGTAATGAAATATGGAAACTTATTCCACCATTTTTGTTCATTTTACTTTTCCCATCACAAAAGCTAATTTTTGTCATTTTATCTTTTTAAGGACTATTGTGTAAATAATTTATATATAGGAACTATTGTGTACAAAATCCAAAAAATATATAAAACTTAAATCACCAACCCAACCTGTAAAACCCAATTGAGCTATCATCCTTTCACAATTTTCAATTCACAAAACTACAAATCAAACTTCTCATTTAATTACACCTTGACACAAATTTGCAAAGCTTGTATTAAATTATTCACCCTTTTTACTGATGCAGACCACAATCATAAATAACCATCCATCCTAAACCAACCCATCCACCCCAACCTGCACAACAATAGCTACACGATCCACCGCAAACTTGAAAACATCTACCCTTCTTTTTAACAATCCACCAGAAACATCATCGTCGTCGTCAACACCGTAGATTACCACTCCTAAGTATCTCATTTTGAAGCCTGCTGTCACGGCCCCCGACTCAGTTGCCCGGTTCGGAAGCTGTGGGACGGAAACCCGTGGTATTGGTGGTTAAACTGACAGCGGAAATTTTAACAGGATCATTTAAACTGAAAACACCCAATTATTTTATTTCGAGTTTCGGGACAACCCCGTGATTTACAATAAAGGAATTTCAATGAGAAATCCCCTGATTACAAAAAACATGTTTATTTATTTACTGAGCCACTTCATTCAAGCTGGGGTGCTACGAGGCACTTTTCCGTGTTCACAGTAAATCACCTGAAACATGTTTAAAAATATTTTATCAGCGGGGAAATACTGGCGAGTCATTCAATTTGAACAAAACGACACATTGTTATAAATTACAGTATTAAGAGTTTTTACATTTGCCCCTATCTTATAATTATCTGGTCCAGTTGTCACTCGACCGGATCTATGACTATGGACATATCACTAATTAGGCTCGCCCACCTAAGAGTGATAAATCAGTAGTAATGTACACAATACCCCCACTTACGGCCAGTAATTACAGATACGCAAAAGACTTAATCCCTGTAATTATAACTAGAACAACATTTAGGGTTTTACAAAGCAACTTTGATAAAAACAAAATGACTCACATTGCAAGTTTAAGTGGACAGAGTCTGCCTACTGATTAAGCCTGGTAACCTAGTTAAATAATGCAAACGAAACTAGGTTAGTAACTTAATACAACATTTACGATAATTTCACGAAATCAAAACCCTCACGACGAATGAAAAAGTATAGCCCGCATTTAGGCAGCACTTAAACATCCATCGGATCGGTGTCAATCGATCGGACATTATATCGTAGTAGTGATCGAGTTATTGCTCCGTTATCGTAGCAGCGTTTTGATACTTAAAGTGAAATTTTGAGCAAAAAGGGAGCTGTTTTAGTAAAAGTTTTCGAGCACACTGTAAAGGCCATGTAACGTCCAATTTATAGCTGCAATTTAGGTCTTTTGCGGCCCGCATAAACCTGAAGGGAGATCCTTCGTGACCCGCGAGGGCCACCCTAGCTACGGCTAGGCCTGTCGTGTCATACCCTAGGCTTGCCACGTGTGTGACACGTGGCCCTAAAGCTTATCCGGAGATTAAGTTAGCCGTCGCGCCCCGCGAAGGCCTTACTTAGATCCTTCGAGGCCCACGACCAAGTAATAAAATTTAATTTTCTTGCTTTTTCATAAAAATTAGGGTTTTAGGGGTTCGGGTGGTTAGTTACGGTGTGTTTTAGGACATTTTTGTGCAGGTCTTTACACCTGCAACTAGCCTGAAATCTAAGCAGCTATGACCATGTTTTGTCGCGATTACAGGTGGTCTCCGGAAAATCGGAGTGGAGGGGGTTGCGATTACAGGTGGTCTTCGGAAAATTGGTCGTTAGTTAGTTGTTAGTGGGGTGGAAGGTGGCCTACGATTCTTGAACAGGGTGGATGGTGGTGGGGTTGATGGCAGCGATGGACGGTGGTGTGGGGGTGGATGGTGGTGGAGGATGATAAGTGAAAGAGATAGAGAGAGAGACGTGATAATATATAAGCTCATTTATTTTTAATTTAATGTAATATATATATATATATATATATATATATTAATGTAACGCCTCGCTTTTTGTAACTTTCCTTATTTAGCAAGTTTGATTATATTTCTATTTATGGAAACTTGTACTCTCCTTGTATTCGTCTTTTGTTTCCAAACATTGTAATCCGAGACTTGAATCATAATAAAAACTTGATCTTTTATACATCTTGTTATACATAATTCGTAAATACTTGTTACATTCATTGTACGTGCATACTTGATACAATTATACGCAAATCCATACTTGTTTATACATGCAAATTGATTTATACATCCATTTATTCATACATTACACTTATGCATTGCACTTACACGTTTAAAACACTTAAAATGGGATAATTATACGCGAAACCGACCAAGATTCCACATTCCAAACGACTGGCACCTTTACCACAGGCCCCTGTCGTGTGAAAGGGCCTTGTCGCCCGAAATCACTTGTCGTCCCAAATTCCATTCCAGCCTATAAATACCAACCCACTTCTTCATTTGTCAACTTCCACAACTCCGAAATTCTCTCTAGAATACTGATTTCCGACACTTGAGCTCAGCTACTTCCAGAACTCTCCTAAGTGAGTTTACAACTCACAAACACTCTCCTTCCTTCTAATTTCTTCTACCTTTCTAAAATTTTGTACTCCTCTTCAATCATTTGCGCTGGGTTTCTCATATTTGCATTGGCAATCTCATATTAACTCTCAACTTGTTGAGGACCAACTTAAAGATTGTAGATTTATCTTTAAACTTTTTACAAAACAAACTTTCTAATTTCGGACTTGGCAGAATCATGGACTCCCACAAGCTAAGTTCATAGTTGTGGGTTAGTGTTAGTGTCGATTCCAGCCAAGAATATGAACAGTTCAACCAAAACCGAGATGTTTTCATCTTGAGACAGAAGCCTCTCGCACGAAAGGCAGCCCAGTCGCATGAAAGGTTCTGGGTCATCTCGTTCCGAGATTTTCTAAGTGTTGTATGTTAATCAGATCCTCATTTTCGATATGAACAATTCTGATATAACAGTGTGTGAACTATGGGAACCTTAGTTTCCAATCTAGTTCCACCACCCCACTTGAACTTGTAAAACGAACACCTAAACAATCCCCTAGACCTAGAATAAGTTAACCCTGTCCAGTCTCCAACACTTGGATTCACTCCCTTCCATGTTGAGACGGCACACCCGGGTTTTTCTTGTTCGGTTGTTTGGTTATTTACTTTCTGTTATTTATTTTCTATTATTTACATTCTGTTATTCATGACCAACTGGTTAGTTAACTAAGTTAACAAACTTGTGCTTTGGTGAACTATAACGAGGCTATTACCTCCATGCATGACTTCTATGATACTCTAGACTATTATTATAATACATATATAACATATCTGAACTCACAAACATAGCCGAGGAATGGTTAAAATATTCGACCGAAGTTCTGTTCATCAAAACGGACCCTGTCGCATGAAAGGGAGATCCCTTTCGCACGAAAGGCTTCCTATCGTGCGAACTGTCCTTTCGCCCAAACAGTTTGTGTTGTTTCCGTTTATTCCGTTTCTGCGTTCCTCTTTACTGAATCTGGCGGGCAAATCAGGACCCTTGAAATCACAGAAAACTCAGTATCTTAACAAGTGCCTGGCCAGAATATACTTTCTGTTTTATTATACTTTCATACTCTATACTTACAAATTTAATTCCGAATCCAAATCCTCGATTCAATCTCCAACATCTCACGCCTTCGTTTACCCCTTGTAGGGTAACCTTGGCATTCCTGGGCTCGTCATCAACTCTCCGCTTGCGGACTTTACTAAAGAAGATTTAGCAAAACCATGAGTATACTCGAACGTCCTTTTTGAAACATTGTTGTACTTTGATTATTGTCTTGTTGTTGTATTTGAACCAATTGTTCTATTTCATATTCTATGTATTGTAACTTGACAATGTTGTTATGAAATGAAATCAGTTTTGTTATAACTATTGTCGCAAATAGTGTTATAAAGTCTCGAGCAATCTCGTTCATCTCACTCCGATGTTTCCGCCATCGGTTGGGGTGTGACATATTAGTATCAGAGCTATAACTATAGGGAATTAGATAAAATTTCCATGTTCGACCTAGTCTATAGTAAATACCAATCTTTGACCATTCTTGATTTTTCTTTAATGTGTTAATTCTTCCTATTTGCTTCTAGCTCTTCTCTTGTCTTAATATTACAATATGCCTTTCCTAAGACATTTTACACAATATACACGTTGAAGAGTCGAAGACACTCGTATCATGCAAATGAGACGACTTCACCAAAATAGGCGTGAAACCCATACTTTGGTGAATGACTCTCAATCCGTTTGTTCATTTTTGCATGAAATTACGCCATCAAGTTAGGAGTGAAATCCACATCTTGATGGTAAATTTCCAACTCTAACTCTAGTGGACCCTCGTCAAAGTGTCGAAATTAACTTTCTTGACCCGACTAGTACCAACCATGATTAGGGTACGATGTTGTCAAGTTAGGGGTGAAACCCGCATTTTGTCAACTAGTCCCGTTCCTCGATTTTCAATCCCCCCCAAAGTTTTGATTTTTCAATCGATTAGGGACGCGTAGTAACTGGAAGGGTAAAATACCATTAATCGCTTCTCGACGAGAGTATTTTACCTATACGCCAAAGCATGTTTCCCTAATTAGAATGGATCTTTGATTTACTTTGGAAAAGTCTTAGTTATGTTTCATGCCATTCCATATTTACGTTACCTCTCTTATTTGTTATCTCAATTTTAATGTGTTTTATACTTGCTACCTTGTTCATTTCAAAACCGATGTATTATTCACACGTCTCTTGCAATAAAAAACATTAATAATTCTCATGAACAAACTAAATTTATATTCCTTTACGCATTTATATGTGATTATACTTGTTGATACTTGTCATATTCATTGCAAACTATGTGAATTATACGTGCTACATCAATACTTACATGCTCATACATGCAAAACGTGATCTTTACAAATTATGATCAAGTCTCATCCTCTATTCCTCGTTTGATTCTTTAGATGTCTTCCAACAGCCTGTCTAAGAATCTCAAGAAGTCCAAGTCGGGGTCCAAGTCTGGTTCAAAAAAGGGTTCCAACAGCAACGACGACGACTCGATGTCGAAGAAGGATCTCATGAAATTTATGGCAAAACAGATGGCTAAGGTCATCCTTGACATTGTCAGCAAGATCCAACCCCCGCCCAACATCAAATCACCCAATGCATCTGTTGACTCCAAGGTGGAAACACCTAAGTCAACGTTCACCTTCAAGCAGTTCATTTCTTATAAGCCCCTAACCTTCACCGGCAAAGAAGGTGCCACCACGTTACTCTAATGGTTCGATACCATCGAGTTAACGTTTCTTCAAAGCGGTTGCCCTGATATCCTTTGAACCCTTAACGCGATGGGAGTCTTTCGATCAAGAGCCCTTGATTGGTGGACTTCAAAGTGGGAACGAAGTCGCCCATGCTCTACCCTAGTATGACCTTAAGAAGCTGATGAAGGACAAGTTTTTTCCTCCACACGAACTTCAGAAACTAGAGAATGAATTCTGGAACCTAAAGCAAGTGGGGAACGACAACGCTGCCTTCACAGCTTGTTTTTAGCAGCTAAGTGCTTTGTGCCCTGGCCAAGTCGACATTGTTGACAAGGCTATCGCAAAGTATATCCGATGCCTTCCCCCTTCAATCATGAACCTCGTGGAATCCGCCTTACCCAAAACCCTTGAATACACCTATCGTTTAGCCGCCAAACTCAACAACTATTGTGTTCTTCATGGAACCTCCAAGGTTTCATCTAAGAATGCTCATCAAGCCACCACCGACACCGTCATTAAACTTACCCCACCCAATCCATCCAAGAACAAAGGCAAGAAGCAGAATGCTTCTAGCCAGAATTATGCGGTAGTCACTCCGCCAAACCCTCAACCACTCCAACAAGTTGCTCCTACTCACCCTGAGCCAACCGAGAAGGCATACTCTGGGACTCATCCCAAGTGTAATACCCGCCTATACCACCATCCAGCTTACACACCATGCTGCCTATGCGCTAATTGCAATAGGTTTGCGTATTTTGCGAACCAATGTCGCGGTGGCCCAAAGCCACTTGTCAATCAGAACCAAACTGTCTCTGTAACCTAAAACCCCGCACCTAACCAAGCCCAAAATCAATCAGTACCATTCGAGCCTGCTTCAAATGCGGTGATCTTAATCATCTCGCAAACATCTGCCCACAACACAACACCAACAACAACCAACAGCAGCCTCAGCAAGTGCGTGACAGAGCTTTTGTCATCACTGCAGCTCAAGCTCAAAATGCCAATGATGTTATCAATGATACGTTTCTCGTTAACAATGTCTATGCTTCGTGTTTATTTGATACTGGCACAGATAAAAGTTTTGTATCCATTGAATTCGAGTCTTTGCTTAAGTGTAGACGTTCTAAGTTGCCTAAACCATTCGCTGTCGAAGTCGCTAACGGTAAGTCTGTCTCTGTTGATTATGTTCTTCTAAAGTGTTCCTTGAATCTTAACGATCATATGTTTTTGATTGACCTCA
Source organism: Helianthus tuberosus (assembly GCA_030545235.1). Classification (NCBI taxonomy): domain Eukaryota; kingdom Viridiplantae; phylum Streptophyta; class Magnoliopsida; order Asterales; family Asteraceae; genus Helianthus; species Helianthus tuberosus. The sequence goes on from CM060366.1 coordinate 50,994,589, forward strand.
TACCTATGCAATTGGGTAGCTTCGATATCATAGTAGGCATGGATTGGCTTAGGCGAGTTTGTGCTGAAGTCATTTGTTCCGAGAAGTTAATTCATCTTCCTCTTCCTAACGGTGATTCCCTGCACATCTATGGAAAGAAACCTTCTACAGGTCTCAAGCTTATGTCGTGTACTCAAGCAAACAAATACTTGCGCATGGGTTCCTTCTCCTTTCTTGCCAACGTTGTGGAAAAGAAGGATAAGGGTTCAAGCGTGAGTGATGTTCCTGTTGTCTGTGACTTTCCTGATGTCTTCCCAGAGGATCTTCCTAGTCCTCCTCTTCCTCGTTCAGCTGACTTTCGTATCAATTTAGTGCCTAGCGCAACGCCTATCGCTAAGTCTCGTTATCGTCTAGCACCCTAAAAAACGCGAGAGCTATCTAGCCAACTTCAAGAGCTTCTTGATAAAGGCTTTATACGCCCTAGTACTTCTCCTTGGGGCACTCCCATTCTGTTCGTCAAGAAGAAAGATGGATCCTTTTGGATGTGCATTGACTATTATGAGCTCAACAAGCTTACAATCAAAAACCGATATCCTCTTCCTCGAATCGACGACCTCTTCGATCAATTACAAGGCGCAACATGCTTTTCCAAGATCGATCTCCATTCTGATTATCATCAACTTCGAGTCCTCGAAGAAGATATACCCAAAACCACATTTCATACACGTTATGGTCATTACGAGTTCGTGGTTCTGCCCTTTGGTTTGATGAACGCACCTGCGGATTTCATGGACCTGATGAACCGTGTGTGCAAGGTATACCTCAACCGTTTTGTGATCGTCTTCATCGACGATATCCTCATCTACTCCATGAATCAACAAGAGCACAAGCGACTCTTACGTCTTATCCTTTAGCTTTTGCGCGTCGAACGACTTTACGCCAAATTATCCAAGTGTGAATTTTGGTTGAAAGAAGTTCAATTCCTTGGTCACTGATGTGTGTAAAATGCAACATATAAATTACATCAAATGAGGCATAAAACTAACCCTTTTTTAGTACTAATGTTGGAAAAAGTGTGCTTTTGTCTTCCTTTTGTATTTTCAGGACCAAATGAGCTTAAATGAACAAATATGCAGCAAAATCTAACATAAATACAAAGAAAAGGAATAAAAGTGGCATGCCCGACCCCTCGACAGCATCTTCCCAAGCAAAAACAAGAGATCAGAAGGCTGACCACGGCCCCGTGCCCAGCGGACACGGGGGCGTGGCCAGGTGCCTGCGGAAAAGACAAACTGATGGAAGGTTCTATTCCCAGCACGGGGGCGTGCCCAGCTCAACACGGGCTGTTGCAAATCTTGATAGTACAGATACGCTTCCACACACGGGGCCGTGCCCAGTAAACAAGGGGGCGTGTGGAGCTAATGCAGACAAAATGTAATTAATGAAGAAAGAGAAAGAGGATGGCCACGGGGCCGTGTCCAACGGACACGGGGCTGTGTCCGGGCTTCTGTACAGGCTATAAATAGGGGTGCTTGGCTCACTTCAAAGGCATCCCTTGGCAAACCACCTCTCTCCCACTTCACCACCACTCCACCCATATCCACCACCACCATCCACCTTAGAGTGTGTGTAGTAGTCTCGGGATCCAAGATTGATAGTAAGAGTTCTTGACAATCAAAGGACATGTTTGCCTAAGTCTCTTACATCACTTGGTGTAGACAAGCATTTAATGTAATACTTTTAATTTTTAATCTTTTCGCACTTTTTATTTGATTTTGTATTAATGACTTTAATAACTAGTTTCTTATGTTGAAGGTGAAACTTCCTTATCATTTGTCCGTGGTGTCTTGGCGTTATTTTACTGTCTATATAAAATAAAATATTTTCACCATTCATATCTTTACGGTCTATATAGAGATATGTTGGCTACCTGGTCGGGGGTTAAGGGAATGGTTTGGTAAGGTTCTTTCCTTGTTCAGAGTATAGATCCTGCAAGGACCTGGGTCAAGCTTACTAGGACCACCTTCAATACCCACTGGTATTGGATGGTGGGGGTGCGAATAGCTTGATCCCCTCATATGTAAACTACTATTAATACTTTAACCCGGCTACTTGGGATTGTATCTCTGCTGACTCAAACCACTTAGCTGAGGGTAACGTCACCTTCAAAAGAGGGGCCTACCACATTACGCATTAATAACTTAATTAATTATCTTTCAATATTCCGACCCTTTGGGATTGTATCCTTGCTGACTCAAACCACTGGGTTGAGGGTAACGTCACCTTCAAAAGAGGGGCCTACTACTATAACTAAGATAATCTCTTAAAAAGTGCAAAAGTGCGGAAATCATCAAATGTTACATTAAAGGCGAGTCGGATCCAAGTGATTCATCTTGTATATCTGTTTTTATTTTATTTTTATTTTTCAGCATTTTAGTTTTTATCTTTTATGTTTAAAAACCTTTTCTAAAACTTTTGATTTGATTAGACATTGAGGATAAATCGGTACTAAAAGCTCTTGTGTCCTTGGACGACCTCGGTATCTTACCAACGCTATACTACGCTCACAATGGGTGCACTTGCCCATATGTGTGTTTAGTGTTAGCAGAATATCGTGTTTTATAAATTTAAAACTTGACTAATGTGTTAAAAAGGGCTTAAATATAAAGAGAAACATATAACTCTACACACGCATCAGTCACACTGTCAACAAACTTGGTATTCACATTGACCCTGCAAAAATCGAAGCTGTGAAGAACTGGATTGCTCCTAAGTCTCCGTCTAAAATCCGTTCTTTTCTTGGTCTAGCTAGTTACTATCGTCGTTTCATTTAGAACTTCTCCAAAATCGTTGTTCCTCTCACTTCCTTGACCCAAAAAGATAAACCTTTTGTTTAGGGTCCTGAACAAGAGGAGTCCTTCCAAATGCTCAAGGACATGCTTTGCAATGCTCATATTCTCGTTCTTCCCGATGGTAACGATGACTTCGCCATGTATTGCGATGCATCAAACCGAGGTCTTGGTTGGGTCCTTATGAAACGGGACAAGGTTATCGCTTACGCATCGAGGCAACTCAAGATCCCTGAGAAAAACTACACTACGCATGATCTTGAACTTGGTACAGTTGTTTTTGCGTTGAAGATATGGTGACACTACCTTTATGATACTAAATGTGTGGTCATCACCTACCATAGGAGCCTTCAACACATCTTCAATCAAAAGGAACTCAACATGTGTCAGCGTCACTGGGCAGAGTTGTTAAACGACCACGACTGCAAAATTTGCTACCATCCAGGTAAAGCGAATGTCGCGGTCGACACTCTTCATCGTAAAACTCATATTAAGAGTGTTCGTTGCTTCCAACTCGTGGAAGATCTTCGAAACTGCATTTGAGAAACTCAATATTCATCAGTTAATGAGGGTAGCCTCTATAACGAGATGCAATGTGGTGCAGAAGAAAGTCTTGTAACCAAATCCGATGGTATTCTATACTATCTTGATCGTGTTTGGGTTCCTACTCGTGATAAGCTTCGGGAACTTTTGTTGAAGGAGGCGCACAAATCTCGATATTCTATTCATCCTGGCGCTGATAAGATGTACCACGATATGCGTACGTCCTATTGATGGCCTGGCATGAAGAAAGATATCGCCACCTTTGTTTAGAAGTGCCTAACTTGTTCCAAGGTTAAAGCTGAACACCAACGTCCCTCGGGCTTACTCGCACAATCAGAAATTCCTATCTGGAAATGGGAGAGTATTGAGATGGACTTCGTTACGAAGCTTCCTCGTACTTCTTCAAGTCATGACAGTATTTGGGTGATCATCGATCGATTGACCAAATTAACTCACTTTCTCCCCATTCGTGAAGATTACAAAGTCGAGAAACTGGCTCGTATCTACACAGATAAAGTAATTTGTCGTCATGGTTTCCCCATTGATATCATTTCAGACCGTGATGGTCGTTTCACCCCTCGTCTTTGGCAAACGTTTCAATCCGCTCTTGGTACTCATCTCAATCTTAGTACTGCTTTCCATCCTTAATCCGACAGTCAAACCGAGCGTACTATCCATACTCTAGGGGATATGCTTCGTTCTTAACGAGTACCTGGACAAAATATACTTTCTGTTTTATTATACCTTCATATTATAATTACGAACTTTAATTCCGAATCTAAATCCTCCGTTCAATCTCCAACAACTCACGCCTTCATTTACCCCATGTAGGGTAACCTTGGCATTCCTGGGCTCGTCGTCAACTCTCCGCTCGTAGACTTTACAAAAGAAGATTTAGCAAAACGGTGAGTATACTCGAACGCCCTTTTTACTTTTCACACTTTGGGTGCAATATGTTTATCTATAAACCTACACAGTTACACTTAGACTTTTATACAAATGCATAAAGAATCCAATACATGGATGCTAATTCGTTATACTTGATTCGTCTATCTGGGTGATTCTTATGTGATAAACTTATCATTAACTTCGTACAATCCTCCATTCAACATGTATAGCGCTATAGGAGTAACGCACCGCCCGTAGTCTCGTGGTCATGTTAAATTTAATATTTGCGGTAATCAGAGGATTGACTTGAATATTCGCATGCCAGTTTTACATTAATCTTGATAACTAAGTTGCCATGTGGATTCGTTTAAATTCTCTTTATACTTATGCTATATATTAAACTTGTATACTCGCCAATACTTTTGTATTGAACCATGTATTTTAAAAATGTTGCAGGTTGATGATGTTGAGATAATGAAACTTAGTAGGGATACTTTAGATACACGCCTTGTTATACTAGATTACGTTGTTGTATTTGTTGTATCATTTTGAAACAATGTTGTTCTTTGATTATTGTCTTGTTGTTATATTCGAACCAATTGTTGTATTTCGTATTCTATGTATTGTAACTTGACAATGTTGTATGAAATGAAATCAATTTTGTTATAATTATTGTCGCAAATAGTGTTATGAAGTCTCGAGCAATCTCGTTCGGCTCACTTCGATGTTTCCGCCATCGGTTGGGGTGTGACATATAAGTTTTTAAAAATTTTAATTTCTTTTTGTTTATTTATCAAAATATATTACAATAAATAGCTAAAAAGACTAAACTACCCTTGTGTGATCGGATTTAACAGAGAATTTTAACTGGGTGTGTCACACCCCGACCACGTAAAACAACAAATCATGGCGGAAACATCGGGGAGTGTCGTAACAGAATCATTGTTTCACAACCATGGATCAAATAGTTTTATTTTATTAAATTTTTGAACTCATTGTTTTATTACAAATCAGATAAATACAAATATTGTCTTTCAATTTTTAAAGTCGCTAAGGCACGAGTCCATCCTATGTATATCATGCATCAACAATCATCACATAGCAGCACCTGAAACATACGTAAAAATAGGTACGTCAGCATAAAAATGCCTGTGAGATACATAGGTTGTATTGATTTAGGATTCATGACTTTGTAAGTTTAAAAGAATGTTTAACAAAAAGTAGTCATGAACCTATAAAAATGTTTTCTTTTATAAATCATGCGAAAATCGATAAGAAATTAGATGATATAAAAGAATAATGCATAGATAAATAGATAACCAAGTGAAATGAGTTTGTATAAAATATGTTGTTTGTAAAACAAACTTTTGATAAAAAGGTTTGCAGTATATATAAAAATATACCTTGGTTTTAAGAAAGTCGGATAAGTAATATATTAAAATATATTTCAGTTCCAAAATAGTTAAACAGATAGTATATCAAATATACTTTATTTGTTAAAATAATAGTTTTCGGTAGTATATCATAAGTATACTTTGGTTTTGTAAATAACATATCAAAACTATGCTTTGGTTTTGTAAATAACATATCAACTATGCTTTAGTAATTAACAAAATATATGTTGGTTTGTACATAGTATATCAAATTATAATTTGGTAAATAATATCACATATGGGAGTATATCAAACTATACTTTGGAAGTGTATCAAAATATACAAAAGAAAATGTGATTTAGAATTCATTCAAACCTTAGTGTATCAAACTACACCTTAGAGACTATAGAAATACCACAAAGGCAACTTCTATTTGGATAAAATTTGGTTTCTGACATTCCATACAACAGGAATGGGGTGTCTAGTCCCATAGCACTATATCGTACTACCAATCGGTTTGGTGAATGTATAAAATAAGTACAATCCAACAATTTGTTTTATAATCTTTGAAAAATTAATGTTTAAACCATAGATAATTATTCAGTTTGTCAAAAGATAAGTACTAGCATGTATAATCAATTTATACTTTGAAATCATGAAAATAACAAATAGGTACACATGTTTCACCCCAAAACATTTGAAAACATTAAAAGAGTAGACTATGTACTCACTTGAGAGTGCTTAGAAGTCTTGAATAACAACCAAGCAAAGCTAGAGGGATCACGGAATCAAACGACACCTAATATAGGTAACTATGTAAATAAACCAGACCTAAATCGGAAGATCGGATAGGATGAGGTTTCGTAAACCAAATGAGTATTGGTACTCATATGATATGGTTTAACAAGGCCTACATACTAAATCGAAACCTAACCTAAGTGCTTACGACCCATTACGACCCGTTTAGGTAGCTTACGCTACTTTAACGCGTCGTTTGCGTAAAACGCGTTCGGAACGCCTAACTAGTCCTATGACAAGTATTATATGCCTAAACATGTTTAAATATGTTGCATAATCAGTTTAGGGATAAAAGTTTGGGTTACATATGCTTAAATACCAATTATGCATAAAAAGGGCATGTTGGTTATTTTACCTAAGGCATATAAACTACCTATCATACAACTACTTAAACGAAGTGACCATAAGGTATAACCTTGGAAGGTTATTCCCTATACAACTATGGTCACAAAACATGTTTGGTCGGATCCTAATGTTCGACCAAACGGGTCGGGTTCGAAAGTCTAATCGGTTGTTTAGACCGCTTATCTTACGACCCTATATAAGCACTAAACCTAAAAGTGACGAGTTAAACATGTTAAAACATGTTTAACGAAGTTTGAAAACAAGTTTGATATCAAAACAAAGGGTTTTGATACCCAAGAATAGTTTGGTTGCAAAATACTCATAAACGCGTATTTTGACCAAAACTATGACTCGTCACTACGCCTAATTAACGTGGTAATCAGTAGGTATAGTCACAAGAGACTATAACCATCATGATTACGCTCACGTTACGAAGTTCAAACGAACTTCGTGTTGACCATTGATCGGTCAAAGCAGAATTTGACTTTCATGCTTGAAAAACATAAACAAGCATGAAAGGAGACTTACAAAGGGTCCAAGCTAGGATCAAGATCAAGAAAACTCAGGTATGGAGCTTCAACAAGTGAAAACCCCTACTTAGAGCTGATCTTGAATGAAATAAGCAAAGAACCCAAATGAAGACCCATGCTATTTATAGAAAGTTAGGATGAATTGGATCATTACAAGTGTTAGGAAGGTGTAATCTTGACCCTACACTTGTGCACATGGTATTACAATACAATGGGGGCCTAAAACTAGCACAAGGTATTGAGAATTTTGCATAAACAACCCTGGAATTGAAGATGGATGCTGAAAAATGAATGCTGAGTTTGTGTCCCTGTCACATGGCGCACCAGGGAGACCCTGGGCTGCCGCGTGGCTCGTGGGAGCTCAGTTCAAAGTTTCCTGAATTGTCAAAATAGGTCCCTGCATGCTTAAAACTTGATTTTTGGCACGTTTAAGCCCCGTTAACCTCATTTTAAGGCTCTAAAATGAAATTAAAGTATAGGGAACTTAAAATATGCTCAAAAACATCTTGGATGTTGGTTCGTTTGGTCGTACGGTAGCGTTGTTCGGTTAATTACGACGGAAATTGTAACGGACGCGAAAACGATCCAAATTACACGACGAATGGATATTGAGCATTCCAATCACTAAAATAAAATATTTTAATGATTACATAAATTTTTGGATGTCCGGATATGTTCAGAACGTCAGATATGCGCGTAAATGCAAACTTATACACTTTTTGACGCTTTTAGTCCCTATTGATCAAAAAGTTTATTTTTGCGCACCAAACACCTCAAAGCCTATTTCTAAGCCATGTAAAGGATATTTAGGGCATATTTAAATTATGATCAAGTTTCAGAATGTTCGTTACTATACGAATCGGCATACTTTCATAGTTTGTCGAAATTAGTCCCTGTAGGCGAATAAAGTTGATTTCGACACACCAATCCCTCCAAAACTTATTTCTAAGTTATTTAAAGGTTATTTAAGGTATGTCAAGCCCATGTCACTATCCCGGAGTGTTTTTCGCATTAAACTGATTACGTTTACACATCAGTTCGCGTATAACTTTCCAGAAAGCGATTTAGAGCTCGAAATCGCACAAGATTTGATATGTGCAAACGATACACATATTTATACAAATACCAAGTATGAAATACAATATTTCATGGGGTTGGTATTTGTATGATGGTTGTAGTGACACATGTGTCATAGGGTGAAGGTTAAAGGACGTACTGTGTAAGATTTTAAAACAATAAGTACAAAACTCGTCAATTTTAAAGATAAAGGACACCACCTAAAATTTTATATACAGATAAAGGACAAAACTTGTAATTCACTCATAATTAAATGAATTTATGGTTTTGTTTTAGGTAGGATGTCAAGTAGTGCAAAACAAATAGTAAGCACATTTTTCTCAAAAGGTTCACAAAAGGCAATAAATACTTGATTGGTATATTAAGTAAAATAAGTCTTGTTGAAAATGACCAAATAATATGAAATCTCAACAACAATTTACAAGAGTTGGGTGGTCAATTTTATGGATTTAAGTTTAGACGTTTGATATATTGGATCCAACTAGAGTATATTGCTCGACCCACCTAATAATATGAAAACTTCATATTGTGTTGTAACAATATTGTCATTGATTTTAGCTTCAGTGTTCACTAGCTTGAGGGATGTCAAATTGCTACGATGTGAGATTGTCACACCCTGTATTTCCCGGTGGGCCCGAACTTGGGGTACGTGACAAGTTGATATACATATACACATATAACACAGCGGAAGTCATAGGAATTAAAATACTTTTACAAATTATAATGTTCGAATGTTCAAAAATAATATACTAACGGAAAGTGTATAAAGATCCACAGGCGGATCAAAATAATGAAATGACTATGTAAGCATACTACTAGGCTTCAATGCAAGGAGTTGCAAATTCCTTTTAAGCATTTACCGGGCAACTTCCAGCATATTTACGTATCCTTGCAACCTGCGCTTAGTCTTTTGAAGATATGTCAGTTTTCACTGGCAAATACAAATAACCGACACATTTTGAAAATATTTCAAAATCATTTTATGTACACAATGGCACATATATTTTTATAAATAACTTGGGATAAACTATTTCTCATGTTATCAGTTTTACATGCTTGTCAATGCATATGTGGCTCGGAAACTATGCCGAGATCATGATTAACCGACACACCACTTTAATACCCTTATTGGGCAAACCTGTATTGGGTTATAAAAATATTTTAATATAGCATTAGCATCTGTCGGGTGTATGCCTACACCCCGTGCTTAGGTCGTGGCCATTTGCAATTAAATGAGCCGATGATATCTTGGACACGGTCGCATTAACCCTCAATGTTTAAGTTACCAAGCAATACAAATTAAAACGGATTATTGGGATTCCCGACACATAAGTCATTGATCCCGTACCCCGACCATGAGGTAATAATATACTGTATCCCAAGCCCGTATAGGGAAAATAGGTTAAGAGTATTTACCTAGCTTAATATCTTACAATCCAAGATATAGTAATATGCACAACCGATATAACAAAACAATTTAGCAAGGTTGCAATCTACTAGACGCCGTAGTCCAGAATGAATGGTATAATAACCAATTAGAATGTTAACGAGTCCTATTCAAGTCATAGACTTGGACCGGTTAACTATATATAATGAAAACATTACGGTACAGTATGCTATACTAAGCGGTGACCGGATAGAATGTAGTTTAAACCCTCACAAGTACTAAGACTTGTATAATATAGGTAAACATGATTACATTCTGGAATATAAAATAATTTGAAGGAGTTTGACCCAATTCGGTTAACTTATGTAAACTAAGTTACATAAGCTAACCGTACGCGCATAGGTGGTATCGGGCGATCGGTGAGTCAAAAACATGTTCATTATGCCAAAACATTATAAGTATGTTACTACATCAGTAGGTTACCCGTAAGGGTCACTCAGAGGCCAATAAAATGGCATGTTGACATAAATGGTCCCTTCCATAACTTTACATATTTAGTCCATCTCGCCAAACACCGTGGCAATTGAGAGTTAACCGAACATGTGTCATTATATAATTCGACACAAATTTCCAAGGTTTTACATCCTCACCCCCTTAAAAGATATCTCGACCTCGAGATTTTTATTCAAAAAGATGGGGGTACTTTTGTCGCATATTGGACTCAACCTCCCATGTATACTCGGGGTTGATTGGACTTTCTAGGAGCTGATTGGAATCTTGCACAAACACATGTTGCAAACATGATGTCTGGCCTGGATGCATTTAGGTACAATAAAGACCCAATCATGCTTCTATATAAGGTTTAATCAACCAAATCATTGATGTGTGTAAAATGCAACATATAAATTACATCAATTAAGGCATAAAACTAACCCTTTTTAAGTACTAATATTGGAAAAAGAGTGTTTTTGTCTTCCTTTTGTATTTTCAGGATTAAATGAGCTCAAGAACACAAAAGAAACAAAAAGACAGCTAATTCCAACATAAATACAAAGAAAGGAACACTAGTGGACTGCCCGACCCCTCAACGGCATCTTCCCAAGCAAAATAGAGAAGACAGAAGGCTGAACACGCCCCGTGCTCAGCCAGCACGGGGCCGTGCCCAAGAAGCAGCAGAAAAGACAAACCTATAGAAGCTTCTATTGCCCACCACGGGCCGTGTCCAGCGGACACGGGGGCGTGTCGAAAGTACAGCAGGCGCATTTATTGTAATTGCGAATTACAATTAATGAGGAGAGAGAGTGTCAGACAGGCACGGGGCCGTGCCCAGCGGACACGGGGCCGTGCCCAGCTCTCTGTTCAGCCTATAAATAGGAGTGCTTGGATTTATTTCAACTCATCCCTTGGCACACCACCTCTCTCACACTTCATCCACCACCCACCACCACCATAACACCATCATCCACCACCATCATCCATTGTCCATCGTAGAGTGTGTGAGTCGTCTCGGGATCCAAGATTGATCGTAAGAGTTCTTGACAATCAAGGCCATGTTTGCCTAAGTCTCTTACATCACTTGGTGAAGACAAAGTGTCTAGTATAATACTTTTTATTTCTAATCTTTTGCACTTTTTATTTGGTTTTGTATTAATGACTTTAATAACTAGTTACTTATGTTGAAGGTGATCTTTCCTTATCGTTTGTCCGTGGTGTCTTGGCATTATTTTACTGTCTATATAAAATAAAGGATTTTCACCATTCATATCTCCACGGTCTATATGGAGATATGTTGGCTACCTGGTCGGGGGTTAAGGGAACGGTTTGGTAAAGGTCTTGCCATTGTTCAGCGTTTAGAGGTCCTGCAATGGACCTGGGTCAAATTTAGTAGGACCTCCTTCAATGCTTCACGGTATTGGATGGCGGGGGTCCAAACTCTTTGACCCCCTCATAAGTTAGCTACTATTAATACTATAACCCGGCTATTTAGGACTGTATCCCTGCTGACTCAGACTACTTAGCCGAGGGTAACGTCGCCGCCAAAAGCAGGGCCTACCACAATACTGCATTAATAACTTAATTCATTATCTTCCAATAATCCACCCCTTTAGGATTGTATCCTTGCTGACTCAAACTACTGGGGTGAGGGTAACGTCACCTTCAAAAGAGGGGCCTACTACAATAACTAAGATAATCTCTTAATTATGTGCAAAAGTGCGGAAATAATCAAAGGTTATACTAGATACGAGTCGGAACCAAGTGATTCATCTTGTCTATCTGTTTTTATTTTTATTTTTATTTTCAGCATTTTAGTTAGTTTTTATTTTTCTGAGCTTAAAACATTTTTCTAAACTTTTATTTTGATTAGACGTTGAGGATAAACCGGTACTAAAAGCTCTTGTGTCCTTGGACGACCTCGGTATCTTACCAACGCTATACTACACTCAACGATGGGTGCACTTGCCCATATGTGTGTTTAGTGTTAGTGAAATATCGTGTTTTATAAATTTAAAACTTGGCTAAAATAAGTGTTAAAAAGGGCTTAAAATATACACCTAATATATACGACACTTAAACGCGTATCATCATCCTTCTCATCAGACATGACTATCTTGTTGGTTGCCATGGGTGTACTACATGGTTTGCAATCATTCATCTCAAATTTGGTTAAAAGTTCTTTTGCATACTTGCTTAGATGAATGAAAGTACCATTTTGCAGTTGCTTAACTTGGAGACCAAGAAAGCAATGGAGTTCACCCATTGCACTCATCTCAAACTCAGCTGTCATGAGTTTTCTGAACTCTTCACACGTTTTATTACATGTGCTTCCAAAAATGATGTCATCCACATAAATTTAGACAATCATCAGATCTTTTCCTCTCCATTTTAAAAACAATGTTTTATCAATTTTACCTCTTGTGAAACCAATAGATATTAGAAAAGTGGAAAGAGTTTCATACAAGGTTCTTGGTGCTTGTTTCAGACCATATAAAACTTTGTTAAGCTTGTAGACATGATTTGGATTAAATGGATCCTCCAAACCAGGAGGTTGACAAACATATACCTCTTCTTGAATCTTACCATAGAGGAATGCACATTTGATATCCATCTAAAACACCTTTATGTTGTGGTTGACAGCAAAGGCTAAGAACAGTCTGATAGCTTCCAATCTTGCTACAGGGGCAAAAGTTTCATCATAGTCAATGCCCTCTTCTTGTCTAAAGCCTTGAACCACAAGCCTAGCTTTATTCTTGATAACAATGCCCCTTTCATCAGTTTTATTTTTGAAGACCCACTTTGTGCCAATAGGACTCACACCCTCTGGTAGTGGTATAAGTTCCCATACTTGTTGTCTTTTAAACTGTTGGAGCTCTTCTTGCATAGCTTCTACCCAACTGTTGTCTTTCAGTGCCTCTTGGTACTTGACTGGTTGATGGAGTGATAGAAAGCCAACAAAAAGAAAAATGTTTTGGGATTCACTCCTGGTGAGAACCCCTTCATTGATGTTGCCAATGATTTGATCTAGTGGATGGGACTTCAGAAAGATTAAATCTCCCTTGTATGGAGCAATGGCATTAAGTGGTGAAGGTTGTAGATGTAAATCATCTGAGCTAACATTTGTTGGTGACTTTGATGATCCAACATCTGTTTGAAATGGAGGTGGAGGAATAGGAGGAATGGGTGTGGCACAATGTTGATTTTTATCCACTGGTAGCATATTTTATCAATAGTGGTTGAATATATGGTGGCAGAGGTTGAAGAGCTACTTTGGTCAACAACTGTTGATGCAACAGTCGTTGAGCTTTGACAGCTGTTTTGAACATCTAATGCTATGGTGGTGGATGTGAATTTTTATTGTGGAATCACAACTTCATATCCATTGTCTTGTGGTAGAGATTGTGGTGTACCTGCATGGTTAGTCTTGACAGACACATCTTCAAAAGTGAATTTACCTAGATCAAATAATTCAGCAGGGTTTGCAGGGATTTTCAGAGATGAAAGTTCATTGAACTTAACATTCAAAGTCTCTTCCACACACCTAGTCCTTGTGTTAAACACTTTGTAGGCCTTGGCAGCAGTTGAGTATCCCAGGTGATAACCACAATCTACTTTGCCTGCAAATTTTGAAATTGAGTCCTTTAGGTTTAAGATAAAACAAGGGCAACCAAAGATTTTGAATTATGAGATCAGTGGTTTGATTTTGTACAGAATTTCATAGGCAGTCTTTTGATGCCTGGGGTTGATCAAAACTCTGTTCTGCACATAGCAAGCAGTGTTTACAGCTTCAGCCCAAAAAGTTAAGGGTAGACCTGAATCTACAAGCATTGTTCTAGCAGCTTCAATTAATGTTCTGTTTTTCCTTGTAACCACCCCATTTTGCTCTGGTGTTCTTGGAATAATGTACTACCTTACAGTCCCTTTTGACACACAGAACTCATCCAACTTCCTATTCCTGAACTCTGTGTTATTGTCACTCCTAAAGATTTTTACTGGCAAGTCAAATTGCTTTTCAACTTGTTTGACAAAGTCTTGCAAAATGCCCGCAGTCTCATCTTTAGAATGTAAGAAATAAGTCTATGTAAATCTAGAAAAATCATCTACAATAACCAAACAATATCTTTTCTTTTTCAAGCTCATGATTTTTACTGGGCTAAACAAATCCATGTGCAGCATTTGCAAACACTTTGTTGTTTTGGACTCTTCAATGGACTTAAATGAGCTTTTATGTTGTTTGCCTTTTAAACAGGAAACACAATGCTCAGGACAAGTGAACAATTTTTGTGGAAGACCTCTTACAAGGCCTTGTTTTGACAAAGCAGTGATTGTCTTGAGATTTGTGTGCCCCAATCTTCTGTGCCATAATTCTGTCTCTTTGTTAGAGGCAGCTGAGAACAGATAGGCATCAGTCATAGGGCTCTCTTTTGACAAATCAACTACATAAACATTACCACTTCTTTGATCTTTTTGACCATTTCTGGTCCAACAATCTTGCAACTCTCCTTAGTAAAGAATGAACCATAGCCTTTGTCACTCATTTGTGAGACACTAAGGAGGTTGAATTTTAGATTGTCAATGAGATTAACATTTTCAAACTTGACTTTTCCAGACTGAACAGTTCCAGACCCCAAAACCTTTCCCTTAGAATTGTTACCAAAAGATATATCACCCCCTCCATGAGTTTTGAATTCTTTGAGTAGGGCTCTACATCCAGTCATGTGCCTGGAGCCTCCACTATCTACATACCAAAGACTATCTAAGCATGCAGAAGCTCCCTGCACATCAAGTAAACAATTAGTTCAGGAGAGTCTCCAAAGCCAATAACGCTTTGGATGGGGTTACAAAAGATTCAGTGTCAAGTCCAGGAACATGGACAGTGGTTAGCTCAGGGGTTTGGACAGTTTTTGAACATTGTTTCTCTAACCACTGTTGTGGGCCATTTCCTGTCAGATGTTGAAATCCATAAGGGTGCCTGTTCACTTTTGGTTTTGAAGGCCTTTTGTAGGCCTCATAAACATGTTGGACCCTTTGGTATGGTGGTTGACCTTTTCCTCTTTAGAATTGGTTGGCAGGTGGTGCATCTGTCTTTTGAATATCTCTTGGAGCAGAGTTTTTGTTCAGCTATTTTGTAACAGCTGTTTGGACAGACACAAATGGTTATTGTTTCATGACAGGTTGTTTTGATGAACTCATGGGTGTTTTTGAAGTGTACTCTTTTCTTTTAACCTCAAAAGTTTTGAGGTACACACACTTATGAGTGAGATGATTGTTTTTCCACAGATGGTGAAATTGTTTGCAGGCTCAATTATGCTTGGTTTGTTAATTTCATATGCTTTTAGATGAAAACAATCCTTTGTGGAATGGTTTTTCTTTTCACAGAAATCACAAAACAAATTTTTAACTTTTTCTCTCTTTTTCCTCTTTTCAACTTCCTTTGCAACAGAGTTTTGAACTACTGTTGGGATGTCTTTAAGAGGAATGACCTTGGCCTTAGGTGCTTTCACACCTTCAACTGTGGAAAAATCCATGGGTTTGAAATTCTCAAGGATGTCACACTCATCTGACCAGGTGGGTTTGAATTGATATTTTTCAATCTCCTCAAAGGTTGATGACCCCTCTGGTTTTTCCAAAATGAATTTGTTACCATTTTTATCAGTTATTTTGATTTCTTGACCATCCTTGTTTGTTGGTATAATTTCAACTAACCCAGACTCATTTACAGCAGTGTTTTCAACTTGGTCATTTTTCCTGAAACCTATGCCAAATTTTACATTGCTTTTGATCTGTTTCTCTAGCATCACCTCATAACCTTTGCAGGATTCCACCCATTTTTCACAAGTGATTTGGGTGGATTCCAACTCCTTTTAGCAAGCATGATATTTCTCTATCATGGCTTGAAGTTGGTCCTTGGTAATGTTGTGTTCATGTTTAAGACTGCAGATTTCATTTTCTTTTTCAAATAATTTGTTTTTCAGTTCTTTAACAGACTTTTCAAATTGTATTTCATCTTTTAAAATCTTGTCTCTAAGGTTTTCATTCACCTCTTTAACATTAGAAAATGCTATGATGCATTTGTCTGAACATAGGTTTTTCAAGACCTGAGGTGATACCTTAGCTGCAGCCATCATGGCACAATCACAAACATTCTCACAAGCACTGTTGTTCTCCTTTTCCTTCTCTTCTTCTTTACACCATGGGTCAGCAAGAGGTTCTAACAAGGGTTTGGTTTCTTTTTCCAACAACTGTTCACCAACAACAGCAGTAACCACTGCTTCAGCAATCTCATCCACTGTTTCAGCACTGGATTCTCCTTCTTCAGTTTCCAGCCCTTCAGCAATTGACTCTAATGCTACAAAACAAAATTTATCAACCGGAGCATCATTCTTAGCAATAAGAGCAAATTTTTCATCAGATAGTTGATCAGGCATGCTACTCCAATCAACAAAGCCTTGTGTAAAGAAGCTTTGCTGACTGGCCTCTGTTGGAGCAGATGTTTGTGCAGCATGTTGTGGTGTAGGCTGTTGCACTTGGACCTGAGACACTGGGGCTTAGACATACTGGATTTGAGGAACAGTGGTTTGAAAATATTGCACTGGAACAGGTGTTACAGGGTGTGCATAATGAGCAGTGTTTACATGAGCAGCAGGGATATTTTGGTAATAGTGCACAATGTTTTGTGAGTTTTGAGGTCTAAGGCTAGGATGTGTTATGATTGGTCCACTGTTTTGGCTTCTACATTCTCTAGCAAAGTGTCATTGCCTGTTACACTTGTAGCGCTTTAATTTTGATTTATCCAACCCAACTTTTAAGTTCCCATGTAACCCTGGAAATTTTATCCCTGTTCTCTTATAAAACTTGTTGGTTCTTACACTCAGCAGTGCCAATTGATGCAATATGTCCATTTCCTCCAGATCAGTGGGATCAAAATCCTGGAGATCATTGAGTTCAAAGGATAAGTTGTCAGAACTCTGGTTTTCACTACTTGCTGTAAAAGCATAGTAGGCTGAGTAAGAATCAGAGTTGTTAAAAGCTCCACCAGCAGTTATGTCAATGTAATGATCATAACTCTGATCCTTACTACTACTAGATTCTTCTTGACCCAGAAGTGTTGTGCTACCAAATGTGTAGTCATCAGCAACCTTCCCAGACTCTTGTAACTTCTTTTTTTGGTTCAACTCTATCTCATAAGTGAGGAGTCGACCATGAAGTTGAGTCAGACTTAACTCTTTGAATCCAACAAAATTTCTGGTTACAAAAGCAATTGTGTCCCATTTTTCAGGTAGTGACCTTAGAAACCTACTATTTAGAGTTGATTTACCAAATTCAACATTAACAAGTTTCAGTTCACTAATGAGACAACTAAAACATTCAAACTGTTGTGTTAGTGATTCTCCTTTCACATGACAAAATGTTTCATATTGCTGATTCAAAACCTCCCTGTTATTTTCTATCACCTCTTATGTTCCACCGAACTGCTCTTTTAAAGCATCCCACAGCTCTTTGGCATTGTTACAGTGTAACAGTCCAGCATAAATGTCATTTGGAAGAGCTGAGGCTACTATGCTAAAAGCCTTTACATCTAGTTCAATTTTTTAAAATTTTTTAAAATCTTGTTCTGAGTAGTTTTCAGGGATTTTAGGCACAAAGCCTTTGGGATCTTCAGTACTAGACACATGTGGAACATGTGGTCCATAGATGACTGACTTCCAGCAGCCGGTGTTTTGCTGAGCTAACACATGGCCCATCCTACGTTGCCAGATATTGTACTCGGATCTGACAAGCATAGGTGGCTTGAATAGTGTTCCGGTGTTGTGAGGGTCATGTGATTGTGATGCCATCTTGGTTGATTTTACAAAAGTTTTCAGAATAATCAACTTTGTACGTGATTAGCTTTTTACTCTGTTTTTTCAACTGATACGAACAATTTTGAGTATCAATAAATTTGAGATGAACTTTTATGTCAAATTGATTGTCAGATCGAATTTGACTGTCCTATGCTCTGATACCAATTGTTAGGATATGAGTTTCTTAGATTGTGTTATTTAATTAGAAATGAAAGATGAAACAGAGATTTAATGTGCAGTGGAAATAGAAATAAACTTTAACACACAATCAAGGAAGAATAACTTTAAGCAAACATGATTTCATTCAGTCAAAAGATTGTATCTATTACAAAATTCAACTATGCATGCATGTAGGCAACTAGACTCCCCCTCATCCTGAGCTCAGTGATTTGTTCGTACAAGATGACTTGGTGAGAATGAGCTTATGGAACAGTACAGGTACTGTTCTATTTATAGTACAAACGAAACCACTTAGCATCTTTGCTGACGTCACCATGAAAGTGACATCTAACCTCCTAACAAAATCTAAACACTGTCACATTTAAACACTGATTACATAAACACTGATTATACATAAACACTGATTCAGCTTTCCACTGTTGTAGCCTAAGCACTGATGTTGAGGATCAGTGCTTTCTTCAAGGGGTGATCGGTCCTTGAATGGGTAGTGCTTTGGTCTTCATCAGTACTTGAGAGACATCAGTAGTTGAGCTTCAGTCTTTATTCTTCATCAGTTCTTTGGCTTATCAGTTGTTGAGATGATCAGTACTTGGAGTTCATCAGATGATAGATAATCACTGTCAAGGGAAGAATCTAGTGCAGACACTGCTTATGATGACCAACTGTTTGAGAACCAGTTTTGGCTTTCCTTATCATATGTTCTCCTGGGCTTAACTGCATGGGCCAACAGTATGGATCAAACATGTATGAAAGAAAGGTTTGAGTCCATAGGTAACTAAAGAAAGGTTTGAGTCCATTTGTAACTATAGATCAAAGATGTATGAAAAAAAATGAGTCCATAGGTAAGTATAGATCAAACACGTATGAGGACATGTTCCACCGATAAGTATGAATCGAACGTGAATGAAGAATGGGGGATATTTCCCTCCCTAACTAAGTTGGATACTAACGTTATAAGCATGTGGTGTTTATTGCTTAGTCAGGGCACTCATGTCATATAACGAATGAAATGATTATATATTATATATGTATGAATTGGTAAAGATAGATAGTGGTTAAATGTGGAAAATGATTGTGGAAGTCAAGTTTAAAAATGTATTAACAGTTGACTTTATGAAAAGTCAACCATGTTGAATTGGTATGTGTAATTCAAGGTATTAATAAGTTGGAGAGAAATGTTCAATGCATGAAGTAAATACGGTTAATTAGAAAGTGTTTGTGTGCCAATTATATATCTTGAAGGATTGATGTATTAAATGTAAATATATGATTGTGCATGCTAGGAAGTGACCATTGAAAGTCAAAATGACAAATGGTTCAATGTGATTGATAATATGCATGAATATGTATGTTAATAATGTTGTGGATATGATAACATGAAAGGATAGGTTCATGTCAAGAGGGACTCAAGCATGGAATGGATAACGGGTAAGGATGAGTCAAGGAACAATCAAGAATGTGGTGGATTCGAGGTAAGTGACTCTTAAACTAAACCCTAGAGTGTGTAACTTTGAGTTTATACTTAAACATAAAAAAAATGTAGAATGGATGGGTAATTCATGGTATGACAAGGGCATGGATTATGGTAAAGTAGGCAAATATAGATTAACTATGCTTGTCTCAAAGTAGTTGAAATAAACAGGTTAACAACCCAAGAATGACTCTATGAAATGATTAATGTGGAAGTCGGGTTAGATGTATAATAATGGATATGGTGGAATGGTTAAGGGTCCTTGAAAAGCCCCACAAAGCCTTAAATTTTACATTTGGGATTCAAGGTAATCGGAAACGAGACCTAGTAATGAATCCCTTAGTGAAAACATAGAAAACCTATAGATGAAGGCGCAACTTGTGGCCCTACCAACAATGTTTAGCTTCTGATTCGTGCTGCAAATTGCACTCTTGGGCACTTGCATGGTGAACAACTTGCGCCAGAGAGGGCATAACTTGTGCTCCAACGTATGCTTTTCCCCCTTTTTTGTTGCTTGCATTTGTGGTTATCCCATGTATGTTCTACCCTGTGTATCCCCGATAGCATCATTTAAACTCTTAAAAGGCTTTCTAAACATGGAATGAACACGAAATTGCAAGTATGATATAAACACAAATGGTAACAAGTTGCATAAACTTGTAGTCCTTTAAAGGATTCGTATCTTGTTACGTATAAAATGAATGGAATGCAATGAATTGCATGGATGAAATGTAGAATTTGAATGATATTCTAAAGATGTGTATGAATTGCAAAATGTGATATCTAACAAAATTTGTTTCAGAATTCGATGGCGAACTAATGTAATGAGAATGAAAATGAAAGGACAAGTCATGGTGAAATGTGTAGGATTGTTATGAATGAAGAAAGGAAACTTTTACAAGCCACTAATCCTCGTATAGTATTAGACATAATACTTTTGTATTTACACAAGAATGATTGCATGAGCACCACTGTACAAATGATAAGTGGCATAAGTTGTCAAGCGGTAGAAATACATGTAAACCCTACTTTAACTATATTGAAAGAATAAATAAAGTGTAAACTTGATTTCACATAGAATACATTCCTTGGTGAAGGGAGCAGGTAGGGCATTGATGAGTTAGGGATGTAAGTGGTGTAAGAAAGTGTGGATGATACTACCCTAAGCACGTAGAAGTTAAGGTGATGGTTTGTAGGATTCGTAAGCTGCGGAAGTTAGATGTTCATATTGGTAAGTTTTTTCTATTTCTAAGCCTGTTAGAAGGTAATATTTATAAATGGAGATTATATTTGTATAGACTCGTAGTAGTTATGCAAATTTCTTTACATGTATGAATGAGTACATTTAAAAGTACGATTTGGTCTTAAATGATAGAAATGTGGAGAAATTGAATTGCATGACGAGTAAGTTATCTAGTTGACTAAATTGCATGGCGTGGTTGTAAATGATTTGCCTCGTAATATGTTGAATTAATCAAAGGTAATAACTTATGATAAATATCGTTGGTTATATGAATGAGACGGAATATGTGAGTAGTACTCCTTGCGAATGTGCAAGAATGTATGAATGAGAATATGTGAGTAATACTCCTTGCAAATGTGCAAGAATGTATGAATGATACTTCTTATGCATGTATAGACATAAGATATCATATATGCCAAGATAATGAAAGCCTTTGTTTTGAAAATATTAGTACAAGATAACGCATTTAGTTTATCATTGAAATAGTGGGATATAGAAAGAAAGAGGTTTGGGGACGAAACCTTCTTTAAGGAGGGTAGATTTGTAATATCCCATTTTGGGATTTACTTGATACGGGAAAATGGAAGTTGTAGTTTGGGTCCGAGATGTCAAAGACCAAACTAGAAGGATCCTAAAATCTAGAATTTACATTAATTCAAAATATGAAGCATGTAATTGGATGGAATGAAGCTCAAAGAGCTTTTACAATAAGCTTGGAAGTAACATCATTAATTTAGTAGAATTACCCTTTCGGTTGAATTGGAAAACTAGATGGGGTTTTAAAATAAAAAGTTATAGTTTAGGTTTGAGGTGTCAAAAACCGAACTACAAGGATTATCTATATAATTTAAACCATTTGGTTATAAACCTAACTAGATATGAAGGCAAACTCATTTTATAAGTTAACAAAAGGAACTACACTAGTTAAATAACAAGAAAAGCGAAATTCGAGTCAAAGTGGAAATTACCAAACTGTAAGGGCTAAAAATGTAAATTAGCCAAACTTAATAATTTTCCAGCAAGTATTTTGTAGTAAGGGGTTTATTTGGCATGTGGTATGTTAATGTGAGCTAAATATGAAGGTAAATGGGGGTTTTAACAAAAATAGGGCTAAAACCTAAACTAGAGGGACTTAAATTGTCAAATTGACAAACTTAACCAAAATTCTAGTTTAACTAAGGGAGGTGAACGAAATTGGAAGCCCCAAATCAGATTGAAATCTCCACTTTTGGCTAGGGTTCTTATACACCCACATCTAACACAAGACAAAGATGAAATCCAAAAGATTTGATAATGCATGTTGGGTTTGATCTGCAAACTAGAATGGATAAGTATCTTCAAGCAAGGTATGATTATACAACCCCACAAATCTGAATGTGGATGTTATTATGTGTTCTATACATGTAATTGGTTAATGTAGCCATAAATTATGCAAGCTTTTTATTATTGATTTCCTTATGTTTCTATGCTAATGTGTTAGAATAATAATTAACAAAGATTAATTAGTTACTAGTCTTAAAGAATCATGGTTCATGAATGCTAATGGTGGAATTAAGTAGGCTATGTATGTTTAACATGGATCTTTTACTAGGATGCACACCTAGTGTTTGTAAAAATGCCTCGAAGAAGGTGAAAGTTAGAATTTGTTGAAGTTGAATGAGTTGTTGGTCTGTTTTAGAAAATTCGTGTAAAATCATAGAAATTTCATGTAAATATGAGACTTATATGCCTAGAAAGCCCTTTTGAGTTTATTCTATTTCATGTTTGAACATAAAGCCTTGGTTTGAATGTGAGGAGGTATGGTCCCAAGTCCATGCACACATGGCTGGGACCACACAACTGTCACCCTACATGGCGTCTACATCAGCAAAGAATATCCAGAAGCTTCTGGAAGATATCGTAGGCAAAACCAAAGATGCTCCTCCAGACAAAAAGGACAACACGTGTCACTACTAATCGGACGCCACCTGGACCTGCAGCACGATCCAAGGACAGGCCGACAGCTGCTGATACAATTTTCCTATCTGGACGAATAGCGGCGCGCCACGTCATCCACCATCCTGAGTACAGCCGAAGAGACCAAGAGGATAATCCCCTTGGTCGGACAGCTGGCGCCCGATAGCAGCTGGCAAGGCCTCTCCTCCCTCCTTCACCCTTCGGCTATAAATATGACACTCCTCCTTCAGGTTTAATATTCTGCTCTCTCTTTATTTCACCTATAACACACACTATTTTCCTTAAAGCGACACTTACTCTCACGCCGGAGGGTGGTCACAAGGAGAACCCCCCTATTCTCCTCCTTGTGGCGAGTCACCGGTGTTCTATTTTTCAGGATTCCAGTAGTCACCGAGTGGAGAAAGAGATTGAACCTCACATATGAGACGACTCAGCTGGTTAGCCTAAGTGTTAACTAGTGTTTCATCATTGGCGCCCACCACATCTTTTGCAAACCATTTTCGTCTCTTTTTCTCTTCAAAAAACACTCCCTTAATGGCTGAACAAAACCCTTCTCTTAACGTAGACGGAGAAAGCTCTTCCTTTGAGTTGCACACAGACACCGTTCATGTCCAAAGGCACCAAAGGAATGGGCCCGTCAGAGAAGAACATGTGAACAATGAAATACCTGATCTCTTTGGAAGCACTTCCTGAGTTATCAACCAGACCACGAATGGAGCTAACAATCAATCACTTCCTGGAGTTGTTAACCAGACAACTCCAGGAGTTCAAACACCAAATGATGGTGCTGGTCCTTCAGCATCATCGGCTCAGGCACAATTGAACTTCTTAGCAATCTTAGGGCTACATGAAGGCATAGCTGAGAAATCAAAACGATGGTGCTGGTCCTTCAGCATCATAAGCCATTGTACAATCCAAACGCTGAGTATAATTACACGTTAAGCTATCATCTAGAAGGCATAACTGAGAAATCAAAGTTTATCAGAGAAATTGCAACGGCTGACATCGACAAGACGAAATTACCACACAATGTGGGTAAGTACAATGGCTTAACAAATCCTAATGACCACCTTCAAGTTTTCACCGGCGTAGGGGTGGTAGGTGGTTGGTCATTACCCACTTGGTGTCATCTATTTGTGCGAACCTTCGTGGGCGCAGCGCACGCATGGTTTGACAGCTTACCAGAAGGAAAGATTAAGTCCTGGATGGATTTTCAACACAAGTTTCTAGCACACTTTTCCCAACAATGCAGGCATACCAGAGACCCAGCAGATTGTTTAAACATCTGGAGAAAATATCACGAAAGTATTGAAGACTTTATCACCAGATACAACAAAGAATGTCTGGAGATCGGAGATGTGGGAGAAAAGATGATGCGCGCGCATTTCATGAGAGCTGTTAAATGTGATGATCTAATCAAAAGAGTCAAAGGAAGAGATGGAGGTCCCAAAGATTGGGATACTTTCATCGAAGCAGCAAAAACTATCGCCAGAACGGACAAACAACTGACCGGTGATGACAGCCGTCAGTACAACTATAGTCAGCATGCCAATGATAGATGCAACAAGAAGGGTAAGGGTCAGCCCTGGAAGGCATCTGGCTATAAAGAAAGGAGTCCACCAGCTGAAGACGCGCGCGTAACGATCAACCAAATCAGTCATCGCAAAGAAGTCAAGAAGGAAAACAGAGAAAAACAATGGACGCCTCTGACAAAAACCCCTTCTGAAGTCTAGTCAACTGAAAATCATCAATTTAAAGCTCCATTGCTGATGCACAACAAAAGAGGGCAATACCCAAACCTCTTCTGTGAATTCCACAAAGACACAGGCCATCTGACAGACGATTGTATCAGCTTAAGGCAAGAGATAGAACGAACCTTGAAAGGTGGCAAGCTCACTCATTTGATCAAAGGGGGAAAAAGAGACAATCATCAAATCCAAAGAAGGTAAGAGGGTCCAGATAACAAGAAACTTCCAAAGCTGGAAACACACATGATTCAGGGGGGGGACAGAGAAGACCCAGGAAAAATTATAACAAACGCGCCCAGGATGACTCATGGCGCGAGAGGAAAGTTGTTTTCCCAGTAGTACGAGGCGGTCCAAGAGAGAGGAGACCCATAGTCATTCCCGGTGTATTCGGCCATCACCAGACGGACTACATTTTTAGAGACCCGGGAAGCACGATGGAGATCATATACAAGCAATGTTTCAATCAACTAGACTAAGAAGATAAGGCACGCTTAGAGCCAGTAGATTACCCACTCACTGGTTTCTGTAACGAAGTCGTCTTTCCTCTCAGTCAGATATCTTTCTCGGTCCTGCTTTCTGATGGGAAGAATTCAAGGACGGAAGAAGTCATGTTCATGGTTTTACCAGCAAATTCGAGGCACGATATCCTCTTGGGAAGAGAGTTCCAAGGAGATTTCAGTATGATTTGTTCAGGACCACACTCAGCGGTTGGTTTCCCAACAGAGACAGGGATAGCCATAATCTACGCAAGCAAAGAGGTTCTTGTAACCGACAAAGTTAGACCTGCAAAGTCAAGTATGCCCACCCCGCGCGCAGAACCAGAAAAATGGGTCCTAAACAGAAAGTATCCAGAGCAGACAATTACCTTGGGTCAAGCGATGTCAGAACTCGCGCAACTCTCAAAAAGTTGTTGTTCAAGAACATAGATGTGTTTGCCTGTACACCGGCCGATATGGTTGGCGTTCCACGACATATAGCTGAACATAGATTGAACGTCGCTGAAAATGCCAAACTAGTGGTACACACCAAACGACACCCCAGAGACATAAAACACGAAGCCATGCAAAACAAATCACAGAACTGCTAAATGTTGGCATCATCAGAGAAGTACGATACCAAACCTGGGTAGCCAGCCCAGTAATGGTTCCAAAAGGAAATGGCAGCTAAAGAATGTGTGTGGATTATAAAGATCTAAACAAAGCTTGCCCACTCGATTGTTATGCTTTACCCGAGATCGATGAAAAGATTGATTCACTGGCGTCTTTCCGATGGAAATGCTTCCTTGACTGTTACAAAGGATACCAACAAGTGCAGATGGCAATCCAAGGCGAAGACAAAACAGCGTTTCGCACACCAACATGGCTGTATTGTTACACAAAAATGCCCTTTGGATTAAAGAATGCAAGAGCAACATATCAGAGGCTAATGAACGAAACATTCAGTGACACCATCAGGAAATACATTAAAGTTTACATGGATGATTTGGTCATCATGAGTAAGGAGGAAGATCTGATGCTAGTAAACATTCAGAAAACATTTGACACGCTGTGAGGGGTAAACATCAAGTTGAATCCAACGAAATGCTCCTTCGGAATGGAGGAGGGAAAATTACTGGGTTTCATCGTTACCAAAGATGGGTTCAAGATTAATCCCGAGAAAGTGCAGGTAATAGAGCAGATTCCTTCCCCATCAACGATAAAAGAAATGCAGAAATTGGCTGGACGTTTAGCAGCGTTAAACCGTTTCCTTGCTAATCATGCAGCAAAATTGTTCCCATTTATCAAAACCCTTCGCTACTGTGTGAAGAAAAACCAGTTCCTATGGACTCTAGAAGCGGATCTGGCATTCAAAGTAATGAAAGACTGCCTGATCTGCCTACCAACGCTAACAGCCCCAATGAAGGATGAGCCATTGGTCATGTACCTATCAGCATCCGAGAAAGCAGTGGGGCAGTTCTCTTGCTTGATCAACAAGGCGTACATACACCAGTGTATTACGTAAGCCGCACTTTGAATGATCCAGAAACAAGATACGCCATCATGGAAAAGCTAGTCCTAGCACTGATCTACGCAACCAGACGGTTGCGCAGTTACTTCGCTAATCATGTTATCTACGTTCTGACAAATTACAACATTGGCAACATTCTAGCAAGACCAGAAATATCGGGGAGGTTAGCAAATTGGGCCATCGAATTAGGAGGCCACAACGTGGTTTTCAGGCCAAGACCAGCAATAAAAGGTCAAGTGCTAGCGGATTTCCACACAGAAGTACCCGATGATAAAGATCGAGAATGTAAAGCGATGGAAAAAGCAGAAAAGCAATATTCTAAAGAAACGTGACTGTTGTATACAGACGGCGCATCCAACGAGGATGGAGCAGGGGCAGGCCTAAGGTTGGTAAGCCCATAAAAACATGAATTCACATACGCCATTCGCCTAGATTTTAAAAGCACGAACAACGAGGCGGAATATGAAGCATTTCTCGCCGGGTTACGGTTGGCAATCAAAATGGGGGTCAAACACATAGAA
The DNA here is from genome assembly GCA_030545235.1 of Helianthus tuberosus. Lineage (NCBI taxonomy): Eukaryota > Viridiplantae > Streptophyta > Magnoliopsida > Asterales > Asteraceae > Helianthus > Helianthus tuberosus. The sequence continues at coordinate 51,021,823 of CM060366.1, forward strand.
GCACATGTTGATTCAATGCTCGTAGTTGATCAGATCAATAGGCAATATGACGCAAAGGGAGATGTCATGGCGTTGTACTTAGGGCAATCAAAAACCCTGCTTCAAAGCTTCGATTCTCTCAAGATACATCACATCAATAGAAGTGAAAACAAACCGGCAGATGCACTGAGCAAACTTGCATCAACCAGTTTTCAACACTTGGCCAAAGACTTGCGCATCGAAGTGTTAAGCAATCCATCTGTCCCATTAAGGCAAGTTAACGTCATCCAACTGGGATCAACATCCTGGATGACCCCAATCATCATGTACCTCCAATCTGGAATCTTGCCCGAGAACAAGGCAGAGGCAAGAAAAATACAGTACAAGTCAGAGGACTACCAAATGTTTGATGGAATCCTATACAGAAGGTCGTACCTTGGACCACTACTATGTTGCGTAGACCCAGAAGATTCCAATTACCTAATTCGCGAGGAACACGAAGGAATCTATGGCATTCATGCAGGTCCAAGGATGGTAGTGGCAAAAGTGATGAACGCAGGCTATTACAGGCCAGGAATGCATTTAGATGCAGTCAAGGTTTTGAGGAAGTGTAGTGGATGTCAGAGGCATGCTCCAAAAACCATGCGCCCAAAAAACGAACTGGTTCCCGTCACAACGGCGTGGCCGTTTCAACAGTGGGGAATATACATGGTTGGTCCTTTCCTGGAAGTCCCAGGAGCAGTAAAATTTATCATAGTCACTGTAGAATATTTCACCAAATGGGTGGAAGTGAAAGCACTCGCATCAACCACGTCTAGTGGTTCGAGGTTCATTTGGGAGTAGATAATCTGTCGTTTCGGCTTACCTCTATGAATCATAACTGACAATGGAACAAACTTTGCTGCTAAAGACCTCCAGAATTGGTACAAAGAGCTGAACATTGAACAAACTTTTCCTCGGTGGCACACCCACAAGGAAATGGTCAAGTGGAGGCAGCGAACAAAAGCATTGTTGATGGTATCAAAGCATGGCTTGGTACACAGCGAAGGGGATGGGTTGATGAATTACCCAGTATCTTGTGGACCCACAGAACAATGCCAAAAATAAGCAACGGTGAAACCCCGTTCAGTCTATTATACGGGTCCGAGGCAGTGATACCTGCAGAAATCGGTTTACCATCCCCAAGAATGTTGTCAATGAACGCCATCAACAATGAAGAGAAAAAAATGTTGGATCTGGACCTCCTAGAGGAGAGGAGCGAAATGGCAGCAATAAACGAAGCAAAATAAAAAACCAAGCTGGAGAAATACTACAACAACAAGGTTAGAGTCTGCACTTTTAACCCTGGAGACTATGTCTTGAGAGACAATGAGGCATCTAATGCTGAAAGACCAGGCAAACTGGCTCCGAAATGGGAAGGTCCTTGTGTCGTAGACAAGGTCCTTGGGAAAGGAGCATATAAGTTGCACACGCTGGAAAACAAAGAAGTCCCCAGGACTTGGAACGCTTAACATCTAAGAAAATGTTATATGTAATCGGCCGATGATGTTTCTCTTTAATGTATGCTATGCTCCCAACACAGTCATCTTTAATACAAGAAGTGTTGGTTATCTTATCTTCTGTGAATTTTTGTTACAACTGCATATAATTACTTTGGGCATACACGAAAACATCGATGGCTTAACGACAGTAAACATTGTAGACCTCCAAGGGTCGTCACGATGAAGTGCACAGCCGGGTCAAACATACGCAATAAAAACCTGTCAGCCAACTACTACTTCATACCCACCTATACACGAAAACGTCGTAGACAAGGTAAAACAAACATTGTAGACCTCCAAGGCTGGGAAGCACCAAGTGCACAGCCGGGTCATCAAAATACAATAACCTATTAAACGATCACTTCGTACATACGAACAAACAATGGGCATAACGACGACACAAACATTGTAAAGTCATTTGAGCTCAACACAATAAAGTGCAAAGCCAAAGAGACTAACACACAATAACCTGTCATAGCCATCATTAATTGGCAATACCTGATCAAAGTAATTGAACATATGCACATATTGCAACTAAAGCAAAATTCACACATGCAAATTAACAACTTAAGGTTAGCATCATATATCAAAAAATTGTGATAAGTGTACCAGCAACCACAGAACCATCAAAGTAAATTGTTCACAAACATCACAGCGAGCATGAAATTGTCTAATGATTACAAAGACCAACAGGCCCATACGCGGCATACAAGCCAGAATTCATCGATAAACTTGGTGACTGGAACTAGCTCCTGCAGTCTCCACTTCTTTCTCACCAAGTGCTTTCTTTAGAGTCTCCAATGCGGCACTCTTCCTAGATAACTTTTCAACCGCTCTAACAATTGCAAATTCAAGGAACTCATATTCTTCATGCTTGGCGGCGTAAGCAGCAGTGCAATTTTTTTTGTACAGCTCGAAATGACAATCCTTTTCGTTAGCTATGGTAGCCGCCCTGCCCTCACCATACCCATCTTTACGCTTACTATTATAAGCAGCTTCACCCAGCTCAAACATGTATTTTGCTAATTCATCCGATTTAACGATCCGATCAGCAATATGCAAAGATCAAAAGAAGAAACATACAACATAAGATGAGACTGTCACACCCCAACCGATGACGGAAACATCGGGGCATGGCACTGAGCGAAACAGATTGTCCAGAAGTTTCCATAACAACTATATTTACCAAATATTTAAACAACACGTCCCATACCATGTCATAAGTGATAATATAATATTACAGACAAAATCTAGTCAAGTAGTTCTGTTTCGACAACTCAGATTTATACATAGATAGTTTATTTATTGGTTTCTAGGACTCCGTCCCTAGCCTCAATTTCATCACCAGCACACAAAGAATGTAAACATCCTAAGCACCTGTCACATACGTTAAAGTAAAAGTCAATACACATAGTGTAAAGGTGAGCATACAAGTTTGATAATAGCATACAGATTTCAAAAGCGTTACGCATAACCAGCACGTACACAGAGTGAAATGAGGCATGTTAGTTATCGACATGAACCTATCGATAATAATGACTGCGGGTTGACTGCCCAAGGCAGTTCGCGATACATTCTCACCACTGTGAGCCATGTAGGTAATTGTCCTTAACAACTCCCGAGTGAACGGGTGCTGAGGCCAAACTAATAGTACTATCGTTGCTAAGGCAGGTAGACAGCATTCCATGTGTAAACATAACAAACAAGCATTCATTAAGTCACGTATAACATGCGGTAACGGTTAGCGTTTAAAGTATTGCGTAGTGTGTTCGATGTGATTTTGTATAAGTAACATATGTAACACCCAAAAGTGCATAAAGTAAAAAGGGATCGAGTATACTCACAACGATTGATGGATTGAAGGGAGCGCTAGAGAGTAGGGTTAGCCTGAACAGATTGATAGCATAACGATGAGCGACACGTAGAACGGTGCAAAGTACAAGTGGTTCGGACAGCAGTCCGTTTGGATGGTAGTCCGATCGGACAGCAGTCGTGCGGGTGGTACTCCATTCGGACAGTCGTCCGGTCGGATGACTGTTCGAGTGGATTGTTTCTTCCTTTGGGAAGGATATGTTTTTGTATGATGGCTTGACTTTTGAAGTTTTCGTTGTAGCATTTTGAAAACATTGAAGTACCTCTACCTTTCAGGTTGGTCGATCGGACGGTCGTTCGATCAGACGGCAACCCGTTCGGTTGGCACTTCAGTCCAGTGCCAGTCTAGTGCACGGGGACTGGAAGACGCCGGTAGCGTTTAGAGTGCGGAGATTTTCCGGACATCCACTCTGGCGCAGAGTGACTTCGATGGAATCGAACCATTGAAACATAGCCGTCGGGCCATCTTCTCCAGTGAATTCCTTCGGACTGCAAGCCTTGAACTGCTTGAAGCTGAAAGAAGTCTTGGTAACAACGTTAGGAGCTTCGGTTCTAGACTCCTCAGACGATTTTCTAACACTCTCGTAAATCTCACTCACAATTTGAGGCACAACCTTGGCCACTTGTTTAGCGAGGATGACAGCAAGGCGTTTGTCCCTCTGTTCTTGATGAGAGAGTCGTGGGTGACGGGATCCAGATGATGGTCCAGTTGACGTTGTCTGCAACAGACATCGTCATAGGTTTCAGACACATCATAATCGAATCTCACCTCACACGTCTACTACTTCTAAAGCTCAGGAACACGCATAATCATGTAAGCATATAAACACATAGGCACATAATCACATATTCACATAAACACAAAAGCACATAATCACGTAAGCACGTAGAGCACAGAAGCACAGAAGCACATACGCATGTAATTACCAGATGCATACAGAGACACGTAGGGCATTCTGACTGCATCTATTATCTAAGGTCTACGCATGTTCGAGAATAGTGATAGCAAATAACTTGTCGAGTAGTATAGTATAAGCGTACAACATAGCATAAGGTCGTCCATATTTTAGCGATTTGTCAGCGTTTCGAGATAGAAGTGTAGTGCGAGTCGTGCGTGTCGATCGAAGTGAAGGAAAAATCGAATAAGTCTCCAAAATTAAACACATAAACAGATAAATACACAAACAACACATAAAATCAACGAATCATCAGAGTCAGCAGCTGCGGGCTCAGAATCGAAACACATAAAAATCGAGAAATAGATCGTCTACGGCTATTAGACTTCGACTACCCAAAGTGGTTCAACTATTCACAAGGACCGTCTGAGCACACATCTGACCTTCGGGACTTGTGCTTTCGCCTCGAATCTGGGCGTATGACACGTATCCTTTCAGTCTCTGCGTGGTCTTCAGTCGTTGGAGTCCGTCGAAACTTTGGTGAGAGCTTCGTAAAACAAAATAAAGATCAGAACAAATCGTCAAGGTTAGGGTTTCACCCCTAGCTTAAAAACTCCGTTCCTGTTTTTGGTAAAAAAAAAATAAAGGAGAATTATGCGTCAAAGTATGGATTTCACTCATATTTCAACACAATTTCTCGTGTTCATAGATAAAAATGTGGGTTGAACAATCAATTTAGTCGAGAGCTTGCGGTTCTCACACCTAATCTCGACTCAATTGCTTCTTCATATTCGAGTGCAGTGATAGTGTAGCGTAGGCGAGAATAGCGAGAAATAACAGTACGCTTATACATAATCCCTACTGGACATGTACGAGTCGGTCTGTTGGTTCCTAACTATAGACTAGGTTTCTAAGACATCGAACTGTACTAGGTCGAGTCTTGCCTAATTCCCTATAGTCATGGCTCTGATACCAATCTGTCACACCCCAACCAATGGCGGAAACATCGGGGCATGGCACTGAGCGAAACAGATTGTCCAGAAGTTTCCATAACAACTATATTTACCAAATATTTAAACAACACGTCCCATACAATGTCATAAGTGATAATATAATTATTACAGACAAAATCTAGTCAAGTAGTTCTGTTTCGACAACTCAGATTTATACATAGATAGTTTATTTATTGGTTTCTAGGACTCCGTCCCTAGCCTCAATTTCATCACCAGCACACAAAGCATGTAAACATCCTAAGCACCTGTCACATACGTTAAAGTAAAAGTCAATACACATAGTGTAAAGGTGAGCATACAAGTTTGATAATAGCATATGGAGTTCGAAAGCGTTACGCATAACCAGCACGTACACGGAGTGAAATGAGGCATGTTAGTTATCGACATGAACCTATCGATACCAATGACTGCGGGTTGACTGCCCAAGGCAGTTCGTGATACATTCTCACCACTGTGAGCCATGTAGGTAATTGTCCTTAACAACCCCTGAGTGAACGGGTGCTGAGTCCAAACTAATAGTACTATCGTTGCTAAGGCAGGTAGACAACATTCCATGTGTAAACATAACAAACAAGCATTCATTAAGTCACGTATAACATGCGGTAACGGTTAGCGTTTAAAGTATTGCGTAGTGTGTTCGATGTGATTTTGTATAAGTAACGTATGTAACACCCAAAAGTGCATAAAGCAAAAAGGGATCGAGTATACCCACAGCGATTGATGGATTGAAGGGAGCGCTAGAGAGTAGGGTTAGCCTGAACAGATTGATAGCATAACGATGAGCGACACGTAGAATGGTGCAAAGTACAAGTGGTTCGGACAGCAGTCCGTTTGGATGGTAGTCCGATCGGACAGCCAGTCGTGCGGGTGGTACTCCGTTCGGACAGTCGTCCGGTCAGATGACTGTTCGAGTGGATTGTTTCTTCCTTTGAGAAGGATGTGTTTGTGTATGATGGCTTGACTTTTGAAGTTTTCGTTGTAGCATTTTGAAAACATTGACGTACCTCTACCTTTCAGGTCGGTCGATCGGACGGTCGTTCGATCGGACGGCAACCCGTTCGGTTGGCACTTCAGTGAGAACAAATTCACAGCAGGGTGTCACTCGCTCGGACGGTTGTTCGATCGGGTGGCATCCTTTGTGCGTTGATCATGTTGAAAATTGTTTAAGTGTTGAAGTTTAAATGTCTCATGATTCGATTGGCGGTTCGATCGGATGGTAGTCCGATCGGACAGTAAGTCGTTCAACATTCAGACTTCAAATGTTTGCGAAAATGGTTAAGTGTGGGTCCAAGGTGCAAGTCGTACGGGTGGCCAGTCGTGCGGTTTGGCTGTCCGTTCGGACAGCAGTCCATTCAGATGGCACTCCATCCTGGTTGACCTGTTCGTCTTACACTTGGTTGTTTTGATAGTTTGTCATTTTATCGAGATGTGTTGATATCGTGCTAACCAACAGAACTCCATCCTAAGCTCTAGTGACCCGATCGAACAGGAACCACCCAAGTTTGGTCAGTCCACCGGTCCAGGACGATGGTTCTTGGTTAACCCGGAATCGATAATCTCATGGATAGGATACGGATCTTGAACCAACACAACCACAATAATGAGTAGTAAGCCGACACAAGTTCCGATTCTATCGGTTTTGAGTTCATTGAGTGTAAAAGAGTTGAAAGAAAGTTGGAAAACCATCTTTCACTTCTTTTCATTGTGAATATGTTTAGATCTATGGAAGATCTTTGCTAGTTTATGTGGAAATCGGTTAGATCTAAGTTGCTCGTGGTGGATTGAGGCCAAAACATGAAGTTCTTCAAGAACACATGATGACGTCATCCTAGAACACCTTAAATCTCGATGATTTCACGGTTAAAATTTAAGATTTAAAAGATAGAAAGGTGTAGGAGTGCGTGTAGATAAAGAAAGTACAAGATTTAGGACGAGATCTTATCGGAATCGTGAGAAATATGAAGAAAAGTGATGAAAACGAGCTGGTCGGACGTCACTTGCCAAAAGTAGAAAGTTTGAAAGTGACAAGGGGTATTTATAGAGTTACCCAAAGAGGAAAGGGCTGGTCGTTCGGCCAGGCAGCTCGATTGGACAGCCTGTCCGATCGGACGGTAGTCCGAGCGAACGGCTGGTCGAGCGGCTGGTTGCCTGATCGATCGGTTGCTTGTTTCGAGTGTTCGGTGCGACGAGTTTTGCTGTTTCGATTTCGATTGCGAGCTTTCGATGCGATAGAGTTTCTTAGTCAAATTACTTTTAATCCCAACTACTCATATCTCACATACAATCATCCTTATCTCGTATTCGTTTAGCATTTGCGATTCGATTTGCGATTGAGTTCGATTGCGATTCGGTTTATTACCACCCATAACATAAATAAACATGCACAAGTAACACATAAGGCACACACACACGTATAACAATAACCAAAATCCGTAATTCGAGTTGCGATTGCGATAGCGATAAAGCGATTAAACATGCGATAAATAGCGATTAATATGCGATTATTAATTGATACTCCACATAATACAACTAAAGCGAAAATCAAATAGACTAATTACAAGTCAAAGAAGTCAAAACAGGAATTGAGCAAGGAGAGACAGATCGCAATTAGCAATCTTGTCTTCATTTGACTTCAATCTTGACTTTGACTTTGACTTTCGAAACACGGGGTGTTACAGAGACACAAAGAAAAAGTAAAGTAACATGAGAGCATACCAAAGGAACACCGCGCACAAGTAACCACTTGCAATCAGCGCTAATCTCTTCAGCTAAAATCTCTGAAGCTTTGCTCTCGACTGTCTTCTTAGCAACAACTTTTTCTAAATCCGCAAGACGATGTGTATATTCATTTTCTCTCTTTTGATAAACGGCAACAGCTTGTTCATGCTCATCACTTTGTTTGGTTTTCTCACCTTTCAACTTAACAATCTCATCACGAGCAGCTTTCAGCTCTCGGTTGGACCTCTCACAAGCATTTTCCCATTCCTTTTGGCGATCAGCATTGTATTGTTTTTTTGCAAGTTTCTCCTCGGCATCCGCAACCCTCCACAACAGACCTTTTCTTATCAGCATTCAATGCCTCCCCCTCCTTAACAAATTCCTTCTTAGCAGCTTCAAATTCCCGTGTGTCCTCCCCCATCGCCTACCATTCTCTCACAATTTCTTGGGTTGTGACATAGAAGTTCACACCAGCATGGATATGATCATCTAAAAGATCCATGCGGTGGTGATTTTTCTGGAAAAGTCTCTCAGCTGGGAGGAGGGACAAGGTGTAAAACTCGCGACAGTTAGGGAGATTGTCCATTTTGGAACCCTGGGTCAAAGTCCAGTGAGGAGCATGCGGAAGATTGTCACAAGCTAGGTTGGGGGTTGTCCATGACCCACCATGAACACTGTAAAACTCTGGATCCGGTTGGCTGGCCGATGCACCACCACCTCCAGAATCGCACAAGCATCTGGTATACACCGTACCCTGGGGAGTTGCCTCGCTTGACTCATAAGCAGTCTCCACACCCTCAGCACGGACTTCATCCTTCCAAGCACCAGCAGCAACGTTCTCTACCACCTTCTATGTCTGGTCAACTTCAACATCATCCCCTTTCCCTTTCCCCTTTAGGTCAGGGCGAGGAGGAGATAAATCAAGGGGTTTAGACGGAGGGGATGCAGGTGGAGTAATCTTGGAAATATCAATTTTAGACCCAGAACTGACAGATTTGGAAGCTGCTGCAACAAAGCATAAATAATCAAAGGAGACAAAACAATACAAAAAACATATACAATAGAAGAAATCATTGTAAGGCCCTGCTCCTTTGTACTTTCCATAATTAGAAAGACTTACTTGTATTTCTATTTTTGGAAGTCTTGTATTCCTGTAATCGTTCTTTCTTTGTAACCGTTGTAAAATCCAAGGCTTGGATCATAAATAAAACTCATATTTTGTTAAATTCATGCTATACATACTTTATACATGCTCATACATTCAATTTCGTGAAACAATTGATGCTTATTCGTAATTCTTGGAAACTATGTGCTAAACTTGCAAATATGTGAAACTTATGCATAAAACGTCTTTTGAACGTATACGATACTTAGATACGACACTCATACGCTTAATTATACTTGGTTTATGTTACTCATACTTATTTTGTCCTTAAACTATGCATATATGTAACACCCTTGTTATTATTTAACGGTTTTCGTATAGTTTATGAAGATAAACGGGTAATTATGATTTCAAATACATTGAAATTACGGGTTCATTAAACCTTTTACAGAATTAAAACTATACAACATAACGTGTGTGAGTTCGTCATTTAATCATAACAACGATACATAGTGCGGAAGCTTATTTCTTAATCGTGTTCGGTTCTTCATTATGCTTGATCGTCCTCCGGTGCTAAAATCATACCTGAAACTCATAAAACATGAGTTGGATTAGTCATATGTAACTTAGAACATATTTAAACGAGTCCGGGAAGCGAAACTCCCATGCCCTACCTTTGAGTGCGGTTTGAACTATTGATTTACGTAATTGGAAGTAACCAATTAGGTTTACGACGAAACCTAGAAATCGATCACTGATCCAATTTGAGTACCTCTACAGGATAGACCTCAACAGAAAACTGAAGAGTAACGGCAGCAAGTGATTGAGTTCAGTAGTTCCTCATATAAAATTATTGACTCTAGAGATATAGTAATATGGAGAAGACAAAATTGTTTCAAGCACCGACAGAACCGGAAGCGCCCCTTCTTTCAAAGAGAAGAGGACGGATTATTCACATTTCATTTGATGGTCAGAGGCGAATTGAAAGCTAAGCAGTGGTAATTCTAAAGATTCCCGGGGGAAAAAATAGAGATGTCTCCTACGTTACCCATAATATGTGGAAGTATCAACGTAATTTCATAGAGTCATTCGGTATGAATGCTACATGAAGAACATAAGCCAGATGATGGAACGGGAAAACCTAGGATGTAGAAGATCATAACATGAGTGATTCGGCAGATTTTGATTCCTATATATCCACCCATGTGGTACTTCATTATACCATATAGATAAGATCCATCTGTATAGATATCACCATCTACATCCAGAAAGCCGTATGCTTTGGAAGAAGCTTGTATAGTTTGGGAAGGGGTTTTGATTGATAAAAAGAAGAATCTACTTCAACCGATATGCCCTTAGGCACGGCCATACATAACATAGAAATCACACTTGGAAAGGGTGGACAATTAGCTAGAGCAGCGGGTGCTGTAGCGAAACTGATTGCAAAAGAAGGGAAATCGGCCACATTAAAATTACCTTCTGGGGAGGTCCGTTTGATATCCAAAAACTGCTCAATTTTTCGCCAAAACAGGGTTCCGTCGCGTGTCGCGGCGGATTCATGTTGTTCCTTCGCGTATCGCGGGGGAAACCAGTTTCCAGCAGGTCTGGAGCTGGGTCCTGCATTTTCAGCTATGCCTGTTTTTACGGAAACGGCCATACCTTCTTCGTTATTGATCCGTTTTACCCGATTCTTTTTCCTATGCGACCGTAATTTAATTCTCCATCTAATGGAGTTGAAAACCAACATCCTACATAATAAAATTTCAGACTTTTAACTCTTCGGCTTATTACCCTTTTTACCAACTTTTGACCCGTTCGTAATTTCATCATCAAACATGTTTATTTGACCCTTATATCACATACACTTCTTCAAACTAATGTTATCTACCATATTAGATTCTAATCACCGGTTTATTACACAAATTAAACCCGTTTTCGCTTGTATGCTTATTTTGACCCGTTAAGGGTATTTAAGCACTTTCGAGCCTAAAATCGCTTTCGATTGTTTCTAGCATTTCATCACCATATTTCTTATCCTATAATCTCCCACCACAACTGTGTTTATGGCGGGTTTGATGTGGTGATCTATATAAACCAAATTTTACCTCTCTAATCATTATTTTACGGCAAAAACTCAAATAGTACCGTTTGACTAATATAATACCTCTTTCAACTTCTATACTTAATCTAAGTATTTACTTAATCATAAAACTTGTTTCCAAACAACCTTTAAAGGTTGTTTGTTCGAATTAGCTAACAAGGGCGTTTTGGTCCTTTTTAGTCTTTCAATTACGACAAGGCCCTTTGAGAGCATGTTTGACCCATAATACTTCTTTTGAGTTATGATCTTGTTCGAAAGGTCTTTATGCCCTTCGAAACACCATGACACTCTTTTAAAACATTCGGTTTACCCATTTAAGTACCCCATTGTCTATCCAAGACTTCATTTTAATGCTCATTGAACCTTATGTTCTAAATGAATAATAACTCTATTACACATACCTGGCTCAGGTCAATGTATTGACCTGTTTTAATGCCTTGCTATAATATTCGCTAAATAATAGCGATGCACATATCATTTCTACATTTATTCCTGAAATCATATAACTCGACATTAATCATTAGTCGCTATCATCAAAGGGCGATATCTTCACTCTTTGACCCGTTTGGTCTAAATGACCAATTATATTAGCGAGATGACATGTATTTTCATCTCGACTATATGACTCGCTCCAATTTACATCGTGCGGTCGTTTTACTTAAAATTCATTTCTTAATACTTTTCGGCCTATTAAGGCTTACTTCATAAGTGTCTTTTAAAACCAATAGTTATGGTCGACGTGTGACCAATTTACCGTTTTACCATTATGGTTCGTTTTGGGTTAACCCTATAAGGTAACCATTTAAAAGTTCATTTTCCATTTGTCATAAAATGATCAAATTACCGATTTAACCCCTTTTAAACCATCAACATGGTTTCTTGTCATGCTCGACTATCTTGTTCCGTACGTCTACACACCGAAACATCATACCACAACTATATATTTATCTTATTCGTAACTAATACGATAAGAGAATATTCTAAACATAAGACTAGTGTAAGCCGTACTTACCTCACATCCGAATTATGCTTTTCCTCCATTCTTGCTTCGTTTGACCCGCTTCCCTTCCAAGCCTTCACCTAGCTCGTTAGGCGTCAACTATTATCAACATTTACATGGTGGTTAGATTAGTCATTAACAATCAGACTATTCCACCTTACTTAATTTCTTTGTCGAAACTACTATTCGACTTCATCACTAGTTAGTTTGACTTTCTAAAGTCAACTACCTTTAATCATATAATATACACGATTAAGGCAAATCAACATTATGATTAGAACCCGTTTTATCCCTTGTCTCATGTAATTAGTCAAGCTTGTCAATTACGCGTTTCACTTGAATTCCAACACTTTACTTCTCATTTAGACATTTTAACCAACACCTAATGAGCATAATTTTACACATTTGCTAACTAGTTCATAACTAGTCATTTTTACCAAGATTAACATCAAAATTTAACCACCATCACTTATGATCAAATACTCATACTAGCAATTTGTTTAAGTATTTCTTGATTACTTAACATGCATGATGATTCTAAGCATAGTTATATCACCAATTTCATCATAACATTAAAACCCACTTATCTAAGTGTGTTAATTCATCAAATCCTTCAAATCATAGCATGTTATGTATGATTTTCACTTAGTGTTTCGTTCCTAAGCAAGTATACATCGCTAATCTAGCCATAGCTTCTCTAATCCATGCCTAATTCACGATTAGGATGATTATCCAATTTTTACAACTTCAAGAATGTTAGAAATTCGACATACCTTACGATCCCCTTGACTTGGTGACCGTTTCTATGTGTTCAAATCCGAATTTGACCCTTGTTTGATCCTCTAATTTGAGGGTTTTGTTGAATTTTAGGGTTGAGCTCCATGGGAGCTTGCTCCTGCTCGATCTCAAACACACACTGTGTGTGTGTTTGTGTGTTTTGTTTCCTTTTAAATAACCTTTCTAGTTATCCCACTTTAACCCCTCGTGTTTGATTCGTTATTAAGTAGGCTACAAAATACAAATTTTAATAACAATACTCCTACTTATTAACTAGGTTAAACATTCCTAGTTAACTTAGTGGGTTCGGGGAATTTATAACTAAGCTTATTTTAAGTCCTGTTAGGTCGGGCCTTCTATAAACTTTATTTCCTCAAAAGCCTTTATACTACTTTTATTTAATATTAGGTTTATTTATTTAAGTCCTAATATTTACCGGGTTAATTTTTTTTTCCACTAACGGTATCTTACCCGTCTTTACTATTAACGTGGTTTGATTACCAAACCCATTTTTGGGATGTTACAAGTCTACCCCCTTAAAGAGGTTTCGTCCTCGAAACCTTTTCTTACATAATTTATTGAGTTTAAACTCAATGTATTCTATCCGAGAAATCTTTTAAACATTATTTATACTTTTAACCATTCGTTAGTATTACCATAAAAGTATGGTAACATCTTTTTGGTTACTAATTGTCTACATATCTCATACGACATAGTGCAACTTGAAATAACGTAATCTCGTTATTTCCGCTATTTTAGTTAACTTAGCGATATCCATCGCTTTCACATACTATCGAATTTCTTATGAATCCGTTACTTTGACCCGTTTAAATGTCTTTAGTGAAATCTTTCACTTTTTGCAACAAGTTCTTTTATTTTCAAATTTATTTATTAGGTTCAGTTATACCGAATCTACCGCTTACAAGCAGACCAAATTTCTTGATTTGAATTACTGACCTTAACCGGTCTCACTAACTAGACTTATTAGTCCAGTTACTTTTTACCGCTTGCTTGGTTATAATGTGGTTCTACTTCACATTGCATTTCTTGACCGTGATCGTGTCCCATCATGTTTAATTTATATCAAAATTTCATATTCGAAAATATCACTTTTCGGATATAACGTCTTGCGCCTATCAGTGTCAAGACTTGAACCTTTCCTGCTTAATATTCAATTTCCTATCAGGATTCATATTTGTAAAAACGTTATTTCTTACTAAAACCAAAGTTTTAGTTTAGGATCTTCTCTTTATCCTTTGTCAAGTATCCGTACCAGGATATTGGCAGTCCGTAATTTATTCTTTTACAGTCTTAGTTTTATGTGGGAATTTTCTACTGGTTCCCTCGCTCGTCTAAGTAACCCGTAGATTCTTTCACTTAGCCTCGTAGGCTATTTCTTTAGGCTTTCACCTCTTTAGGGCGAAGTCCTTATAATTTATTTCTAATCATGACCCGTGGGTCGTTTTAGTCTCGTAGACCTTTCATAATCTCTTCGCTTTAACCCATTCAATTAACTTAGCGAAACCCATCACTTAAATACTAACCTTACCTCCCATTATCATTTTACGCGGGGAGTTATAACCAGTTTTCTTGTTTTACATTATTAACCCGTAGGTTATGATGATCCCGTAGATCATACTTTATTCGAGTTTCTATTCAAATGAATATATATGTTTATATATGTACATGGCGTCGAAGCACCCCTTTTTATGTTTAGAATTATTTACTTTTGCATTTTTGGATTTCATTTGACCTTGACCGTAGTCTAAGTCTACATTTGTTTTCTTTCGAATTATCTTTCCGACTTTATGATTTCTAACGTCGTTTACACGTCGGTTTGTCTTACGCTTACCGTTACCCGGTTCTTACCTACACTTCTTTACGACCCGTTACCCGGGTTCTTTATACTTCGCGCTTCCATTATTCGGTTTGCGCTTACTTGCACTACCGAGTTTGTTTGTTTTTTTTAATCTCGTTTGACTTATTCGCGTGAGGTTTTATCACTTATATACGTCAAACTTCATTCTTTACTCGACCCGCTCAACTTTAAAATAGTTGAACATAGTTATCAAAATTTCTGTTCGCAAATTCTCATCTTCTTTTAGTCATGACTCCTAATCCGAGTCTTTTAACTTTCTATTTCGCGTTCCCGTCTTTTGGTTTACGCATACTTTCAAAATCCTACCCATCTATCGGGTATCTTACCGAAGTCACTATCAAAGTAACCGTCCTGGTATGTATTAAGACTTCGTTTTAATTTATTTGATCGTATTAGCGAATCCCATCGCTTTTATTTTTATATTCCGACCTTGTCCTCAAGTTTGACGTTTTACTAAAACGGCCCGTTAAGAGGCATATTTTCATTTTCCGGGTTCGAGTGCAAGTACACTCCCTCCCAAAGCATATCCTAATCATTTTACATGTTTGCGTTCTCCGGGTTCGAGTGTAAGTACACCCCCTCCCAGTGCATATCTAAATCATTTTACATGTTTCTTTGTCCCTTCTCTCGGGCTCATTATCCTAATATAATACGCTTCCGTCACTCGGCTGTGCGTTTACATTATGATCGGATATTTTTCTTATCTGATTCATTTGGGTATTTTTTTTTAATTTGTCCCACTCATCCCGTCCTTACTACATCGGGTGTAAGCGTGTCCATTATAAAAAAAAAATTCATGGTATCATGTGTTCACTACCTACTTGGCCAGAGTAGGCGATCAACACATGACATACATGACCCGTTTATAACTTTCACATCACACCCCATGTAAGTAACACCTCTATTTATTTCTCTTGGAAACAATATCCTGGATAGGTATTCTATTCAGGTTTTCCCAAGTTTTTGATCTACATATGCAACTATCAGTTTTTACGTATTTGTTGCATATTTATATTCATGAAATAATTTAAATGTGCACCTGGTAAATGCTTGCCCTAACAGGCTTTCTTGCCATTACTTATTTGCGATCGTTAAGCGATCTAGGTCCTTGATGAGTATGCTCTTCTTGTCATATCTCGGACCATTCCATCATCATATCCACAATTCGTTCAACTCTTGTCATCTTCAGACGCGAGTGTCCTTCAATTAAAACATTCACAAGAGTTAGTAATGTCAACTTCAATAATCGCCCGTATTATATACAAGGCTTTTTCTACTATACGCGTCAACGCGCGTATTTTCGTCAACCCTATCAATCATTTTAATTGGGGTAACGTGTATCACACGATAGCCCTATGTGTTGTTTACAACACTTTGGCATGCTAAACTATTAACATACTTATACTTACCGGATTTGCGATCAAACCTCGAACCGAACACCAATCTTTGTCAAGAGCATAAGGTTTAAGTCCAAGCATGGTTCTTCCCCACCATACTTGAATCTCTTAAACCAAGGCTCTGATACCAACTTGTAACACCCTTATTATTATTTAACGGTTTTCGTATAGTTTATGAAGATAAACGGGTAATTATGATTTCAAATACATTGAAATTACGGGTTCATTAAACCTTTTACAGAATTAAAACTATACAACATAACGTGTGTGAGTTCGTCATTTAATCATAACAATGATACATAGTGCGGAATCTTATTTCTTAATCGTGTTCGGTTCTTCATTATGCTTGATCGTCCTCCGGTGCTAAAATCATACCTGAAACTCATAAAACATGAGTTGGATTAGTCATATGTAACTTAGAACGTATTTAAACGAGTCCGGGAAGCGAAACTGATTAAGGTAAGAATTTTTCGCCAAAACAGGGTTCCGTCGCATGTCGCGGTGGATTCATGTTGTTCCTTCGCGTGTCGCGGGGGAAACCAGTTTCCAGCAGGTCTGGAGCTGGGTCCTGCATTTTCAGCTATGCCTGTTTTTACGGAAACGGCCATAACTTCTTCGTTATTGATCCGTTTTACCCGATTCTTTTTCCTACGCGACCGTAATTTAATTCTCCATCTAATGGAGTTGAAATCCAACATCCTACATAATAAAATTTCAGACTTTTAACTCTTCGGCTTATTACCCTTTTTACCAACTTTTGACCCGTTCGTGATTTCATCATCAAACGTGTTTATTTGACCCTTATATCACATACACTTCTTCAAACTAATGTTATCTACCATATTAGATTCTAATCACCGGTTTATTACACAAATTAAACCCGTTTTCGCTTGTATGCTTATTTTGACCCGTTAAGGGTATTTAAGCACTTTCGAGCCTAAAATCGCTTTCGATTGTTTCTAGCATTTCATCACCACATTTCTTATCCTATAATCTCCCACCACAACTGTGTTTATGGCGGGTTTGATGTGGTGATCTATATAAACCAAATTTTACCTCTCGAATCATTATTTTACGGCAAAAACTCAAATAGTACCGTTTGACTAATATAATTCCTCTTTCAACTTCTATACTTAATCTAAGTATTTACTTAATCATAAAAATTGTTTCCAAACAACCTTTAAAGGTTGTTTGTTCGAATTAGCTAACAAGGGCGTTTTGGTCCTTTTTAGTCTTTCAGTTACGACAAGGCCCTTTGAGAGCATATTTGACCCATAATACTTCTTTTGAGTTATGATCTTGTTCGAAAGGTCTTTATGCCCTTCGAAACACCACGACACTCTTTTAAAACATTCGGTTTACCCATTTAAGTACCCCATTGTCTATCCAAGACTTCATTTTAATGCTCATTGAACCTTATGTTCTAAATGAATAATTACTCTATTACACATACCTGGCTCAGGTCAATGTATTGACCTGTTTTAATGCCTTGCTATAATATTCGTTAAATAATAGCGATGCAGATATCATTTCTACATTTATTCCTGAAATCATATAACTCGACATTAATCATTAGTCGCTATCATCAAAGGGCGGTATCTTCACTCTTTGACCCGTTTGGTCTAAATGACCAATTATATTAGCGAGATGACATGTATTTTCATCTCGACTATATGACTCACTCCGATTTACATCGTGCGGTCGTTTTTCTTAAAATTCATTTCTTAATACTTTTCGGCCTATTAAGGCTTACTTCATAAGTGTCTTTTAAAACCAATAGTTATGGTCGACGTGTGACCAATTTACCGTTTTACCATTATGGTTCGTTTTGGGTTAACCCTATAAGGTAACCATTTAAAAGTTCATTTTCCATTTGTCATAAAATGATCAAATTACCGATTTAACCCCTTTTAAACCATCAACATGGTTTCTTGTCATGCTCGACTATCTTGTTCCGTACGTCTACACGCCGAAACATCATACCTCAACTATATATTTATCTTATTCGTAACTAATATGATAAGAGAATATTCTAAACATAAGACTAGTGTAAGCCGTACTTACCTCACATCCAAATTATGCTTTTCCTCCATTCTTGCTTCGTTTGACCCGCTTCCCTTCCAAGCCTTCACCTAGCTCGTTAGGCGTCAACTATTATCAACATTTACATGGTGGTTAGATTAGTCATTAACAATCAGACTATTCCACCTTACTTATTTTCTTTGTCGAAACTACTATTCGACTTCATCACTAGTTAGTTTGACTTTCTAAAGTCAACTGCCTTTAATCATATAATATACACGATTATGGCAAATCAACATTATGATTAGAACCCGTTTTATCCCATGTCTCATGTAATTAGTCAAGCTTGTCAATTACGCGTTTCACTTGAATTCCAACACTTTACTTCTCATTTAGACATTTTAACCAACACCTAATGAGCATAATTTTACACATTTGCTAACTAGTTCATAACTAGTCATTTTTACCAAGATTAACATCAAAATTTAACCACCATCACTTATGATCAAATACTCATACTAGCAATTTGTTTAAGTATTTCTTGATTACTTAACATGCATGATGATTCTAAGCATAGTTATATCATCAATTTCATCATAACATTAAAACCCACTTATCTAAGTGTGTTAATTCATCAAATCCTTCAAATCATAGCATGTTATGTATGATTTTCACTTAGGGTTTCATTCCTAAACAAGTATACATCACTAATCTAGCCATAGCTTCTCTAATCCATGCCTAATTCACGATTAGGATGATTATCCAATTTTTACAACTTCAAGAATGTTAGAAATTCGACATACCTTACGATCCCCTGACTTGGTGACCGTTTCTATGTGTTCAAATCCGAATTTGACCCTTGTTTGATCCTCCAATTTGAGGGTTTTGTTGAATTTTAGGGTTGAGCTCCATGGGAGCTTGCTCCTGCTCGATCTCAAACACACACTGTGTGTGTGTTTGTGTGTTTTGTTTCCTTTTAAATAACCTTTCTAGTTATCCCACTTTAACCCCTCGTGTTTGGTTCGTTATTAAGTAGGCTACAACCTACAAATTTTAATAACAATACTCCTACTTATTAACTAGGTTAAACATTCCTAGTTAACTTAGTGGGTTCGGGGAATTTATAACTAAGCTTATTTTAAGTCCCGTTAGGTCGGGCCTTCTATAAACTTTATTTCCTCAAAAGCCTTTATACTACTTTTATTTAATATTAGGTTTATTTATTTAAGTCCTTATATTTACCGGGTTAATTTTTTACCACTAACGGTATCTTACCCGTCTTTACTATTAACGTGATTTGATTACCAACCCCGTTTTTGGGATGTTACAATATATAACAAAAATAGTCCCTAAAACACCCTAAAACCCTAAAATATGAACTACAGGGGGTAAAATGTCAAATTTTAAACATGTTTCCGGAACATAGACCCGTCGCGTCGCGCGACGGGTATGGGTGTTTGTGGTGGCGCGACGCCACGCCCTCAATCCGGCAGAATCATGTTTCTAGCCATGGATTGGCCAATTTTGTGCTTTCTTGTTGTGTTTCTTCCATTAATTAGCCAACTAACACTCACCTAATCACCCTCTATAAAACCCAACTCAATCCCACACTTAAATCACTTTACAAACTCACTAATCCACTCTCTAATCACTCAAAATATGGTGCAAAAAACAGTAGCTAAAGTCAGAAACATTTCAAGTTGCAAAAGTGAGTTTAACCTCACTTATCTTCCATCTTTTTCATCTTTTCTTGCTTCTTAGCACTTGGAACAACCCTAGAGATGTTTCCATAGGTTTTGCATGGAAAACCAAGGATGGAACATCATCATAAAAGGGTTATAAGTGCAAGAAACTTTCTGTTTTATACAAACACTTTGTTAAACTTAACTAAACTTGAGTTTTCTCATCTCAAACCTATGTCCTTATGCTTATAACCACTTCTATGGTTAGTTAAGCTTAAAAACAAGGTCCAGACATTCAAAATCAGAGGTTAAACCTCATATATATTTTGTTTTGTTTAGGGGTTTTAACCCACAAGTGATGTTCAAGCTTCAAGCTTGATGAAGGTGTGATTGTGGACTAACTTGGGTTGTCTAACATAAAATCCCCACATTACTTGATGATTTCTCAGTAGTGTAGTTGTTTATATTCTTGTATTATACATAGTTGATGACCCTCATTGCATGTAGTTACATCAAGTGTAGTGGTGAACCATAAGAGGTGCCTAAATGGAAGCTTGTTCTTCCTACCTCCTACATGATTTCCATGATACTAGAGGTACCTAAATGAAGATGTAATATTCTACCTCATGCTTGAAATATTGGACATAATGATATATAACCTAGATAATACTTATATGTATGTAATATACAATATTCAAACATTGATGGTGAACTTGTGTTCATTCTTCAAAGTGTTAGAATAGCATCATCTAAGACATAAGACTTGTACGATTCTAATGAGTATACCACTCATGAAAACATTAACCCTTGAGGTTTCATAGTGTCAAAACAAGTACTTTGTGTTCAAGGATGATTACTTTCTTATACATATGTTCTTGTGTTTTAAATTCCTAAATCCCTAATCTACTCTTAATCTCCGAAACTCATACACTTCGTTTCTTCGTGTAGAAGGACTTGGTGTTCCTACCTCCAACAACAACTAACTCGTGGATTCACAAGTGAAGACTTGCAAAACCGTGAGTATACTCGCAACCCCTTTTATGTTTACCACTTTTTGGGGTGTAACATGTTACATTATTAAACCACACTTAAACTTATTCTTTATGCATTGCACGAAAACAATCCTAATACATGAATACTATGTTGTGATACTTGATGCTTATACGTGGACCATACTTATGTGATGTACTATAGTCATTAGCTTTATACGAGCCTCCATTTGACATGTATAGCGCTATAGGAGTAACGCACCGCCCGTAGACTAGTGGTCATGTTGAATTATTTCATTTTACGTAAATAGAGGGTTGACTAGAAATATTGCATGCCATGTTTTAATGATCTTGTATAAACTAAGTTGCCATGTGGATTCGTTTTTAAACTTTTAACTTATACTTATCCTTAAACTTGTATACTCGCCTTTGCTTTTGCATTGAATTGTATTTTAAACATGTTACGGGTTGATGATTAATGATGCTATGAAACGGACTAGCAATGATGCCTAGATACTCACTTAGACGTTTAGGTTTAAAGTGGTGTATCAATTTTTTTATGTTATGTTTGAACAATGTTGTTATTTGAGTTTCCTTGTATCGTTTTGACAATTTGATTATGAAATGAAATTGGTTGAATTAAATACTGTCGGAAATAGTGTTATAAAGTCTCTTGCAATCTTGAACAAGTCCCACTCTGATGATTCCGCCATTGGTTGGGGTGTGACAGATTGGTAGATATAACTATAGAGAATTAGGTAGAATTGCCATGTTCGACCTAGTCTATAGTAGGAACTATATTTTTTACCATTCTTGATTCATGCTTAAAATGTTATTCTTCCTACTTTGCTTCTTTCCGTTCTCTTTGGTCTTAATATTTACATAATGTCTTTCCTAAGACATTTTACACAATACACATGAAGACTTGAAGACACTCTTTATACAAAAGAGACGAGTTTACCAAAATAGGCATGAAACCCACAATTTGGTGAACGACTCTCATTCCACTTATTCTTATTTTGCACGAAATTTCGCCATTAAGCTAGGAGTGAAATCCACATCTTAATGGTAAATTTCCAATTCAAACTCTAGTGGACCCTCGTCAAAGTGTTGAAATTATTTTGACCCGACGAGTACTAACCACATTAGGGTACGAAATCGTCAAGATAGGGGTGAAACCCGCACCTTGTCGATTAAGTCCCATTCCTCGATTTTCGATCTCGCCAAAGTTTCGATTGTTTCGATCGATTAGAGACGTGTAGTAACTGGAAGGGTAAGATACCGTTAATCGCTTCTCGACGAGAGTATCTTACCATTAGGCCAAAGCACGTTTCTCTAATTTGAAAGGACTTTCGATTCACTTTGGAATAGTCGACGTTTCTCTACTCGAAACAATCCTATGTTTCATGAACCTCTCTTTTATGTGATTCAATTTATATGTGATTTTATACTTGTTACCTCGTTCGTTTCCAAACCGTTACACAATTCACACAAGTAGCGCAATAAAAAACAATAATAATTCTCGTGAACAAACTAAATTTATACTCTTTTTACGCATTCATACGTGTTTATACTTGTTGAATACTTGTTAAATTCATGCTAATTGTGTGAACCATACGTGATACATCATGCTTACATGCTTAAACTTGCAAACTTATTTTGAATTTATGATCAAGTCTCATTCTTTTCCTTCTCTTTCGATTCCTTAGATGTCGTCCAACGGTGCTTCCAAGAAAACCAAGTCAAAGAAGGGTTCGACCTCCAATGCCAAATCCAACTCCATGTCACAAAGGGATTACATGAAATTCATGGCCAAGCAAATGGCCAAGGTCATACCCGACATTGTTAACAAGATTCAGCCGAACCCTGATTCACCGCATGGATCTGTCGACTCAAAGGCAGACAAACCCAAATCAACCTTTCAATTCAAGCAATTCATGGCCTGTAGACCCTTGGAGTTTACAGGCAAAGATGGCGCCACCGCCATGATGAATTGGTTTGATGCGATTGAGCTTACTTTCTTGCAAAGTGGTTGCCCTGATGAGATACGAACTTTAAATACAACTGGAGTCTTCCGCTCGAGGGCACTCGAGTGGTGGACCACCGAACGCAACAAGAGGGGAAACGATGTTGCACATGCTA
Source organism: Helianthus tuberosus (assembly GCA_030545235.1). Classification (NCBI taxonomy): domain Eukaryota; kingdom Viridiplantae; phylum Streptophyta; class Magnoliopsida; order Asterales; family Asteraceae; genus Helianthus; species Helianthus tuberosus. The sequence goes on from CM060366.1 coordinate 51,044,936, forward strand.
TGTCTTGGGACGAACTTAAGCAGCTTATGAAGGACCATTTCTGTAACACCCGTCTCAATTTATCAAGATTTTAATAATAAGATACACATTTTAAATGCTAAAATGTGACTTTACAAAAACTTGTCATACTAACATTCCCATATGTTTACAACATTTCAAAAGCATGTTTATAAATGTTCACATAATTCACTTTTAGCAAAACGACTCAAGATTTGACGCGAAAGCTTCATTTAATGTGTGTTCGGTTCTTGCTCGCCACTTGATCTTCATCCGGGACTCTCGACATTCACCTATGATCAAAACCAACTTAGAAGCCAGTTTTGATAGTTAAATAACAAGTACAACAAGGTAATTGGGTCAAATAATCGAAATAAACAAGATTTTCAATATTTTAGGCCGTCGTCGCGCGCGACGGCAAAAGGCCTTGGTCGTGGCGCGACGGTCCCAATTTAACAGACTGTGTACAGCTGGTGCTGCATATTCCCAGCATAACCCGATTTCACGGAAATGAGCATAACTCTCTCGTTTTAATCCGTTTTACCCGATTCTTTTTCCTACGCGCTCGTAATTTAATTCTCCATCTTATGGAATTAAAATCCAACATCCGGATTAACAAAATTTCAGACTTTTAAGTCTTCGACTTATTACCCTTTTTACCAAATTTTGACCCGTTCGTGATTTTATCAAACAAACATGTTTATTTGATCTATAAACTCATGAGATTCATAATTTCAATATCTCCTGTCATATTAATCATAAATCACGGGTTTCTTACTTAATTAAAACCCGTTTACGCTCAAGTGCTTATTTTGACCCGTTAAGGGTATTTAAGTATATTTTAAACATGATTCGCTTTCATTTCTATCTAGCTTTATATTTCCACATTTCTTACCAAGTAATCTTCCACCACAACTATATTTGTGGTGGATTTAATGTGGAGATCTATATATTCTGAGTTTTATCCCTCGGACTATCATTTTATGGCAAAGACCCATATAGAGTCATTTGACCCAAAGATTCGCATATTTCACTTTTTATACTTATTCCAAGTATCTATTTGATCACAAAACTCATTTCTAAACAACCCTTAAGGGTCGTTTGCTCAATTTCACTTATAAGGGCATTTTGGTCACTTTTACCCCTCCTATTACGACGAAGGACTTTTAAAGCCATGTTCGACCAAAATCCCACTTTTAAAACTATAATCTTGTTTGAAACCATTATATTTCTAAAACACCATAATCATAGCTCAATTTATTCGGTTTACCACAAAGATAACCGAATATCTATATTTTATCCTTGTCTAACTCTTATAGAACCTTAAGTTCTACATGTTGAGTTGAATCATTATACAACCCTGGCTCGGATCAATATATTGACCCGTTTCGATACCTTGCCTTAGTGGCCGCTACGTAATAGCGATGTAAACATCCATGTGCTATTTATTCCTAAATCACACAACTCGACAAACCATTAGTCAATATTATCAAAGGGTGATATTTTCACCTTTTGACCCGTTTGGTCTAAATGACCATGAATCTTTATGAGATGATATTTATTACCATCTTATCTATATGACTCGCTCCGGTTTACACCGTATAATCTTTTACTTATAAATCATTTATTGATTCTTTGACCCATTATAACTTACGCTATAAAGTGTCTTTCACAACTAATGGTTATTGTCAACAAGTGACTAAATACCATTTTACCCTTATTATTTGCATTGGTTTACCATACAAGGTAATTATTATAAACTCGTTATCTTTTAGTCATTTTATGACTATTTAACCATATTAGCTCCTTTTTATCCATTCAACATGGTTTATGACCATTGTCTTTTGTTTCGGACCGCACTTGTCGTGTCGGAACATCATAATTTAAATAAGACTTATCATTCATAACCTATATAAAATCATTAGGTATTAAATAATTAGAGTGTAAGCTTTACTTACCTTGCATCCATGCCACACTTTTCTTTCCGTACTTGCTCCGTTCAACCCGCTTCATCCACAAGCTTTCACCTAGCTTGTTAGGCGTCAAACTATCATCATAATTCGTAAGACGGTTAGATTAGTTATTATCACATACGACTATTTCATCTTACGAATTTTATGTCGAAACTAATATTCGACCTCATCATTGATTAATTTGACTTTTTAAAAGTCAATTACCCTTAATCATATGAGTTGCATATTTGCGTTCAATAACTTATTTAGGCGATCTTATCAACTATCCGGTAGACATTATAATGATGCTACCGTTTTTAAGCTATTTTCTATCCAAGTTCATTACGTTTTCTACACTTCAACTAGTTCAAGCGATTATCAAGACTAATTTATTCATGTATTTTCGCAAGAACTAAGGGTTCTCATTTATAAGTGAAAACCCGTTTTATCATATCACTAGCATTCATCCGAACACCTAATAAAATCAAGTTCTAGATATCAACAAGTAGATATCATAATTTCAAACATTCATGTACATGAATAAAATCACCAATTTCACCATAACATACTTAACCCATTTCATGGCAACTATGAACATATACCTAAACTCATAATTTGTTCAAGTATCATTCCTAATACTATCATCCATGATGGTTTCAAACATGATTATTGTAAGGCCCTATAATTGTGTAGGTTTACGCTTATCTTTATCAAACACAGTTATAGGCTATTGGGCTTAGCCTTGTAGTGGGTTAGATATTATTAGAATAAGCCATGTGGGCTAATTAGATGTTTTGGGCTTGTTTGGTTAGTAATATTGTGTATGTGGGCCTGGCGCAGCTTGTAACTAGGTCACCCTATGTAACTATAAATAGGGTGAACCTAGTTCATTATTAGGTTAGACATTTTTGAGAGGTTCTTCATCATTTTCGAAATTCTTGTGGGTGTACCAGACGGTTCTCTAGAAACCGTGTGCACCTTGGTTGTTATAATCGATTGTTTGTTCTTGTTCTTCTACACTTTTCTCAGTATTCCATGCTTTGATTAGTGTTTGATATCCGATTGTGTTGTTTTGGGACTTACAATTGGTATCAGATCCTAAGTAGTCTTGCGAAGGCTCAGTTGTAATCGGATATTTTTTTAAGATCGAAGAACGAAGAAACCGCTTGAAGATTCGAAGATTGCGAAGAAATTTTTGAAGATACGAAGAACAGTTAAAAAAATTGGTGGTTTGATATTGTTTTGGGAAGAATTAAAGTGTTTGCATATTTTTAGGAGCTTATTGGTGGAAAGAATAAAGGAATTTTGAATTTTGAAAATTTTCGAAATTGTTTCCTTGGTCAAAAGTTTTGGAAATTGCTTGATTTTTGGGATTGGCTGTTATTGATTGGAAGTGTGCAAGGCAAACAGCTGGACTCAAAAGAAAAAGGAGCGACCTAATCTTGTGCGATCAAGTTATTCTTGTGCGACCAGAAGGCAATCTTGTGCGTTTGAATTGATCTTGTGCGACCAAAGGCAATCTTGTGCGATCATAATCTTGTGCGATCATAACCTTGTGCGATCGTAACCTTGTGCGATCGACGAGATCTTGTGCGATCGAGACAATCTTGTGCGATCGAGGTGATCTTGTGCGACCAGGAGTGAGAGTTTCCGATTTCTCCGACGTGCCACCCAACACCGTAATTATCGTCGACAACTGTGAGAATTATTCACGTCCACTTGGTCATCTCCTCCACCTCCGTGTTGAACCAGTAACCTGCAACACACCTTACTATCATCATCTAAACCACCACCTCCGATCACGACACCACCATCTTCTCCGTTTCGGTATCGAGTTCGAGTTCGGGTATCCGCAGAATCACATCACCGTCATTCATCATAACTACCATCATACCATCTCCACTGTTCACCTTTGTCGACATCACCGAACAACCATCGTCTCCGTTCGTAGTCCATCTTCCGGTCACTGTTCAAACATCATCATCGGCTCAGGTCATCTTCCAACACCCACCGGTCGTCATCACTACTTCCGACCACCGTACATCTTTCTTCTTCTCACCTTGGCAGCTGAGTTTCAATTATTAGGGTTTTGGAGTTGGACAGTTGTTCCGTAACGAAGAAGAAGAAGACAAACTTTTGATTTAGTTTATTTAGGTTTTTATTAATTATATTATAATAATAATAGTATAATAATAATAATAATCATCTGGTAATAATTACCTAATCATTAGTAATAATATAATAAATGATAATAATATCTTTTATTACTTTATATATTATATTTAAAAAAAACAAAAACAAAAAGGTTTATTAAAAAAAAGGGTTTCGTTATTATTTGGTGATAAGTTTTGACAGGCTTGGAGGCGCGGTACAGAAAAGCTGGTTTGTGCATGTGGCAAAGGGTTTGAGTTAGCGAGTACACGGGCTCTCGCTTTGGGCTTGCGTTGAGGAAATAGTTAGAAGCGCACATATTCGGGGGATCATAACTTCTGGGGGATCATACTTTCGGGGGGATCATAGTTAATCTTAAAAATGTCTTCTAAGAGAGAAGTGCTTGAGCATGAATTTTAAGGATTCAGATACTCATATGGTGAATCTATAGAAGCACTTACAGGGCGGTTTGTTGAACTGCTCTCTGAAATGAAGAAGGCTGAGATTGAAGTGTCTAATCGCACGAGCAAAAGAAAGCTTCTGGATGCTATAAAAGGGATCCCAGACCAGGCGAACTGTAGTTGGTTTAGAAATGTTAATCAGATAATTATGACAACCGACTGCTACTGTTACAGAATGAAGTTGGATGAGCTGATCTCACTCATCAAATCTTATGATAAGGATGACAAGCAGAAGGCACAATGCAACACATCTGATGCAGTTTGCTCACCCACTCCTACTCCTACTGCTCCATTGCCTTCTGTAGTTTGCTCATCCACTTCTGATGCAGGTATTCAAATTCACGACTTCACTCCCATTCCCACTGAGGTATGTGTAGATGATGTTTGTTGTACTTTAAAATGTAAAGAGAAGGTAAAAGGGTTTAAGGAACAGGCCGAATCGGTTACTATGCAACTTCAATATACCAGATCCAGTAGTTATGAAATTAAAAAGAAACTGGGTGGGTATAAGGATATGGTGGAGGCGCAAAAACGCGATATTCGAAAGTTGCATAGTGATCTAAGCGAAGCGAACTGTCGATATCTCCACTTCAAGGAGCTATCTGAAAAATTAACTATTGAATTAAACGATTTAAAATCAACTTTTGAAAATACTGAATTTAATTTTAAAAAGTTTGATGTTTCAAGTGAAAAGGTCGAAAAGATGATAAATCAACAGTTAAAGTATAGCAAAAAGGAAGTGAGGAATAAAGGATTGGGATTTGTATGTATACCTCCACCATACAATCACAATTACACCTCTATTCCTATGACTGAGGAGGAGATAGCCGACTTGCCTAAAATGGAATATGGGAAGCCTGGGGATAGGAAGGCTAAGTCTGTTAAGTCAAAGAAAGTTAAAATCACAAGGCCAGATAAAACCAAAATTATTCTAGAAAACAGGCGTTTAATAAAACTTTTGTGAAACCTGCTGAAGTTTCAAACCACACTGAGACTCTAAGTTTTGAGAAAAATGCTGATGTTGATAAGCATTTTCAAGTGTTAGATAATACTGAATCAACATTTTCTCAAAATTCACCTGAAGTACAACAACAAGAGAAAGAGTCTAAAACAAAATTTCTCAATTTTGAGTTTGCTATGTTGAATGAGTTTCTTGAATGGTCTCGCAAACAAAATGAATCGACTTCTTCATCTGATTCGTCATGTGACTCCTCAGAGGCAGCTAACTGTGAAAAGTCAGAGTTAGTTGATTCAGCCGAGTCTAGTAACGAATCACCTGAAATAGTTGAAGCAGAACCAACAATAGTAGAATCTGAGCCACCTGCTCCATCTGACTTCAAATGTGAATCACCTGAAGCAACTGATTCTGAGAAATTGGATTCAGTTGAATCTAGTGAATCCAGCTGTGAGTCTTCTGAAGCAGCTAACTCAGCAGCAGAGGATTCAACAGAGCCACTACAAAAGGAATGTAACTCAAGTGGTTCAGCTGAATCAACCAGTGAAACAGTGACTGAGCCCACAACGTCTGAAATTGAAACAACAAGGCCAGTCCCTGATTTAAATTGTGTGAACGTTACTGATGCTTCTACTTCATGTGCAGATGAAGTAATAGTAGAGGATTGGGTTGAGGAGGATGATATTGTTTGTCAAAAAGCTGACGATGTTTGTCCAAAAATATCAAATTTGTCTACTGATGCTCCTCCTTATGTGAGAAAGGATACTTCCGAGGCAGCTTTGAGAGGCCCTACAAATAAATATGTGCCTCCAAAGCCAACAGTTAGAAATGAAAATGCTAACCCTAAAAGTGAATGTGCTAACTGTTGCAGACAGGGACATAAGAAGCAGGGGAGAAAGGTTGAAAAGTCTAAAAACAAATCATCCAACAAGTCTTATAACTCAAATCCTGCATCAGTTGGATGGAATGGATCGGGATATGCCCCTTATGTAAAGAAGCAGACTTGCTACAACTGCGGCATACCCGGTCACATTGCAAGAAACTGCACACATCATCCCTACATGCCATACTATACACAACATCAGAAGGTTACACCAAGGGACAGATCTTATCCTAAGCCAATGAAGGTTGAAAAACCAAAGGCAATGATGAATAAGCATCCCCAGGTTAAACCATCTGATGGAGACTAGAATGCTGCTAAAACTAAACAAAAACAAGCTTTGAAACCAAAACAAGTTTTGAAAAACAAAAAGGTTGAAAAGCAAACTGTTTTGCCTAAGGCACCCAAGAAATTAGAGAAGCCAAAACAAGTTCGGAAGGCAAAACATAATGCAGCAACATCACCAGTCCTTGAATCTAAAGGGAACATGTGCTTTCGAGAAGTGTCTTATGTTGATGCTTTAGGAATACCCAGGACCACGATGGCATGGGTACCAATGTCTTACTAATCTCCTTACATTTCAGGGACAACCAAGGAGGAGCTGTTGACAATCCTTGGATGTTGATAGCGGTTGTTCCGGATACATAACGGTTAACATCTCACTGTTGCAAAAATGTATATTTTTACAGTTGATATGTTTCTTTTGAAGGAGATAAAAGAAGAAAAGTAAGACTAGATCAGCAAAAAGGTACAATTTTGAATTTCGTATTCTAATTTCGATATTGATTAGTCTTAAATCTTATGATGGAACGGTTAAAAAAATAAAATAAAAACAAAATAAAATATCTTCATTTTCTTTTGTGTTTCTCGTTGTACATACGTTCTCGTTGTTAGGTAAAATTGCGCGTAAGATTTACGCACAAATTTAGGGGGATATCTTGAGATATCTGTAAATAGAGAAAATGAGAAAATAGAAAAAAAGTGAGAAACATAGAAAAATCAAAAATATTTTGTTGCATATATGGGAAATGAAATAATTTCATTATGTGGATTAAGGCTGACTCATGTAAGACCAATATTGAAACGGTCTGACTCTAGAGCGATATGTTGGTAGGCTTTATCCTGATGGCTAGATTCTTTGACTGGTTCTTGTGCAGAACACTAATATTATTCTATGACCTTAGGAAAGAACGTCACTTGGAATCAGGACATGGCTATTTGAATGCGTGTGTGACGTCCCGATACACACAATTTCGTTCTAGTTCTTAAATCTTTTCTGGCCAACTCGTGTATCTCCTTTGTTTTGCGTGAGCAAAGACCTGGAGGTGCTAGGCAACGTCGGCTTCTGTTTTGCGTGAGCAAAGACCTAGCTGTACGTTGTCGCGCTGTAGATCAATTACACCCGAAAGAGGCCCTCTAGTGCCCAAAAGAAACCCGAAAAAAAACCTACATCAACTTGAGAAAACTCATTTGATCTGTATATTATATCCATCTCTGCAAATGATCTATTCTGTTCTCTTCTCAATCCAGTCCCTGACAAGGTTTCAGAATCCTAGAACGGGCTTGTGAAATATGTGGTAGGGAAACCGCACGTATGATAGCGTGTTCTGATTAAAATTCCGAGATTTGATTGTGATTGAATTGAGTGCTCATGTTAATTAAAAATGAAAAACATGATAAATCAGTTGCAGACCGTTACATGAAAAAGGCCTAAGGAGATAAGTTTAAGTGGACAAATATACTGGCAATCGCTCGGATCACCCAAAGTAAATTAGTGTTGATAAGTGTAATCTAGCCTGAAACACTGTGATTTGATCCCATTGCAAATTGTAATTGTATATTAGTTTCTTTGTTTATTTGTGTTTCAGTTTATATTGTTAGATCTTTTATAAAATCAAAAAAAAAAAAAACAAAAAACAAAAAACAAAAATAGAGTGCTTATCTGTTTATTAAAAATTTTTAACCATTCTTGAAGATTTGATTGATTATCCTAAATTGAATGAAATTTGTTGCGAAATACGAGTACAAAACTTGGATGTACCAAGTGTTCATGTGGTATTTCCCTTTGTTGTTTACAAATGTTGCTTATGAATTTCTGAGCATGTGCATAATTTAATTTCAATCAAGAAATAGGGGTTGTTGAAGGTTGAGATGTTGTTGGCTGCTGATAAAGCATGAAGCGTCACAACAACAAGATGTGCCTGAGTCAGAAGAACCAGATACGAGTCATCATTTGACAGTGATAGTACATTTGAAGAAGTACCTGTGAACCTGCTTGAAAGAGAGGACACTGACAAACAAAAGAGTTGCTGAGAATCCTCTACTTGCATTCTTTTCAACAAGTTTTTCAAGCAAAGCTGATCGTAATTAAGAAGAACAACAAGCCCAAGTTTGAAGATTAAGAGATAAAGTATCTTCCCACAGAGACATGAGATAGACAACAGTTTGATAAAGACAGCATAAACCTAGGGGGATATTGTAAGGCCCTATAATTGTGTAGGCTTACGCTTATCTTTATCAAACACAGTTATAGACTATTGGGCTTAGCCTTGTAGTGGGTTAGAAATTATTAGAATAAGCCATGTGGGCTAATTAGATGTTTTGGGCTTGTTTGGTTAGTAATATTGTGTATGTGGGCCTGGCCCAGCTTGTAACTAGGTCACCCTATGTAACTATAAATAGGGTGAGCCTAGTTCATTATTAGGTTAGACATTTTTGAGACGTTCTTCATCATTTTCGAAATTCTTGTGGGTGTACCAGACGATTCTCAAGAAACCGTGTGCATCTTGGTTGTTATAATCGATTGTTTGTTCTTGTTCTTCTACACTTTTCTCAGTATTCCGCGCTTTGATTAGTGTTTGATATCTGATTGTGTTGTTTTGGGACTTACAATTATCTCATTAGCCTCATCATATCATCAAAACCCACTTGATAATCTACTTGTTCATCACTTAGAAGTAACCCACATCAAGTATTTCATAATTTCATCATATCTAACGAAATTAGGCATACATAAACATCGAATTTCATCTTTGGATCATAATCCATCAATTTATTCGCAAGTAACCTACTTGTCTCGAATTTCAACTTTAACCAATCTAGGTTTTGTGACATACCTTATGATCCCCATGACTCGGTGATCGTTTTTATGTGTTCATGCATCGATTTGGGGCTTGAATTGAGCTTCAATTTGTTGATTTAGTGTGAGTTAGGGTTTTTGGCTTGCTGCTTGTTCCCCTGCTCGTTCTCACGCACACGCACACACACTAAGGTGTGTGTAGTGTTTTGATATTTAATAAATATCAAGTTCCAATCTTCTCTTTTGGCCCCTCTAGTTTGTAACTTTATAAAAATGGTTATTACCCAAGTTTTCTTCGTTGTTTTAAGGCACGTATTTAACTAGGTTGATATTCCTAGTTACTTGGTGGGTTCAGGGAATTTATGACTCAGTTTATTTTAAGTCCTGTTAACACTGGCCTCTTATAAACTTTATTTCCTTAAAAGCTTTTATTCACGTTTTGTTTAATATTAGGTTTATTTTTTAAATCCTTTACCACTAAGGGTATTTTACCCGTTCATTAATATTAACGTGGTTTGATTACCAAACCCGTTTTTGGGGTGTTACAAGTCTACCCCCTTAAAGAGGTTTCGTCCCTGAAACCTTTCTCACGTACTTTATTAGTTTAGATCATCTGAACCTTAGTTTCGGTGATCGCTTGAGCATTGCTCACATATAATAATCTTACCAGAAAAGTATGGTAATATGTGTTTGGTTTTAAAGCGTATGCGCCTTTTACGTGTATGGCCTCATAGGCCGATGCTTTCATCTTGTATTTCTTATTCTAATCACTTAATTGACCGAGTTGTCCTCTAATCACTCGGTTGTATTTATTTCCGACATGTTTACTTCAAGGTAATCTTATATCGACAAGCGCTTTGTATAAGTCGTAACACTATTCTGACCTTGAAAGGTTTTACCGGCTAGACTGATTAGTCGCCGTCACTTTATACCCCGTCATTCGGGTATATCTTATTGCCAACCCGGCCTTTTGTGTGTTTTCTGATTTCATATCTCGTAACTCATGTTACGACATGGTTATATTATGTATCACTTTTTGTGACCATGATCATATCACATCACGTCGTGTTTAAGTTTATGTCGACTTTTCATTATCGAATATATCACTTTTCGAATATATCGTCTTGCACCTGTCAGTGTCAAGACTTATATCTTTCATGTTTACTATTTATACGACTATCAGAATTCATATTTGTAAAAACGTTATTTCTTACCAAAACCGAAGTTTTAGTTTAGCGTCTTCTCTTTAACTTTTGTCAATTATCCATACCGGGATATTGACAGTCTAAAATTTATTCTTTTACAGTCTTTGTTTTATGCGAGGATTCTCAATTTATTCCATCGCCTTACCTAGTTAACCCGTAGGTTTTATCACTTAGCCTGTGGGCTATTTTATTAGACCTTCACCTCTTTAAGGCGAGGTCCTTATAATCTATTTCTTTCTAGTCATGACTCGTGGGATGTTTTAGTCTCGTAGACCTTTCCATTGTTTATAACCCCAAAGGTTAGGTTGACCCCGTAGTTCATTCTTTACTTATGTCGTTCTTAAAATACATGTTTGGTGTCAAGGCACCTTGTTTTTGTTTGAAGAATCATTTATTTTCGCCTTGGTATTTTCTTTGACCTTGACCGTAGTCTAAGGCTACATTCGTTTCCTTTCGGACAAATTTTCCGACTTTATGACTTCTCACGTCATTTATGCGTCGGTTTATCTTATGCTCACCATTATCCAGTTTACATACATTCGTATTTGATTATGTCCCATTACCGAGCTCATTATTCTTTTGCTTTTAACGCTACCATTATCCTGCTTGCGTTTACTCATGTCGTCCAGCATGATATTATATTCGACCCGTTCAACTTTAAAATAGTTGAACATAATTTATTCAAAATTTCTATTTACATTATCTTGTCGTCTTTTAGTTATGACTCAAAACCCGAGTCTTTTAACTTTCCATCCGAGTTCCCGTTCCTCGGTCTACGCATGTGTTTAATTCTTACTCATCAACCAGGTGTTTTACCGAAGTCATTATTATTGCAACCCTCCCGGTATGCATTAAGACCTCGCTTCATTTTTATATTCCGACTTTGTCCTCAAGTTTGACGTTTTACAAAAACGGCCCGTTAAGAGGCATATTTGCATTTTCCGGGTTCGAGTGTAAGTACACTCCCTCCCAATGCATATCCTAATCATTTTACATGTTTGCATTCTCCGGGTTCGAGTGTAAGTGCACCCCCTCCCAGTGCATGCCTTAATCATTTTACATGTTTGCATTCTCCGGGTTCGAGTGTAAGTACACCCCCTCCCAGTGCATACCTTAATCGTTTTACATGTTTGCATTCTCTGGGTTCGAGTGTAAGTACACTCCCTCCCAGTGCGTACTTTAATCATTTTACATGTTTGCATTCTTCGGGTTCGAGTGTAAGTACACCCCCTCCCAGTGCGTACTTTAATCATTTTACATGTTTCTTTGTCCCTTCACTCGGGCTCATTATCCTAATATAATACGCTTCCGTCACTCGGCTGTGCGTTTACATTATTATCAAATATTTTGCTTATCTGATTCATTTGGGTACTTTTTAATTTGTCCCACTCACCCCGTCCTTACTACATTAGATGTAAGCATGTCCATCATAAAAAGTTCATGGTGCCACGTGCTCACCACTTACTTGGCCATAGTAAGCGATCAATACCTGGTATACATGACCTTTTTATAATTTTCACATTACACCCCATGTAAGTAATGCCTCTATTTATTTCTCTTGGAAACAATATCCCGGATAGGTTTTCTATTCGGGTTTTTCCAAGTTTTCAATCTACGTATGCAACTTTCAATCTCTACGTATTTGTTGCATATTACTATTTATGCAATTAAATTTAAAATGTGCACCTGGTAATGCTTGCCCTAGCGGGCTTCTTTTGCCATTAGCCTTGTTTGCGATCGCTACGTGTTTTAGGTCCTTGATGAGCATACTCTTTGGACCGTTCCTCTATCAAATCCGCGATTTGTTAAACTCTCGCTATCTTCATATACGAGTGTCTTTCAACTAAAACATTTACAACAATTAGTAATTTCGACATTAATGGATGCCCGTATTATAATGCAAGGCTTTTCTACTATATGCATCAATGTGTAATTTCGTTGACTATATCTACTCTATATCATTTTTATTGGTATAACGTGTATTACACGATAACCATATGTGTTGTTCTCAACACTTTAATCATACTAAACCATTGATATACATGTACTTACCGGATTTGCGATCAAGCCTCGAACCGAACACTTTATTCTTTTAACCTTGAGCTCTGATTACCAACTTGTAACACCCGTCTCAATTTATCAAGATTTTAATAATAAGATACACATTTTAAATGCTAAAATGTGACTTTACAAAAACTTGTCATACTAACATTCCCATATGTTTACAACATTTCAAAAGCATGTTTATAAATGTTTACATAATTCACTTTTAGCAAAACAACTCAAGATTTGACGCGGAAGCTTCATTTAACGTGTGTTCGGTTCTTGCTCGCCACTTGATCTTCATCCGGGACTCTCGACATTCACCTATCATCAAAACCAACTTAGAAGTCAGTTTTGATAGTTAAATAACAAGTATAACAAGGTAATTGGGTCAAATAATCGAAATAAACAAAATAAACAAGATTTTCAATATTTTAAGCCGTCGCCGCGCGCGACGGCAAAAGGCCTTGGCCGTGGCGCGACGCCACGGTCCCAATTTAACAGACTATGTACAGCTGGTGCTGTATATTCCCAGCATAACCCGATTTCACGGAAACGAGCATAACTCTCGTTTTTAATCCGTTTTACCCGATTCTTTTTCCTACGCGCTCGTAATTTAATTCTCCATCTTATGGAATTAAAATCCAACATCCGGATTAACAAAATTTCAGACTTTTAAGTCTTCGACTTATTACCCTTTTTACCAAATTTTGGCCCGTTCATGATTTTATCAAACAAACATGTTTATTTGATCTATAAACTCATGAGATTCATAATTTCAATATCTCCTGTCATATTAATCATAAATCACGGGTTTCTTACTTAATTAAAACCCGTTTACGCTCAAGTGCTTATTTTGACCCGTTAAGGGTATTTAAGTATATTTTAAACATGATTCGCTTTCATTTGTATGTAGCTTTATATTTCCACATTTCTTACCAAGTAATCTTCCACCACAACTATATTTGTGGTGGATTTAATGTGGAGATCTATATATTCCGAGTTTTATCCCTCGGACTATCATTTTATGGCAAAGACCCATATAGAGTCATTTGACCCAAAGATTCACATATTTCACTTTTTATACTTATTCCAAGTATCTATTTGATCACAAAACTCATTTCTAAACAACCCTTAAGGGTCGTTTGCTCAATTTAACTTATAAGGGCATTTTGGTCACTTTTACCCCTCCTATTACGACGAAGGACTTTTAAAGCCATGTTCGACCAAAATCCCACTTTTAAAACTATAATCTTGTTTAGAAACCATTATATTTCTAAAACACCATCATCATAACTCAATTTATTCGGTTTACCACAAAGATAACCAAATATCTATATTTTATCCTTGTCTAACTCTTATAGAACCTCAAGTTCTACATGATGTGTTGAATCATTATACAAACCTGGCTCGGATCAATATATTGACCCGTTTCGGTACCTTGCCTTAGCGGCCGCTACGTAATAGCGATGTAAACATCCATGTGCTATTTATTCCTAAATCACACAACTCGACAAACCATTAGTCAATATTATCAAAGGGTGATATTTTCACCTTTTGACCCGTTTGGTCTAAATGACCATGAATCTTTATGAGATGATATTTATTACCATCTTATCTATACGACTCGCTTCGGTTTACACCGTATAATCTTTTTTACTTATAAATCATTTATTGATTCTTTGACCCATTATAACTTACGCCATAAAGTGTCTTTCACAACTAACGGTTGTTGTCAACAAGTGACTAAAGTACCATTTTACCCTTATTATTTGCATTGGTTTACCATACAAGGTAATTATTAAAAACTCGTTATCTTTTAGTCATTTCATGACTATTTAACCATATTAGCTCCTTTTTATCCATTCAACATGGTTTATGACCATTGTCTTTTGTTCCAGACCGCACTTGTCGTGTCGGAACATCATAATTTAAATAAGACTTATCATTCATAACCTATATAAAATCATTAGGTATTAAATAATTAGAGAGTAAGCTTTACTTACCTTGCATCCATGCCACACTTTTCTTTCCGTACTTGCTCCGTTCGACCCGCTTCATCCACAAGCTTTCACCTAGCTTGTTAGGCGTCAAACTATCATCATAATTCGTAAGACGGTTAGATTAGTCATTATCACATACGACTATTTCATCTTACGAATTTTATGTCGAAACTAATATTCGACCTCATCATTGATTAATTTGACTTTTTAAAAGTCAATTACCCTTAATTATATGAGTTGCATATTTGCGTTCAATAACTTATTTAGGCGATCTTATCAACTATCCTGTAGACATTAGAATGATGCTTCCGTTTTTAAGCTATTTTCTATCCAAGTTCATTACGTTTTCTACACTTCAACTAGTTCAAGCGATTATCAAGACTAATTTATTCATGTATTTTCGCAAGAACTAAGGGTTCTCATTTATAAGTGAAAACCCGTTTTATCAAATCACTAGCATTCGTCCGAACACCTAATAAAATCAAGTTCTACATATCAACTAGTAGATATCATGATTTCATACATCCATGTACATGAATAAAGTAACCAATTTCACCATAACATACTTAACCCATTTCATGGCAACTATGAACATATACCTAAACTCATAATTTGTTCAAGTATCATTCCTAATACTATCATCCATGATGGTTTCAAACATGATTATCTCATTAGCTTCATCATATCATCAAAACCCACTTGATAATCTACTTGTTCATCACTTAGAAGTAACCCACATCAAGTATTTCATAATTTCATCATATCTAACGAAATTAGGCATACATAAACATCTAATTTCATCTTTGGATCATAATCCATCAATTTATTCGCAAGTAACCTACTTGTCTCGAATTTCAACTTTAACCAATCTAGGTTTTGTGACATACCTTATGATCCCCATGACCCGGTGATCGTTTTTATGTGTTCATGCATCGATTAGAAGTAACCCTCTAGTTTGTAACTTTATAAAAATGGTTATTACCCAAGTTTTCTTCGTTGTTTTAAGGCACATATTTAACTAGGTTGATATTCCTAGTTATTTGGTGGGTTCAGGGAAGTTATGACTCAGTTTATTTTAAGTCCTGTTAACTCGGGCCTCTTATAAGCTTTATTTCCTTAAAGGTTTTTATTCACGTTTTGTTTAATATTAGGTTTATTTATTTAAATCCTAATATTTACCGGGTTAATTTTTTTACCACTAAGGGTATTTTACCCGTTCATTAATATTAACGTGGTTTGATTACCAAACCCGTTTTTGGGGTGTTACAATTTTTGCCCCCCCCCCCCCCCTCACGAACTCCAAAAGTTGGAGAATGAATTTTGGAACCTTACTCAGAAGGGGAGCGACATGGATGGTCTGATTACGCGCTTTAAACAACTCAGTGTCCTCTGTCCTGGACAAGTCCACTCCGTCCCCAAAACCATAGCCAAGTTCATTCGCTGTGTTGCACCTTCCCTGACAAACCACCTTGCCTCTGCTAACCCTAAAACCATAGAGGAAGCCTATACCATAGCCACCGAACTTAACAAAAACTGCGTTCTTCATGGAACCTATGACAAGGTTTCGACAAAGAGTGCGCATCAAGCTGTCACTAATACCACTGATACTACCACTGTTGTTGAACCTTCATCTTCCAAATCCAAGAACAACAAAGGCAAGAAGCGGAAGGCTTCAAGCCTGAATTATGCGGTCATCACTCCGCCAAACCCTCAACCCTTACAAGCTTTAGCCGCCGTTACACCCGCAAACACCGAACCACCAAAACAAGGCTATGTTGGATCTCATCCACAATGTACTACTTGTATGTTTCATCATCCTACCAACATACCCTGCCGCAAATGTGCCAACTGTCAGAGGTATGGGCATTTTTCTAACCGATGTCGAAACCTCCCTCAGCCCCAAAATAACCAGAATCAAGCTCTTGTTGCAAACCCTGCTCCCAACCATATTCAACCTCGAGCTGCTCCTGTGCGATCATGCTTCAAGTGTGGCGATCTCAATCATCTCTCCAATGTTTGCCCTCAAAGGAATCAACCCCAATAGCACCAACAGCAGCCACAACAGCAGCAACAGGCTCAACAACCTGCTAGAGACCGAGCTTTTGTCATCACTACCACTCAGGCTCAGAACGCAAACGATGTCATTACTGGTATGTTTCTTATGAACCATGTTTATGCTTCTTGTCTGTTTGATACCGGCGTCGATAAAAGTTTTGTGTCGCTAGAATTTGAACAATTGCTTAAGTGTAAACGCTCTAAGTTGCCAAAATATTTTTCTGTCAAAGTCGCTTTGGTTTGACCAATGCACATGCTGTTTTCATGGATTTGATGAACCGCGTGTGCAAGGCATACCTGGACCGTTTCGTGATCGTCTTCATCGATGATATTCTTATTTATTCCAAGACACAAGGAGAGCATGAGCGACACTTGCGTCTTATCCTTGAACTTCTTCGTACTGAACGTCTATACGCCAAATTCTCCAAGTGTGAATTTTGGTTAAAAGAGGTTCAATTCCTTGGTTATATTGTCAACGAACTTAGTATTCACGTTGACCCCGCTAAAATCAAAGCTATGAAGAACTGTATCGCACCTAAGTCTCCGTCTGAAATTCATTCGTTTCTTGGTCTAGCTGGTTATTATCGTCGTTTTATCTCTAACTTCTCGAAGATCGTTGTTCCTTTGACCTCTTTGACTAAAAAAGAGAAACCTTTTTTTTGGGGTCCTGAGCAGGAGGAATCTTTTCAAACACTCAAGGAGATGCTTTGTAATGCTCCTATCCTCGCGCTTCCTGATGGTAACAACGACTTCGTCGTATATTGCGATGCTTCAAACCTTGGTCTTGGTTGTGTGCTTATGCAACGAGACAAGGTCATCGCTTATGCGTCAAGGCAACTCAAAATACATGAGAAAAACTATACTACTCATGACCTTGAACTTGGCGCAGTTGTTTTTGCGTTGAAGATTTGGCGACACTACCTTTATGGTACAAAGTGTGTGGTCTTCACCGACCATAGGAGCCTTCAACATATCTTCGACCAAAAGGAACTGAACATGCATCAACATCGTTGGGTGGAACTGTTAAAGGACTACGACTGCGAAATCAAATACCATCCAGGTAAAGAGAATGTAGTAGCCGACGCGCTTAGTCGTAAAACTCATGTGAAGAGTGTCCGTTGTCTCCAACTCGTTAACGATCTTCAAAACCACATTCGTGAAGCCCAATATGCCTCTATTAACGAAGGTAGTCTCTTTGTTGAGGTACGAGGCACTATAGAACATGATCTCGTGTCCAAACCTGATGGTATTCTATACTATCTCAATCGCATCTGGATCCCTAATCGTGAAAACCTTCAAGACTTTCTGATGAACGAGGCACATAAATCAAAATACTCTGTTCATCCTGGTGCTGATAAGATGTACCATGATATGTGTACGTCCTATTGGTGGCCTGGGATGAAGAGGGATATCGCCTCCTACGTTGCAAAATGTCTTACTTGTTCGAAGGTAAAAGCTGAACGTCAACGTCCCTCTGGCTTACTCGAACAACCAGAGATCCCTGTCTGGAAATGGGAGAGCATTGCCATGGACTTTATCACTAAACTTCAGCGTACTTCATCTGGTCATGACAGTATTTGGGTGATCGTCGACCGATTGACCAAATCAGCTCACTTTCTTCCCATTCGTGAAGATTTCAAAGTCGAGAAATTAGCTAGAATCTACACTGATGAGATCATCTGTCATCATGGTATCCCCATTGACAAAATTTCAGACTTTTAAGTCTTCGACTTATTACCCTTTTTACCAAATTTTGACCCGTTCATGATTTTATCAAACAAACATGTTTATTTGATCTATAAACTCATGAGATTCATAATTTCAATATCTCCTGTCATATTAATCATAAATCACGGGTTTCTTACTTAATTAAAACCCGTTTACGCTCAAGTGCTTATTTTGACCCGTTAAGGGTATTTAAGTATATTTTAAACATGATTCGCTTTCATTTGTATCTAGCTTTATATTTCCACATTTCTTACCAAGTAATCTTCCACCACAACTATATTTGTGGTGGATTTAATGTGGAGATCTATATATTCCGAGTTTTATCCCTCGGACTATCATTTTATGGCAAAGACCCATATAGAGTCATTTGACCCAAAGATTC
Source organism: Helianthus tuberosus (assembly GCA_030545235.1). Taxonomy (NCBI): domain Eukaryota; kingdom Viridiplantae; phylum Streptophyta; class Magnoliopsida; order Asterales; family Asteraceae; genus Helianthus; species Helianthus tuberosus. Next base: position 51,063,827 of record CM060366.1, read on the forward strand.
ACATATTTCACTTTTTATACTTATTCCAAGTATCTATTTGATCACAAAACTCATTTCTAAACAACCCTTAAGGGTCGTTTGCTCAATTTAACTTATAAGGGCATTTTGGTCACTTTTACCCCTCCTATTACGACGAAGGACTTTTAAATCCATGTTCGACCAAAATCCCACTTTTAAAACTATAATCTTGTTTAGAAACCATTATATTTCTAAAACACCATAATCATAACTCAATTTATTCGGTTTACCACAAAGATAACCAAATATCTATATTTTATCCTTGTCTAACTCTTATTGAACCTCAAGTTCTACATGATGTGTTGAATCATTATACAAACCTGGCTCGGATCAATATATTGACCCGTTTCGGTACCTTGCCTTAGCGGCCGCTACGTAATAGCGATGTAAACATCCATGTGCTATTTATTCCTAAATCACACAACTCGACAAACCATTAGTCAATATTATCAAAGGGTGATATTTTCACCTTTTGACCCGTTTGGTCTAAATGACCATGAATCTTTATGAGATGATATTTATTACCATCTTATCTATACGACTCGCTTCGGTTTACACCGTATAATCTTTTTTACTTATAAATCATTTATTGATTCTTTGACCCATTATAACTTACGCCATAAAGTGTCTTTCACAACTAACGGTTGTTGTCAACAAGTGACTAAAGTACCATTTTACCCTTATTATTTGCATTGGTTTACCATACAAGGTAATTATTAAAAACTCGTTATCTTTTAGTCATTTCATGACTATTTAACCATATTTGCTCCTTTTTATCCATTCAACATGGTTTATGACCATTGTCTTTTGTTCCAGACCGCACTTGTCGTGTCGGAACATCATAATTTAAATAAGACTTATCATTCATAACCTATATAAAATCATTAGGTATTAAATAATTAGAGAGTAAGCTTTACTTACCTTGCATCCATGCCACACTTTTCTTTCCGTACTTGCTCCGTTCGACCCGCTTCATCCACAAGCTTTCACCTAGCTTGTTAGGCGTCAAACTATCATCATAATTCGTAAGACGGTTAGATTAGTCATTATCACATACGACTATTTCATCTTATGAATTTTATGTCGAAACTAATATTCGACCTCATCATTGATTAATTTGACTTTTTAAAAGTCAATTACCCTTAATTATATGAGTTGCATATTTGCGTTCAATAACTTATTTAGGCGATCTTATCAACTATCCTGTAGACATTAGAATGATGCTTCCGTTTTTAAGCTATTTTCTATCCAAGTTCATTACGTTTTCTACACTTCAACTAGTTCAAGCGATTATCAAGACTAATTTATTCATGTATTTTCGCAAGAACTAAGGGTTCTCATTTATAAGTGAAAACCCGTTTTATCAAATCACTAGCATTCGTCCGAACACCTAATAAAATCAAGTTCTACATATCAACTAGTAGATATCATGATTTCATACATCCATGTACATGAATAAAATAACCAATTTCACCATAACATACTTAACCCATTTCATGGCAACTATGAACATATACCTAAACTCATAATTTGTTCAAGTATCATTCCTAATACTATCATCCATGATGGTTTCAAACATGATTATCTCATTAGCTTCATCATATCATCAAAACCCACTTGATAATCTACTTGTTCATCACTTAGAAGTAACCCACATCAAGTATTTCATAATTTCATCATATCTAACGAAATTAGGCATACATAAACATCTAATTTCATCTTTGGATCATAATCCATCAATTTATTCGCAAGTAACCTACTTGTCTCGAATTTCAACTTTAACCAATCTAGGTTTTGTGACATACCTTATGATCCCCATGACCCGGTGATCGTTTTTATGTGTTCATGCATTGATTAGAAGTAACCCTCTAGTTTGTAACTTTATAAAAATGGTTATTACCCAAGTTTTCTTCGTTGTTTTAAGTCACATATTTAACTAGGTTGATATTCCTAGTTATTTGGTGGGTTCAGGGAAGTTATGACTCAGTTTATTTTAAGTCCTGTTAACTCGGGCCTCTTATAAACTTTATTTCCTTAAAGGGTTTTATTCACGTTTTGTTTAATATTAGGTTTATTTATTTAAATCCTAATATTTACCGGGTTAATTTTTTTACCACTAAGGGTATTTTACCCGTTCATTAATATTAACGTGGTTTGATTACCAAACCCGTTTTTGGGGTGTTACAATTTTTGCCCCCCTCACGAACTCCAAAAGTTGGAGAATGAATTTTGGAACCTTACTCAGAAGGGGAGCGACATGGATGGTCTGATTACGCGCTTTAAACAACTCAGTGTCCTCTGTCCTGGACAAGTCGACTCCGTCCCCAAAACCATAGCCAAGTTCATTCGCTGTGTTGCACCTTCCCTGACAAACCACCTTGCCTCTGCTAACCCTAAAACCATAGAGGAAGCCTATACCATAGCCACCGAACTTAACAACAACTGCGTTCTTCATGGAACCTATGACAAGGTTTCGACCAGATTGATCCGGAAGAGATGGAACTCATTGACATCCGTTGGTGTTTGGAAAGCTGCATTCGCAGAGCTCAAAGATATATGGAGATTACTGGGAAGCAATCTCTCGGTGGTGCATCTACAAAGTTTGGATTTGATAAGTCCAAAGTGACCTGCTTCAAATGTAAGCAAAAAGGTCATTTCAAAAGAGAGTGCAATAATTCTGCAGTTGGTGGAAATGAACATCCGTTCAATGACGATTATTACCGAAAGGCAATTTACCACCGTAGCAGAGAAGAGCCAAAGATGATCGAAGAGAAACCCAGAGAGAAGTCCAGAGCTTATGCTGTAATCCACGATGATGAAGGATATGATTGGAGTCAGATTCTACCAGATGAAGATCGTCCTGTAACAGCTCATGGAAGAAAAACATCAAAGGCCCAGCATCATGTTCTTGTTGCTGAAATTCATGAAGAAAACAAAGAAGAAAATGTTGTTGCTGAGGTCAAAGAGAAAACTCGAGAAGAGGTTTTGAAAGAAAAAACTCCAAGAGAAAGATTCATTGTAGGGTGCAGAATGGAGAAAATGCAGGAAGAATATGAGAATGCTGTTGCAAACAAACGATGGGATAAAAAGCAAGAATGTTATGTCAACAAACAAGGTGAACCGGTCGTTCCCAGAAGTGACATAGTTCACGATGATGTTCTTCTAGTAATTCCTCGATCCGGCGAATATTACTCAAATGTTGCAAAAGACAAGACATATGTGAAAAGGCTGGATAAAATCATCAGAGATGCTATGACGATAAAACTAAGGAAGAGGAATGAAGAAAGAATGAAGAAGAATGTTGAAGAGATGGTAAACAATCTGAAGAAAGCTGCTGAAGAGGTTAAAGCAGAAGCAGTTAAAGAAGAAGATGTGAAGATTGTTGAAGAAGTGAAAGAAGAAGTGATGGTGAATGTGGAAGTTGTGAAAGAAGCTGTAACAACTCTCACTAAAAAGTCCTAATTATTACTTTAATTGATTATTAGGAAACCCTAATTTAGACACCCAAGTGATTCCGCACAAACCCTAAAATTTTCAGAACAATCTGAATCAGGATTAGGGCCCCTAAAACTTAGGGGGGATAAACCCTAATTGACGATTATCCTTAAATAATCGTTGTCACATAACTGAAATTCGAAATTGTAGAGTCAGCTGAGCTAGTCCCAATCGTGGCTACCCTATAGCCTATTTTTATTCCTTACGGACCGTAACATTGTTAAGCTTACGGACCGCAACATTGTTAATCTTACGGTCCGTAAGATAGTTAAATTTTGGGTATAAATAGAGGACAGTGGCACTTGAATTCTGGACTTACAACGTCGAAAGAATTCGCACTATACACTGAGATACGAACTGAATACTCTAAATTACACCCCGGGTCTCGAAATTCTGCCTCAAAACAGGGTATTAGCACAATCGCTGCTACGATTCATTTTCCGACGATCAATATATCCAATGAATGTTTAAGTGCCGCCCACATTAGGGTTATACTTTGTCGTCCGTCGTTAATTCGATGGATGAAGTATCGCACTTTGTCGTTCGTTGTGAGAATTTGATCTCGTGAGTTATCGTAAATGCTGGATTGATTACTAACCCAGTTTTGTGTGCATTGTATTTAAATTAGATTAACAAGGCTGATTCATAGACTAGACTCTGTCCGTATTAAATCAGCAATGTGAGTCATTCTCTCTTTTTATCAAATCTATTTACAAAAGCAAGTTTATTTCAAAGTTATAATTACGGGGATTAAGTCTTTGTAATCACCAAGTTACAGCCGGTATGTGGGGTTTTGTATACATTACTTGATAATCGTCACCATTGGGGCAGCCAATTGGGGGATATGACCATATTCACAGATTCGGTCGAGTGACAAATACCGTGGGTAGTTGGTTTGATATCAGAAACATTGTAATCGCTCTTAATACTGTAAATTATAACAAATGTGTCATTTTAGTAAATAGAATGATTCACTCAGTATTTCCAGCTGACAAAACCTTTTTCAAACATGTTTCAGGTGATCTGTTGTAATTCAGGAAAAGTGCTGGGGAGCATTTCAAGCTTAAGATAGTGGCTCATTATAAAATAAAGAAATAAGTTTTGTAATATCACGATTTCGTAGTAAAAATATAATATTGTAAATTATCAGGGTTTTATCCCGAATTATGAAATAAAATAAATCGGGAAAATTTTAGCTTTAAACGATCCTGTTAAATAAACTTCCGCTGTTAAACTCAACTAAATAAATACCACGGGATTTCTGTCCCGCGGCTCCTGAAACGGGTCAAACCGGGTCGGGGGCCGTGACAGAAAAAGGTGGTATCAGAGCCACTGGGTTAAGCTAATTAAGTATTTAGAAATACTTAATTTTTTCCTGATTACTATTATGTGATTATTTGTGTTATTAACTGATTATTTGTTAGTTACAGTATGGGTAAGCAAAAGCTGTCAAGTATCTATCTTAAATTAGATAGATCATCCAATGAGAAGGGAAGTTCATCCCGAACCAAATCCTCGAATCAGACTGAAATTCCTGAAGAAGGAATATTTGTGCGAAAGGCACAATACGAGGAATCACTTTCTCCTAGAAGGAGGGAGATGATTATTAAGAAAAGTAAAGAGAAAATCCGAGAAAAGAAGATTAAACGGGAAACCCAGGAATTAATTGATAAATCACCTTGGGAAGATAAGCTAGATGAGAAATGGGCAAACTTATATATGCTAGCCATAGTAGCAGAAAATATAAATCTTTAAATATTTTAAAGTTTAGTACTTTACCCTTACAATCTAGAAACCCTGTGCAATAAATAAAATTTCAAAACCCTAAGTGTGTTTTTCAGTTATCTTTGTAATAAATTAGTATACAGTATGTAATAAATTAAACGGTTATTTATAAATTTTAACTTAGTATTTTATGCATTTTGCATATATGCTACATCAGCATGAGTGGGATATCTGAAGCCTTTCAGAACCTTAATCTTTACCCGGTGAATATCGAAGTTTCCAAAGAATTTACTGGATACTTTCCTGATATAGAACAACCTGTAGAATTCAGTGCTCCACCTGTGAACAAGCCAAAACGAAAGAAAAGAAAGAATTACGTGTGGGGAAGTCGTATACATAAGAAAAAGCCAGTGAATATCGAAGTTTCCAAAGAATTTACTGGATACTTTCCTGATATAGAACAACCTGTAGAATTCAGTGCTCCACCTGTGAACAAGCCAAAACGAAAGAAAAGAAAGAATTACGTGTGGGGAAGTCGTATACATAAGAAAAAGCCAGCTACAAAACTTCCCAAAATAAATAATCCTTTGAAAAAGGGAAAAGAAATTATAACCGGAGAAAGTTCGAAACAGCAGGAAATGGAAACTGAAACCAAGGAAGAGGTTAAGGAGATAGGAATGCAGATGGAGGAAGGTCCTAAAGAAATAGCAATGGAAGTTGGGCAAGGCTCTAAACCAACTCAGATAGAAATCGGAGAGAGCTCCAATCCAAACCAGGAAAGGACTTTTCAAGATGAGATAGATTTCCTATTGGCAAGCTGTGAAACTATTCAGCCTGTCAATACTAATATTTTTAATTATCCTCTTGAAAACCAACTCCCTATGAATTGGGAACCAGTAATCCCAGACCCAATAGTCCACTCCCAACCCATAGGAATGGACGAATGGTGGACGAACGATTGGCAATTTCAAAATATTGTCAACGATCCTTATTCCTTTCTTCCACAATTCGATCCAGAACCCCTACCTAATCCACCCATGAGTAATGAAAACATGGCTGAACTTCGCCACTTTGGTGAAGAGTTGTTTGATGCGGGAAGTAGAATCAGGGAAATAGGGGGACAAATTGCCTGGAAGTACGATGAGAGGGAACTGCGTTTTTAGAACGGCAAGTGACGAGAGATAGTACGATGGTAAAACGGTAGTTGTATAATAGTAATAGTAAAGTTAGTCTGTAAATAACAAATAAAACTCTGTAAGATATTGGCGAGTAATGATGCATACTATACTAGATATAAAATGAAATCGAGAAATCGATTGTTTTGACTATAACTGTATTGTAAAATTTTCTGATTGTTTGTATATAATTGTTATTTAGCAGATACTAATAAAATTTATATATACATTATCAGATGGCAAACAGTGGTAATGAACCTATAAATGAAGTTAATCAGTCTGAGTAACATTCAAGAGATCAATATATGACTCGGCAAGATATCGAAAATATTGTTGCTCAAGGGATAGCCAATGCTATTCCAGCATTCGTTGCTGCTATAAAGAATCCAATCGAACCGCAACAAATTGTCCCTAGTAAACAGATTACTGAAGATAACTTCAGTAATAGTGTAAATGGAGGCAATAATCATGTTAATCATAATAGGGAACCACATCAAGCTCCATTACCCAAGAAAATGAAAACTGCAACGCCTGGTTGCACTTTCAAAGAATTCCTTGCTTGTAAACCCACTGAATTTGCAGGCAATGAAGGAGCAACTGCATCACTGCGTTGGTTAGAGAAAACCGAAGCAGTCATTGCAATAAGTAAATGTGGTAAAGATGATCAAGTCATGTACGCATCAAATCTCTTCAAAGAAGGAGCACTCGAATGGTGGAACACTGTGTTACAATCAAAAGGAAGAGTAATAGCTTATGCTATGTCTTGGGAAGAATTTAAGGGTTTGGTGGAAAGAAAATTCTGTCCCGAGTATGAAAAAGAACAGATGACGAATAAGTTTCTAAATCATCGGATGATGGGTGTAGATTGTCGCGGTTATACCTCGACATTCTTTGAATATGCTAGAGTGGTACCAACACTGGCTTCGCCAGAACCGGTACTCATTTCTCGCTATATTTGGGGGCTAATTAGTGAAATCCGCAATATTGTTAAAGCTGCGAGACCTCGCACTATTGATGATGCGGTAGAATTAGCTAATACTCTAACTGATGAACTGGTGCGCACAAGAGATGAAGATCGGAAAAAGGAACTAGCTCAGAAAATTACCCAAGGATTTCGTGTGGGTAATAATAACAGCTTCAAGAGAAAAGGAACGGGGCAATCTCCAGCTCCGTCATTTTGCAGGAAATGCAAAAAGAAACATTATGGAAGATGCGATATCACTTGCAATTTTTGCAAAACTATAGGACACCGGGAAGAGAACTGCAAAAAGAAAACCGTAATCTGTTTTAACTGTGGTGAAGCGGGGCATTATAAAACAGAATGTCCTGAATTGATCAAACCAGTAGACAACAAACCCAGGGAGACCGAAGGAACTACTAAGAAGAATGCCAGGGCCTTTCAGCTGACCACTCAAGAAGCAGAACTCATTCCGGATGTGATAGCGGGTACGTTCTTAGTTCACAACGTGTACGCAAAAGTATTATTTGACTCTGGTGCAAACCAAAGTTTTATAAATACTTTATTCTGCCAAGCTCTTAGTTTACCTTTAACCAACATTAGGCAGATTTTTACAGTTGAAACAGCAGACGGAAATTCAGTTAAAATAGATAAAGTTTTGCAAGAAGGAAACATAGAACTTTTAGGACATAAATTCTCTGCAAAACTGTTGCCGATGAATTTAGCTGAATTTGATGTTGTATTAGGAATGGATTGGTTAGTAGCCAACCATGCTAGAATCCTTTGTGATCAGAATTCCATAGAAATTCAATCACCCACCGGAGAAGTGATTAGGATTACAGGAGATAAACCACGTAAGCCCATGAAGTTCATATCAGTAATGAAAGTTGCTAATTATGAACGAAAACAAGGAATAGTGTATATGATTTCGGTAATCATTAGCACTAAGGGTAAAAATCTTAAGGAAATACCAGTAGTCTCAAAATATCCTGATGTATTCCCAGAAGATTTACCAGGATTACCTCCAGACAGGGAAGTAGAATTTAGAATTCATCTAATACCTGGAACTACACCGATAGCCAAGGCACCATATCGGTTAGCTCCTACCAAAATGTTAGAACTAAAGAAGCAATTAGATGAATTACTAAGTAAAGGATTCATACAACCTAGCTCATCCCCTTGGGGAGCGCCAATGTTGTTTGTAAAGAAGAAAGATGGTTCAATGAGAATGTGTATTGATTATAGAGAATTGAATAAAGTCACAATTAAGAATCGATACCCATTACCTAGGATTGATGATCTTTTTGATCAACTGCAAGGGGCTAGATATTTTTCTAAGATAGATTTACACTCCGGATATCATCAATTGAAGGTACAAGAAGAAGACATACCTAAAACTGCTTTCAGAACTAGGTATGGTCATTACGAGTTTACAGTCATGCCCTTCGGATTAACAAATGCACCTGCAGCATTTATGGACATGATGAATAGGATCTGTAAACCGTACTTGGATAAAATTGTAATTGTTTTCATAGACGATATACTTATTTATTCCAAAAGTCAGACAGAGCATTGTGAACATCTTCATGCACTCTTAACTTTGTTAAGAAAAGAAAAGTTGTACTCCAAATTCTCGAAATGTGAATTTTGGTTACAAGAAGTGCAATTCTTAGGACACATGGTGAATCATGAAGGTATTCACGTAGATCCTGCTAAGATAGAGGCAATTACCAATTGGAAGGTTCCACAAACAGCAATGGAAATAAGAAGTTTTATAGGTTTAGCTGGGTATTATAAACGGTTTATTAAGGATTTTTCCAAGATAGCTGTACCATTAACTAAGCTAACCTGTAAAGCAGTTAAGTTTGAATGGGGACCAAAGCAAGAAGAAGCCTTTAGAATATTAAAGCAGAAATTAACCAATGCTCCAATCTTAGCCTTACCAGAAGGAACTGAAGATTTTGAAGTATATTGTGATGCTTCAAAATTAGGATTTGGATGTGTGCTTATGCAACGCAAGAAGGTAATTGCGTACGCATCAAGGCAATTGAAAAGGCACGAAGAAAACTATACGACTCATGATTTAGAATTAGGAGCCGTAATTTTTGCCCTTAAGATTTGGAGACATTATCTTTACGGAAGTAAATTTACTGTCTACACAGACCACAAAAGTTTAAGATATATATTTGGGCAAAAAGAGTTAAACATGAGGCAAAGGAGATGGATGGAAATCCTAAGTGACTACGACTGTGATATTCAGTATCACGAAGGAAAGGCGAATGTAGTTGCAGATGCCTTAAGTCGTAAGTATTATGAGAAACAAAAACGAGTTCGTGCTCTCAGATTAAATTTACAAATAGATTTAATGGAACAATTGAAGAATGTTCAAACTACAGCAATCAAGGATGATGCTGAAGGAATGAAAGGACGAATCAAGGAATTAGAACAAGGAACAGATGGAATTTGGAGATTCCACAAAAGTAGAATTTGGGTACCTAAGCAGGGAGACTTAAGACCTAAGATTTTAGAAGAAGCTCATAAATCTAGGTATACTATACACCCAGGAAACAATAAGATGTACCAAGATTTAAGAAAGAACTTTTGGTGGATAGGAATGAAAAAGGACATAGCAAGATATGTTTCTAAATGTCATACTTGTTCACAAGTTAAGGCAGATCAACAGTTAGAGATGCCAGTGTGGAAATGGGAACTTATAACAATGGATTTTGTTACTAAGTTACCCAAAACCAGAAAAGGTAATGATGCGATTTGGGTAATTGTGGATCGATTAACCAAATCAGCTCACTTTTTACCAATGAAAGAAACCTTTAGTATGGAAAGACTGGCTAAATTGTATGTAGATGAAGTTGTATCCTTACATGGAGTTCCACTCTCCATTGTATCAGATAGAGATAGTCGATTCACTTCCCATTTCTGGAAAAGTTTCCAGCAAGCTATGGGAACTCGATTAAATTTGAGCACTGCATATCATCCTCAAACAGATGGGCAAAGTGAAAGGACGATCCAAACTCTAGAAGACATGCTCCGAGCATGTGTGATAGATTTTGGTGGAAATTGGGACGATCACTTACCTCTGATTGAATTCTCCTATAACAATAGTTATCATTCAAGTATCGAAACTGCCCCATTCGAGGCACTATATGGAAGAAAATGTAGAACTCCAGTTTGTTGGGCAGAAATAGGAGAAAGTCAATTATCAGGTCCTGAAATAGTGCAAGAAACAACTGATAAGATTACTCAAATCAAGGAAAGGCTGAACACGGCTCGAGATTGCCAGAAGAGTTATGCAGACAATAGATGCAAGCCACTTGAATTCCAAGTTGGAGACAAAGTACTATTGAAAGTTTCTCCTTGGAAAGGAGTAGTCAGATTCGGAAAGAAAGGAAAGTTAAGTCCAAGGTACGTAGGACCATTTTCAGTGATCCAACGTATAGGACCAGTCGCTTATCGTTTACGACTACCAGAAGAATTAGCAGGAGTACATGATGTATTTCATGTATCCAATCTCAAGAAATGTTTATCAGATGAATCACTGGTAGTACCTCTTCGAGATATAGAAATAAACGAAAAGCTGAAATTTGTTGAGAAACCTCTTCAAATTGAGGATCGAAAGATCAAGTTTCTCAAACACAAACGACTAGTTTTAGTCAAAGTAAAGTGGGATTCAAAGAGAGGAGCTGAATACACTTGGGAGCTGGAATCAGAAATGAAGCGAAAATATCCACATTTATTCCAGTAAATCTCGAGGACGAGATTTTTATTAAGGTAGGGAGAATGTAACAACTCTCACTAAAAAGTCCTAATTATTACTTTAATTGATCATTAGGAAACCCTAATTGAGACACCCAAGTGATTCCGCACAAACCCTAAAATTTTCAGAACAATCTGAATCAGGATTAGGGCCCCTAAAACTTAGGGGGGATAAACCCTAATTGACGATTATCCTTAAATAATCGTTGTCACATAACTGAAATTCGAAATTGTAGAGTCAGCTGAGCTAGTCCCAATCGTGGCTACCCTATAGCCTATTTTTATTCCTTACGGACCGTAACATTGTTAAGCTTACGGACCGTAAGCAGCCTTACGGACCGCAACATTGTTAATCTTACGGTCCGTAAGATAGTTAAATTTTGGGTATAAATAGAGGACAGTGGCACTTGAATTCTGGACTTACAACGTCGAAAGAATTCGCACTATACACTGAGATACGAACTGAATACTCTAAATTACACCCCGGGTCAGGAAATTCTGCCTCAAAACAGGGTATTAGCACAATCGCTGCTACGATTCATTTTCCGACGATCAATATATCCAATGAATGTTTAAGTGCCGCCCACATTAGGGTTATACTTTGTCGTTCGTCGTTAATTCGATGGATGAAGTATCGCACTTTGTCGTTCGTTGTGAGAATTTGATCTCGTGAGTTATCGTAAATGCTGGATTGATTACTAACCCAGTTTTGTGTGCATTGTATTTAAATTAGGTTAACAAGGTTGATTCATAGACTAGACTCTGTCCGTATTAAATCAGCAATGTGAGTCATTCTCTCTTTTTATCAAATCTATTTACAAAAACAAGTTTATTTCAAAGTTATAATTACGGGGATTAAGTCTTTGTAATCACCAAGTTACAGCCGGTATGTGGGGTTTTGTATACATTACTTGATAATCGTCACCATTGGGGCAGCCAATTGGGGGATATGACCATAGTCACAGATTCGGTCGAGTGACAAATACCGTGGGTAGTTGGTTTGATATCAGAAACATTGTAATCACTCTTAATACTGTAAATTATAACAAATGTGTCATTTTAGTAAATAGAATGATTCACTCAGTATTTCCAGCTGACAAAACCTTTTTCAAACATGTTTCAGGTGATCTGTTGTAATTCAGGAAAAGTGCTGGGGAGCATTTCAAGCTTAAGATAGTGGCTCATTATAAAATAAAGAAATAAGTTTTGTAATATCACGATTTCGTAGTAAAAATATAATATTGTAAATTATCAGGGTTTTATCCCGAATTATGAAATAAAATAAATCGGGAAAATTTTAGCTTTAAACGATCCTGTTAAATAAACTTCCGCTGTTAAACTCAACTAAATAAATACCACGGGATTTCTGTCCCGCGGCTCCTGAAACGGGTCAAACCGGGTCGGGGGCCGTGACAGAAGCTGTTACTGAAGAACAGCAGGGTAGAGAAGATGTAAAGAAAGCAGAAGAAGAAGTGAAGGTTGAAAGTTCAACAGATGTTGGTTCTGTTGATGAGAAGCAGCAGAAAGAAGCTGATCAGAAAGAAACTGAAGCAGACACCGAAGTGCCAATCACTGAGGTAAATTCTGATTCTGAAACTGTAATCAAAATTGATGAACAGTGCAAGAAATGCATGGAACCATGCAGTGCTTGTACTGAAAAAGATAATAAATTCAGAACAAGAGATCTTGAATTCACTAAAATCAAAAATGTTTTCAAAGAAAAATGCAAAGAAATGTTTGAAAATGAAAAGGTTTTAAAAGAAAATGATGAAAAACTCTCTCAAAAATGTAAAAATCTAGAAAAAGAAAATGAAGTTTTGAAAGAAAATGTTTCGAAAAAGACAGGAGAATGTGATCAAAAAGAAAATGCTTTTCAGGAAATGAAAAAGGAATATGATTCTATAAAATTGGCTTATCACATTACAAAAGAATCATATGAAAAAGTAAAAAGTGAAATGAAACTTGTTCAATCAAGGTTGAAATATTGTTCTGAAACAACTATTGAGTATAAACGAATGTATGAAATAAAGCAACAAGTTGTTAATTCTTACATTGAAGATGTTGCTAAGCTTAAGCGTCAGATTGCTGATTTAGAACAGGATAATAACAAGTTAAAAAGTTATCATGCGTCATCATATGTGCTTGAACGTATTTTCAACATAAAACCGGGAGATGGTGAGTCTGGGCAAAACAAGAAAGGCATTGGCTCAGAGTTTCATAAAGTTCCACCACCGGGAAAGTTTGTGTTTTATGATGAGGAAAAGGTCGAAAAAGCTTTCAACATGGTAGATCAATTGCCAGACAACATTGATATTACCTATTCCAAATCTGATGATTCTCATGATTCAGAGGTGGTAGGTAAAGTCGTTGAAAGTGTGTTGAAAGAAGGGTCGGTTGATACAGGTAAATCTGAATCACAGGATGAAAATGAAGGTAATTTTCATGATGGATATCTGAAAAACACAAAATCCGAGATGGATTTGAATGATGATTCAAAAGGATTGGTTTATACCATGATTGGATCGGACAAATTATTCTTAGATATTGTATTCCCGATTCAGAATGTGATTTCAGAAAAGGTTGATAAAGTTTTCAAAATGGTTGAAATTGAGAAGTCTGAGATTTCAAAGTTTGCTGGTAAGAGTCATAGAGGTTCATATAACAAACCTGGTTACAAGAAGAAAAACATGAAGGCTGGGTTGGGTTATAAGAAGAAACAGAATCAAAACAAAAATGAAACACCAAATTATCAGGCAAAAATGAGTTTTGTTCAAGGAGACAGTTTAGCAAAAGAAAAAGAGCTCAAAATGAGACAGTCTAATGATGAGTTCTTTGCTAAAAAGAAAAAGCAACAACCATAGGTCAAAGATGTATCCATGAGAACATGTTTCAAATGTGATCAAAAAGGACATCTTGCACGCAAGTGTCCTAATCTAAAACCTGTGGATGTTGACAAAAAGAAGATTGATGCTGAGAAAACAAAATCTGAGAATGTGAGACAAAGGTCAACCAGATTTGATTCAAAACAAACTTGGAGGTACAACACAAACAAGTTTGCTTCGAATCAAAATTGGAAATCCAACCCGAACAGGTTTGATTCAAGACAGACCTGGAATTTTCACACACCCAGATTTAGAACAACACAAAGTTGGAAAACAACTGTTGATGCAACAAAACCAAACCAGTTTTGGAAACCAAAATTTGTTCAAAATCAAAAAGTTCAAAACGAGTCACATTTTTACAAAAGAGGTACTCCGAAAGGCCAGACATGGAGTATTAAGAAACCGATGATTTTTGTAAAAGATGAAAAAGTTGATGTCAAAGTTGATAAGGTCTTTGTGAAAGACGACAAAGACTTTCCGGCATTGAATGAAGTTTATTGTGTTGAAATGCCTAAGGTCAAGCAGGCCTGGGCTAAATTGTTTAAGTGATTGAGTAAGTGTAAATGTGCAGGTGCTCAAGAAAACTGAAGACTGTGAAAATGGAAATCGGAGCAGCCTGGCACAAGAAGAAGAGGCTGCTGAACCCTGTGTTGGTTGAAACAGGGAGTTTATTTGTTTTCTGTACATAAATAAACAATATTTCAAAAACCCTAAAAATTGAAAATTTTGAAAAAACCAAAAATATGTTTTGTTTTTGTCAAAAATATTAAAAAAAAATATGTTGATGGAATACGCCGAAACCCTCACGGCTGAACAAACATGATTACTTTCACAAGATTGAAAAACGGTTTTCAAACTGTCGAAAATCAATGGGTTGTAAATCATGGGGGTACGTTATATTTTTCTGCAAAACAGAGCATGAGAATGCAGAAAATGGATGGCGAGACAAAGCTATCAGTATCTGGTTGTCAAATTTTCTTTAAATGGTTTTGCATTTTAGGGGGAGTAATATTGTTAGAAAATCCAAAAACAATAGAAAATTTGAAAAGGTCAAAAACATGATAAAATTCAAAAATGAGTTTTTGTGTAAAAAGAGGAAATGATAGTACATCAGTAGACAGTTACAGTATGCTAAAGAAATGTAATGATTATATAGCGTTAAACAGTCTCACTGATGATGTGTCGGTAGATTTTTATACATTTAGTAAACTTTTTCGGGATATAAACTTAAAATTCAAACTTGCTTATTTCGTGGGGAACACTACTTGGATATATAGGTAACCCCTGAAATCTTGTTTGAAAGGTCTCATAATCTGATATACTAGGTCTTTATACTCAATGATATCTGGGGTATTATTCCGGGACTTCTGCTGAACGGTAGTTCTGACCTAGTCCTTGGATAATACTTTCTGCAAATGCTTGAAACATAGCATAAACCCTCAGCATGCCGATGAAACAATAAAATTGATAGTCGCTGCTGTTGTAGCTAAAAGATCCTCTAAAGGGGACATTCCGTAAAGTCGAAGCTGATATCTCTCTGCGTATACGGAAGTATCGATCTGAGATCCCTCGGCCCTCGCATACCTAATTTATGTACAGATATCATTGTAGTATACTCACCTGTAAGACTGATTATTGGGATTCTGGATACGGGAGTATATTCAAGAGGTGGGACACATGAATGAGTTTAAGTTCTTAATTCACCTAATTCGTATCCTGAATCAGTTGAAATTTGTGTGAAAATTTAAGTGGATCAGTATATCGACAATCTAAGTGAATTGTTTAATTCTTAATGTGTAACTAAGCTCAACGGTACTTGTGACCTGTCATAAACTGATATGATCCTCTAACGCATACTCAAACAAAAATATTGTCTGTAAATATGTTTGTAAATATTTTTTTTACTGTTTTACATTTCAGAAAAAGTACAAAAAGATTTTTGATTCTGCTTTATTTTCGACAACCGATGTCTGAGTGCTGAGTTTCAAAATCTGAGTATGCTGATTGTGTTTCTGAAAATAAAACGAGTTCATTAAGTTGAAATTTGAAGTTTTATAATCAAAAATCAAAAACAGTTTGTGATATCTCCAAGGTCATTAATTTGGACTTGGATGATTAACTGTGAGGGATTTGGATGCTTAGATTGTTAAAATTTGTAAAAGAGCCAGTTTCCGATCCGGTTCGTTGAAACTGCCAAATCCTTAAAGATTGTTGATAGGGGGAGAATATCAAGTAATCCTGGATATATCTCATATTATTATATCTCAGTCCCAGGATCTTGATTTAGAAAGTTTAATAGAGCCAGGTTACGATACCTGGACAACTGAAAACATTGTTACTTATAAATGTTTGAGGATTGCAGATACCAAACTACGATCCCGATAGCCGAGTCAAAGGGGGAGTCTGAAGACGAGCTCAACGCAAGGGGAAGCGTGCATAGGAGCCAGGATACTTTTCCCAGAGGAGCTTGTAACCGGAAAGCCAGGTGTCGATCCCAAAGCACGGAAGCTTGACGAAAGGGGGAGCCTGAAGAGTTTACCGAAAGGGGAAGCTGGAGCTGAAGACAGATCCACGGGGATTCTGTTCGAGCTAAAGAGAGAGAAAGAAAAGAAGCTACGAGTCTAAATGTTTGAGATTGACTGCGGCAATATCCAAGGGGGAGTCTGTTAGTGCATTTATGTCTATCGCCTCCGTCATCTCAAACCGTAGCAGAAACTGTTAAATTCTAGGCTTTATGTTGTATCTAGTTAGTAAAAGGCAAGGTGGCATTATTGTAAATAAGGGGAACTCTCCTTATAAGCCTTGGCCTATAAATAGAAGCCTTAGGGTTTCATTTAGGAACTTTTGCCATTTTGAAGAGATTGGAGCTTAGAGGATAGAGAGAGAAAGTAGAGAGAGAAAGTAGAGAGAAAAGGCAAAAGGTGATTCGAGGTGCTTGTATCTTTCAGATTTTTTATAGAATCACAGATTGAGTACGTCTCGTGTGTTTCGGTCTTGCTTGTACACGGATTCCGCACGTCGTACGAGTCGGTTCGCAATCGTTCGGATTCAAACCGGTCCTAACAACTAATCCACTCTCTAATCACTCAAAATCTGGTGCAAAAACAGTAGCTAAAGTCAGAAACATTTCAAGTTGCAAAAGTGAGTTTAACCTCACTTATCTTCCATCTTTTTCATCTTTTCTTGCTTCTTTGCACTTGGAACAACCCTAGAGAAGTTTCCATAGGTTTTCCCTAGAAAACCAAGGATGGAACATCATCATAAAAGGGTTATAAGTGCAAGAAACTTTTTGTTTTATACAAACACTTTGTTAAACTTAACCAAACTTGAGTTTTCTCATCTCAAACCTATGTCCTTATGCTTATAACCACTTCTATGGTTAGTTAAGCTTAAAAACAAGGTTGAGACATTCAAAATCAGAGGTTAAACCTCATATATATTCTGTTTTGTTTAGGGTTTTTAACCCACAAGTGATGTTCAAGCTTCAAGCTTGATGAAGGTGTGATTGTGGACTAACTTGGGTTGTCCAACATAAAATCCCCACATTACTTGATGATTTCTCAGTAGTGTAGTTGTTTATATTCTTGTATTATTCATAGTTCATGACCCTCCTTGCATGTTTTTACATCAAGTGTAGTGGTGAACCATAAGAGGTACCTAAATGGAAGCTTGTTCTTCCTACCTCCTACATGATTTCCATGATACTAGAGGTACCTAAATGAAGATGTAATCTTCTACCTCATGCTTGAAATATTGGACATAATGATATATAGCCTAGATAATACTTATATGTATGTAATATACATTATTCAAACATTGATGATGAACTTGTGTTCATTCGTCAAAGTGTTAGAATAACATCATCTAAGACATAAGACTTGTACGGTTCTAATGAGTATACCACTCATGAAAACATTAACCCTTGAGGTTTCATAGTGTCAAAACAAGTACTTTGTGTTCAAGGATGATTACTTTCTTATGCATACGTTCTTGTGTTTTAAATTCCTAAATCCCTAATCTACCGTTAATCTCCGAAACTCATACACTTCGTTTCTTTATGTAGAAGGACTTGGTGTTCCTACCTCCAACAACAACTAACTCGCGGATTCACAAGTGAAGACTTGCAAAACCGTGAGTATACTCGCAACCCCTTTTATGTTTACCACTTTTTGGGGTGTAACATGTTACATTATTAAACCACACTTAAACTTATTCTTTATGCAATGCACAAAAACAATCCTTATACATGAATACTATGTTGTGATACTTAATTTTTATACGTGGACCATACTTATATGATGTACTATAGTCATTAGCTTTATACGAGCCTCCATTTGACATGTATAGCGCTATAGGAGTAACGCACCGCCCGTAGACTAGTGGCCATGTTGAATTATATCATTTGGCGTAAACCGAGGGTTGACTAGAAATATTGCATGCCATGTTATAATGATCTTGTATAAACTAAGTTGCCATGTGGATTCGTTTTTAAACTTTTAACTTATACTTATACTTATCCTTAAACTTGTATACTCGCCTTTGCTTTTGCATTGAATTGTATTTTAAACATGTTACGGGTTGATGATTGATGATGCTATGAAACGGACTAGCAATGATGCCTAGATACTCACTTAGACGTTTAGGTTTAAAGTGGTGCATCAATTTTGTTATGTTATGTTTGAACAATGTTGTTATTTGAGTTTCATTGTATCGTTTTGACAATTTGATTATGAAATGAAATTGGTTGAATTAAATATTGTCGCAAATAGTGTTATGAAGTCACTTGCAATCTTGAACAGGTCCCACTCCGATGATTCCACCATTTGTTGGGGTGTGACAATCATACCTCGGGGGACAGAAGTAGACTTGAATATTTTTCCAAGCGATTACCAGTTTTCTCGCTAAACACACCCAAGTCAATTTCTGACTCTGAAGGTGCGGCAGTAGTCTCTTTCTGGAATTTGGATTTTTTTCTCAGCCAATGCAGCAGCAGCTTGCGCATCAAGCTCTCGTTTTTTATCTTCAAGCATTTTTCTCTTCTTCATCATCTCCGTTAAAGTGGCATCATCGTCAGGATCACGGGATTGTCGTTTAACTCCTGCGTCTAAACCGGATAGTGTGTCAGACACGACAACATAGTCCAAGAAAGATGAGTTAGAAGGACGCTTACGAGGTGTCCCAACAACTGGTTCCTCAGCCTTCTTTCCCTCAGTCTTCTCCTCTCTCTTCTTCTTCCTAGTTTCCACTTGTTCAGTAGCACCAGCTTATAGATCCACAACAGGAGTATCAACAGTTTCAACAGCAGGTTCTCAAACAGATCCTTGTTGTGGACCGGCACGTGTGGAACGATGGATTAGATCCTGATACGAGCCAGCAGACTCCTCACTCGAAAGGATTATAAGCTCCTCTCGAGTAGGAGGAGGATCAACATCAATTTCATCTTCACCATCTTCACCTAAAACGGCATTAGCATAAGTCGCCATGCTTTCACTTTTAGGGTGCAAAAAAATATCCCTTATTTGATCAACCCATAAGGGCCTCCCCTCAGTTAAAACAGCAACAACCATGGCACCACCAGCTTTAGGATCAAAAATGTTCATCAAACTATACCCTGCTGCAAAACACAAAAAGGTGTGAAGATACCAAAAAGGGGAAGCAAAATAAAAAAAATAGGTAAAAAGTAATACCTTTCCCTTTGTATCTATAAACCAGAAAACTCCTAGGGTTCTGAGGAGCCCATAACATACTCATCCCAGACGCCACCAAGGCCCTCTCTTCCAGTTGAACAATTGGAGTAACCTTCCGGGTTAAGGCAGTATACCAGTCTTGTTCAATAAAAGGTATCGAAACATTCACACGTGGGACGCCTTCACTCTCAGATCTGTAGTGCATGTCAATAGGGATGACGCCATGATGAATGTAAAAGAATTTCTTCTTCCAATCATGTAGACTCTTGGGAGGATCCCGGCTATAAGGGTCAACTCCACTGGTACGGGAGTTGAAAGAATAAAAACCACTGGTATAAGTGACAAAATAAAAAATGTTAAACTTTTCAAATGTCGGTTCAACGCGATTAGCCCGGTAAATGAACTCAAAATGGGTAAGTCGCGGTAACCCCAGAGAATTTATTTGTGAAATGTGCAAGCCATAGTTCGTCAACACCTCTCCGATGAACTTTGACATCGGAAGACGAAAGTTGCCTTCTCGGAAAAACTCAGCGTATAACGTCATATATCCCAGAGGAGTGTCTAGAGCAGTGGAATTAGGTGTCGGAAACTGAACTCCCCAATCAGAATGGAAGCCAAAATTCTAAACTAAATTGTGCAGTTCTTCATCTTTCTAGTTAATCTCCGATTGATTCGGACCTGGAGGATTCCTTGGTTTGTATTTTCTCTTCCTGGTAGTAACTGACTTCGTACCGGCGGACATGATGAGAAAAGATGAAGATGAAAAAAGGAACTTAGAAGAAGAAATTGGAAGAAGATTTGAAGAGGAAAAAATGGAGTTTTGAAATTTGAAATTGGGGAGAAAAGTGGTAATCTGGTGGTAACCGCCTCGTATTTATACCCATCGCATTTAATGCGATGGGTAATGGACCGTCAGGAAGGCAGAAGGACACCCAGTCAGATACTGACACATCAGGAGAGAGAAGAAGAGTCGCCACCCCTTTAGGGCGCGTGGTCGCCACGCGCCTGACAAACGGTGAAAAACGTGCTTGACACTTCTGGAAAAGTAACTGTGCACACCTCCGACAAGACAACCACCTCAGACGGAACATCAGTCACATTAGATGTCATAATCTCCACAGAGACGAGAAATTAGAAACTTCTCTTAGAAGAAACATCCAAATAAATCTTCACGCGCCATGCGCTATTTTGGCTCAAATTCGCAAGTCATCTTCATGCGTCATGCACTATTTTGGCTCAAATTCGCAAGCCATCTTCATGCGCAATGCGCTATTTTGGCTCAAATTCGCAAGCCATCTTCATGCACCATGCGCTATTTTGGCTCAAAACTCGCAAGCCATCTTCACGCGCCATGCGCTATTTTGGTTCAAAACTCGCAAGCCATCTTCATGCTCCATGCGATATTTTGGCTCAAAATTCGCAAGTCATCTTCATGCGCCATGCGCTATTTTGTCTCAAAAAGTGCAAGTCATCATCATGCGTCATGCGCTATTTTGGCTCAAAATTCGCAAGTCATCTTCATGCGCCATGCGCTATTTTGGCTCAAAAGTGCAAGTCATCATCATGCTTCATGCGCTATTTTGGGTCAGATTTTAGAGATCATCACTACACACCATGTGCCGTTTTGGCCCAAACTCGCAAGCCATTGTGACGCGCGGTACGCCATTTTAAGCCAATCCGGAACGCAATAGAACATGCGCGATAAGATACAAAATTCAAAGAGAATCGAACAACAAAACCACAACCCTTATGAGTCCAGAATCTCTCCTTGATGATAAACTCAACTAGAAGGCACACTGGACTGGGGGGACTTGAAGAGGTATGGTCCCAAGTCCATGCACACATGGCAGGGACCACATCACTGTCATCCTACATGGCGCCTACATCAGCAAAGAATATCCAGAAGCTTCTAGAAGCTTCTGGAAGATATCGCAGGCAACACCAAAGATGCTCCTCCAGACAAAAAGGATAACACGTGTCACCAGTAATCGGACGCCACCTAGACCTGCAGCACGATCCAAGGACAGGCCGACAGCTGCTGATACAATTCTCCTATCCGGACGAATAGCAGCGCGCCACGTCATCCACCATCCTGAGTACAGTAGAAGAGACCAAGAGGATATTCCCCTTGGTCGGACATCTGGTGCCCGATAGCAGCTTCGGCTATAAATAGGACACTCCTCCTTCAGGTTTAACATTCTGCTCTCTCTTTATTTCACCTATAACACACACACTATTTTCCCCAAAGCAGTATTTATTCTCACGCCGGAGGGTGGTCACAAGGAGAACCCCCATATTCTCCTCCTTATGGTGAGTCCAGTGTTCTGTTTTGCAGGATTCCAGTAGTCAGCGAGTGGAGAAAGAGATTGAACCCCACATACGAGATGACCCAGCTGGTTAGCCTAAGTGTTAACTAGTGTTTCATCAGAATGTTAAACGGGTCAAAATACATGGTTTTTAGCAACAACTCAGAACTTTCAGCAATGCTGATTGAAAGAATTTATGCTGCTGACCTGTTTTTTTTTTTTTTAAATTCATATAAAATCAACCGTAGCTCGGTTTAAGGCGTATGATATATGGTTAGAAAGCTATCAGAGGCTACGACATTTTATTCTTGAACATGTTGAACTAATTCAGATTGTACAGGGGTGAAAATAGGGCAAGAACAGCTGCTGCACAAAAAGTGCAGCAGTGAAAAAAATGTGTTTCATGAACTTAACACGAATGATTGTCTAGATACCCATTGCCTAAACACTAAATGTTGTTTTGGATGAATGATTACAATTATTAAGGTGTGTTTAAAATGTTTATATGCCTAAGAATGGATTATGCAAGTATTCACTTAAATAAGTCAAACGGATTAATTATATAGTCAATAATATAGTAAAGAAGTAGTATTGTAGATGAATACAGGAGAAAGGAAGTGGATTATTATCAATGTATTTGAATGGCGTGTACAACCACAAGGTGTATGTATTCTAATGACTGAAGGAATGAACTTGTTGCCAAACTAGGTGTGGCAAAGCTTGGAAAACAATATGGCGAACATGTGGAAATGATGACGACTTTCATACGGGCCAAGGTGAGTGATTAATTCTTCTATATAGGGAATGTTAAATCACATTGTTTATCTTGTTAAATACTTTGTATGCTATTGTGGTTGTTGCTCATTGGTAAGTATGGAAGTGATCAAAGAATCCTACTGTAGTAATTCTTAAAGTGGGTTTTAAGACTTTTGTAGTACTTGTCTATGTTCTTGATTGATTATGGGTTTTTGCATGTGTCAAACCTATGAGGTGTTGGTTGGAAGTGTACTTGGTTTTCTAATCGATGTATTATGTTTTGTTTTGACCAAGTTAGTTATATGTATGAGTGGTAATTCAACCAAATAAATAAGATATTAGATCGTTTGCAAATATGTGCTTGGAATGTACGGACCAACTTGATTATGGATAGTATGATTACATATTGAGTATCAAGTTACAGGTTTCGTGAGGAGACTAAGGACGGATTTTGGACATAAAAGTTTTATCAAATGTGGTAAGGAATAATTGTATGATTTTGAATGTAACTTGCTATAAGAGATAAAGGTTAGGTGTATATTTCCTTGATTATAGTGGGATACATGTGATATACCATTCACTTAGATTTGCTAATGATGTGTTGTATGTGTTCTTAGGTATAGGGGTATTGAAGCTAAAATTTATGACATTTGAAGATCAAGTCTGAAGTTTGGATTGTACGAGTTGGGCAAGGATTAGTTGGTTCATAAGTAGATTATGAACACTCTTCAAGGAAGGATTGTAACACCTAGTTAATAGTCTTAAAGAAATACAATTGGCAATTGATATTAAGTGTAAATTGTTAAATGATATTTTTTTGGACCAATTTCCGTTGCTAAATAAATATGGAAATCTTGTTTTCAAACTGGGGTGTTACAAAAAGGAGCGGCCTTGATGCTAGTATGATAACTGTTATTGTAGGAGAATCCAATTAGGGGTAGGTGGTCATCCCAACTACCACCTAAATCAATCACGCATGCTCTAAGCATGTCTTTCAAAGTTTGGATAATACGCTCACTCTGTCTATCAGTCTGAGCATGGTAAGCCGTACTGAAATTTAATCAAGTGCCCAATAATTGTTGGAAAGTTTTCCAAAAGTGAGATGTATATCTAGTATCCATATTGGATACAATGGATACATGCACGCCATGCAGGGACACAATCTCGTCAACATATAACTTGGCCAATTTTTCAGAACTGTAAGTCTCCTTAATTGGCAGAAAATGGGTTGACTTAGTCAGTCTATCAACGATAACCCAAATCGTATCATTGCCACGTTTGGTCTTGGGTAACTTGGTAATCAAGTCCATAATTACCATTTCCCATTTCCAAGTGGGAATTTCAAGTTGTTGTAAAAGTCCTGACGGTTTCTGATGTTCGGCTTTAACTTGTGAACACGCCAGACACTTAGCTACATAGGTGGCTATGGATTTCTTCATACCCATCTACCAATAATTCTTTCTTAAATCCTGGTACATTTTATCACCTCCATGATGAACATAATATTTAGAATTATGAGCTTCTTGGAGGATCAGATCCCTGAGTCCTCCAAATATAGGAACCCATATTCGATCATTCAATCTTAAGATTCCATCTTTCCCAAGTGCCAACTGATCAACAGTTCCACCTAATCCTTCATTAGAAGCATTTGCTTCTAATAAGGCATGCTTTTGAGCATCTAGCAGCTTCTCATTCAAGCTAGTCTTGAGCTCGATACTTTTGGTGTTAATCCGAATCGGCTTAACCCTTTCCTTGCGAATCAAGGCATCAGTAATGACATTTGCCTTACCGGGATGATAACATATTTCACAATCATAATCATTCAATGTCTTCATCCAACGGCTTTGTCGCATATTCAATTCTTTCTGGTTAAACAGATGTTGGAGAATTTTATGGTCAATGTATATAATATACTTTGTGCCATATAAATAGTGTCTCCACAACTTAAGTGCAAATACATCGGCACCCAATTCCAAACCATGGGCGGTGTAATTCTTTTTATGCACCTTAAGTTGTCGTGATGCATATGCAATCACTTTGCCTCGTTGCATTAGTACACAGCCCATACCTGTGTGCGAGGCATCACAATAAACAACAAAGTCTTCAATATCCTCAGGTAGGGTTAAAACTGGAGCATTCCTCAACTTATGCTTTAGAATCTCAAAGGATCTTTCTGTTTGGGACCCTAGTCAAACTTGACATTCTTACGGGTCAGAGTAGTTAAAGGAGTGGCAATCCAAGAAAAGTTCTCAATGAACCTTCCATAATAACCGGCCAGTCCTAAGAAACTACAAATCTCAGATGGAGTCATCGGTGCTTCCCAATCATAATGGCTTCAATCATGGCGGGATCCACTTGGATACCACGCTCACTAATCACATGTCCAAGAAACTGGACTTCTCTAAGCTAAAACTCGCACTTAGAGAACTTTGCGTAAAGCTTCTCTTGCTTTAGCAACTCAAGAATGCATCGAAGATGTTTCTCATGATTATTCTAATTACGAGAATAGATAAGTATGTCGTCTATAAAGACAACGACAAACTTATCTAAATACAGCTTGCAGACTCTATTCATGAGATCCATGAATGCTGCAGGTGCATTAGTGAGCCCAAAAGGCATCACTAGAAACTCGTAATGGTCGTATCTTGTTCTAAAGGCAGTCTTTGGAACATCTTCAGTCCTGCCCTTCAGTTGATGTTATCCTGATCTTAAATCGATCTTGGAGAAATAACTAGCTCCTTGTAATTGGTCTAACAAATCATCGATCCTGGGTAGTAGATAACGATTCTTGATCGTTATCTTGTTCAGCTCACGGTAGTCAATGAACATCCGCATTGAACCGTCTTTCTTCTTTACAAACAGAATAGGAGCTCCCCAAGCTGAAGAACTAGGCTGTATAACGCCTTTCTCCAACAGCTCATCAAGTTGAGTCTTCAATTCCTTCATCTCTGTTGGTGCTAATCGGTATGGAGCTCCAGCTACGGGAGTGGCTCTAGGCAAGATGTCGATCCTAAACTCGATCTGCCTCTCCGGAGGTAGACCGGGTAGATCTTCAGGGAATACATGATGAGTTGATATACCGATACACATATAACACAGCGGAAGTCTTGGGAATTAAAATACTATTACAAATTATAATGTCCGAATGTTCAAAAATAATATACAAACGGAAAGTGTATAAAGATCCATAGGCGGATCAAAATAACAAAATGACTATGTAAGCAGACTACTAGGCTTCAATGTAAGGAGTTGCAAATTCCTCTTAAGCATTTACGAGGCAACTTCCAGCCTATTTACGTATCCTTGCAACCTATCCTTAGTCTATTGAAGATACGTCAGTTTTCACTGGTAAATACAAATAACCGACACATTTTGAATATATTTCAAAATCATTTTATGTACACAATGACACATATATTTTTATAAATAACTTGGGATAAACTATTTCTCATGTTATCAGTTTTACATGATTGTCAATACATATGTGGCCCGGAAACTATGCCGAGATCATGATTAACCGATACACCACTTTAATACCCTTATTGGGCAACCCCGTATTGGGTTATAAAAATATTTTAATATAGCATTACCATCTGTCAGGTGTACGACTACACCCTGTTCTTAGGTCGTGGCCATTTGCAACTAAATGAGCGAAGGATATCCAGGACACGGTCGCACTAACCTCCAATGTTTAAGTTATCAAGCAATACGAATTAAAAGGGATTATTGGGATTCCCGACACATAAGTTATTGATCCCATACCCAACCATGCGGTAATAATATATCGTATCCCAAGCCCGTATAGGGAAAATAGGTTAAGAGTATTTACCTGGTTTAATATCTTATAATCCAAGATATAGTAATAAGCACAACCGATATAACAAAACAACTTAGCAAGGTTGCAATCTACTGGACGCCCTAGTATGGAATGAATGGTATAATAACCAATTATAATGTTAAAGGATCCTATTCAAGTCATAGACTTTGACCGGTTAACTATAAATAATGAAAACGGTACGGTACGCTAGATTAAGCGGTGACCGGATAAAATGTAGTTTAAACCCTCACAAGCACTAAGACTTGTATAATATGGGTAAACATGATTACATTCTGGAATATTAAAAATTTCGAAGGAGTTTGACCCTATTCGGTTAACTTACGTAAACTAAGATATATAAGCTAACCGTACGCGCATAGGCGGTATCGGGCGATCGGATGAGTCATAAACGAGTTCATTATACCAAAACATTATAATTATGTTACTACATCAGTAGGTTATCCATATCATATGTTCATTATTGTTTAAAACCAAGTTATGCAACAAAAGGGCATTTTCGGCATTTTAAGGCATAATTTAAGAACTTGTGTAAAAACCCGACAACTGATTATGATCAAGTATTTTAACCACAGAGGGTTATCCTACCCATAGACATGATCATAATGCAACTTCAAATCAGTAGCTAACATGGACAATTCGGGTCAGAATTGAAAGTCAAACTGCTTGACTTTCGGTTGCGAACCGAGCAATAACCTGGAAATGACGGGCTAAACATGCTTAGACATGTTCTAATATTATTTACCAACTGATTTGATGTCAAAAAGATGTGTTAAAACGTTTATAAGTTCATTTTATAAGTTTTCCAAAAAAACAGCGTTTTTTGACTTTTAATTAAACATAACTTTGACCCGTCATTTAACCAACTTAACGTGATTTCCAGGAGGTGTCGTTTTAAGGGATTAACACCTACCTTATTATGATCATGTAGCTATGTTTGATTCGAACGGCTGGACCATAATGGTCTTAACCAAAAGTCAAAGCAAAAGTCAATTTGCTTGACTTTCGGCTAAATACTTAGCCTACAAAATGAAATAGCTAAGTAGGAACACTTACTTGTGATCCTAGAGAAAGATTAAACTCAGAGGAGGCCTCTATGAAGAAGCAACTCTAGTAAAGAGAGTAGAGATGAACTTTGAAACAAATGAGCAAGTGATATGGAAGATCAAGTTTGCTATTTATACTAAAGGAGGTGTTACAAGATCAATCCAGGTGTTAGGACTTGTTCTCAGATGACTCCAGGTGGTTAGTGAGGTGTCAGGAGCTGCTACATGGTGGCAAAATGCGAGAAAGGTGGCAAGATGGCAGAATTCCTTAGGAAACAAACATTTTGCCATCTGCAGGTCCCTTACGGACCGTAAGGGATCAAGTCTTACGGTCTGTAAGGACCTTGGCGCACACAGTTTTGAATTGGTTTGCGGATCGTAAGCACATAAGGCATTCGGTCCATAACCGACTGCTAGTGACAAAGATTTAATTGCCTTACGGTCCGTAAGGGTCGCTCAGAGGCCAATAAAATGGCATGTTGACATAAATGGTCCCTCCACAACATTCTTCCATAACTTTACACATTTAGTCCCTCTCTCCAAACAACGTGGCATAATTGAGAGTTAACCGGACATGTGTCATTATATAATTCAGCACAAATTTCTGAGGTGTTACAAAGATGGAAAGAGGTTCTAATGGTATTGAAAAATCGTTTTAGAGTGAAGATGATGTTGGTGTACATCTATTTCATATTCTCGTCTTGGTTAATTGATGGCCAAAACGGTGTTTGTCGTCCGAAATTATGAGGGTGTCAAATAATGAACCAAAATTACTCTCAAAACAATTCTGTGAGGTTATGCGTGGTGGAGATGTACAATAAGGTCATAAGTTCAAAGTTTAAGAACCAGAACACGTTTCATAAACACTAAGTGTGAGTTAAAACCAAAACATAACTCAAAAGGATCGATAAGCGTACAAATAAAAACAATAACCTCATGAGTGAGTGATATGATCCATCCACAAGGCTCTTTTACTCTTTCTTCATGGCTTACAGGATGATCCATCCACGAGACTCTTTTACTATTTCTTCCTGGCTTAAAGGATATTGTAAGGCCTCAAACCTAGGAGACCTCACAGTTGGACATCAAGCAACAAAAATATAGTTCTTAAACTGATAAATGTCTTACAATCACAATGGAAAACATCAAGTCATAACAATTTAAACATAACAATCAAGGTCAGGAACTAGGCAACTATGGTTAATAGGATGCTAGACTTCGGGGAAGAGTAGCCTTCACTCCATGACAAAGTGACTTCCTATCAATTGCCAATGTCTGATTAACTTAACATGAATGCTAAGTGAATTCTATTAACATATGCTAGACATCAATAATTCTAGCAATGAACAATTTCTTATCAATCATATAACAAATGGTTCCAGTAATGAACTTACAAGTAGTATGCATATCAACCCAAAATAGTAAAATGTGGTATCTAAAAGTTACATGTGAGTAAGCTTCTTTGCTGACTATTATGAACGACCCAATCCTTGAACACTTGGTGAATCTAGTTAAAGATTTACACACAAGCTTTGTCAAATATGTGCACCATATGACCAGGTGAAATGGTATGCTTTTTGCATGAAATGTCCCCATGCGAAAAGTTACTTTTTGTGTGGTCAGAGCTTTTTCCTATTCACTACATTTTGCTAAATTAATTACAACATTTCACGTATCATACATTTCATGTAGCTTTTTATGTGAAAAGTACACTACTTGTGCCAAGTACCATGTGAAAACTAGAACTATTTATGCAAAAAGTGTCACATTTGGTGTCATCAATCATACGCGAAAAGGGCCAGGCGAAATGTACCTGCTGAAACCCTAAAACGAGTCAATGGCGCTTGTTCAATGTCTAGATCCTAACTTTATCAAAACCTCTAGAATGATGTTCTCTCTATCTACAATTCTCACTCTAGAAAAATGGATGAATGAAACAAACAAGGAAGATGGTCTTGTCCCTTTTCTATAAAAGGGTTTTATATGCGTAATTACCGTTATGTGCGCCCTTATGGGCCTTATCATAACACTCCTTTTTGGGCTATTAATCCATGTTCCATCTTAAGTCCATAATATATATATATATATATATGTGTGTGTGTGTGGGGGGGGGGGGGAGGTTTATTTGAGAAAAAAAATTAATTGAAAAGAAAAGAACATATGGTACAATTGTAAAATATTAAGTATTTTTCTTTCATCTCATTTATTACTATATTTAAGTAATTAATTACTAATAAAGATAATTATTCTCTACACTATTTTTTGCTTACACAAATAAAAAGTTATCCTACAGATATCAAAATTTATCCTACACATATTTAAAATTGTCCTATACAAATCGTAATTTATCCTACACACCTAGTAGTTTGTCCTACACTCTAAATTATTTTTTTTTATTTTTTGAAAAAAAATATATATTTTGAAAATAAGTTACAAATTTAATTTAGTTTGCTATTAAAGAGGAAGACTAGAAATTAATGATCTATGTAAGTTTACACATATACCCTTACGTTAAAATTAAATGCAAATATTAAATGAAGTAAAATTAATCATTCTTATTGGTTGAAACTTCATTTTTTTTCTTCTTACAAAATATTTCTTCTCATTTGAACCCTCCACAATATATATATATATATATATACACACACACACAATCTAAGTATCTGAAGAAAACCCATTTAATCTTGAAAACTTGGGAAACCTGGATTGTGTGGATAGGATTGATCCACAACATATATTTAAAACACATGTTCAAAGGCAATTTGGTCATTTGTTCATGTTATCACTTCACCCTTTCCCCATCCCATCAACTCACCTTTATTACCCATCAACACATCACATTTTTAATAAAAAATATATATTACAGATTTTTCATTCATTTCTTCCTCCTTCATCCTCCATTTCTTTCTTCCTCCATTCCTTTCTTCTGTTTTTCATGGCCAACCCACATGACTTCATGTCTGATCTTCAGGCTTACTCTCCTAGCCGTGTATTCCGGAACAACTTCATCGGCGATGAATCACCGGCGGTTTACTTCCACCAAGCTTCATCTTCCTCAGGCATTTGAATGAATCAAAAATTTGTTCTTCTTTTTTTAGGAGACAATCATGGCTTTTTTTGGTTCCTGTTCTTCTCTTTTTAGGAGTCAATCATCTTCTTTCTGGGTAATCTCCGGCTTCTTTTAATGTGTTTTATGTCCATGAATACCCTGCCATGTACATGTTTGTTGGTGTGGTTGAAGGATAAATTTGTTCTTTTTTTCCCAGACAATTGTGGTTTCTTTTCGAAGTAGCGTTAACTGGGGTTTTTTTGTGGATTAGATGATTTGTTTTGGATCCTTTTGTTTAACTTATTTGAAGTTTTTTCACATTTTTAATATCCTGCACAACCAGGCAACCGATTTGTATTTTCTTTTTGTTTTGTTGGTGTGTTGAAACCCATGACTATACAAGTTTATGATTTATGGTATAATCAGGACTTGGACATGTTAAAGATGAGAAGATGCAACCAGAGGTAGAACTTCAACAATCACACTTTTAGATGTTTTCACCAAATGAAGAAGGTTTTAACATTTAGATTTAAAAGCTTTTTTTCTAAAAAATAACTTATTCTTGTTTTTCTAATTATCGGTGCAAACTCGATTTTCAGATATGTGGAGTGATGAGTATGACGAGGAATAGCCGCTACGCGCACGAGCTAAACGAGCTAATGACAGAGGAAAATCCCCGCTAATCGGACCTGATGTTCATGAATGTTATCTTTAAAACAATTTGTAACATGTGTTACAGATCTGCCTTTTTTAATTTTCTGACAGATGTACATGTGTTACATATGTAGCCCTTATGCTAAGAGGTTTTGGAAAAAAGATAAATTCATTGTTACTTCAAAACCATAGGCAATTCTAAGATGTGTTACCCATGTTACAATTGTCTATTGTTTTGAAGTAACAATAAGCATTCTAATATGTATCAGCATAATGTTGTGAAAAAGATTCCTTTATTGTTATTTCAAAACAATAGGCAGTTGTAACATGTGTTACACAAGTAGCTCTTATGTTACAATCTTTCCTAACAAACGTAAGGCGTATTACATGTGTTACACATCTAACTATTAAGATAAATGGTTGTGAAAAAAGATATCTTTACTGTTACTTCAAAACAATAAACAATTGTAACATGTGTTACAGATCTGCATTTTTTACATTCCTGACACATGTACATGTGTTACACATGTGGGCCTTATGGCAGGGGGTTTGGGAAAAAAGATAAATTCATTGATAACGATAGGGGGGTCTAAGATGTGTTACACATGTTAGAATTGTTTATTGTTTTGAAGTAGCAATAGGCATTCCAACATGTATCTGCATAATGTTGTGAAAAAAGATTCCTTAATTGTTACTTCAAAACAATACGCAGTTGTAACATGTATTAGTCATGTAGCTCTTATGTTACAATCTTTCCTTACAAACGTAAGGCGTGTTACATGTGTTACATATCTAACTATTAAGTAAGATAAATGGTTGTGAAAAAGATATCTTTACTATTACTTCATAACAATAAGCAATTGTAACATGTGTTACAGATCTGCATTTTTTAAATTTCTGACACATCTTAGTACATGTGTTACACATGTAGGCCTTATGCTAGGGGGTTTGGGAAAAAAGATAAATTCATTGTTAACGATAGGGAATTCTAAGATGTGTTACACATGTTAGAATTGTCTTTTATTTTGAAGTAACAATACGCATTCTAACAGGTATCTGCATAACGTTGCGAAAAAAGATCCCTTCATTGTTACTTCAAAACAATAGGTAGTTGTAACATGTGTTACACATCTTAGAATTGTCTATCTTTTTCAAATAATAACAGGCATTCTAACATGTATCTGCATAATGTTAAGGGTTGAAATAAGAATATGCATTTTTTTTAGTTCTGACACTTGTTACATGTGTTACACCAACATGTAACATGATTTTATGCTAACCGCCCACCCCTTTTTTTCCCAGGTACAACATGATTTTTGTACCATTCACTAGTGTAGACAACCACATGCATTGTGTGACATTTGGTGCTGGGTTGCTTTTAAATGAGACTGTTGAATCTTATAAATGGGTACTCCAAGCATTCCTGAAAGCACATGGGACTGAACCCCAGTTGATCTTAAGCGATCAGGTCCCGTCGATGAAACAGGCTATTCAACAAGTCTTTACAACATCCCATCACAGGCTTTGCATGTGGCATAGTTGGTTCTGTATCACCTTACAAGTTATATGTTTTGCTGACAAACGCCATATCACACATGTTACATACTATAGAGTGAAACAACAGTATTGAACGCTGCTACACATTTCCCATTTTGACGTAACACATGTAACCTTTTAGGGGGTACCAATGTTGTAGGTTTGCTGCATCATGTAACATGTATAGAGAAGTTGGATGATATTGGGTTGACATTGGATTTGACTGAAATTTCTTATTCAATCACAATTACTTACGTTGACTTTAGAGTTTAAGGGATACAACCTGTAAGATGTGTTACACTGAAATGTTACACAAGTGTTTCCAATTTACACATGTTACATCTTGTGTAACATGTGTAACCTGATTAAGCAACAGTTAGGACCTACTTAGTATCGTACAAACTAACTAGTTTTATATCAATAGTTGTAATGCTTCAAAAAAAAACTAACTAGTTTTATATCAATAGCTGGTGTTAGTAAGTTTTATGTCATAATGGGTTGTTAGTATTGCACACATTACAATCAAACTTAAATGTAATAAAAATGTTAAACTTATTAACACAAATGTAACAACAGGTATGTAACATGTGTAACGTGGCTATACATGTGTTACATATGTGTAGCCCATTTTTGTATCTAAGAAATGGCTGGTGTAACTATAAGTAACATGTGTAACATTGTTACAACATATGTAGCAAATTATGCCAGCAAAAAAAACATAACTTTTTATTTATAAAATAAACGAGATCATCCGTCTTCATCCAAAAACATGGCCTTCATAACACATTTACAATCAAACTTAAAGGTAACAAAAATGTTTATACAGACTTAAATATATACAAATGATCCAAAAATGATCACACATGTGTTACCCTCTAGTGTAACATAAGTTACAAACATGTCTTACATATGTGCAACCCCGATTTTTTGTAACAAAGGGGTTGAACATATGTAACACATGTTTGTAACATGTGTTACACTAGAGGGTAACTTATGTACAACGTCAAAGGTACCCACCACCTGCCCTTCATCGACTTCTTGTTCCCATTTTTCATCGGTTTCTCTATCTACCTTTTGTCGTATCAGATATTGTGGTTCTCTTTCTTCCTACCAAGATCCCTTCTCGTTTGGCTGCAACTGCTATGGTCAAGTCATAATAACACAAGTTACAGTCCAGTATTTTTAATTTACTAATTAAAAAAATAGTAGTAACATAACTAACACAAGTTACCTTCTGCCCAATTATGCCCTGAACTTGAAGACTCCCAAAATTTTGAGTTTTTATCTGCATCATTTCACACATACAAAAAACTAAATAAAACCACCCAAAAAAGGTTACATATGTAAACAGTTACCATGTTGGATCGTCCGGTGACCCTAATGAGTCAATCTGAGTAGTTCATCATCAAATACAAAGGCGGAATCAATGTAAATGACGTCAACACAGCTTGTTCCTTTCTAATCTTTATCTATTACTGATTTTCAGAGCTTTTACAATCAATTCTGACAAAAATCCGGCAGCACCTCAGCTCTCACACACTTAATTCCGTATCAAATGAACATGCACAACCCCTATATATAGTTGTAGTGATTTCGTTTGAATGTGTCACAGACCATTTCAAATGAAATTACACATGTTAATTTCGTTTGAAATGGACCGTGACACCTTCAAACGAAATTACACACTTAAACATGTACAAACCCTAATTTGATCCTTGTTGTGCACTCGTTTATCTAATCTAGACATAAGACTCGATTAAGACGAAGTTAACAGACACTAGATGCACCAACAGACTCCCCCTTGGATGTTGACGAAGTCTTCGGCGTCGAGTCTTTAGTCTTTGTCTCTTTCCATTTTGTCTAACAATGCAAGACTTGATACCAGACGAAGTTGACAGACAAACAGCACTAATAGACTCCCCCTTGGATGTCGACGAAGTTTGTAGTGTCGAGTCTTCATAGTCTTCAGTCTTTATCAGTCTTTGCGTTAACACTGTAAAGCTCCCTTAAACTTCTATCAATCTCATTCTTCAAACTTCAATTTGATTGTTGATCCAGAATGTAAACTCCCCCTTTCGATAAGCTAAAATTTATTTTCTGGTTCAAACTTTACACAATTTGTGCCATGAAGTTCTAGATTGTCACCTGCACATCCTCTACCACAACATAAGTTTCACAAATTTATAACATTTAGATTTAAGAAACTTACTGGTAGAAATCATTCATTCATCAATCTGTATAGTTACATCAAGTTCAAGTGAATGACCTTGATTAACTACACATACAATCTTTCAAAACATTTCTATATGACATTCAAAGTTTTCAACAAACTCTCCCAACCCAATGTAGTTCATCATGTTTAGCACTCGGAATTTTGAAAATCCGCTTTCCAACATAAGTTGTCGAAAATCTTTTTGTATTTTTTAAAATTTAAAACTAAACACAATATTTTTGGATTTTTGATTTTCATGGAAATGCAGTAAAGAAATATCTACAAACAATATTTTTCGTGAGTTTGTGTAAGAGGATCATATCAGTTTTTGAGACAAATCACTAGCACCATTAAGCTTTAACCATTTTAAGTTCTAAACGATTCACATAGATTGACGATATAGTTGTCCTCTTAAACTCAATCTAAAAACTTTTGAAATGCTTACTGATACGTTAAGGTATATTAATTTTGCACTAAATTCTTATGGACCCCATGATCTCAGCATATCCCCTCATCATGCAATACACTGACTCAAGTAATGCTTTTAAACTTTCATCAACTGTGATTTGTGCAAAAACAAAGCAGAATGTTTAAACATTAACAATCAGGTCGATACTTCCGTATACGCAGAGAAAGTCCAATGTTTAAACAAAATAAGAAAATAAAAACAAGTTGAAGTTGTTTAGGCTTTAACCACCAGGTTGATACTCCCGTATACGCAGAGGTGATCCAAAGCTTAAACGAAACACCAAAGAAAATAAAGCAGAACATTTAGGCAATAACATCCAGGTCGATACACACGTATACGCAGAGGATGTCCAATGCTTAAACAAAATAAAGAAATAAAACAAGTTTAAATCTTTGCAAAATAAAATGCACAATCACAGTGACTTTTTCAGCAAGTTGTGAAAGTTCACAAACTGACTGGTTTTTATGCTCTTTTAGCATTCAGCGATTACTGAGTAGGTACACAATCACGAAGGACAAAACTAAGTACTATGCTTTCAACCATGTTTCCCACTAGAACTAGGCTTTTTCATTTAAGTTTGTTTCGTTATCGCAAATCTACTAGTCTAGTTGAGCCTATCGTCACATCATTAGTGAGACCGTTTATCACATTTGACATTTCATTTCTTTAGCATGCTGTGATAGTCCACTGATTTACTATCATTTCCTCTTATTCACAACAAAACTCATTTTAGCTTTTTCAATGTTTTTGTCATTTTCAAATTTTCTAATTTTTTAAAAAAAAATTTCTCCCCCTAAAATCAAAATATGTCTCAATTTTGATTTTCTGGGAAAATTTGAAAACAAACTATACAAGGAAAGTGACAAACTGATATCAAATCGCTTCAATTCGCCATTCACTTGGCATAAACAATCAGAACTCCCCCTGACAACAAACTATTTTCCAGTATGATTTCAAAACACTTAAGTTTGTTTTAATCAAAAATGGTTTTTCCGGAAAATTAGTTTTGTTTGTCTTTTCACAAACTTGGGGTTCTTTTCAACACATTGTTCTCCTTTAACCACTTTTAAAAATTTAACAGTTTAAGATTCTATCAACAATACCACTTGTAAGTAAGTTAACTCAAGTACAACTTAATGTCCTTGATTAACCACTTGTAGGTCGAAATATCACAGTTACCAACCTGTGAATTTCTCAAGAAATATGCCGATACCTACTCCACACTTACCAACCTGGAAGCTCCGGCAAGTCAGGGTTTTATTTGAAAAGATTTACCCAAGCCTGACCATTCTTGGGTTTGACAGATTTTACCTCAATTTTTGGCTCCTCTGACTTTTTTGAATCAGATTCATTGCCTGATCGTGGCTCCTCTGATTTTGACAAGTCAGGATCATTGCCAAAACGAGGCTCTTTTGTTTTCTCAGAAACAAATTCATCGCCAGAAGATGATTCTTTTGCTTCCGTATAAACAAACTCATTGCTAGAAGATGGCTCTTTTGTTTTCTCAGAAACACATTCATTGCCATTTTCTATTGGAACCCAATCCCTGCAATGTTTAACCTTTCCAAATTTGTCAACCTGTGACGTACATGATTTTTCACAATCTTTGTTATATTTGAAAACTTTGATAAAGGCTGTGTTTGAAAAATTAACTTGTATCTGATGAATTCATTTTTCTTGATGTTGCAATCGAGTGAAGCAATTCATCAGAACTCTTATTAGACCCAACCAGTGTACCCGAGGACAAAACTAAGTACTATGCTTTCAACCATGTTTCCCACTAGAACTAGGCTTTTTTATTTAAGTTTGTATCGTTATCGCAAATCTACTAGTCTAGCTGAGCCTATCATCACATCCTTAGTGAGACCGTTTATCACATATGACTTTACATTTCTTTAGCATGCTGTGACAGTCCACTGATGTACTATCATTTCCTCTTTTTCACAACAAAACTCATTTTTGCTTTTTCAATGTTTTTGGCATTTTCAAATTTTCTATCCCTGTTGTGCACTCGTTTATCTAATCTAGACATAAGACTCGATTAAGACGAAGTTAACAGACACTAGATGCACCAACATACCATAAATACCTTTATTTTTCCTACACTTAAAACAACTACTATCCGTGGAACCAACTCCCTCGCTGCAAGCACTAAAAAAACATGTAACATATGTTAGCACAACCTTTCGTACTTGTTTGTCGTCGTATCACTTTTTTTTACATCTATAGCTTTTGTTTTTATTTTCTAGACTGGACAGTTGTGCTCCACACAACAATTGTTTGAGATGTGTTACCCTCCAGTGTAACACACGTTACAAACATGGAGTTACATATGTGTAGTCCCTTTTGTGTCCAAGAAAGGGCTGGTTTTAACATAAGTAACACGTGTAAAATTGTTACAACATATGTTGCTAATTATGCGAGCAAAAAGAACAACTTTTTATTTATAAAATAAACGAGATCATCAACTATTAAATTATGGACTTTCTAAAGGTAATGAAAATGTGATATCCGAGTGAAGTTTATACAAGACAACTTACAACCCATCTAAAATAACATTTCAACATTTTAAAAGATATAGATTTGTAAGCTAATAACAACTGATAATATCAAAAAATAAAAATGATTTTAATAGAAAAACAAAAACCTGTAAACTACATAAACATTTACCCATTAATAGACCACTTTGAGCACACAAAAACATATTAACAACAGCCTTAGCAAAAAAAATCAAGTGTGAAAAGATTTTTCAAAATAAAAAACTCAACAGATTGTTGTTTCTCTTTCTAAAATCATGGTAAATTAGGTTCAAACCTGCTTCACTCACACACACTTGTGCGTGTGTTCTTAGTGTTCAAGATGAACACGATGAAGATTGTTGTTTCTCTCTCTAAAATCATGGTAAATTTGGTTCAAACTTGCTTCTCTCTCACACACTTGTGCGTGTGTTCTTGGTGTTCAAGATGAACATGATGAAGATTGTTGTTTCTCTCTCTAAAAACCTTCATCCTCATTCACTCACCGATCAGAATTTCTCTTTCTACCAGATGAACACAATGAACATGATGGAGAATTTCTCTAAAAACCAGATGAACACAATGGAGATTCTTGTTTCTCTTTCTTAACCAGCAACTTTCTCTCTCTAAAACAACAAATGTTTCTCACACATGAACATGTTGGAGATTCTTGTTCTCTTTCTTGATGAATATGATGGAAATTCTTGTTATTTTGAATTCTGAAAGAAGAAGAGAGAGAATGAGATATGGATGATGATGGTTTGATGGTGACAATTATATAAGAAGAGAGAGAATGAGATATATTTAATATTATTTATGTACTTTGTGGCATGGTCTTTTGACACAAATACCCCTCCAGCCACTTAACAACACAAAGAAAATAATATCTTTAAATCAAATTTGGAACTTTTTATCTCAACCATTAGATCATGTTGATCAATGGTTATCATAAGATTTACCAAGTTTTCTCACTACAAATAAGTTTTCTATACATCCTTTCCCTATATATACATACATATATATTTATATATATAGATGTCGGTAAACGTACAAAATGTCTTAATTAACGTACATTGCGTACGCGAGGAATTATCAACATGCGATTTAGGTATTATTGAACATCATGCGATTTGGGTTATTTTTATAACATGCGAACATGGTTTTCCCTTAGAGCTTATCAACATGCGAAGATTACTATAGGATAAATACACATGCGATTTATAGATTACTTTGACCAGATTTCTTGTTATACACATGCGATTTTTAGATTTCTTGTTATATACACATGCAATTTGTACATGTGAACTTCTGAAATTTGAACATGTGATTTCTTATTATAACGTGCAATTTCTAATCTCGTACGTAATGTACGTTAAGACCAATTATATGATACACGTTTTCTATATATATATAGGTTTCATCCTCGAAACTTGTTACATATCAATTAGTTGAGGGTGGGTGATATTCACCAAACTACATATGTTTTATTCCCCCATTTTACGCTTTTTTGGCCGTAAAACCGAGAATCGGAAACTTAATCGGGTGTATTTTTGTTTACAGGCCTAAAACAGCGTGCTAAACAAGAAGATGATGAAAACAAGGATTTTCCGGGCGAAACGACTGAGATACAAAGATTCTGAAGAAAACTGATATGGGCAAGTGGCACGGCCGTGCCATGTGTGATATATGTGCTTGTAATCATTGTAAACAGTTCAGTTATCAATGAAATGAAGTTATTTGACCCCAATATTTGTTTGTTTATGTTTGACATTTTTCATGTTTTGATTTTTATTCAATTTCAAACTCTATATCGCTTTCTGGAGAATTATACGCAAACTGGTGCGTAAACGTAGTCAGTTTAATATGACAAATACTCCGGAACATCAACATATGCTTAACATACCTTAAATAACCTTTACATAAACGTAGAAATAAGTTTTGAAGGCTTTGGTATGGCAAAATCAAGTCTATTCGCTTACAGGGACTAAATTCGACAAACTGCAAAAGTATGCCGATTTGAACTGTAACGGACATTCCAGAACTTGATCATAAGTTAAAAACACCCTAAATATCCTTTACATATCTTATCGATAGGCTTTGAGGGGTTCGGTGTGCTAAAATAAACTTTATGCTCATTCAGGGACTCAAAGCGTCAAAAAGTGCATAAGTTTGCATTTTCGCGCATAACTTACGTTCTGAATACATCCGGACATCCAAAAATTTATGTAAGCATTAAAATATTTTGTTTTAGTGTTTGGCATAAGAAAAATCCATTCGTCGCGTAATTTGGATCGTTTTTCGCGCTTATGTGCATTCCGTCGTAATTAAGTGAACATCACGATCATGCGATCAAACGAACCGACATCCGGCATATTTTTGAGCATGCTTCATGTCCACAATCTTTAGGCATCATTTTAGGGCCTTAAGGTTGGCTTAACGAACCTTAAACATGTCGGAAATGGCTTTAAACACAACAGGGACTGAAACTGTCATTTCTGCAAAGTTGTTTGCTGATCAGAGCACCCAGGCGGGGCGCGTAAGGTTTGTACCTGCCTTACGCGGGCCGCGAGGCCCTCCCAGATATGCAGAAACCTTTTTTCTAGTTGTTAACAACTGTTATACCCTCATAACCCACTTGCAAATGGATTTTAACTTACTATAGGCTCCCATGGGTTTGTAAAACAGTGGGCATGAGTTGTACGGTTGAGATCAAAACACGTTTTACGATGAACGATCTTAACGGTCCTCCAAACTCTATATAAACCCCACTCTCTTCACTTCAAACTCACTTGATTTCTGAGATTTTCTCTAAGTTGAAGTGTGAAACACTTCATACCTGAGAAATACTTGGAAAATCAAACTTGTGGGGACCTTCTATAAGTATTCTTTCGTTCTTTTCATTCGTTTTTAGCGTTAAAGTCAAACTGCGTTTGACTTTCTGCATTGACCAGTTTATGGTCAATGCGAAGTTCGTTTGAACTTCATAACGTGAGCGTAATCACGATGGTTATAGTCCCTAGTGACTATACCTACTGATTACCACGTTATCTAGGCTCAGTGACGAGTCGTAGTTTCGGCCAAAATGCGTATTCTTGCGTAGTTTGTAACCAAACTACTCTTAGGTATCAAAACCGTTTGTTTTGATATCAAACCTGTTTTCAAACCTCGTTAAACATGTTTTAACATGTTTAGCTCGTCACT
This sequence comes from Helianthus tuberosus, assembly GCA_030545235.1. Lineage (NCBI taxonomy): Eukaryota > Viridiplantae > Streptophyta > Magnoliopsida > Asterales > Asteraceae > Helianthus > Helianthus tuberosus. Next base: position 51,105,118 of record CM060366.1, read on the forward strand.
TTTAGATTTGTGCTTGTCTAGGGTCGTAAAGGTAAGCGATCTAATCAATCGCTTATACTTTCAAACCCGACCCATTTGGTCGATCATTAGGATCTGACCAAACACTTTAGGTAACCATAGTTGTATAGGGAATAACCTTCCGAGGTTATACCTTATGGTCACGTCGTTTAAGTAGTTGTATGATAAGTAGTTCTTATGCCTCAGGAAAATTTCCAAAATACCCTTTTCGCACCAAAATTTATTTTAAGCATATGTAACCCAAATTTTGACATCTAAACTGATTTAGCAACAATATTAGACATGTTAAGGCATATATTACTTGTCATAGGACTAGTTAGGAGGTCCGAACGCGTTTTACGCGAACGACGCGTTAAAGTAGCATAAGCTACCTAAACGGGTCGTGATGGGTCAAAAGCACTTAGGATAAGTTTTGTTTTAGTATGTAGGCTTTGTTAAACCATATTACATGAGTTCCTACACTCATTTGGTTTACGAACCCTCATGTTACCCGATCCTCTGAATAGGTCCGTTTATTAATGTAGTTACCTATATTAGGTGTCGTTTGAATCCGTGATCTTCTAGCTTTGCTTGGTGGATATCTAAAGTCTATTGAGCAATCTCAAGTGAGTACATAGACCCCTATTTTACTATTTTCCAAACGTTTTGGGGTGAAACACATGTGCCTACTTGTTATTTTCATGTTTTCCATGTTTTCATATTATATACTTGCTATGTTCATTAGTACACTATTAGTACATAAATTTCATTTTGTTTTGCTATGTATGTTTACTTAGCATGCTAGCATATTGATTTACATTACGTCTTCTTTTGCTATGTATGTTTACTTGGCATGATAGCACATTGATTTGCATGACTTTTTCTGCTTTGTATGTTAACTTAGCATACTTAGTACATTACTTTCATTACATGTTTACATTTGGTATGACGTTTGATTTGTTCAACGGGTCTAAATTACATTCATTAACATTAGCTACGCCGCTCGGTAGTAAGTAATGGTACCATAGGACTTGACAAATCCCGTTCCTGACGTCCTATGTTTGTTTGGGTGTAAGGAATGACTGAATCCGAAAACATTTTACTTTGATAATCTTTACTCTAAGGTAATCCTGCTGTCTCAAGGCTTGAATGTATGCGTTAACTTACCACATAAGTGTTTGTATCAGTAAAGCATGTATTTATTTGGTTATTTTACAAAACATAACTTTTGATTTATTCAAAATACTTTGTTTTGTACATTTTTACTTGTGGTTTAAGTAGTCTCATTTTACTTACCATACATAAGTGTTTTTTACACATTACATGGTCTATATTCAACTTGGGTTACACTATAACATTTGACTATTGGATTAAACATGGATATTTTACAATGTTGGTTGGTTTGAGTGACTTAAATAACGAGGCGTGTGTAATATGGTACAAGCATGGTGGATACGCCGCCGGTACTTCCTATATATAAGTGCTTGTATGATATAACATATCGTAGCGTCATTTAACCACTTCAGTTTAGACATATTACATTTACAACACATTTTCACTTAAACATTGTTTTACAAATAACTTGGTTTATACAAACTCTTTTTACTTGGTTATTCTTTTAACCAAACATTACTCTTTTATATATACATATCATCTGATTTTGCTATCGTTTTTCAAATGATTTATAAAACAAAACAATTAACAAGGTTCATGACTGAATTTTATTAAACATTTCTTTAAACTCAAGTCATGAATCCTATTTTCATAAAACCTATGTATCTCACAGGCATTTTTATGCTGACGTACCTATTTTCACATGTGTTTTCAGGAGCTGTTGCTTAGGATGTTCGTGACAAACTAGGGCGGACCCGTGCCTTAGAGACTTAAAATAAAGATAACACTAGTTTAATTATGTGATGTACTCTTTGTTTCAGTTATTTTAAGACAATGTAACTCTTTGTTTAATGAATAAAACATAACTTTTAAAATCCATGCTTGTGAAACAATAATTCTGTTACAACACTCCCCGACGTTTCCGCCACGATTTGATGTTTTAGGTGGTCGGGGTGTGACAGAAGAGTTGGTATCAGAGCCAATGGTTATAGGGAATTAGGTTATTAGTAATGCTTTGACCTAGACTATAACCTTTCTAGGACCCCAACACAAGTTGTCTTGTGTTTAGATTTTAAAACATGCACTTCACCTATCCTTAGGTGATCACCAAAACAAGAACCCAATTTTCCGAAACGCTTTTTGAAAATCAATCATCTGTTTTTAATTAATTTATTATAAGGTTTTGAACCCTTCAATTTTTCTGAATGATTTTTGAAAATTTATCATCCGTTTTGAATGATTCTTTTGGCCTTGTGCCTTCCAAGTTTTCAAATTCTCGTCAAAGTTTTGGGTTCTAAATAGTGTGAACACGTGCAAACTGGAAGAGTGAATGCCTGTACCCTGGGTTTTCTGTCTAAGGCTAGAGTGTTCGTACAAATACACATAATCAGACCAATCACTCTTACCTGGGAACTCTTGGGGTGAGTGTTCACTTATAGGCGAGCATGTCTTCGCGATACATTATTTTTGACCCATTTACTTTGATTAGTCACTGTGAGTCATTTGTTTGCTTTGTGATACGGACGAATGACCACCATCTTTGCCTTTGTTGATTTTATTTCATCTCGCTCTTTTCATGTAACCTCCTCACTCGTTTCCTCTCATGTTTCCTCTTTTTAGAATGCCTCCTCGATGTGAAAACCCGCTATCTAATGCCGAACTGGCAGAAATCATCACGCAGCAAATGGCTGCTGCGTTCCCAAATCTTATTGCTCAATTGAACCAAGCCAACAACAACAATAATGCTCCATGCAACTTCAAAAGCTTCAATTCAGAAAAACCGCTCAAGTTTAGTGGTTCTGAGGGAGCAACTGGGATCCTACAGTGGTTCGAGAGCATTGAGAGTACGTTTCGTCACGTTCAGTGTCCTGATAATCGCAAAGTCGAGTTTGCCTCCAGTGTGTTTCAGAAAAGGGCTCTCACATGGTGGAACGGGGTTATGAGAGACCGTGGTGCTGAGGTTGCTCTAGCACAAACATGGGCTGAACTTAGGGCGCTTATCATGAGGGAGTTTTGTCCTCGTCATGAACTGCGAGCTCTAGAAAGGGAGTTCGATGACTTGAAGCAGGATAGTGGTGAGCACCGGGCTTACACTGATAGGTATGAGGAGCTGAGTTTGTTATACCCAACAATGGTTACCCCACTCAAGAAGGCTATCGAGAGGTATATCGATGGCCTACCTGACTCCATACAAAACATCGTTACTGGTAGTAACCCTACCATAGTCCGTCAGGCAATCGAGCTATCTGCGACATTGACTGAGTCACAGGTTCGGAAGGGCAAGCTGCATAGAAAAGGTGACAAGGGTAAGAAGCAGTCATCTGACAAAGAGGATAGCAAGAAAGGTAAAAACAAGAAGGGTAAGGATTCTGGTTCCTCGAAGGGTTCAAGGAAGCATAAGGCTTCCCAAAACTACGCCGTTACTGCACATGCAAATCAAGCTGCACCAAATCAGCCTGCGCAACCACTTGCCAAGAAACCTTATCTTGGCAATGCACCTTTGTGCAACAGATGTAACGGTCATCATCAACCGCACCTCCAGTGCCGTCATTGCACTAACTGTGGAAGATCTGGTCATCTTGCTGACACATGTCGCATTCCTGCCAATCAGAATCGGGCAGCTCAGAACCCGGCTCAACGAGTTGCTCAGCCTCCTGCTCAGCAACAAGGTCAAGCTGCACGACCTCACTACCCACCAGGTTCTTGTTATAACTGTGGGGATCTGACCCACTACCGTAATCAATGTCCAAGATTGGTGAATGCGAATCCAACTCAGGCTCAGGCTCGAGGTCGAGTCTTCAACATGAATGCACAAGAGGCACAAGCAGACAATGAAGTGTTTAACGGTACGTTCTGTGTTAATAATCAACCCGCATCTGTTCTTTTTGATTCTGGTGCCGATAAGAGTTTTCTGTCGTTATCTTTTGAGTTGTTTCTTCACGTGTCTAGAACGAAACTAGGTAAGCCTTTGACTGTAGAAGTTGCAAGTGGTGATCCCGTTGTTCTTGATTCTGTTCTTCGCAACTGCCAGTTAAACCTTAACAACCATCTTTTTCCCATTGACCTCACGCCAATGCAACTTGGAAGTTTCGACGTTATAGTGGGTATGGATTGGTTAGCCAAGCATCACACAGAGGTAGTATGTTTTGAGAAGATCGTTCGTGTGCCGCTTTCGTCAGGTGAGATCCTACAGGTCCGTGGTGAGAAACCTGTTAGTATCCTCAAGCTCATGTCTTGTTTTCAAGCTCGGAAGTATCTGCGTAAGAACTATGTGGCCTTCTTGGCACATGTTGTAGCAGATAAAGGCAAAGGTAAGTCTATTCAAGACATCCCTATTGTTCGAGAGTATCCGGAGCTATTTCCTGAGGAGTTCCTGGATTACCCCCAGCGCGCCAAGTCGAGTTCCGTATTGATCTTGTACCTGGTGCCAATCCTATTGCCAGATCTCCATATCGTCTTGCACCGTCTGAGATGCAAGAGCTGTCTAAGCAGCTTCAGGAGCTTTCAGATAAAGGTTTTATTCGTCCTAGCATTTCACCTTGGGGTGCTCCCGTCCTTTTTGTCAAGAAGAAGGATGGATCTTTCAGAATGTGCATCGATTACCGTGAGCTTAACAAGCTTACCATCAAGAATCGATATCCCCTACCTCGCATTGATGATCTCTTTGATCAATTACATGGTGCTTCCTATTTTTCAAAGATCGATCTACGTTCTGGGTATCATCAACTTCTTGGCATGAAGAAGATATTCCCAAGACAGCTTTCCGCACTCGTTATGGGCATTATGAGTTCACAGTTATGCCATTCGGTTTAACTAATGCTCCTGCTGTTTTCATGGACTTGATGAATAGGGTTTGCAAGCCTTATTTAGATAAGTTCATCATCGTTTTTATTGATGACATTTTGATATACTCTAAGACGCAAGCTGATCATGAGCAACACCTTCGTCTTACTCTAGAACTCCTAAAGAAAGAGCAATTTTCGCCAAGTTCTACAAGTGTGAATTTTGGCTTAAGGAAGTTCAATTTTTGGGTCATATCGTCAACAAACAAGGTATTCATGTAGACCCCTCCAAGATCAGTGCGATTAAGGATTGGGATACGCCTACTACTCCTACTGAGATTCGTTCTTTTCTTGGTCTTGCGGGTTATTACCGCCGCTTCATTGAAAACTACTCAAAGATTGTAGTTCCTCTAACTGCTCTAACTCAGAAGAACAAACCCTTTGCATGGGGTTCTAAAAGAAGACGAATTTCAGACCTTGAAACAGAAGCTTTGTGATGCGCCTATCCAATCTCTGCCCGAAGGCAATGATGATTTTGTCGTGTACTGCGATGCATCCAATTTGGGACTTGGCTGTGTTCTGATGCAAAGGAACAAAGTCATAGCATATGCATCGAGGCAGTTGAAGGTGCATGAGAAAAACTACACCACTCATGATCTTGAGTTGGGTGCAGTTGTGTTCGCTCTTAAGATCTGGAGACACTATTTGTATGGTACAAAATGTGTGGTTTTCACTGACCACAAAAGTCTTCAGCATATCTTTAATCAGAAAGAACTCAACATGAGGCAACGATGTTGGGTTGAGCTTCTAAACGACTATGACTGCGAAATTCGCTACCATCCTAGTAAGGCAAATGTCGTGGCTGACGCTTTGAGTCATAAAGAACGTTTCAAGCTTCATTGTGTTCATGTTCAATCTGATATTCAAGCTCGATCTGATATTCAAGCCCACATCTCTCAGGCTCAACATGTTTGTGTTTCACAAGACTTGATGGGTAAGGAATTACCCTATCACATTAAGCCTGATCTTGAACAGAAGGACGATGGATCGTATTATTTCATGGACCGTTTGTGGGTCCCAAGCCTAGATGATCTTCGCACTTTGCTTATGGATGAAGCTCATAAGTCTCGTTATTCTATTCATCCTGGCTCAGATAAGATGTATAAGGATCTTCGTACTCAGTATTGGTGGTCGTGCGATCTGAAAATGTTATAAAAAAATAGAAGGGAGCAATCAGTTCGCAACTCTGGACTTTTGGGAGCTTTTCTTGCGATTTATCAGGCTCCGGAGGCTTTGCTTTTGCCCGGAATCAAGCCCCCATTGTGCCGATTAGCTCCGTTATCATCTGGATTCTCAATCTAGTGCTTGTTTATGGTTTGATTCTTGAATCTTTCCATTGTTTTGTTATATTTCAAGCATTTTGGTTGATGATTATGTATTATTATAAACCTAAGGGCAAAAACACTAGTAATCCTTGCTTAACAACAACCATTAGTATGTTAATTATGTTTGTAATGACACTTGAAGCTTTTTCTATGTTAATCCTTGATGATTAGTTTGCAACCTTGTTTATTGATATTGAATTCTTGATTATAGTTAATTATCTTGGATGATTTGTATGTGGTTAGTTGAGCTATTTGCAAAAAGAAGCTTAATTAATCATGTATTAGTAAACTTTTAACTTGTTTAAATTGTTTAATATGTTTACACCATGATACTAGAAATGGTTAGTGGTTTAATAAGGGGTAATTAATGTTAATCAAGAAGGCTTCCCTTCACGGAAGGACCTTAACGGATTAAATGGTGTTGTTATGAATTCTTGACATAAGTTGTTAACTTGGTTAGTAGTTTAGGCCAAAATTGTTTCCTTGGTGAATTTGTGTTCAAGATTTGTAAAATGAACTTGGTTGTGATTTAATCTAGTTTATGCTTGTCTCGGTGGTTATATTGTGTTTATCGATGTCACTTTCCTTGATTAAGTGAAGTTAGAAAACTCCTAACGGATGACTAACTTTTCTTTAGGGGATTTTCATAGACATTTGTCAATTGAGCGTTAAAGAACAATTTTAGGTGGTTAAAGTGTGTTTATCGTTTTAACTTTCCAAAGAGTTGTCATGTTAGGATTCCCGAAAGGGATACTAATTGTCTTTGTGAAATGGAAAATTGACCGAGTGTTTTAAGTGACAAAACCGACTTAGTTCATATACTTTGGTTGTGCATAAGGCAAGGCTATTTATCTATTTTTATATTTTGAAATTCATTAAGTTATAAAAATATTTGTTTAGTCTTATTTTAGTTTTTAAGAAAATCACTCACTTATCTTTTTACCGGTAATTTACTGACAAAGGTTTAGTATTATTCCTCCGCCCACATCCTTGGATCGACACTTGGTTCTTACCGATACTTTACTACATGTATGACGGGGTATACTTGCCCTTTCGTGTGTGTTTTAATGTTGAAGCATAAATCATTTTTATAAATTTAAAACCGAATCATGTGTAAAATTTATTGTAAAAATTTGTTTATACACGCACACGTCTAGTTTTTGGCGGTCGTTGTCGGGGACGTGGCGAGCTTTAGGAACGACCCCAGTCAATATCTTATCGGTGTACATACTTGTTAATATTTGTAAATATTTTCTTGATTATTTCTTTATTTATTTGTTTGTTAATATTTCTTGTTTTTTATTTAATTCATTCGTTTTCAAGCTTATTTAAACACTTGTAAAATTTTTATTTCATTTATTTGTTCGAATTCGAACTAATTATTCGTTTATTTCTTGAATTTTCAGAATCGAAAAATTATTTTTATACTAGCCGATTTGATTATTTCTATTTTATTTTGATTTTTATTAAATTCCGGGCCTACTTTTGAATTTTTATAAAATTTTCAGCCCCGTTAAACAGAAAATCTGTTTTAAAACAGCAAAAAAAAAACTTTATTATAATAATAAAATATTCACGTGTGTCAATTTTTCGTTTGCAGGTTGATGTCCTCAACTCCCGCTCCCGACGCTGTTGAGCCTTCAGATGAACCCGAGCGTGATCTGAGGAGACGTCTTCGTGAGAGATCCCACGCGGTTGCGCTACAACTCGCAACAGCTGCGGACGAGCAGGTGGTACCCGCTGAAGCCGAGGGCTCAGGGGACGTAGGAAACATAATCATGGCGGACGACGAGCGACTACTGAATGAGTCAAATCAGCCTGTTGGTGTAGGCCTAGAACCGAGCATTGCCCGACCGACGGTAGTAGCACCTACTTTTGAAATTAAATATAGTATTATAAATATGGTGCAAAATTCAATGAAGTTTGATGGACGTGAGCACGAGGATCCCAGACCACATATCGCTGCTTTTCTTGAAGTATGTTCAACTTTCAAGATTAGAGAAGTTTCAGATGACACTATTCGGTTGCGGTTGTTTCCGTTTTCGCTACGTGACAAAGCTAGAGCTTGGCTTATGTCACTTCCTGCAGGGTCCATCAGGACCTGGGATGAGCTGGCAGAATTATTCATTCAGAAATACTTCCCACCTGAGAAAAAGACAAAGTTAAGGAACCGGATTGTGACTTTTCGTAAGGACGAAGGAGAGTCGTTACACGCGGCCTGGGAGTGATTTAAGGATTTATTACTTGATGTTCCACACCATGGTTTTTCCAAAAGGCAGTTAGTTTTTGACGTTTTACCAAGGGCTCAATCATGACACGCAGGAGAGATTAGATGTACATGCAGGAGGCGATCTGGGGACGAAGACGCCAAATGAAGCTTATGTTGTCATCGAAAAAGTTGCGTAAAAGTCAAGCTCACGTCGAGATGGAGAGAGGAGCCGGACATCATCATCTCGCCCAGGGGTTCATGTTGTTGACGACTACATGGCCATTACTGCACAGATCTCGGCGCTTTCGAAAAAGTTTGATAGGTCCGAGATGGCTACACAGGAAAGTTCTAGATGTGACCAGTGCGGAGTGTCGCACGAACCGGGTGCATGTTTTCATGGAATTATGTATGAGGGCCATGAAGAAGTAGACTTTGTCAGCAATCAAGTGAGGCCGCAGAATAACCCCTACAGCAATACATACAACCCGGGGTAGAGGAATCACCCGAATTTTGGGTGGCGAGCAAATGTGGGTAATCAAAACCCATTAGGATTTGCTCAGCGGGCTCCAGCACCACAGCAGGCTCATGGTCAGCAATACCAACCTTACAATCAATCTTTCCAGCCATGTCCTTACTCGTATCAGAATCAGGGCACCGGGAGTAGTTCCCAGCAATAAGCCCATTAATCAAGTTCCAAGCTGGAAGAAATGATGGCTCAACTTCTGAGCAGCTCCACTAGTGCAAATCAGCTAGCTGAGAAGCGATACCAACAAAGCGAAGATCGTTTTTTAGCTCACGAGGGAGAAATGTGGAGTCAGAAGGCCTCGATTCAGAATATCGAGAACCAGGTTGGTCAGTTGGCCAAGATGATGTCGGAGAGACCCCCAGGTGGTTTTAGCTCATGCTAGGCGAGGCCCGGCAAGTACAACACAGTTCCAGGAGCCAGTAAAAGATTACACTCCTCCAGTTCTGTACCCAGGCAGGCTGAAGAAACAGAAAAATGAAGAACAGTATGGTAAGTTTCTTGAGATGTTCAAGCAGTTACACATAAACATACCATTTGTTGAAGCCTTGGCCCAGATGCCTAAGTAGGCGAAATTTTTAAAGGACATCCTCTCGAATAAGCAAAAGCTCGAGGATATGTCCTGTGTGGTGATGAATGAAAGTTTCCATTCTTCAAAACCTTCTGCCCATGAAGATGGGAGATCCAGGTAGCTTCACGTTTCCTTGCCTCATTGGAAATATGTCTGTCAGTCATGCGTTGGCTGATTTGGGAGCGAGTATTAACCTTATGCCCTATAAGGTTTTCACAAAGCTGGATCTAGGTGAGCCGTCACCTACAAGGATGAGCATTCGACTAGCTGAACGTTCGATCAAGTATCCACGTGGATTTGTTGAGAATATGCTTGTTAAGATTGACAAGTTTGTGTTTCCCGTGGACTTTGTTATCCTGGATATGGATGAGGACTCTAGGGTGCCTTTGATACTCGGACAACCATTCTTGAATACCGCCTGGACCATTGTAGATGTAGCTGCGGGCCAGATTACACTCCGAGTGAATGATGAGCATGCGACCTTTGACATCAAGCGGTCAATGCAGCACCCACAGAGTCAGGATGATGCGCTCTATTATATCGACATTGTTGACACTTATGTGAGCACATATTTCCAGAGCACGATTGAGGGGATTGATTCGGACACACATCTGTTGTGTGGGGACCTAGATGGCATTACGCAGGAGGGCCACGATTTCGAGCAGCCAGTCTATCAGATTGGTGATAATGGTTCCCAGAGTCTGGATCGATTTACAGAGATTGATCGTGAAGATGAAGAAAAGTCGAAGCCTTTAGTTGAAGATTCCCCGTCCTTGGAGCTTAAGGAGCTTCCGCCCCATTTGGAGTACGCATTTCTAGACGAGGAACGCCGTCTGCCGGTCATTATTTCATCATCTTTGTCAGACGAGGAAAAGAGCAGACTTCTCAGTGTTCTACGACTTCATAAGAAAGCAATCGCGTGGAAAATAATGGACATTAAAGGAATCAACCCATCCTTCTGTACTCATAAAATTCTCATGGAGGACCATTACAAGCCGTGTGCGCAGCCACGGAGACGACTGAAGCCAAACATGCAAGAAGTTGTCAAAACGGAGGTGATAAAGTTACTGGATGTAGGTTTGATCTACCCCATATCCGACTCAGTCTGGGTTAGTCCTGTTCAGGTAGTGCCCAAAAAGGGAGGCATGACTGTAGTCACAAATGTTAGGAATGAGCTTATTCCAGCCCGGACGGTCACAGGATGGCGTGTTTGCATCGATTATTGCAAACTGAATGATGCCACCCGCAAGGGCCACTTCCCGCTTCCATTCATCGACCAGATGTTGGAACGTCTGTCGGGGAAGTCTTATTACTGTTTTTTGGATGGGTTTTCCGGCTACTTTCAGATTCCTATTGCTCCTGAGGATCAGGAGAAGACTACCTTTACATGCCCCTTTGGCACATTCGCCTACCGGCGTATGCCTTTCGGGTTGTGTAATGCACCGGCTACCTTCCAGCAATGCATGGTTGCAATTTTCTATGACATGATCGAGGATTCTATGGAATTATTCATGGATGACTTTTCAGTATTTGGAGACTCCTTCGATCAGTGTTTGGAAAATTTGAAGAAAATGTTAAAGAGGTGTAAAGAAACGAATCTTGTCCTAAACTGCGAAAAATGCCACTTCATGGTGAGAGAGGGCATAGTTCTGGGACATAAGATTTTGCAAGCAGGTATGGAGGTCGACCCGACAAAAGTTGACATCATTTCATGACTCCCACCCCCATCTCTGTGAGAGAGATATGGAGCTTCCTCGGTCATGTTGGGTTCTACAGGCGATTCATTTAGAGATTTTTCAAAAATCTCCATGCCCATGACCCGTCTGTTGGAAAAGGATACTCCGTTTATCTTTGGAGATGATTTCTTGAAGGCTTTTGACCTTCTGAAGCAAAAACTTGTTGAGGCCCCTATTTTAGTCGCACCTGACTGGAGTCTGCCGTTTGAAATTATGTGTGACGCGAGTGATTTCGCTATAGGGGCCGTTCTGGGGCAAAGGAAAGACAAGCACTTTCACCTAATCTACTACGCGAGGAAGACTCTTCACGATGCACATGAGAACTACACTACGACAGAAAATGAGCTCTTGGCGGTAGTTTTTGCATTTGACAAATTCAGATCGTATTTGGTGCTTTCAAAAACAACTGTGCATACTGATCACGCAGCCATCCGCTACCTGTTCAACAAGCAGGACGCTAAACCGCGTCTCATTAGATGGATTTTATTGTTGCAGGAGTTTGATATTGAAATTCAGGAGAAAAAAGGTTCGTTAAATGTAGCGGCTGACCATCTTTCTCGATTGGAGCATGAAGACATCAAGGACACACGTTGGGATCCAATAAATGACAACTTCCCACACGAGTCCTTGATGAGTGTCGAGGTATGCGATGAGTTGCCCTGGTTCGCCGATCTTGCGAACTATCTTGCTTGTGGGATCCTGATTAAAGGATTGACACACCAACAAAAGAAAAACTTCTTTGCGGACCTCAAGCACTACATTTGGGATAACCCTTTCCTATTTAGAGTTGGAGTGGATCGGGTGATTAGAAGATGTATGTCTAGAAAGGAGGCGACCGACATTCTACGCCACTATCACGAGGGACCTACCGGAGGTCACCACAGAGCCAATTTAACCGCTAAAAAGGTGCTTGATTCAGGGTTTTATTGGCCCACAATATTTCGTGTCACGCAGAAATGGGTCAGTGCGTGCGATGCCTGCCAGAGGGCAGCAAATATATCGGCACACGATGAAATGCCTCAAAGTTGGATTCAAGTGTGTGAAGTCTTTGATATCTGGGGGATAGACTTCATGGGACCATTTCCCCCCTTGCGAGGAAACAAATATAGCATGTTTGCTGTCGATTATGTATCAAAGTGGGCGGAGGCACAGGCCTTACCCACCAATGATGTCAGGGTAGTCGTGAGGTTTCTGAAGAGTTTGTTTGCCCGGTTTGGTACACCAAAGGCATTGATCAGTGACAGAGGGGCACACTTTTGCAACACTCAGCTTGAGAGAGCTCTGTACCGATATGGTGTGCACCATAGGTTGTCTACGCCCTATCATACACAAACAAGTGGGCAAGTGGATGTCACGAACAGGGGGTTGAAAAGAATCCTTGAGTGGTCGGTGGGTGCGAACTGGAAGGATTGGTCAGAAAAATTAGATGAGGCACTTTGGACTTTCCGTACGGTGTACAAGACGCCTATTGGGACTACTCCCTTTAGGCTTGTTTACGGAAAACCATGCCATTTACCCATGGAGTTGGAGTACAAGGCGATGTGGGCTCTCAAAACTGCAAATCTGGATCTCAAAATCGGAGGTGAAGCCCGGTTCCTGCAGATTCATGAATTAGAAGAGCTACGACATCTCGCTTATGAAAGCTCTGTGCTATACAAAGAACGCACCAAGAGATTGCATGACAAACGCTTGAAGGACCATAAACAATTCCAAGCGGGAGATCTTGTCCTTTTCTACAACTCGAGGTTGCTTTTATTTCCAGGCAAGTTGCACTCGCGTTGGACGGGGCCGTATACGGTAAAGGAGGTGTTTCCGTATGGGACCCTCGCGATTGAGAACGCGGATGGTGTAACTTTCAAGGTGAATGGGCATCGTTTAAAGCTCTATGTGGTCGGGCCGATCGAGTCGGCGGTGGAGGTTATTGAACTCCACACCCGCATGCATCATAGGTGTGGGGAGGAGAGTCTACACTACTGACTCGACGATCAAAAAATGTAGCAGGCGCGTCTCATGCGCTTATGGGTAAAATTGTCTTAGTTTTTGTTTTTGTCGTTTTTTCGTGTTTTTGGTGTGTTTGGTAGTTTTTCGTAGGATTGTACAGTTTTCGATCATGCCGGACGAGGAATCTAAGTGAGAAAATGGTTAAATCAGTTTACGTATTGCAAAAGTGGCGGAAACGGGTCGGAACAGCCCTGAAAAATGGGTTCTGTGAAGAATTTACTGATCTGCAGGTCTCGCACGACCGTGCCACCATTGGCACGCCCGTGCCGATTCAAGTCAGCACCCTGATCTGCACTTCCGTGCATTCCGAGATCAGCATGTCAGGACCAGTTGTCGTCGGAGTTGCACGACCGTGCGTCGAGTCGCACGACTGTACGGATGGCCATGGGCAGTTTTGTCCAGTCACTATATAAAGGCCTTTTCTGCACTTCATTCTTCATAACTCGCGAACCCTAAGCGCACACTCGTTCCTGGCCAGTTTCTTCTCCAAAATCTCACCACTTTTTGCGAAATTTCTTGAATTCTTCGAACAAGGTATGTAATTCCTCTTGATTTTTAGTTTTAATCTCATTCTAGGCTTAGGTATTTCAGATTTCTTCAAGGATTTTAGGGTTCTCTTCATAAATACAAACGAAACCCTAATCCTTGCAAGAATGATGCGAATCATGAACACCCAGTCAGTATCCTAACCGCCATTCACCAGAAATTTGATGATTTGTGGAAAAATTTTACTATCCAGTGATTGGGGTTGAAAAACTACATAAATTCAAGTCGCACGGTGGTGCCGTTGATGGCACGGTCGTGCCGATGGGGGAATTCGTGATTTTTGCTGTGATCTAGGTAACGCACCGTGGTGCAACTGGTCACACGTCCGTGCAGTTCTGATGCGTTCCGATCACCACTACTGTTCTCAGTGATGCACGACCGTGCGACCTTTCGCACGCCAGTGCGGTTTGCCCAGATCAGTTTCACATAATCTTCATAACGCTGTGCTAGGCTGCTCCATTTGAAATTTCTTTTTTCCTCCTTGTTCTAACAATAATTCCTCGTGTAGATGGACCATCCTTTCCTCCACTTTGACCAAAATAACCCGAGAAACTACCCTTGCCTCACCGGTCTCAATGCACTTTGGCAGAGGCGGGATCAAATTGGTATCCCAAGGAGGCTGGATTGGGATGTAATGGAGGAGCTGAACCAAAGCAACCGGCTGGCAGAAATGTTATCACTCCCGTTCTCTCGGCTGGTCAACATCGACCGACCCATTTACTTAGAGCTCACTTTGGAGTTTTTCGCCACATACTCCTACGAAAACCAAAGGCGAGCCGGAGCCCAGATTTCTGACATAAGAAACGGATTAATTTCAGCTTGGGCGGTAATTGGCATAACTGGACCGTTGGGAGGTAGGGAAGAACGCTCGGAATCTACAAGGAAAATGAAATGGATTCCGAATTTTCACTGAGCAATACACTTTTCCCAGCGAGCAGGAGCGGGCTTAGGGTCATGCACCATATTTTCAGCCATACTATTGTGGGGCGCATGGACAGTTTGGGAAACTGTCCCACACCTGATGTCATCTTTTTATACGCACTCGCGGAGGGGGTTCATATTAACCTCGCCGCACGCATGGCTGAGTATTTCGTGCATAGCTCCGGACGGACCCCCAGCAGCCAAATCCACGGGTGTTAATATGTCACTCAGCTCGCCTACGCAATGGGAATCATGACAGATGAAGTGGTGGCAGGTCTGACTTTGGTTAATGAGGGAACGTATGTGGACATCCGCTCATTAAAGGCTATGGGGCTAATCGTTGATACCGATAATGGTGAAAGGTTAAAAGGGTTAAACAACAAGGTCTAGGACCCGTTACCACCAGAGTCGGCTAACGAGGAGGATGAGGTTATGCATGACGAGGAGGAGTAGCACGAGCAGCCGCTACACTCACCACAACACCAGGGGTACCACCAGCACCAGGATTGGCCACCCGGCATCCCATCGTATCCGGATCTCTATGGTCAATTTCAACAGATGATGATCAATCAAGATCAGCTACGAGTTAACCAGGAGCAGATGCGGGTGAATCAAGATTTCATGAGACAAGAGATGCAGGCCGGGTTTTCATATATCTTTGGTGGTCTTCATAATGCCTTCCCCAACTACTTCGGTGAGCCCCCGTAGTTCCCATTCATGAACCCCAGTGACCAGGGCGGGGCGGGCCCATCGGGCACCAGCGGTGATGACGACGACGAGTAGTGGAGGAGTTCTGACCTGGTGGTTATGGCAGTATTTTAGTAGTTTGTTTTTGGGGTGTTCATTTTGGTTTTTAATGTAAAAACCCACGGATATGTTTTTTTTTCAGACATTATCTTTTATTTTCTAGTATTATGTATGGATACTTAGTAATCTTCTTATTATCTAGTTATAGTTTGTGTTGCAACTAGATTGTCTCTCATGCTGTTTTGTTTTGCTTTGCTTTGTGACATCTATACAGATCTTTGAAGCACATGTTGGACCAAAAAGACACAGCAGAATCGGCTTTGGAGCCTCGTTTCATCTTCAGGGGAGTGTTATCCTCCTTTTTTCTCAATATTCTGGGTTTCGCATTGGGGACAATGCGAAGTTCAAGTGTGGGGAGGGGGTTTAACATTTTGACTTTGTTTGTCCTAAAAAAAAGAAAATCAGTTAATTGTATATATTTTTTAGTAAATAAACTGGTTAGTTGTTGTTTTAGAAAGCATCGGATATGATAAAGAACCAACAAGTTAAATAAATTTTGAAAAGATAACTAAAAACGTGACAAACAAAGAAAGACTTGCATGTTAATTTTAACACTTTTACCCATTCCTTCCATTATGTGAGCATGTTTGAGCCTTAAATTCGTTATATGTTTGTTCATTTCGGAGTAGGAGTGAGCCAGATGTCTCGTGTAATTTAGAACTTGTCACTAGCATGCTTTTTAAGACCATAAACGTGTGAAATTGTGTAGAAATGATAGAGGCACCTAGAAGACCCTTTGTTGTTAGCCTTGTTCTTTGTCTTATCTTTCCCTAAACCCTACGCTACCCACTAGTATTAACTAGCGTGTTTTTCTTCAACTAGCGTGTGACCATGTCGAGCCTTTTTCCGTGTTTTTCTTTCTTTTACCCAACCAATTAACCCACTTAGCCAAATTTAGACTTTTTATTTTTAAACCTTTTTGTGTTAAAACTCGGTTAAAATCGTTTAACTAGCGTTCCTTGTAGTTAATTGTTTATTGTACAAAGGCATTAGTAAAAAAAACCCTCAAAATCAGAAAATAAGATGCCCTAAAATAGGGTAAAGTCAACAAAATTCGAGCAATTTTAAGTGCTAAAATAATGAGGTTTCATTGATTAGCTCGATAACACAAAAGTCATCTTTTTAAGGCATTAGTATATATAGTTTAGTTGTTTTACGCTTGTTAAACGTGATTACCGAGTTTTAACCATTTAGTCACTTAAAAATTTGCATTCCACACCCTTCACCCTAGCCTTTCGTTACAACCCGTAAAGACCTCTTGATTTACAATTTTTCGCATGTTAGTTGGTGGAGATAAGATCTTGTGACAAGCTTATGATATTACACGTTTCATTGTCTGGGCATTGAGTGTTTACACATACACATTTTATGTATGTCTCACAAATATAACCGAGTGTGTGTGAACATTGTGAGGTGTGTGAAGATTAGTGTGTTAAGTCAATCAGAAGTGAAATCATGGCTTTATGGTTATCTCTACATATATTTGCATGTGCTTGTTTGGTTTGAGTCATTTGACGTTTCCTTTCGAAAAACCGGCTAACCGTATGTATGTGTATTAGTAGGTAACTTGTAAATTCCTTTTTCTCGCTAGAAACTATCTTTTATTACATTTTAATTTTAGCTTGCTTGAGGACAAGTAAGGTACGAGTGTAGGGAGGTTTGATATTCACCAAAATATATATGTTTTATTCCCCCATTTTACGCGTTTTTGGTCGTAAAACCGAGAATCAGATACTTAATTGGGGGTATTTTTGTTTACAGGCCTAAAACAGCGTGCTAAACAAGAAGATGATGAAAACGAGGATTTTTCGGGCGAAACGACTGAGATACAAAGATTATGTGAAGAAAACTGATATGGGCAAGTGGCACGGCCGTGCAATGATCGGCACGGTGTCTCAGCCTGGCAGTGCACGCCAGTGCAATCAGGAGTGTAAGGGAATCCCGGAAACGCACGACCGTGCATGGTCTATGATCTCGGATGCACTGCCAGTGCGGTTGGTCGTGCCGGCCACATCTTGGTAATGCACGCCCGTGCAACTCATGGCACGCCCGTGCAGCTCTGAAGACCGGTCCAAGATTCGCTGATGTCATGAGGTAAGGTGAACAGTACATTAAAGTGCACGACCGTGCACTTTAATAGCACGACCGTGCGATCTGAAAATGTTATAAAAACAGAAGGGAGCAATCAGTTCGTAACTCTGGACTTTTGGGAGCTTTTCTGGCGATTTATCAGGCTCCGGAGGCTTTGCTTTTACCTGGAATCAAGCCACCATTGTGCCGATTAGCTCCGTTATCATCCGGATTCTCAATCTAGTGATTGTTTATGGTTTGATTCTTGAATCTTTCCATTGTTTTGTTATATTTCAAGCATTTTGGTTGATGATTATGTATAATTGTAAGCCTAAGGGCAAAAACACTAGTAATCCTTGCTTAACAACAACCATTAGTATGTTAATTATGTTTGTAATGACACTTGAAGCATTTTCTATGTTAATCCTTGATGATTAGTTTGCAACCTTGTTTATTGATGTTGAATTCTTGATTATACTTAATTATCTTGGATGATTAGTATGTGGTTAGTTGAGATATTTGCAAAAAGAAGCTTAATTAATCATGTATTAGTAAACTTTTAACTTGTTTAATATGTTTACACCATGATACTAGAAATGGTTAGTGGTTTAATAAGGGGTAATTAATGTTAATCAAGAAGACTTCCCTTCACGGAAGGACCTTAACGGGTTAAATGGTGTTGTTATGAGTTCTTGACATAAGTTGTTAACTTGGTTAGTAGTTTAGGCCAAAATTGCTTCCTTGGTGAATTTATGTTCAAGATTTGTAAAATGAACTCGGTTGTGATTTAATCTAGTTTATGCTTGTCTCGGTGGTTACATTGTGTTTATCGGTGTCACTTTCCTTGATTAAGTGAAGTTAGAAAACTCCCAATGGGATGACTAACTTTTCTTTAGGGGATTTTCATAGACATTTGTCAATTGAGCGTCAAAGAACAATTTTAAATGGTTAAAGTGTGTTTATCGTTTTAACTTTCCGAAGAGTTGTTATGTTAGGATTCCCGAAAGGGATACTAATTGTCTTTGAGAAATGGAAAATTGACCAAGCGTTTTAAGTGGCAAAACCGACTTAGTTCATATACTTTGGTTGTGCATAAATCAAGGCTATTTATCTATTTTTATATTTTGAAATTCATTAAGTTATAAAAATATTTGTTTAGTCTTATTTTAGTTTTTAAGAAAATCACTCACTTATCTTTTTACCGGTAATTTAATAACAAAGGTTTAGTATTATTCCTCCGCCCACATCCTTGGATCGACACTTGGTTCTTACCGATACTTTACTACATGTATGACGGGGTATACTTGCCCTTTCGTGTGTGTTTTAATGTTGAAGTATAAATCATTTTTATAAATTTAAAACTGAATCGTGTGTAAAATTCATTGTAAATACTTGTATATACACGCACACGTGAGTAGGCATTTCTTTGTTGTTAAATATCGGCTATACGACATGTGAGTCAAACGTATAGATATGGACATATGGTGGCCACCAAACGTCTAGAATGGTGCCTCTTTCCCTCATAATTTTCTTTCTTAGGGTTTCTTCTCTCTTTGTCTTTACTTCTCCATATCGGTAAACCCCACCCACAACTTTGTTACAGATGGTAAACCCCACCCACAACTAATTGTTAACCATCTTTATTTGTTTCACTAGTACAAAAGTGATCAAATGATGCGGGTAAATTGGCTATGAGATGCGGTTCTAGACCCGCATCTTATGGCATGGCATCTTATGGCTATAAGCCAAAAGATGCGGGTCCAAGAGATGCGGTTCTAGACCCGCATCTTTTGACAATTTAAGCAAAAACTACTTTTTCCCATTGTATTCAAGAGATGCGGTTCTAGAACCGCATCTTTTGGAGTTTAAGCTAAAAATTATTTATTTTTGTATTAAAAATTTCCATTATAAACAAATTAACTAAAAATTAAAATAAAATATACAAAAAAAAACAAAATAAATTGAACCAATATAAAATAACCCAATAATATAAATTACAAAGGTTTCAAAGTAACACAAAAATATAAAAGCTTCAAAGTAACACAAATACATATATCTTTAAAGATGAAAGTGATATACAATAAGTTCCCTAACCCATGTCTTCATACTTGCAACCCAAACCGACTGCTTCAATGGATACTTGCAACCAGAACCGTAGAAATTGCCTAACAAAACATAATGTTACATTAATAAAATGAAGCTTAGAATGTATACGCAAGTGTACAAACGTATAAAATGCAATCTTTAAATTCAAATGTTAAAATACTATTAGACATGCATACACATAAGGCATGTAGCTCCAAATCTACCATACATACACATAAGACATGAAAATTATAAATATAAAAAGGGAAAAGAAAAGAAAATACATTGTTTCTAACAAGAATTGTGGGTTTCGAGTCGTTGGTTCCTTTGGTTACACCTTTCTTTGTACTGTGCCACTATCTTTCCATGCATCTATATTCGTTGGCTGCCATGAAGAGATATATAAGAAAGTTAGATTTTACTATATGAAGCATGATTGTGTAAATTATTTACTAAAAGCAGTTTTTTTCTCTTCCTTTCAACTTATCATGTGAAGGGTATGCAAGATAAATAGATATAAATGCATGCAAACTATGGTTCCTGTCTCTGTTTCTTTGTGCTACACATACAAAATCATCAAACCAACCAAAACATTATGACAATAAGTGGATTTTGAAAATCATCAGTTGAGATTTAATGGCTACATGACACCTACCATTGGACAAATATCCAATTCTATTTCATGTTGTGACTAAAAGCTTAAGATGCATATAATCGGTACTGAAAAATATCATCCTACAATTATAGAAAGATAATTTTTTTAGGAATAAGTTGATCCTTACATGATGTGTACCTCAATATCCATATTTACTTTATACTGGACAATGACGCCAAGCTCACAAACAACCATCATGTCCTCAACACTGCATCCTCCCTCAAGATTCTTTAAAGCTACACTAACAGCCTGCCCATAAAAAAGTTAGTAACAGAACATAGAGGCATGGATTTGTAGTTAGTGTTTTACATATTTGGCACCCAAAGTCATAGTTAGTATGGAATTCCCATCTTTGAAAATAATATGGCGTTCACGGTTTCGAGGTTCAACCACTTCCTCGGTACATAGCTGAACATAGTAAAAATTTGATGTTGCCCTCCAAAACATACCAACATGACATTGAGCATCATACACTCACACCTGCACCAACTCTAATAGAAAAATCTTCTTTATCCAAAATAATCAGCAAGAAATGCCAAGGCCTAAAAAGAACAAACAAAAACTTAAATGTCATACAGATGGTCATACAAACCCTGTCTATATTACACATTAGTTAAAAAAATATTTTCTAAAGTTTTACACGGTATGCTAGTTTAAGCCACATGAATAAGCGGAAAGTACCATCTAGGATTCCAGGGGCTACCCTAAGTCCTTGAAACCTTTTCCAAATTTGAACATTAACGTGTACATTAAGTCTGTTGGCTCGGTTACACCTAGTATTAGACGGTCGTTCTCCAATAGTCCAACCTAAGAGTGGATAATGCCACAGTGTTGTTGATGCTAGGAATTGAACTGCAATTTCTCAAGATATAAAATGATATTATTGATAAACCAAAAATTACACAATAATAAGGCCTTAAAGGCTGCTAACCAAACAAAAAGTAACAGAAGAGCTTGGATGAAAAATGATATAATAATAATAATAACAACAACACTGACACAAACAAATAATTCTAACTGATTTATTGATTGAGCATAGTTGAGCATTCTTTTTCCTACCATTCCATCCCTAGGGCCTGCATAGGCTGGCTATTCTACAAAAATCTCAAACAAAACTGCATAAAGAACAGAAACAAAATGTTGATAACATATCGCATAAAACCTAAAGAAAATATTGATAAGAAGCAATTTACAATGGCTGAATCTAAACACATACCTCATTTTTGTTAGGTTTTCCTTTTCTAAACTTCACTTCTGCAGACAGGAATGAGAAATAAAACTATCAATACCATTGTCAATAATAAATTAGACATAAACATTTAAAGATCCAATTCAATGTTAATCACGAAAACAAGTTAACTATACAAGAAACAAACGGATATAGTTCTATTTATCATCACTTGCGATAGAGATGTTCGTGACAGGGCAAAGAGCGAACGGATCTCAATTTCTATCGACTTCCTACGTAAGCTCCATGGGCTCAAATATGCATCACATATCACAACCTAAACCCTAGATATTGAAATAAAACATACTAACGAGAAGCATTGGTTAGAAATCGAACCGGTTCTTTGGCACATTGCTCTGCGACGGGAGGAGCGGAAGAGGAAGATGGGAATGGCGCCGGTGAGGAGTACGCTGGTGGGGACTTGGAGAGTGGACCGGTTGTCATCAGTGGAGATGTAAGAGAGCAGAGAGAAGGGGAGCTCGACTGGTCGTCTATGGATGGAGAGGGCAGGATGTTCTAAGAAAATGATGATTGGGGAAGTTAATGGCATTTGGAGGGAATAGATGAACATTGGGGGAAGTGAGCGGGATAATCTGAATTTTTCAAGGATAATAGAAACTTATGATATAAGAGTTTTATATTAATTATTATTATATTATCATTATAAATAGGTGCGTGGTAAACCCGCGTGTTGCGTAGGGATGTATCGCACATAATTATCGATAAATATATTCGTAATATAAAAAATGATAGCTATATTTGTTATGTTACTTATGTTGTGACTCGGCTCTGAATATCAAAACGACAACAACGTACATGGTTAAGTGTCACTAATATTAAAAAGCATATGGAAACGAATAATAACCCAAAAAACATGAAACAATTGTTAATATTAAAAGAGTATAACTAACTATATATAAATTCATTTACTTTGAATTAGAAAAAATATATATGTTAACGAAAATGACAACAAATAAAAAATAAATTACTCTCATATGCGTCAGTTATTGAATCGCTTAAAATCCTCTTCAAGATGTGGCATCACATATCACAAACTAAACCCAAGATATTGAAATAAAACAAACTAACGAGAAGCGTTGGTGAAAATCGAGACAATTCTTTGGCTTGTTTTGCTCAACGATGGGAGGAGCGGAAAAAGAAGACGAAAATGGTTGTCATATCAAATCAAAGGGTGTGTGGCGGTGACGATTCTCGCAGTGTCTGGTTGTCCGGTGACCAACAATGGCAATCTCAAATGGTGGCGTCATAACAAGTATCATTGAAACAATAGAGTTTATCGAGAAGGTGTTAGTAAATATCGATTAGATTTTGTGAAGGTAGGAGTGTTTTAGAGGGAAACTTTGAGAATTTGGGAATGTTGCGGCGATACGTTGCCACAAGTTTTCGATTGGCAGTACGTTGCCACAAGCATTGTTGTGCGGTGGTACGTTGCCACAGGCATTCTATGGGTATCGATTCGATTTGGAACGGTATCGATAGGTTTAAATCATAATGGGTCTATGATGTAAAAACTCATGGAGGTTTAATGAATCTGTGATGATGAAATTGCTTTTCATTCATATCTTCTTCTTTATCTTCTTATATCCATGATTATTCTTCATTCATTATCACCACACCCAACTTCTATACTTAATGGCCCTAATTGGCCTATCAATCGTCCTAATGGACCATTGATCTTCCTAAACGCCCTTCATTAACAAAAATAGAGCATGAACAACCCTACTTGACCATCACTGGCCCTAATTGTCCCATGAACAACCCTACTTGACCATCAGGTTAAACAATAGGAACTCCATCAAGCCCGAGTCATCCGATCGGACGAGAATCACCCCAATCTGACCAGTCAACTGTTCTTGATGGTTGTTCGTGTTCAACCCGAAATCGGTGGTCTCCTTGATAGAAATCAGTGTTTGTACCGACACATCACTAAGAATGAGTAGAAGATCAGATCTAGCTCCGATTCTATCGGTTTTGAGTGCATTGAGTGTAAAAGAGTTGAAAGAAAGTGATGAAACCATCTTTCAATCCCTTTTAACTTAGAAAATGTTTAGATCTAGATGAAAACATTGTTTAATCATGTGGAAATCGTTCAGATCTAAGTTGTTCTTGATGGAATGGTGCCAACACTCAAAGTTCATAAGCACTTCATGGTGACATCACCCTGGAACACCTCAAATCCACTTATTTCACGGTTAAAAGTTGAGATTCAAGGATGAAAAAGATGAAGAAATGCGTGTAGATCATGGAAGTACAAGATTTGAGCTAGAAACTTACTGAAATCGCGAGAAATCGAGGGAAAAGTGGGTTGAGCGAGCTAGTTCGGAGAATGGGAGCTGTCACATCACAAATGATATGACAGGGGGTATTTATAGGGTTTCCAAACGAGGAAAATGGTGCGCTAAGGTGACGGATCGGATGGCCATCCGTTCGGATGACCATCCGTTCGGATGGTCATTCGATCGAGTGGCTCCGCCGAGTTGGTTTTTGCGTTTTCGTTTCGTGCGTTGAGCGTTGCGATGCGATTCGAGTGAGCGATGAGATAGTACTAACCATTAATCCTAACTACTATATCTAACATACAATCACTATAAATAGCTTGCGTTTAGCGTTTGTGATTAGATTGTGATTCGATTGAGTTGTGATATCGATTGCGATTGATCACCACAAAACATAATTAAACATGCACAAGTAACACATAAGTAACGTAAAACAATATCCAGAACCTGTAATTCAAAGCGCAATGAGATAGCGATGCGATTAGCGATAACTTGATTAGCGATTAAAATGCGATTAAACCTCGATTAGTAATAGATACTCCACATAATACAACTAAAGTAAATAAATAAAAGGGTTCGATCACAAGTCATTGACGTACAATTATTAGTTAAGCAAGGAGTGTCAGATCGCAATTAGCAATCTTTCCTTCCTTTGACTTTGACTTGCACTTTGACTTTCGAAACACGGGGTGTTACAATCTTAAACCCACATTGTTGACAAAAATGGAACATAAACAACCCTAGTTGACCATCACTTGCCCTAATTGTCCGTTTACCATCCTAATGGACCATTGGTCATCCTAAACGCCCTTTGTTGATAATAATGGGACATGAACAACCCTAGTTGACCACCACTGGCCCTAATTGACCATTAATCGTCCTAAAGTTCCTTCATTAACAAAAAATGTAGTATGAACACCCCTAGTTGACCACCATTGTCCCTAATTGATTTATCAATCATTCTAATGGACCATTAACCATCCTAAACCACCTTAATTGACACTGACGTAGCATAAACAACCCCAGTTGAACATTACTGGCCCTAATTGGCTCATCAATCATCCTAATAGACCATTGATCATTTTAAACGCCTTTCATTGACAATAAGGTAACATGAACAACCCTAGTTGACCACCACTGCCCCTAATTAATTTATCAATCATCCTAAATGTCCTTCATTAACAAAAATGTAGCACGAACAACCCTAGTTGCGCACCACTGTTCTAGTTATTCTATCAATCATCCTAATCGACCATTAATTACCCTAAACATTCTTCATTGACACTACTATAGCATGAACAACCCTAGTTGACCATTACTAGCCTAATTGGTCCATTAACCATCCTAATAGACCACTGATGATCCTTAAAGCCCTTCATTGACAAAAATGGAGCGTGAACAACCTTAGTTTAGCACCACTGTCCCTAATTGACATATCAATTATCGCTATATGTTTAAGCAACATGCACGTAATCATTGATGTATGATTAAACCCTATTTTATTAATCATTTAACGATACATCGATATGTAAACATATACATACATAATACATATAAATATATAAGTACGTACCTGTATACACGATAAATTAATAATTAAAAAATTATATACTTGTAATCATGAAAAAAGTAATTTGGTTATCCTAAGAAAATTATTTATTTATTATTATTAATAACCTTTTTTCATATTTTGTTATTTATTATCATTAATAAATAAAATAAATCATATTAGTATATACTTATCATAATTCTTAGTTTTTGTTTTTTACTTTATATCAAGAGATGCGGTTCTGAACCGCCTCTTTTGACTCCTGATTTTTTTTCAAAACACCCAAAAATGCGGTTACATAAGAACCGCATCTTTTAACCCATGTTTTTTTCAATACAAACGTAAATCTTTTTCAAAACATCTATAAGATGCGGTTATAGAGGGGAACCGCATCTTTTGAAAACACCCATAGCATCTTTTGATCAATTGTGTACTAGTGTTTGCATCTTGTGTAGTCTTTGGTGTTATTAATTAGCATGCATGCATTCTTTACATATTCTAGTCCAACCATCTCGGTAAACCCCACGTACAAGTGTACAACATGTTAACCATCTTTATTCATTTTAAAAACATGCATGACATTAACATGAAATATACCCCACGTACAAGTGCACAACATGTTAACCATCTTTATTCGTTTTAAAGACATGCATGACATTAACATGAAATATGACTGAATTTGGATTTTCTTTCCATATTTTGCATCTTGTGTTGTCTTTGGTGTTATTATTATTATTATTTTTTCCGTTTTAGCTCAAAATCACCTTGAACCGATAAAATATCAAAGTGGTGTGTTTAGAAAAATGATGATGTATTATTAGACAATTGAGGTACAATGGATGCATGTAATAGACATCGATCAATCTTTGTTAGTTTCTTAATTATCATAGCGCGATGAAATCATGGGTTAATGATAGAAAATGTCACATATCATCGCATACGGTTAATGATACTGTAGATACAACAGCGGACTCACTGAAGGATGAAGTGTCCTCACCTTCAACAATCATTATGGATCGTGCGGCCTTTTATGAAAGGACACACACCAAGAATGAGAGGCCGAATGACGTCATCAAATTATGCTAGTATAAATACCCCTCCAAAGTACATTTCAATGACACACGGTTCTGAACCTTCGTCCTAATTTTGTCTCTCTAGATAATATTTATTCTCACGCCGGAGGGTGGTTGCAGAGTGGCCCTCCCACCTCTACGACGAGCCTAACGGTTGTTATTTTTGAAGAAGCATTTTCTTGCAGGTTTTAGGATCTAATTCACTTGGCCGGACTCTGGCACAGTTTTTGGATCTTCTGATACCATGGTTGATGATCTCCATGTCCATTAGTCTATCACCATGGCCTGTGGCGCAGGTTAGAAGGGTCGGGGTGGGGGTACCTGATCCCTCGAACTTTTCGCTCAGTAGTGTTATATATGTAGCTGTCGTACAGAAAATTTTTGGGTATATACGTTTTCAACCCCTCTGGCTTTATAGAAATTTTTGGGTATATACGTTCCCCCCTCCGGTCGGAAATCTCAAGCTTCGCCACTAATTGCATCGTTTACACTTCGGACTCCCAAGTGACTTCTAATGCTTTCATGTGCTTGTCGGAAATGAGAAACATAGATAGTGTAGGGGCTAGTGTGTAAAGTGGTGTCCTATATAAACACCATTCTTGTAACCCTAATTGCTTGATCAATACAATTCTCAATACAATTCAAACCCTAATTGTTGTGTTTGTTCTCCACTAGACAACATGGTATCAGAGCGGTGCATACGATCTTGAGATCAATCCGCTCAAACCACAAAACAAAGCCATTAAGTGAAAACCCATCTCCTTCAAACCACAAAACAAAACCGATTCAGAAATCCTCTCTTCCAAAACTCAAAATCAAACTCCAAAAAAAAAAAAAAAACTACCCATTCAAAAGCTTCCTGCCGTAACAACTCGGTTTAGTGGCTATTACTGTTTTCGAGACAACTCAGTGGGGGCGGCAATTTAAGGAGATTGGTTATTATGGTTTTTCGAAAACAATAGCATACGGCAGGAAGGAATTGGCTATTATATTATATTGTTTTCGAAAATAAGTGGTGGAGGTGGCCATTAATTTTCGAAGACATCAATATTTTTGACGGCATCAAACAACAACAGCAGCCGCAACTGGTAACCGTTGTTGTTCATCAATTCCGGCGAACTTCATTCGTTCGTCAAAACAGCTTGCTTCAGTCCTTGTTGGTGGCGGCGGATTCGTCAAAAACACAGCTTGCTTCAGTTCTTGTTCGCGTAAGAAACCCTAACCGTCCTGTTAGGGAGTCATAGTGGTGGCGGCGGCGGAGATTTGAAGTCAGCGAACCCTAATTTGGACTTGTTTAATCTGGTAGTCAGCGAAGTTAGACAAGTCAGCGAAGATAGTGGACTTGTTTTTGAACCAACGAAGGTGTTCGGGCGAAATTATTCGGGGTTCACTTTAAACCTTGAACGCGAGTTCAAGTTACCGGTGTATTTAATAAATACGCCGGTAAGCGAACGCTATTATCTGGCGTCGTTTTTTTTCTGGCGAATTTAAGTTACCCAGTTCGTTGCCGGCGAAATTGAAAAGTCTTGAACGCGAGTTCAAGTGACCAGCATATTTATTAAATACGCTGGTCTTGTAACAACTCTCACTAAAAAGTCCTAATTATCACTTTAATTGATCATTAGGAAAACCTAATTGAGACACCCAAGTGATTCCGCACAAACCCTAAAATTTTCAGAATAATCGGAATCAGGATTAGGGCCCCTAAAACTCAGGGGGGTAAACCCTAGTTGATAATTATCTTTAAAGTTCGTTGTCAAAATTGTAAAAATTGATTTTTATGACTCAGCAAAGCTAGTACCAACCGTGGCTAGTCTATGAGCCTATTTTTCACCCATACGCACCGTAGGGGTTTTATGCCTACGATGCGCAGGCATATAAAAGACCCATACGCATCGTAGGGGGTTTTTTGCCTACGATGCGTAGGGCTGACCAAATTTCACCTATAAATAGAGGAAATTGGCACTTGTTTTCTGGACATTCTACGTCGAAATAATTTCCACTAATACACTAAGATACGAACTGATACTCCAAATTACACCCCCGGGTCTCGAAATTCTGCCGCAAAACAGGGTATTAGCACAATCGCTGCTACGATTCATTTATCCGACGATCAATATATCCAATGGATGTTTAAGTGCCGCCCACATTAGGGTTATACTTTATCGTTCGTCATTAATTTGACGGATCATCGTTAATTCGATGGATAAAGTATTGTACTTTATCGTTCGTCATTAATTTGACGGATCATCGTTAATTCGATAGATGAAGTATTGCACTTTGTCGTTCGTTGTGAGAATTTGATCTCGTGAGTTATCGTAATTGCTGGATTGATTACTAACCCAGTTTTGTGTGCATTGTTATTTAAATTAGGTTAACAAGGCTAAATCATAGACTAGACTCTGTCCATATTAAATCAACAATGTGAGTCATTCTCTCTTTTTATCAAATCTATTTACAAAAGTATGTTTATTTTCAAAGTTATAATTACGGGGATTAAGTCTTTGTAATCACCAAGTTACAGCCGGTATGTGGGGTTTTGTATACATTACTTGATAATCGTCACCATTGGGGCAGCCAATTGGGGGATATGACCATAGTCACAGATTCGGTCGAGTGACAAATACCGTGGGTAGTTGGTTTGATAATAGAAACATTGTAATCGCTCTTAATACTGTATATTATAACAATTGTGTCATTTTAGTAAATAGAATGATTCACTCAGTATTTCCCGCTGACAAAACCTTTTTCAAACATGTTTCAGGTGATCTGTTGTAATTCAGGAAAAGTGCTGGGGAGCATTTCAAGCTTAAGATAGTGGCTCATTATAAAATAAAGAAATAAATTTTGTAATATCACGATTTTATAGTAAAAACATAATATTGTAAATTATCAGGGTTTTATCCCGAATTGTGAAATAAAATAATCGGGGGAAAATTTTAGCTTTAAACGATCCTGTTAAATAAACTTCCGCTGTTAAACTTAATCAATTAAATACCGCAGTATTTCTGTCCCGCGGCTCCTGAAACGGGTCAAACCGGGTCGGGGGCCGTGACAGAAAAAGGTGGTATCAGAGCCACTGGGTTAAGCTAATTAAGTATTTAGAAATACTTAATTTTTTCTGATTACTATTATGTGATTATGTGTTTTATTAACTGGCTATTTGTTAGTTACAGTATGGGTAAGCAAAAGCTGTCAAGCATCTATCTTAAATTAGATAGATCATTCAATGAGAAGGGAAGTTCATCCCGAACCAAATCCTTGAATCAAGCTGAAATTCCTGAAGAAGGAATATTTGTGCGAAAGGCACAATATGAGGAATCACTTTCTCCTAGAAGGAGGGAAATGATTATTAAGAAAAGTAAAGAGAAAATCCGAGAAAAGAAGATTAAACGAGAAACTCAGGAATTAATTGATAAATCACCTTGGGAAGATAAACTAGATGAGAAATGGGCAAATTTATATATGCTAGCCACAGTAGCAGAAAATATAAATCTTTAAATATTTTAAGGTTTTAGCACATTACCCTTATAATCTAGAAACCCTGTGTGATAAATAAAATTTCAAAACCTAAGTGTGTTTTTCAGTTATCTTTGTAATAAACTAGTACACAGTATGTAATAAATTAAAAAGGTTATTTATAAATTTTAACTTAGTATTTTATGCATTTTGCATATATGCTACATCAGCATGAGTGGAATATCTGAAGCTTTTCAGAACCTTAATCTTTACCCAGTGAATATCAAAGCTTCCAAAGAATATACTAGCTACTTTCCCGATGTAGAACAACTGGTAGAATTCAAGGTTCCACCTGTGAACAAGCCAAAACGAAAGAAAAGAAGTTATGTAGGATGGAGGAAAATACGTAAGAAAAAGCCAGCTACAAAACTGCCCAAAATAAATAATCCTTTGAAAAAGGGAAAAGAAATTATAACTGGAGAGAATTCTAAACAGCAAGAAATGGAAACAGAAAACAAGGAAGAGATTGAGGAGATAGGAATACAGATGGAGGATGTTACTAAAGAAATAGTAATGGAAGTTGGGCAAGGCTCTAGACCAACTCAGATAGAAATCGGAGAGAGCTCCAATCCAAACCAGGAAAGGACTTTTCAAGATAAGATAGATTTCCTATTGGCAAGCTGTGAAACTATTCAGCTTGTCAATACTAATAATAATAATATTTTTACTTATCCTCTTGAAAACCAACTCCCTATGAATTGGGAACCAGCAATTCCAGACCCAATAGTCCACTCCCAACCCATAGGAATGGACGAATGGTGGACGAACGATTGGCAATTTCAAAATATTGTCAACGATCCTTATTCCTTTCTTCCACAATTCGATCCAGAACCCCTACCTAATCCACCCATGAGTAATGAAAACATGGCTGAACTTCGCCACTTTGGTGAAGAGTTGTTTGATGCTGGAACTAGAATCAGGGAAATAGGGGGACAAATTGCCTGGAAGTACGATGAGAGGGAACTGCGTTTTTAGAACAGCAAGTGACGAGAGATAGTAGGATGGTAAAATGGTGTTTGTATAATAGTAATAGTAAAGTTAGTCTGTAAATAACGAATAAAACTCTGTATGATATTTGTGAGTAATGATGCATACTATAATAGATATAAAATGAAATCGAGAAATCGATTGTTTTGACTATATCTGTATTATAAAACTTTCTGATTATTTGTATGAAATTGTTATTTAGCAGATACTAATAAAAAATTTATATATACATTATCAGATGGCAAACAGTGGTAATGAACCTATAAATGAAGTTAATCAGTCTGAACAACATTCAAGAGATCAATATATGACTCAGCAAGATATCGAAAACATTGTTGCTCAAGGGATAGCCAATGTTATTCCAGCATTCGTTGCTGCTATAAAGAATCCGATCGAACCGCAACAAATTGTCCCTAGTAAACAGATTACTGAAGATAACTTCAGTAATAGTGTAAATGGAGGCAATAATCATGTTAATCATAATAAGGAACCACATCAAGCTCCATTACCCAAGAAAATGAAAACTGCAACGCCTGGTTGCACTTTCAAAGAATTCCTTGCTTGTAAACCCACTGAATTTGCAGGCAATGAAGGAGCAACTGCATCACTGCGTTGGTTAGAGAAAACCGAAGCAGTCATTGCAATAAGTAAATGTGGTAAAGAGGATCAGGTCATGTATGCATCCAATCTATTCAAAGAAGGAGCACTTGAATGGTGGAACACTGTGTTACAATCAAAAGGAAGAGTAATAGCTTATGTTATGACTTGGGAAGAATTTAAGGGTTTGGTAGAAAGAAAATTCTGTCCTGAGTATGAAAAGGAACAGATGGCGAATAAGTTTCTAAATCATCGGATGATGAGTGTAGATTGTCGCGGTTATACCTCGACATTCTTTGAATATGCTAGAGTGGTACCAACACTGGCTTCGCCAGAACCGGTACTTATTTCTCGCTATATTTGGGGGCTAATTAGCGAAATCCGCAATATTGTTAAAGCTGCGAGACCTCGCACTATTGATGATGCGGTAGAATTAGCTAACACTCTAACCGATGAATTGGTACGCACAAGAGATGAAGATAGGAAAAAGGCACTAGCTCAGAAAATTACCCAAGGATTTCGTGTGGGTAATAATAACAGCTTCAAGAGAAAAGGAACAGGGCAATCTCCAGCTCCGTCATTCTGCAGGAAATGCAAAAAGAAACATTATGGAAGATGCGATATCACTTGCAATTTTTGCAAAACTATAGGACATCGGGAAGAGAACTGCAAAAAGAAAACAGTAATCTGTTTTAATTGTGGAGAAGCGGGGCATTATAAAATAGAATGTCCTAAATTGGTCAAACCAGTAGAAAACAAACCCAAGACGACCGAAGGAACTACTAAGAAGAATGCCAGGACATTTCAGCTGACCACTCAAGAAGCAGAACTCATTCCGGATGTGATAGCGGGTACGTTCTTAGTTCACCACGTGTACGCAAAAGTATTATTTGACTCTGGTGCAAACCAAAGTTTTATAAATACTTCATTCTGTCAAGCTCTTAGTTTACCTTTAACCAATATTAGGCAGATTTTTACAGTTGAAACAGCAGACGGAAATTCAGTTAAAATAGATAAAGTTTTGCAAGAAGGAAACATAGAACTTTTAGGACATAAATTCTCTGCAAGACTATTGCCGATGAATTTAGCTGAATTTGATGTTGTATTAGGAATGGATTGGTTAGTAGCCAACCATGCTAGAATCCTTTGTGATCAGAATTCCATAGAAATTCAATCACCCACCGGAGAAGTGATTAGGATTACAGGAGATAAACCACGTAAGCCCATGAAGTTCATATCACTAATGAAAATTGCTAATTATGAACGAAAACAAGGAATAGTGTATATGATTTCGGTAATCATTAGCACTAAGGGTAAAGATCTTAAGGAAATACCAGTAGTTTCAGAATATCCTGATGTATTTCCAGAAGATTTACCAGGATTACCTCCAGATAGAGAAGTAGAATTTAGGATTCATCTAATTCCAGGAACTACACCGATAGCCAAGGCACCTTATCGGTTAGCACCCACAGAAATGTTAGAACTGAAAAAGCAATTAGATGAATTACTAAGTAAAGGATTCATACAACCTAGCTCATCCCCTTGGGGAGCGCCAGTGTTGTTTGTGAAGAAAAAGGATGGTTCAATGAGAATGTGTATCGATTATAGAGAATTGAATAAGGTTACAATTAAGAATCGATATCCATTACCTAGGATTGATGATCTTTTTGATCAACTTCAGGGGGCTAGATATTTTTCTAAGATAGATTTACGCTCCGGATATCATCAATTAAAGGTACAAGAAGAAGACATACCTAAGACTGCTTTCAGAACTAGGTATGGTCATTACGAGTTTACAGTCATGCCCTTCGGGTTAACGAATGCACCTGCAGCATTTATGGACATGATGAATAGGATCTGTAAACCATACTTGGATAAATTTGTAATTGTCTTCATAGACGATATACTTATTTATTCCAAAAATCAGGACGAACATTGTCAGCACTTGCATGCACTCTTAACTTTGTTAAGAAAAGAAAAGTTGTACGCCAAATTCTCGAAATGCGAATTTTGGCTAAAGGAAGTGCAATTCTTAGGACACATGGTAAACCATGAAGGTATTCATGTAGATCCTGCTAAGATAGAGGCAATTACCAAGTGGAAGGTTCCACAAACAGCAATGGAAATTAGAAGTTTTATAGGATTAGCTGAGTATTATAGACGGTTTATTAAGGATTTTTCCAAGATAGCCGTACCATTAACTAAGCTAACCTGTAAAGCCACTAAGTTTGAATGGGGACCCAAACAAGAAGAAGCTTTTAGAATTTTGAAACAGAAATTAACTAATGCACCAATCTTAGCCTTACCAGAAGGAACAGAAGATTTTGAAGTATATTGTGATGCTTCAAAACTAGGATATGGATGTGTGCTTATGCAACGCAAGAAGGTAATTGCGTATGCCTCAAGACAATTGAAAAAGCACGAAGAAAACTATACGACTCATGATTTAGAATTAGGAGCCGTAATTTTTGCCCTTAAGATTTGGAGACATTATCTTTATGGAAGTAAATTTACTGTCTACACAGACCACAAAAGTCTAAGATACATATTTGGACAAAAAGAGTTAAACATGAGGCAAAGGAGATGGATGGAAATCTTAAGCGATTACGACTGTGATATTCAGTATCACGAAGGAAAGGCAAATGTAGTTGCAGATGCCTTAAGTCGTAAGTATTATGAGAAACAACGACGAGTTCGTGCTCTCAGATTAAATCTACAAATAGATTTAATGGAACAATTGAAGAATGTTCAAACTACAGCAATCAAGGATGATGCTGAAGGAATGAAAGGACGAATCAAGGAATTAGAACAAGGAGCAGATGGAATTTGGAGATTCCACAAAAGTAGAATTTGGGTAGCTAAGCAGGGAGACGTAAGACCTAAGATTTTAGAAGAAGCTCATAAATCTAAGTACACTATGCATCCAGGAAGCAATAAGATGTACCAAGATTTAAGAAAGAACTTTTGGTGGATAGGAATGAAAAAGGACATAGCAAGATATGTTTCTAAATGTCTTACTTATTCACAAGTTAAGGCAGAACATCAGAAACCTTCAGGTCTACTACAACAGTTAGAGATGCCAGTGTGGAAATGGGAACTTATAACAATGGATTTTGTTACTAAGTTACCCAAAACCAGAAAAGGTAATGATGCGATTTGGGTAATTGTGGATCGATTAACCAAATCTGCTCACTTTCTACCTATGAAAGAAACCTTTAGCATGGAAAGACTGGCTAAATTGTATGTAGATGAAGTTGTATCCTTACATGGAGTTCCACTCTCCATTGTTTCGGATAGAGATAGTCGTTTTACTTCCCATTTCTGGAAAAGTTTCCAGAAAGCTATGGGAACTCGACTAAATTTGAGCACTGCATATCATCCCCAAACAGATGGACAAAGTGAAAGGACGATCCAAACTCTAGAAGACATGCTCCGAGCATGTGTAATAGACTTTGGTGGAAGTTGGGATGATCACTTACCATTGATTGAATTCTCCTATAACAATAGTTATCACTCAAGCATTGAAACTGCTCCATTTGAAGCACTATATGGAAGAAAGTGCAGAACTCCAGTTTGTTGGGCAGAAATAGGAGAAAGTCAATTGTCAGGTCCTGAAATAGTGCAAGAAACAACTGATAAGATTATTCAAATCAAGGAAAGACTGAAGACAGCTCGAGATCGCCAGAAGAGCTATGCTGATAATAGATGCAAGCCATTAGAATTCCAAGTTGGAGACAGAGTACTGTTGAAAGTTTCTCCTTGGAAAGGAGTAGTCAGATTCGGAAAGAAAGGAAAGTTAAGTCCAAGGTACGTAGGACCATTTTCAGTGATCCAACGAATAGGACCAGTCGCTTATCGTTTACGACTAACAGAAGCATTAGCAGGAGTACATGATGTATTTCATGTATCCAATCTCAAGAAATGTCTAACAGACGAATCTCTGGTAGTACCTCTTCAAGACATAGAGGTAAACGAAAAGTTAAAATTTGTGTAGAAACCTCTTCAGATAGAAGACAGAAAAGTGAAGTTTCTCAAACACAAACGACTAGTTTTAGTCAAAGTAAAGTGGGATTCAAAAAAGGGAGCTGAATATACTTGGGAACTGGAATCAGAAATGAAGCGAAAGTATCCACATTTATTCCAGTAAATCTCGAGGACGAGATTTTTATTAAGGTAGGGAGAATGTAACAACTCTCACTAAAAAGTCCTAATTATCACTTTAATTGATCATTAGGAAAACCTAATTGAGACACCCAAGTGATTCCGCACAAACCCTAAAATTTTCGGAATAATCGGAATCAGGATTAGGGCCCCTAAAACTCAGGGGGGTAAACCCTAGTTGATAATTATCTTTAAAGTTCGTTGTCAAAATTGTAAAAATTGATTTTTATGACTCAGCAAAGCTAGTACCAACCGTGGCTAGTCTATGAGCCTATTTTTCACCCATACGCACCGTAGGGGTTTTATGCCTACGATGCGCAGGCATATAAAAGACCCATACGCATCGTAGGGGGTTTTTGGCCTACGATGCGTAGGGCTGACCAAATTTCACCTATAAATAGAGGAAATTGGCACTTGTTTTCTGGACATTCTGCGTCGAAATAATTTCCACTAATACACTGAGATACGAACTGATACTCCAAATTACACCCCCGGGTCTCGAAATTCTGCCGCAAAACAGGGTATTAGCACAATCGCTGCTACGATTCATTTATCCGACGATCAATATATCCAATGGATGTTTAAGTGCCGCCCACATTAGGGTTATACTTTATCGTTCGTCATTAATTTGACGGATCATCGTTAATTCGATGGATAAAGTATTGTACTTTATCGTTCGTCATTAATTTGACGGATCATCGTTAATTCGATAGATGAAGTATTGCACTTTGTCGTTCGTTGTGAGAATTTGATCTCGTGAGTTATCGTAATTGCTGGATTGATTACTAACCCAGTTTTGTGTGCATTGTTATTTAAATTAGGTTAACAAGGCTAAATCATAGACTAGACTCTGTCCATATTAAATCAACAATGTGAGTCATTCTCTCTTTTTATCAAATCTATTTACAAAAGTATGTTTATTTTCAAAGTTATAATTACGGGGATTAAGTCTTTGTAATCACCAAGTTACAGCCGGTATGTGGGGTTTTGTATACATTACTTGATAATCGTCACCATTGGGGCAGCCAATTGGGGGATATGACCATAGTCACAGATTCGGTCGAGTGACAAATACCGTGGGTAGTTGGTTTGATAATAGAAACATTGTAATCGCTCTTAATACTGTATATTATAACAATTGTGTCATTTTAGTAAATAGAATGATTCACTCAGTATTTCCCGCTGACAAAACCTTTTTCAAACATGTTTCAGGTGATCTGTTGTAATTCAGGAAAAGTGTTGGGGAGCATTTCAAGCTTAAGATAGTGGCTCATTATAAAATAAAGAAATAAATTTTGTAATATCACGATTTTATAGTAAAAACATAATATTGTAAATTATCAGGGTTTTATCCCGAATTGTGAAATAAAATAATCGGGGGAAAATTTTAGCTTTAAACGATCCTGTTAAATAAACTTCCGCTGTTAAACTTAATCAATTAAATACCGCAGTATTTATGTCCCGCGGCTCCTGAAACGGGTCAAACCGGGTCGGGGGCCGTGACAGGTCTGCTGTCTTATCTGTAATGACAGCGAATTGACAAAAAAAAAAAAAACCATCACATTCGTGTCAGGAAAGTGAATATGGCAATCAATCATGAAAAAAACAATTCTTGGATATTTGATTCTGGTGCCACTGACACCATGACGTTTGAACCATTAGACATACGGTCAATGACCCAACCTCAAAAATCTCAAATACATACAGCAAACAACGGAACGATGCAAGTGAAAGGAGGAGGAGTAATTGAAATTTCACCAACTATGAAATTGTCAAATTGCCTCTATGTTCCGTCCTTATCACACAAATTACTGTCAATCAGTCATATTACCAAATAATTAAATTGCACAGTACTAATGCACCCAACTTTCTGCCTCCTACAGGATATCAGGACGGGTGTGATTATTGGACGTGGTACTGAGCGCCACGGATTGTACTACGTGGATGAAGTGGCTCAACAGGGTACTGTGATGTTGGCTCATGGAACTGAAAACCGGGAAGCCTGGCTATGGCATAGACGTTTGGGACACCCATCCCATGGTTATTCGCACCTTTTGTTTCCAAAACTCTTCCCTTCAAATGGAAAACTAGATTGTGAAACCTGTCTTCGCGCTAAAAGCCATCGACAACCATTCAAACCTAGCAATACGAAAGTTGCTTCACCCTTTTCACTAATCCATTCTGATGTGTGGGGTCCTGCTCCTGTGATGGGGGGCAGGGTCTTCGGTACTTTATACTATTCGTGGATGATTGCACTCGCATGACATGGGTATATTTTTTGAAAAACAAAGCCAAAGTTTACGAAAAATTTATCACGTTTTATGCTATGATTCAAACTCAATTCCAAACTCAAATCCAAATCCTTCGATCTGACAATGGGGGGGAATTTGTCAATACACCCATGAAACAATTCTTTAAAACCAAAGGATTAATTCATCAAACCTCTTGTGCTCATACCCCCGAACAAAACGGTGTTTCCAAACAAAACGGTGTTTCCGAACAAAAAAACCGTATTATTCTTGAAATGACTCGTGCCCTTTTGATCGAATCTCAGGTTCCTAAATCTTTCTGGCCGGAGGCAGTTGCAACCTCCGTGTATCTGCTGAATCGGCTTCCCACAAAAGCTCTTAAATTTAAGACTCCCTTAGATTGTCTGTCTAAGTCTGCCAGTATTCCTCATCCTCTTACACTTGAACCTCGAATCTTCGGGTGTACCGCATTTGTTCATATACCCAAAACCAATCGAAACAAGCTTGGCCCATGTGCTGAAAAATGTGTATTTGTCGGCTATGGGATCGATCAAATAGGTTACCGATGTTATAATCCAACAACTCGTCAAATGTTCACCACAATGAATGTTGATTTTCTTGAAACAAAATACTTTTATAACACCCAATTCAGTGGTCAGGGGGAGAATGACAGTATAGACACTCTGAGCTGGTTAACCCAAATTCCCTCATCTGAAGAAGTCACAACAGAAAACTATCACAGTACTGCGAGTCCTTCAAACACAGACATACAATCCGCGGAGCACAGTACCACTGAAGAAAGTCCATCCAACATGATGCATGAGGTAAGAAATACTGAGAACCCTGAATGTTCTACGTCTTATAACTATGAGACAACAGGGGAACACATAGAACCGACAACTACAGAACATGTTGATCCAGTTGTTGAGCAGGTTGAACCAGTTGTTGAACAGGTTGAACCAGTTGTTGAACATGTTGAACCAGTTGCAGCAGAGACTACTGGAAGATACTCTCTCCCACCTAGATCCAATAGAGGGGTTCCTCCAAAACGGTACTCCCCAGAGAGGGAGACCAGAAATTCAAGATATCCTGTAGCTAATATGGCCAACGAGAACTTATCTAACAGTGCGAAAGCATTTGTTACTTCTCTATACACTGAACAAATACCTAATTCCGTAAAGGAAGCTCAAGGTAAGAAGAACTGGGAAGAAGCAATGGAAGTGGAGATGCGTGCTCTTATGAAAAACAACACATGGGAGAAGTGCATTATTCCTAAAGGAAAGAAAACAGTTGGATACCGGTGGGTGTATTCGATTAAATATAAACCAGATGGCTCTATTGGAAGATACAAAGCCCGGCTTGTAGCCAAAGGGTACACTCAGACGTATGGGATTGATTACTCTGAGACATTTTCTCCGGTTGCAAAAATGGATACCATAAGAGTTCTCTTTTCCGTGGCAGCTAATAAGGATTGGTCCCTTCATCAATTTGATGTTACAAATGCATTTCTTCATGGAGACCTAACTGAAGAAGTTTACATGGAAGCACCTCCAGGTTTTTCAGGGGGTTTTAAAGATGGGGAAGTTTGTAGGTTGAAGAAATCTCTATACGGGCTAAAACAGTCTCCTCGGGCATGGTTTGGAAAGTTCACATTGGCCATGAAAGAATATGGGTATCACCAAAGCAACGCTGATCATACCTTGTTCCTCAAAAGGAGGAACGGCCTCGTAACTTGCTTGATCATATATGTGGACGACATGATTATCACCGGAGATGATGTAGAAGAAATAGCACAGCTGAAGAGAAATTTGTTTTCAAAGTTTGAAATGAAAGACCTTGGGAATCTCAAGTATTTCCTTGGAATAGAAGTTCTCAGGTCTAAACGGGGGATTTTCATCTGCCAAAAGAAGTATGTTCTTGATCTCTTGGCGGAAACTGGGTTGATTGATTATAAACCAGCAGATACACCAATGGTGGTGAACCACAATCTTCACATGGAACTCGATGGAAAGCTCGCAGACAGAGAAAGATATCAACGGCTCGTGGGCAAGTTAATTTATCTCTCCCATACCCGTCCTAATATAGCTTATGCTGTTGGAGTGGTAAGTCAGTTTATGCACCAACCGCAAGTTGCCCACATGGAAGCTGCTCAAAGAATTTTAAGATATCTCAAGGGAACGGCAGGCCATAGAGTGTTGTTCAAAACAAATGGACATTTAAATGTTGAGCTCTACACTGACGCAGACTGGGCAGGGGATAAGGGAAACCGAAGATCAACATCAGGATATTTTTCCTTGGTTGGTGGGAACCTCGTTACCTGGAGGAGTAAGAAACAGAAAGTAGTCGCTCTGTCGAGTGCAGAAGCGGAATTTAGACGTATAGCTCGAGGGTTAAGCGAAGTTCTGTGGATCAGGAAGCTGCTAGAAGACATTGGTTTTTCCCAAAAGGCTCCTAGTAAAGTCATGTGTCACAATACAGCTGCAATACAAATCTCATAAAACCCAGTTCAACATGATCGAACAAAACACGTGGAGGTAGATGGACATATCATCAAAGAAAAGTTGGAAGCAAGAATCATAGAACTCCCTCATGTTTCGTCAAAAGATCAACTCCCAGATATACTCACAAAGGCAGTCAACGGAAACGCGTTTAGTAGCTGTTTGAGCAAGTTGAGTATTGGTGACCCCACTACTCAACTTGAGGGGGAGTGTCGGAAATGAGAAACATAGATAGTGTAGGGGCTAGTGTGTAAAGTGGTGTCCTGTATAAACACCATTCTTGTAACCCTAATTGCTTGATCAATACAATTCTCAATACAATTCAAACCCTAATTGTTGTGTTTGTTCTCCACTAGACAACAGTGCTTCCATTGTACCTTCAGCAATGGTGAGAGTCATCAATGGTCTAGGCTTCGTCAACCGTTCCCTCATATGGTTTTTGTCTTCAAACCGTAAGTTCTTACAGCTATTTTTTGTATTCCTTTATTTATGACCGGTTTTGTATTTCTTAATCTGTCCCTAGTCATTAGCTTGTGACATAGTTGTATGTTACATAGCCCCGTTGGCCATCGTCTTCAAATCGCAGATCCTTACGATCAATTTTTGTATTTTAGTATTTACAATCGATTTTTGCATTTATGTGTTGTGAACCATGGTTTACAATTTTGTTTGCCAGTGCTTATGTGTTGAGGCCGATTTTAGTCCTTTGTAATGTTTGAAATTCCATCAGATAAGTGAAAGGAAAATTTATAATTTTCAAATCCAGTTTCAAACTTAACGATCATAATTTTCAATTAAATCGGTATCAATGGATAAGTGAAGGAAAGTTCAAGATTTTCCAATCCAAATTCATAAATTTCAATAAAATCAAGATTTAATTGCCAAAATCCTCCCTGAGGTTTGGGCACGTTTGCCATTTTCGTTCAAAAT
This sequence comes from Helianthus tuberosus, assembly GCA_030545235.1. Taxonomy (NCBI): domain Eukaryota; kingdom Viridiplantae; phylum Streptophyta; class Magnoliopsida; order Asterales; family Asteraceae; genus Helianthus; species Helianthus tuberosus. The sequence goes on from CM060366.1 coordinate 51,146,607, forward strand.
GACACTTTTGTACCAAATTGCCTCCAACGTTTGTAACTTTTTGCCATTTTCATCTAAACCACTAACTTGGTTTATTTTCTCTGTTAAGTTGAGAATACTTGGATGAAACCGGCAAATATAAAACCACGGGGACGATTTTGGCAATTTACTCAAACCCTTTTTAATTTCTTTTATTTAATTATTTTTGTTACATATATAATAAAAAAATGTAGATGGAGTTTTTAGAAAAAAAATTTATAGTTTTGTCACATAATTTTTATAAATTTTCATCAAAACACTTACTCAGTTAATTTTTTTTGTTAAGGTGAATGATGTTTTAAATTTTATAAATTAAGACAAAAATTAATTTACAGCTTCTTTATATAAATCAGTTTTATAAAGAGAAAACGTCATTGGTGTGCAACACATAACAATCGATTACAACTTTTAGTATTTATCAGTTGTAGAGATAGAAAAAAATTGTAAAGCGTAACATATTTTTTAAAAGTGTTGAGCGCCTAGGAAATATGTTGGTAGAAATAAAATATTTATTTAATTAAGATTATGAGGGTACCTGACTAATACTTATTCTGAGTGACTTGAGTAAAGAAACTTTTGGTTCATAGCATTATAATTACAATTTGGTGGGTAATTTTAAGGTTTGATAATGATACGTTGTTTGATAGAAGGGGGGTGCACTGGCTTCTGTTTTTCCTTAGGAGCGAATTTAAAAGAGTACAAGATGAATTACAAACTTGGTACATATGATAAGATTTGTTTATTTTACATTTTTCAATAAGGTCACCAACATTTTAGTTTTATAAAATTTAGAGGTTTAAGTAGATTGTATTTTGAGTTAATTGCCATTTTAGTCCCTGTGGTTTGGATCATTTTGCCTGTTTAGTCCAAAGGTTTCATTTTTAACATCTGGATCCAAAAAGGTTTCGTCGTTGTCATTTTGGTCCAACTGACTTAAGGCATATTTTTGTCATTTCATATTTTTAAAAATTTCACTTTATTTATATGGTTGTTAAAACCATGTCTTTGTTATATAAAACAATTTTTTTAATAAATATAACAAATACACAGATCCACAATTTTCACCACCATCTGAGATTCACCAAGTCTCACAACCATCGACCACCACCATCTTATAACAACACCGTTCACCCACCGTTAACCACCATCTCATAACACCACCGTTCACCAACATCAAATTCAAACCAAATATCAAAATCAGACCCAAAATCAAACCACCGCTGCTCTTGGATGCCCTTAGTCGTCAGAAAACCATCGAAGTCTTAGGGTTCTTAGTCTGTCACCACCGGCACCACTAGATCGTTTCTTGGAACTCACCAGAACAACCACAATCGCTGAAAAAATTGCTCAGCTATTTCCAAAAGATTGCTCGGTTATTTCCAAGTTTCTAACCCAGTTAACACAACCACCACACCACTGCCACCTATCTCCGCCCCTCACCAACCTCCGTGCCCCACCGTCACCAACCACCACAACACCAAACCCTAACCCTCTTCCTTTTTCTATCTGTTACCACCCAACACCTCACCATTATCACCACCACACCATTGCCACCCATCTGAAAAACAACCACCATAACAACCACCCATCTCCACCTCTCTGAAACACAACCACCACGGCATTACCACCCATATCCGCCCCTCACCAACCACCATTCACCACCACAACCATCGTGCCCCACCGTCATCAACCACCACAACACCAACACCACTGTCTCGCTAATCAAAAGAGAACCGAGAAAAGAAAGAGAGAAATAGAGATAGGGAGAGAGCCGTTTACCACCACCATTATCTTTCCGATCTGTTCCGGTCTGGCGGTTTCAAAGAGATAGAGAGACCTAGCCGCCGCCCTTGTTGTCTTCCTGAATTGTTCTGGCGTTTCCGATCTGTTCCGATTTGTTGTCTTACTAAATTGGTCCGGCAAGGGTGGTAGTGGTGGAGGTGTGCCGACGGCCGGTGAAGGTGGAGGTGGAGGTTGAGATGGAGGTGATGGTGTTAGTAGCTGTATCAGAGAGGGGTAGAAGGGGGATAGTGGGTGTTGGGTTTTATAACCAGATATATGGTTTTATATAAAAACCCAAAAAGAGTTAAAAGAACAAAAATAAACCTTTAATTAACATAATAGACAAAATGACAAAAATACCCTTTGAGTAACTGAGAAGCATGGATGGGGTTAAGTCAGTTGGATCAAAATGGCAAAGACGAAACCTTTTTGGATCCAAATGTTAAAAATGAAACCTTTGGACTAAACTGGTAAAATGGCCTAAACCACAGGGACTAAAATGGCAATTAACTCTTTTATTTTTATAAAACCGATCTATATAAAAAATTAGAAATTAATTTCTGTCTTAGTTTATAAACATCTTTCGTCTTAATAGAAAAATTAACTTAGTTAGTAGTTGGATGAAAATTTATAAAAGAGTAAACTGCAATTTTACCCCCTGAGGTTAGGGGTCATTGGCACCTTTACCCCCCCCCCCCCCCTAAGGAAATAATTGCAATTTTACCCCCCACTGTTTGAGGTTATGTCGCAATTTTACCCCCCGGCCTCAATTTTGTTGACTGGTCTGTTGACTTGGACTTGAAATGACTATTTTACCCTTTTATTTTACCTCCCAACGTTTGCTGTTATGTCGCATGTTTACCCCCTGCCACCACTGCCACCGCCATTCACCACCACTACCACCACTGCCACCACCATTCACCACCACAACCACCACTGCCACCTCCAGCCACCACCACAACTTAATATCTCTTTCATATATAACACCACCATTACTTCCGTCACCGGAAACCTGCAACTCCGGTCATCTTCTCCTACGACTGCCACCTCCAGCCACCACCACAACCACTGTGTATTATAAATTTGCAGGTCATCACTCTAAACCCACATACAAGCTCTGTTTTATTCCACCACCAAAAACCCTTAATTCAATCACAAATTTCTTCATAAACTCAAACCCACATACATGCTCTATTTTGATAGAAATTATGAAATGTGCTTTTTGAGGTTTTGTTGTGACATTTGTTGAAAGTTAGGTTATGAAATGAGGGAATGTATTGTATTACTGTGAAATGAAAGGAAATGTATTGTATTAGTCGAATTACGGATTACCATCGTTCTTATACTTGAACCGGCTCTAAGTAGATCAATCAAAGCCAACAGAGCATTCAACTTCTCTTCAACATTCAGATCTGAAAGCCAACAGAGCATTCAACTTCTCTTCAACATTCAGATCTGAATTACTCAACTATATCACAAGCATTGAAATTCCAAACTGCAACAGCTAAATCAAGCTGTTTAGAAGACCTGTATCTAAGCCCCATAAGCCTAAGCCAAACATCTTGAATCTGCTGACAAAGCACCTGAACGCCCCTCTTTTTCTTGCTAAAACTTCCGATGTTTCTCTCTTGACAAACAAAGACGTTTGAATCACACACCATATAGATTTTTGTAACAGAAGCCCTTTCAGCATAATTAATTACAGAAAATACACTTGAACTCACCTTCCTTATTCCACCTTATCGCCCTATCATGAGTGGATAAGCCATACTTGAAAGCTAACCATTCAATGAACGCATGTCAGGGTATACTTTGACTAACCAGGCCTTTACTGTAAATATCAAATATACAACTAATTTTTCAAGGCTTTCAACATTGGAGACAAGAATAAGCTGGTAGTATTGAAATTAATCTAGCTATTGTTAAAGCATAGTGAACCAATAGGAAAGGTGGTACTTACTTTGAAAATAAATAGCTTTTACAAGGCGGATTAGGGTGGTGGCTGGAGGTGGCAGTGGTGGTTGTGGTGGTGAATGGCGGTGGCAGTGGTGGTTGTGGGTGGTGGTGGCTGGAGGTGGCAGTGGTGGTTGTGGTGGTGAATGGCGGTGGCAGTGGTGGCAGGGGGTAATATCACAGAGTGCACAAAATACAGGGAGGTAATATGAAAGGGCATTATAGTCATTTCAAGTCCAAGTCAACAGACCAGTCAACAAAATTGAGGCCGGGGGGTAAAATTGCGACATAACCTCAAACAGTGAGGGGTAAAATTGCAATTATTTCCTTAGGGGGGTAAAGGTGCCAATGACCCCTAACCTCAGGGGGTAAAATTGCAGTTTACTCTTTATAAAAATTATGTGACAAAGCTATTATTTTTTTCATATAAAAATTGCATGTATATTATTTTTTATTATATATGTAACAAAATTAATTAAATAAAAGAAATTTAAAAGAGTTTGAGTAAATTGCCAAAATCGTCCATATGGTTTTATACTTGCCAGTTTCATCCAAATATCCTCTATTTAACAGAAAAAATAAACTAAGTTAGTGGTTTGGATGAAAATGGCAAAAAGTTACAAACGTTTGGGGCAATTTGGTACAAAAGTGTCATTTTGGATGAAAATGGCAAAACTGCCCAAACCTGGAGAACGATTTTGGCAATTAACTCTAAAATCAGTATCAATTCGGTCAAATTCTATACACTAGAACCTTACAATAAAAATATTATTACAAAAAGAATAAAAGGTAAAATGAAACATAATGAAATTAGGATAATTAAACTTATAAACAATACTAACTTTTGTTTTAATAAAGGGTGGCTGAAAACAAACACACGGGATACATGTCGCCATATAGGACGGGGACCGTACGGTCCAGTTGGGATACAATCACGTGAGCAGCATGCTGACCGGTGGCAAGCGTGACAAGTGGGGAGTTATTATTGGGTTGGGTGCGCAGTATCTTCCAAGTCATAAGATCACGATGACTTTGACGTTTTGCGATTAAGTTCTTTGTTTTATTGCCGACGAGTAGTGGTATAGTGGTTGGGAAAAGACTTGATTTTTTTATGGTCTAAGTTCAACTCTTACTCTTTCTATTATTTTCTGCGGCATTCAGGTGAAGGGCGAATACGGGTGGCGACGGTTCGTTTTGGATGAGAGGCGAGGTTTTACCGAGTATTCAATTGTCGTGCCTTCAGACGGGTGGAGGTCGGGTTTCCACGTATCTGGAAGAGCCAAGTGGCTGGCAGCAATCGAGTCGTCAACATTAGGTTTCATGGTTGTTGGCACGTCGTTCCTTGCCGTTTAAGTTCGTTGTCTTATAACCATTAGTTTTTCCATGTCATCGTCTCTATCCACATTTGGATAAGGTTGTCACCATAGTTGTATGTTACTTATTCCTTGACTTTCCTCGGTTCCTCCAACTTATATAACTTTAATTAAAGCAATCCTCTAATTCCGGAGAAAAAAAAATTATTAGCCCTTTTACATCATTAATGACTTCTTTTTATCCACCAAAACGGTTGGCGGCCCATTAGCAAAGGTAAAACTTTTAGAAACACATAGGTTTAGAGGTCTTAGCAGGGGCGGACCTACCCTATAGTGTAGGTGGGCGGCCGCACCCCTTGAAAAACAAAATTTAGTGGTATTTTCCGCGAAAAAATCACGACCACACCCGTTGGAAATTTTCGTCCGCACCCCTTGGAAATTTTCGTCTGCGCCCCTTAGAAAAAAATGTTAGGAATTTATATTAAAAAAAATTGTGAACACCCGACCCAATTAAGTAAACAAGCTAGCCCACTAACCCCTTTAATAAAACTTGAATTCATTCCATCAAGCCCAATCTGTTAATAAAATTCAAGCTCAACCCAAATACATCTGTAATTAAACAAAATCAGTCCAGTTCACAAAAAAACCCAATCGACTGCCAACTTTGTGCGACTCCCGCCCTCCCTCTGCCTCACCTCACTGCTAGCGACCTGCGACACCCCCCACCCCCGATGGCGACTACAAAATTCCGTCCACGAACAGTGTAATTCCGGCCACGAACAGGTACATGTTTTGTTTTTTGTTATTTTGATGTTTATGTGATTTTGTTCAAGACTCGTGAGATAATAGAATGAGTTAAAAAAAGTTTAAATTTTTATGTGTTTTGAGGTAATTTGGGGTTGTTCTAGTCTTTATAGGATGAGTTTGTTGTCTCTTAATCTCTTATTGATTATATGATTCTAGTATAGGGTTTGAAAAGTTGAAATTCAAAACTTTTATGTGTTTTGAGGTAGTTTTTACGTTTTTGTTTTTTTTTTTTTTTTTTTTTTTTTTTTGATGATTTTAGTTGATATTATAGGAGAAAAAGGGTAATAAAATTCTTAAATAGGTTTAAAATTTCATGAGTTTTGACGTTGTTTATGGTTTTTTAGATGATTTTTAGGTGATTATGTTGTTTTGATTTTTTTTAATGTGATTACACACCATTTCTAGGGTTTGTATAGTTGAAAATTAAAATTGAAACATTATGTTATGAAGCGATGAACTTATGGATCAAAAAATGATGATTAAAATGAAACATTAGGTTTTGGATAGATTTCAAAAAATGAAAGCCCGTAGGGCGACGTTTTAATTATATTTGTAACAAGATTTAAGGTGTTTTTTATGATTATATAAATTTAGTTTGATGTTCTTTTGTTTTACATGACCCGACCCGACCCGATACGAACGGATTTTTTAACTTATATACCTAGGGGTCTAAATTTTTTAAAATGTTCCGCACCCCCATGAAAAAATTCTTGGGTCCGCCGCTGAGTGTTAGGTTAAAGTCTCGAACAAAATTAAAGAAATTCATTGTTAAAACATGATTTTGTATACATTCCAAAAATATTAGATGTAAAAGTAAATAGATTTTTATGGGTGACCCATGGTTGCGTGGTTTTCTTCTGGAACGGATCGGATGAGAACGAAATACCTATGATATCCATTCTCAGTGGGTTATTACCCTCAGGTTGATTGAGGACCAGGATGCACCTAGCCCTAAATGGAGGGTCTCCTGATTTCGAACCTGAGTCTCTCGTGTACCTCTGAGTTTGATGCGAAAGCCCAACCAATTGATTGTCCAGCCGTTAAAAAAAATAGAATGGTTAAATAGTATTTTCCTTTTTACTATTGTTTTATTCTATTGTTTTCTATTTGGACTCTAGCTTGCTAGTGTTGATATTTTTTTATTGTTATACTTTTATTTTAACATATTAGTACTGTAGAAGGATATTCTATTCTACTTAGGGGCTGTTTGGCAACATCTGAATCAATAAGTGCTGAATGAATAAGAGGTCTGAATGAGTAAGAGGATCTGAACCAGTAAGTGCTGAACCAGTAAAGTGCTGTTTGGTTGCACATCTGAATGGCTATGTAAAATGACATTTTTACCCCTTTTAATTAAAAAAACCATTTTATTATTAAATATATATAAATGTTATTCTCCATCCTCATCTCATTCCACCTACCGTTTGCTCGACCTAACTTTCCTTTTTTTTTCTTTATGTATCTTATACACACACAGACAACAACATCCTTTGTCTCTCTCGTTTGCTCGACCGGTGACCGGAGCCGAAGTGTCGGCCGGTGCCGGTTGTGAAACCCGCTGAATCACCTACGCCCCCCCCCCCCCCCGGTTGCAGAAATCTCTGGTAGCCACACCCACCACATCGATCGAAGAAAGAGAAAGATCGACAGAGGAGAGAGAGCTCCGGTGGTGACGGCGCCACCGCTAATGCCGTTACCCAGCTCCGCGTTTGATGCTGCTAATGCCGTTACCCAGCTCCGCCGCACCGCCGCCGTACATGGTGGTGGTCGGCTGTATGCAAGAGGGGATAGGGTTTCAAGGGTGTGGGTGTCTAGCCGGACAGAAGAAAGGGGAGCCGGAATCACGGCTCCGGTCGCCGGGAATTCTGATCGAGAGAGAGGTAAAGGGACGAGGGAGGGTGAAAGGGGGTAACACATGTCTTTTTTTTCATTCAGCATGTTCTAGTTGCTGAATGATTCAGCACTGAATCATTAAGAGGTTTGCCATTAAGAGGCACAACCAAACAGCTAACCTCTGTCTGAATAAGAGGTCCAACCTCTTAATGATTCATTAAGAGGCTTGCCAAACAGCCCCTTACTCTTAAAAGAGAAAGTTGGACCCATTTCATTGTTTTTGTCTACATATGTCGGTGTGTTCTCCCAAATAGTACCATTTACACAATCGACCCTCCACAAATAGTCCATGCCATAAATAAACTCTGAAAAAACAAAACTATTCACCGTTGCAACTTAGGCCACCTGGTATACTCTAACATCTATAAATGTTAATCCTAGTTGGCATCCGTTAACACCTGTTAAACCGCTCCTGAAGGGTGTTAAGAGGTGTTAAAAACTTCACGTGTTAAGAAGTTAACTAGGAGAGAGAGGGAGAGAATCAAGCATTCCAAAATTTGCACACACACATCATGCTATATATATGAAATAGAGTAATAATAATTATTTCAATGTTATTCCATATACAAAGAAGCAACTTTTTAGTGCCTCATGAGTTGTACATTGTGTTTTGGGTTTTTTTCAAAAAAAAAAAAAAAACCTTGATTTTTTAGTTTTAACCCAAATGTTTTTACCTTTTGCAATTTTAACCCTACATAATTTTTTTTTAACTTTAACCCAAAACTATTATTTGCAATTTAACTTCACAACTTTTGTCACTTATACTTTTCATCTTTCGCAAAATTTTTGTTTTACGTATAGTTCTAAATGTTTCGAGTTAAGACGACGCAACGTGCATGTGTGGTTAAACGTTTTTACCTCTATTTTCCCATGTTTGACAGGTTCGTCGCAACACGCATACCCTACGTCGAGTCAGTGTTGGTGGTCGATGACGGTTGTGTGACATTACTACTGTTTGACACTGTTTTACGCTCCGCCGAAACGCGGGGTGTGCTTTGGGGGTTTTTTTAAAGAAAAAATGGTTATGCATATGGTTGTCGTAACGTTGGCTTTGGGGGTTTTTAAAAAAATTGATTTTTTTAACTTTTGACGCAAAAGTATTTCATAAATTACTTTTAACCTAAAGCTATTTGTTTTTTTGTTTTTTTTTTTACTTTTAACCCAAATGACGGTTGTGTGACATTATTACTATTTGACACCGTTTTACGCCCCGCCGCAACGCGAGGTGTGCTTTGGGGGTTTTTTCAAAGAAAAACTGGTTATGCATATGGCTGTCGTAACGTTGGCTTTGGGGGTTTTCCAAAATTTACTTTTCACCCAAAAGTATTTCATAAATTACTTTTAACCAAAAACTATTTTTTTTTACTTTTAATCTAAAACTTTTTATCTTTTGCAATTTATTTTCACAACTTTTTTTACTTTCAACTTTCGTCCTTTATAGTTTTCATTTTCCGCAAATTTTTCGCTTTATGCTTCGTTTTTTGTGACTTAACACATCGCAACATGCGTCTTTGGTTTACGTTTCGTTCTAAATTTTACGAGTTAACACGACGCAACGTGCGTGTGTGGGTGAACGTTTTTACATCGTCTATTTTTTTCCCGTTTCACAGGTTTAACTATAATAACCCTAAAGAAAATCGACACCCTCGAATTATTTTCGACACCCTAAAAATATTTAAATTATCCCAAAACGTCTTAAATTACACGCCGTATGTGAAAACCGAGCCCAAATTATGATCTAACATAAAAAATAAAATAAAAACAAAGAAATTCACCTTGTCGCGGGCCGCGTAGCGTATGGCTACGTCTTACGCGGGCCGCGACAACTTAAAAACCAGGCGAGCTCCGGTGCTGACACGTGGCCGACGCGTGTTGAACCTACCCTGTGACCTGGATTATCTACACCATTGACCAACTTTGACGCGGGCCGCGTAGGCCCTTGTCTTGTTTTACGCGGGCTACGAGAAACCCAAACTCAGCCCCTATAAAGCTGGAGCTCGGGACTTCAGTCGAATTCACTCAAAATTTTCAATTCTCTATCAATTTCTACGTAGTATACACTATACTCGGGCATAATACCCTCCTAAATAACGAAGTTCTGCTCCGTTGTAAGTATCATAACCCCTGGATACGTAATAGATACGCTGCCCAATTGATCTAGGGTTCCGTAACGGCTGTCGTGGTTCTGCCCGACGTAGTCGTTGGAATGCCGTCTCGGGGAGGGTATTACTAATGTTAAAATGGGTTATTATACAAACACGTGTGCATTTGTGTAAATTATAGATTGTCACCAGAAAACCCTAAAGGATAATCTAAGACAGCAATGTGAGTAATCTCCTTTTTACAAATTGTTTTTACAAAACCTCACACGATTAATTATATATTAAGCAGTTATTGAGTATTTGTAAGGATACAATTATCGTCGGTATGTTAGGGTTTTGTATACAAAATTAGTTACTGCCTTGCGAGGAGTAACTTTTCCACAAGTCGGGTTTGACAGTACCGTGGGTGGTAATTGGTATGACTTGGAAACAAATGTAATTGCGAGATCGCCCTCAATACTGTACAATGGATTTTATTTAAACTTGATTAAACTGGGATTCACTCACCAGTATTTCCCACTGACAAAATGTTTTTAAACGCGTTTCAGGTAACAAAATGTGAAAGCCAAATAGAAGCCAGCTGGACAGCACTGAAGGCTTGAAAAAGTGGCAATAAAGTTACCTAAAAAGAAATAGATGTTTTTATTAAATAAAAATATGATTTATTCCTATGAAAATGTGTGTACTTAAAACTTGGGTTTTACCCCATGTGTTTAATAGTATGAAAGTGTGGTATTTTACTCTGATGAAATATTTCCTAACTACGGTCCTGATGGAATTTCCGCTGCCAAAATTAGACAATACGCGATACCACCCAAACTGGCTCGCGGCCGCCCCTCCCTGTATTTGTATAGGGGGACGGGGGTTGCGACAGAAGGTGGTATCAGAGCTAAGGCACTGATTCAGCCACATAAGTGTTCTGCTGACACCAAAATTCAAATTGTTAGGAAATAAATTACGGGAATACGTGCATAATTGTATTTTCTTGTTATGTGTTATTTGACTATTTGTTAGTTTACAGTATGAGCGACCAAGGACCATCTGACGCGTACCGTCAATTGTCTGGTTCGCCTAGAAGGGAATGAGCCTCTTCTCAGCCTGCCCTCTCGGGGTACTCTGCTGATACGGAAGAAGGAATATTCGTATTTAAGGCTCAATCTGAAGAGCCATTTCCTCAGAAAAATAGAGGATGGTTCAGTCGAGAGGCATATGAGCGTAGGAAGCGTATAAAAAAGTTACAAGACCAGAGAGTACTAGCCGCAGCCAAAAGAGAAACAGATGCCGATGCCCATGATATGCTTAATAGGGGTATAGTCAATATCCACATCCTAGCAACCACTGCAGGTGACCCTAACCTGGAGCAAATGGTAGCACCCCAACCACAACCACCAATTCCTCACCAACCGATGGAGATAAAAAACCCTGAAAATCAAGTAGAAATGCATGATTTTAATCCGGAGGAAATACCTAGGGTACCAGCACCAAATCCCTTAGACCCAAATTACGACCCATGGTGGGATGACGTTAGGGATTATGTGCAACGTTACCCGATACACGAAGACATACCCATGCCGAACTTAGGAGCCTACCCAGGGTTAGATCCTCTAGATCCCTATTACGATAATGATGTATTCATTAGAGAGATTCTAGAAAATCCTTACCCATACCAGGCCCCTATACCTCCGTACCAGGAACTCGCACCCCAGATTCCGAACCCAGTCCTAGAACCTGCACCCCCAATGAGTGCAGACAATGTACAAGAACTTAGGATATTTGGTGAAGAAATTTTAGAGAGTAGTGAACGGATGAGACAGGTGGGAGAGCGACTCGTCTAGAAGTACGACGAGCGCAATATGGATTTCTGGATGAATCCATATCCATGAACGTGATGGTGGAAACGGTAGTAATAATAATATTAATAATAAAATAATATGATGTGTGTGTATGTGTATGTGTAAAAAAAACTACGGGTGCCTATTACTAGTAGTGTAACTTTAAATTTCAGTCTGTACTGTAAATTTTAATTTCTGTACTGGTGTGTAATAGATGCATATTATATGAATAGAGTAAAGTCGCAATGATCGACGCTTTTGACCAAAATGCGTGTCATGTGATTGGCTATATTAAATATTATTTTGGGATATTAATACGTGATAAATGTTTAAAATTCAGATGGCCGACGAAGGGAATCAAAGAATTCTGAATAACGACAACCAGAGTAACATTAACTTGGTTAATGAGAATCCGAGCATCAATAACAATGGAAACCAAATGGATAATAGTGCCATCCAACACATAGTGGCACAAGGAATTATAGATGCAATGCCATATATTCTTCAAACTGTTAAGGATGCGGAAAATAAAAGTAAGCATAGCAGTAAACGACCAACTGAACCAGAACACAGCGTAAACAATGGACCTGCACTTCAAATGCCCATTCCCAAAAGAAGAAGAACCATGCCTTATGGTTGTTCTTATAAAGAATTCTGGTCCTGCAAACCGATAGAATTCTCGGGCAATGAAGGACCCATTGCAGCTCTACGCTGGATAGAAAAGACTAAGGTTGTTTTAAAAATAAGCAAGTGTGCTGAAGAAGACAAGATAATGTTTGCTTCTAATTTATTTAAGAATTCAGCCTTAGAATGGTGGAACACTATCCTCCAGTCTAGAGGAAATGATAAGGTTTACAACATGGAATGGGAGGAATTTAAAAATATGGTAGAAAGAAAATTATGCCATCCCAATGAAAAGGAGCAGATAGCAAATAAGTTACTAAACCTTAGAATGACCGGGGTAGATAGTAAGGGATATACTACCACATTCTTTGAATATGCTAGAATAGTACCAACCGTTGCATCACCTGAACCGGTATTAATCTCCCGTTACATCTGGGGATTAATTGGAGAGATTAGACATGTAGTCAAGGCAGCTAGACCTCAAACTATAGAAGAAGCTGTAGAACTAGCAAATACCTTGACAGATGAGTTAATCCGTACCAAAGAAGAAGACTAGAGGAGAAACCTAACCCAGAGACTTACCCAAGAATTCCGTTATGGTAATTCCAATCGTAGGAATATAGGTTCTACCTCTGTACCATACTGCAAAGCTTGTAAGAAGAAGCATTCAGGAAGATGCTCCACTTACTGCAATTTCTGCAAAGTACCAGGGCACAAGGAAGAAGACTGCAGAAGGAAACCTACTAATGGACTATGCTTCAACTGTGGAGAAAAACGTCATATTAAGCCAAATTGTCCAAAATTGGCTCCAGCTACGAACAACAAGAACACTAAAAATGCTAGAGCATTTGTTCTAACTGCAGATGAAGCCAAAATGATTCCGGACGTCATAGCTGGTACGTTTTTAGTTAATGATGTTTTTGCTAAAGTATTATTTGACTCTGGTGCAAACCAAAGTTTTATTAATACTTCATTTTGCAAACTTCTCAATCAACCATTAACTAAACTTTCAAAAGAATGTCTAGTCGAGACAGCGAATGGAGAAACAGTTAGGATTTCTGAAATCTTGCAGGGAGAAAGAATAGAATTTTTAAATCAAAAGTTTATTGCAAACCTTTACCCAATGAATCTGGCAGGATTTGATATTGTATTAGGAATGGATTAGTTAATGACCAATAAATCCAGTATTTTATGTGATCAAAAGTCAATCCAAGTAAAATCACCAAAAGGTGAAAAGATCACAATTAAAGGAGATAAGCCCTGTAGATCCACAAAATTCATATCTGTGATGAAAACTGCAAGTTATATAAGAAAACGATCTATAGTGTATTTGATTTCTATAATCACTATCACTAACACTAAAGGAAAAGAATTAAAGGACATCCCAGTAGTGTCACAGTTTTCAGATATATTCCCAGAAGAATTACCAGGACTACCACCGGACAGAGAAGTTGAGTTCAGAATTCATCTACTGCCAGGAACAGCACCGATTGCCATGTCACACCCCGAAATTATCAGAGCTGGCGTGACTGGACTGGTATCTTCATTGCACAGCGGAAGCAAATAAGCTAAGACTTCTAGAAATTGAATGCCCACTAGGTACTCGACTCTCCAATGGTTCTCCTATTCCAACCGTGCCATAATTTTGAAATGCAACCTGAGAAAGAGACATGCGAAAAATCAACATAAAGTTGAGCGAGTTCATAGTTTGTTTGTAAAAGATTTGAAATAAACCTTTTGAATAACCGGGATGTGAAATATTTTTGAGAAAACGAATTTAAAAATCATTTTCTTGTCAAGTTATATGGAAACTTTGTATTTGTAACGCATTATGTTCGTAGAACCATGTATTTGTAGACTCTTGTATTTGTAAAGTTTGTATAACCGTCAATGCCCACCCTGACTTTGACTTCGTGCCCGCATAAATCCTATGCTTTGAATTAGTACAAAACATGATATGTCATTTGTAAAACCCTGGTATGAAAGCAACAAGGAAAAGCAGATCACCAATGGTTTGCAAGGCCATTGATATGTGTGAAGTGATGCAGGAAAACTCAAACCTAGCGGAATTTTGCCACGGCATTAGTATGTGGACATAGTCACCACATGGGCCACCCTGATCCTCATGGGTGTGGGCTCGCTACACCCAAATAGATCTATCACTCATGTCCCTCGGTCCTACGACGAGGATTAATGGCCTTAAGTGTCAGTGGCGTCTCTGAGAATTCACATACCCTGTTCGAGCTTGAAAAATGTGCCCATATGCTTTTTTTTTTTTAAATCATACTAGTATTGGGTTGGGCCCAATAAACCTAATGTTAAGTTGGGTAAATTATAAAGCATAAAAAATATTTGATAATGGGCCTTTATATTGATTTGCATGTGTTTACAAATTTTTTTAAATAACACATATATCGATTTTTTTTAAATCCTGTGCCCCTCGAAATCACGGGCTTTGTGCGGAAGTCCTCCCCGCACACCATAAGAGCCGCCCATGTTAAGTGTTATACCAACCTTTCACATGATCAAGCAGTAACCCTCCTTAAGCTAACCATACCATGTATAAAACGTTTGTAAACAATTGTAACATGTATTTCACCCCCGAAGTTATAAAACTGAAAACAGTTAAAAGAAAAGGGGGACATGAACTCACCTGGATATTCCTGTGCAAAGCTAGCTTAAAGTGTGATGTCGTAATGTCATTCCAAGAACGTGAATTAGCTAGCGTTTAACTGCGTCATTCCTACGAATGAATACTTATAAGTTTTCTAATTTAAACGTAGCTAAACTACGTGTCCGAGCTCTACCGAATCGTTAACTCAGCGACTCTAAGTTAGTGTTATCTTGACTTAGAATAACCAATCTATGGTTATTTGATCCCGTTTATAATCGGGATAATACTAATCGTGGAAACGACTTAGATTTCCGAAGGATTTAGGATATATATATATACTACGAAGTTGTGTTAGTTGTCGCGAATAGAAATACGTATACGGATAAGGGAGCGTCTTGTTGTGTCGTATATGATACGGTAATATACCGTTGTAGTTTTCGTAGGGGATGGAAATAGATATATATATATACATATATATATATATACTCGAAAACTTGGTGTTTGAAACCAATATAAACAAATATACCGTTGTTATAACGACACTAGGAGTATCGTATACTAAATGTTTGGAATATATAAATTCCGGATTCCGTCGTTTGAAATAAATATAAAACAATTATTTTTGTAAATATAAACGACATTTGAAATAAATATAAACAATTATATTTATTAAAAAAATGTTATTTGAAAAACGATGTTTAAACGAAAATAATTATATTTATTTTTGGTTAAATATCGGTTTTCGTTAACTTGTAGCGTCGCCAATAATGAGGAATACACTTTATACTTTATCTTATAAGAAAAACTCGACTTTTTGATAAGTGTCGTTGTTGGAATAAAATACGTTTAGCGTTTCGGATTTTTATGAAAATCAGACAGAGTTTCCTCTGTTTTTGGACGCCCCGACAACACAAGTTGTCGTTATAATTTTCAAAATTCAATCAAGATTCAACAATGTATATGTATATAATCAATTTATATAAACACGACAATAAGTAATTCCGAGTAGGGATGGGCTTTTTTCCCAAATACTCGTACTCGTACCCGTACTGGTATCCATACCAATTTTAGGTATTTGGTACATGTATCGGTACTCAGTTTTATTGATTTTGGTATTCGGTACTTTCGGTATTGGTACGGGTACGGGTAAAAATGGGTACTGGTACCGAATTTTCTGTAGACCTTTAAAAGTTTTTTTTTTTGTATTATGTTTTATTTCGTATTATGGTATTATAGTATTCGTATTGATTTTACCTACATGGTACCCGTATCGTATTGGTACTCGTACCAATTTTACCTATTTAGTATTCGTACTATATTGATACTCATGTCAATTTTACCTATTTAGTACTCATACAAATGCTCAAAAACTAAATAAAAACAAAATGGTACCAAAGCAGGTACCGTACCAAAAAAAATGGTACCAGTACCCGTACCGTACCTGTATATTTGGTACGGTATTTGGTACCCAGTTTTGTTCAAATTCGGTACCGGTATTTTCGGTACCGGTAAGGGTATGGGTACAGGTACTGTACCAATCCCATCCCTAATTCCGAGTGAATTTTTAACTAATAAGTCATCGATTTGTCCGGTTTGAGAGCTCTTTTTCTCGTGAGACGTTAAAACTATATAAAACATAATTAAATAATTCGCGTCACTAATTCTTTACCAATCCTCGTGTCGATTTTCCGAAAGCTTTGACTGAGTTGACAGAGTCAACTGAGTTGACTTGGGTTGACCGAGTCGACTCGCTGAGTTAACCAGGTTTGACCGAGTTGACTCGGTTTGACCGAGTCAACCGAACCCGAAATCTGACCCGAACACTCCTCAAATTTGATCCGAACAAACCTGTTAACCAGTTCTGACCCGAACCAAAACAACCTGCCGTTGACCGTCTTTGACCGAACCGAACATGAATCTGAGACGAGTGACCTGCTGACTTGTTACCCGAACCGAACCTGACCCGAAGCTAATCCAAATCAAAACCACTATTGACCCGAAGTCATCCGAACCATGGCTAACCTTAACCCGTAACCGTGAAGCTATTAGGAGAAGTAAAACCGCCGCCACCATCATCATCATCTTCTCTGGCGAGTCACCAGAAAATCACTCTGAACCGCCACTGGTGTCTACGGCCGCCATTAGTCATCATCAACACCACTCGGAGAGAACCCGAAAACCCAAAACCGAACCTGAATCGAAACATTGAGACCCGTGCCCCGAACCACCGCCACTACCGTCGGCTGTCTTCACTGCCTCTGCCGTGAGCGGCGGCGCCGCTCCTCTTTCGTCGTCCTTTCTCTCTCTCATCTGATTCTTTTCAACTCACCGTCGGGATTCTCCACCTCCGTCGCCGTTCATGACGGAGCTTCTGCCAGAAAACGAGGGTACCGGGGGGTGTGTTGTGTTGTCAGAAACACAAAGATCGGAGGGACGTCGGAGACCAGCTCCGGTCTCCGGTTAGAGGGGAGGGGGCTGGGTTGTTGTCGGCCGATCATGGAACAAGAGGGAGAGGGAGGGCTATGCTCTGATGTCTTATGTGTGTGTGTTTGTTTCCTGTATGTATAATCGAGAGAGAGAGGTGGAGAGTGTATGTGATCAGATCTTTGAGTGTGAGCTTCTACATGTGTATTTAGGGTTCACCTTTTGAAAGAATGAAGGAGAAGAGGGGAATGTCTGGTTTTGTTTGTGAAGATGGGGAGGTGAAAAAAATCAGGCAATGGATCTTATAGATGGTAGATGTCTCAACTTTTGAGACGAGATCTTGTAAAGATCTTGTAGAGATTTTGAACATATTTTTAAGGCAAAGATTTTCAAGGAAATCTTGTATAGATAATCAAGCAAACCGAAATATAAGTTTGGTTGTGTGTATGTATGTTTGTCTGAGTTTTTCCTAAATGAGGGATAGGGTACACTAAGATATATATATATATATATATATATATATATATATATATATATATATATATATATATATACTTAGAGTTTTAGTTAGTGGGCTTTGGGCTTGGGCCCAAGGCCCACAAACCCAATCCCCGAGTTTAAGTGAACCGTAATTTCTACGAGACCTGATATCGCAACCCAAACTCCATAAGTGTCGAAAGAATAAAATTTTAAAATTAAAAGGCATATAATAGTGGTGTTTGTCGTTTGATGCGTTCGTTTGTCGATTACGGTAATAATCGCGAAAAATTATATCGTTGTCGTCTTTAATCCGTTTTTCGATCCGGTTTTGACTGTAGTTACTAAAATTTTATTACGGAGCTAAATATAGCGTAAAATGTAAGTTTCGAAGGTGACCGGCATCTCCATCGCTTCCGTTTCGTTGCCTATGCGTTTCCTACCATCTCGTTTTTAGTTCACGTTTGCATTTGTGTCGCACGGAAGCCCAATAAATTCACAAAATTAATTTCATAAGCATAAAATTTTCGTGTAACATTCATACTTGTCGGCGTTGTCAGTATTTTGTACGGTATCAGTTCGTTGTCGTTTGATGTTCCGCAGATTCCACGCGAATCTTCATACGCGTACTGTAAAGTCAGATAAACATTCCTAGGCACTCCAAAGGCCTAATTAAGTTAATTTGTGCTGTAAACACTATTTATTATCGCGTTAATCACCTGTTAATCACGTAATTAAGAGCCATATATCACCGGTTGTCACATTCTCCCCCTGTTAATAAAATTTCGTCCTCGAAATTTAGACTACGTTAACTCCTTAGAGTTACGTTATGCGTAAGTAAATACGAATAATGTCAAAGGAAACGAGACATACTGATACAGTCACCAGTGTGACCAAGTTAACAGGGGTCCAATAAAAGAGGAATTTCGACCAATCGAATTCCTTATGAACGTTCACAATACGTAAATGAGTTCTAGAAGCAATAACATCCACTAGATGAATTTAGAATTAATAAACTCAAATGTAATAGGTTGCATGAAACGCTCGATCGTGATCAGCACAAGCTGCAAGTTATACTGGCACCACAAGGTGTCGTAGTGATTTAAATAATTCAATAATAGCGGTGATAAAATAAATTCACCATGTTTGAAGTCAAATGAAAGCGCAATGAAGTAAATATGAAAATTTGTTTCTAACAACATCATAGGAATTTCAATTGAAAATGAAACATCAAGGAAATAGTGTTTTCGATCGAAGATGAAGAAGCAATGAATATAGCAAAAACATTCGATCGATGTTGAAAGAACCGTTAAGAGGTACACCGGAATATGAAATGAATTTTGTGCACCATTATCTTATCACACGATTGTGTTAAGACTGCTGTGATATGATAAATCAAAGCGGATTTAAAGCAAATCAATAAATAAATAACTAAATCCGTGCATGAGATGCGTAAACGAGATTAGCGCAAGCTTCAAATTAGTTAGACACCACCACAAGGTGTTGAAATCAACAAACGACTTAATGGAGACGTAGACCAAACAAGTCTACTACGACTCGGAACGAATGAAATGCCTGTTACAACAAATTTTAATATGATGCTTTCAATACATCATATGGTGTTTTGAATTGAATATGTGTAATGAACAAGTTCAAACAATTGAACTGGGTTTCGGCGCAAGCCGACAATAAATATATTTGTATCAAAAAGGAAATTTCGGCATGGTTACGACGAAAAACCATGTATGTAACTTGAAAAGAAAAGAAATTTTAAGAAATTGGGTTGACTTGATAACAAGAAGTCAACATTTACGAGAATGTAGATCATCAATATCACGAAACAATAATTGGATATAGCGAAATAATAATTGAAATTTTGATGAAAACGATCACTCGAAGTGAAACCACATGCGTAACAAACGATGCATGTGTAACGTATAAAATTTTCAAGAAATGAAGCAAACGAGTGTTCGTTATAATGAAAGAAGTTGTCGTGATACAACGACCATTAAGAGGAGTAGGGATGTAAAAATCTACTCATTAGATGCAAAAGTCGGAATTTCAACAAAGGAAATTTAAGGACTTTACCTGGGGTTTCATGTGGCGACCAGTTGTTAGGTGACATTACCATGGATTCATGGAATGTCGAACATAGCGTACTCGTCGTTAATTAGGTAGGGGGAATGCAGAGACATTCGTCTTCTCCTTAGCATGACTCGTGTCGTTGCAGGATCGCGTGACAAGTTGTAGTTTCCTAATAGTTAGTTCTCCTGCTGACAGGAATCTAGCATCGTCGTTGAATTGCGCCATCGTTTCTTGTCAAAGGCCTCGCCTCGATAGTCGTATGTGTCGTACTTCAACCTTTGTTGATGTATAGCTTAAGTTTCACGTATACCTGTGTACTAGCGTTTCGTTCCGCGTAGAATGTGATGTACTCCGACATCCGTTGATGTAAAATTTGAGTTCCATGTATTCTCGTGCACTAGCGTTTCGTTATGCGTAGGCTGCCTGCTCGGGAAGTTAAAATATCATAGACAATATGGATAATAGTGTGTGCCCGAGTTAATATTCGCGGTTCCTACGTGATGACCTTTAATGAACTTCAACATAAGTTTCCGAAGGTCCTAAATGCATGTTATCAAAACTCTCAGGGTTTTGCTTACTGTATGTAATCGTTTCGTGTACCGTGTGTATAACACCACAATAGCGTATGTTTGAAAACAAAATTTTGACTGTTTGCTTTTCAGCAACGGTTGGAGACCATATTCAAGTCTTAGGCGTTCTGTATGTATTCAGGTTTTAATAATCTAAGTTCCCAGAGGAAAGTGAGGTTAGAGCCTAGGTATCTCTACAGAAACCTAATTCGCTGTAACCTATAGCTCTGATACCAACATGTCACACCCCGAAATTATCAGAGCTGGCGTGACTGGACTGGTATCTTCATTGCACAGCGGAAGCAAATAAGCTAAGACTTCTAGAAATTGAACGCTCACTAAGTACCCGACTCTCCAATGGTTCTCCTATTCCAACCGTGCCATAATTTTGAAATGCAACCTGAGAAAGAGACATGCGAAAAATCAACATAAAGTTGAGCGAGTTCATAGTTTGTTGGTAAAAGATTTGAAATAAACCTTTTGAATAACCGGTTTGTGAAATATTTTTGAGAAAACGAATTTAGAAATCATTTTCTTGTCAAGTTATATGGAAACTTTGTATTTGTAACGCATTGTGTTCGTAGAACTATGTATTTGTAGACTCTTGTATTTGTAAAGTTTGTATAACCGTCAATGCCCACCCTGACTTTGACTTCGTGCCCGCATAAATCCTATGCTTTGAATTCGTATAAAACATGATATGTAATTTGTAAAACCCTGGTATGAAAGCAACAAGGAAAAAACAGATCACCAATGGTTTGCAAGGCCATTGATATGTGTGAAGTGATGCAGGAAAACTCAAACCTAGAGGAATTTTGCCACGACATTAGTATGTGGACATAGTCACCACATGGGCTACCCTGGTCCTCATGGGTGTGGGCTCGCTACACCCAAATAGATCTATCACTCATGTCCCTAGGTCCTACGACGAGGATTAATGGCCTTAAGTGTTATACCCACCTTTCACATGATCAAGCAGTAACCCTCCTTAAGCTAACCATACCATGTATAAAACGTTTGTAAACAATTGTAACATTTATTTCACCCCCGAAGTTATAAAACTGAAAACAGTTAAAAGAAAAGGGGGACATGAACTCACCTGGATATTCCTGTGCAAAGCTAGCTTAAAGTGTGATGTCGTAGTGCCGTTCCAAGAACGTGAATTAGCTAGCGTTTAACTGCGTCATTCCTACGAAGGAATACTTATAAGTTTTCTAATTTAAACGTAGCCAAACTACGTGTCCGAGCTCTACCGAATCGTTAACTCAACGACTTTAGGTTAGTGTTATCTTGACTTAGAATAACCAATCTATGGTTATTTGATCCCGTTTATAATCGGGATAATACTAAGTCGTGGAAACGACTTAGTTTTCCGAAGGATTTTGGATATATATCTATATATATATATATAAATAAATATACTACGAAGTCGTGTTAGTTGTCGCGAATAGAAATACGTATACGGATAAGGGAGCGTCTTGTTGTGTCGTATATGATACGGTAATATACCGTTGTAGTTTTCCTAGGGGATGGAAATAGATAAATATATATACATATATATGTATATATATATATATATATACTCAAAAACTTGGTGTTTGAAACCAATATATACAAATATACCGTTGTTATAAGGACGCTTGGAGTATCGTATACTAAATGTTTGGAATATATAAATTCCGGATTCTGTCGTTTGAAATAAATATAAAACAATTATTTTTATAAATATAAACGAAATTTGAAATAAATATAAATAATTATATTTATTAAAAAAATGTTATTCGAAAAACGACGTTTAAACGAAATATAACTAATCATAGTTTCGTTGTGAAAGTTTTCGAGGTTTGGACGTTTGAAACAAATATAAATAATTATATTTATTTTTGGTTAAATATCGGTTTTCGTTAACTTGTAGCGTCGCCAATAATGAGGAATAAACTTTATACTTTATCTTATAAGAAAAACTCAACTTTTTGATAAGTGTCGTTGTTGGAATAAAATACGTTTAGCGTTTCGGATTTTTATGAAAATCGGACAGAGTTTCCTCTGTTTTTGGACGCCCTGACAACACAAGTTATCGTTATAATTTTCAAAATTCAATCAAGATTCAACAATGTATATGTATATAATCAATTTATATAAACACGACAATAAGTAATTCCGAGTGAATTTTTAACTAATAAGTCATCGATTTGTCTGGTTCGAGAGCTCGTTTTCACGTGAGACGTTAAAACTATATAAAACATAATTAAATAATTCACGTCACTAATTCTTTACCAATCCTCATGTCGATTTGCCGAAAGCTTTGACTGAGTTGACCGAGTCAACTGAGTTGACTTTGGTTGACCGAGTCGACTCGCTAAGTTGACCAGGTTTGACCGAGTTGACTCGGTTTGACCGAGTCAACCGAACCCGAAATCTGACCCGAACACTCCTCAAATCTGATCCGAACAAACCTATTGACCAGTTCTGACCCGAGCCAAAACAACCTGCCGTTGACCGTCTTTGACCGAACCGAACATGAATCTGAGACGAATGACCTGCTGACTTATTACCCGAACCGAACCTGACCCGAAGCAAATCCAAATCGAAACCACTGTTGACCCGAAGCCATTTGAACCGTGGCTAACCTTAACCCGTAACCGTGAAGCTGTCGGGAGAAGTAAAACCGCCGCCACCATCATCATCTTCTCCGGCGAGTCACCGGAAAATCACTCCGAACCGCCACCGGTGTCTACGGCCGCCATTAGTCATCATCAACACCACTCGGAGAGAACCCGAAAACCTGAAAACGAACCTGAATCGATAGATTGAGACCCGTGCCCCGAACCACCGCCATAACCGCCACTACCGTCGGCGGCGCCGCTCCTCCTCTGTCGTCCTTTCTCTCTCTCCTCTGATTCTTTTCAACTCACCTTCGGGATTCTCCACCTCCGTCGTCGTTCACGACGGAGCTTCTGCCAGAAAACGAGGGTACCGGGGGGTGTTGTGTTGTCGGAAACACAAAGATCGGAGGGACGTTGGAGACCAGCTCTGATCGCCGGTTAGAGGGGAGGGGGCTGGGTTGTTGTCGGCCGATCATGGAACAAGAGGGAGAGGGAGGGTTATGCTCTGATGTCTTATGTGTGCGTGTTTGTTTCCTGTATGTATAATCGAGAGAGAGGCGGTGAGTGTATGTGATCAGATATTTGAGTGTGAGCTTCTACATGTGTATTTAGGGTTCACCTTTTGAAAGAATGAAGGAGAAGAGGGGAATGTCTGGTTTTGTTTGTGAAGATGGGGAGGTAAAAAAAATCAGGCAATGGATCTTATAGATGGTAGATGTCTCAACTTTTGAGACAAGATCTTGTAAAGATCTTGTAGAGATTTTGAACAGATTTTTAAGGCAAAGATTTTCAAGGAAATCTTGTATAGATCTTCAAGCAAACCAAAATATAAGTTTGGTTGTGTGTATGTATGTTTGTCTGAGTTTTTTCCCAAATGAGGGATAGGGTACACTAAGATATATATATATATATATATATATATATAGGATTAGGTTCAAACGTGAACAAAATCCCAAGAGTGAACTGCGTGAACTGATCTGGGCCCTTGATTTTTGTGATCTTGAGATTTATAGTGAATGGAAAGATGGTAATTATTTGGTTATTTGTTACTATTTAATTAAGTGAATAAGGGTATATGTGTAATTTACTTTTTAACTTGATTGCATAAATCTCGTTTATCTCCACATTTAGGTTTCAAAATCCCACAAAAATCTCTCTCTCACATATCATCGACATAAAGAAAAGCAGAGGAGACCGTCGATCCCTAAACAAAAAACGAACCCTAAATCGATCCTCGCCATCCGCCTCCCACCGCCACCACCACCTCTCGTCGTCGCCCTTCCATCCTATCGACATCAAACAGAAGCACTGTTCAGGTTCGTCTTAAATCCTAGTGTAATCGTATATCATATCTGGTTTGATTCTATGAGCAGTAAGTTTACTTAATTGTTTGTTTTTTGGCTTCTGGTTTGTAGATCTTGAATGTCAATCGATTCTAGAAGAAATCAACCGAGCTGAAACCCCTGGGAGAAAATGTCGCATACATGAATTTATGTATCATTATATAATTCTCATATATTTGTATCAATATATCAGGATCTATACCGATTACTGGGAGAAAATGTCGCTAATTATGAATCGATCTTATGAAAGAACAACTCTCCACTTTTCGTTCTCAGATACTTGGCTCGCAAACACAAGGTGTAATTTTGATCAGATTGGCTTAAATAGTCTAATAGTTAGGTTAATATTGCTTGACTGTATGATATGAGTGACAAATTGTTAATCTTTTTCTGATTGTTGATGCTCTGTTATGGTAACTGCAGAATGATATCATGAAGAATCCTGTTTTTAGATCACTGTTTCATGAGATCTGTGCAAAAGTAAGGTGATTTTAGATCACTGTTTCATGCTTCTGTTCTTTCATCTAGTTGGAAGATGCAAGCTACAGGTAATTATGGGGGGTGTTTGGATATATGTGTGATTTGAGTGTGATGCATCCTCGGGTTAAAAGAAAGCGGGCTTTAACCTCTGGTAACTAACGATATCAACATTTTACATGTACGTGGAATGCGTTGTATGTTCGAAGATGGGCAACGGGATTGGGTTGGCATGGGATTGGGTGTACACTTGTGAATTATGCAAAGTATTAGTTGCTGAGTTTTTTTGTTCAATTTTTTGATTTTGCTCTTTTTTTAATGCGATGTACACACGTGTATTCTGATTTGCTCTGGTTTTAATGCGATGTACACATGTGTATTTTGATTTTGCTCTGGTTTTACTGCGATGTACACATGTGTATTCTGATTTTGCTCTGTTTTTAATGCGATGTACACATGTGTATTCTGATTTTAACGCGATGTACACATATGTATTGCGTCTGTTTTTGTGATATCGCAGAATTTTTTGTGTATTGAATGTGTAAGGTTGTTGATGTACACTTGTGAATTATGCAAATTATTAGTTGCTGAGTTTTTTTGTGTAACAACTCTCATCAAAAGTCATAATTATTAAATTAATTAGTCCAAAAGGAAACCCTAATTTAGACACCCAAGTGATTCTGAACAAACCCTAAAATTTTCAGAATTTTCAGAATCAGGATTAGGGCCCCTAAAACTCAGGGGGGTTAAACCCTATTGACGATTATCCATTTTAAACGTTGGCAACAAGGAATTATCGAAAACTGTCAACTCAGCAAAGCTAGTCCCAACCGTGACAACCTATACCTAAAAAATAGGTCTCACGCGGCCCGCCTCAGGTTAAGCTTATTTCTCACGCGGGCCGCCTCAGGGTCAAATTTTAACTATAAATAGTGGACAGTGGGATTTGAATTTTGAAAGAAAAACGACGTAAAAATTCACTATACACTGCAAGTTACGTTCGAATTACTACCAAAACAATCACAGTTCACAAATCGACGCCGCAAAACAGGGTATTAGCACAATCGCTACTACGATTCATTTTCCGACGATCAATATATCCAATGGATGTTTAAGTGCCGCCCACATTAGGGTTATACTTTATCGTTCGTCGTTAATTCGATGGATGAAGTATTGCACTTTGTCATTTGTTGTGAGAATTTGATCGCGTGAGTTATCGTAAATGCTAGATTGATTACTAACCTAGTTTTGTGTGCATTGTTATTTAAATTAGGTTAACAAGGCTAATTCATAAGATTAGATTATGTCCGTATTAAATCAGCAATGTGAGTCATTCTCTCTTTTTATCAAATCTATTTACAAAACCCTATTTATTTCAAAGTTATAATTACAGGGATTAAGTTTATGTAATCACCATATTACAGCCGGTATGTGGGGTTTTGTATACATTACTTGATAATCTTCACCATTGGGGCAGCCAATGGGTGATATGACCATAGTCACAGACACCATTGGACGGAAGGGCCAATGGGTCGAGTGACAAAGTACTGTGGGTAAATGGTTTGATATCAGAAACATTGTAATCTTCCTTAATACTGTAAATTATAACAAATGTGTCATTTTAGTAAATAGAATGATTCACTCAGTATTTCCCGCTGACAAAACCTTTTTCAAACATGTTTCAGGTGATCTGTTGTAAATCAGGAAAAGTGCTGGGGAGCATTTCAAGCTTAAGATAGTGGCTCATTATAAAATAAAGAAATAAAATTTGTAATATCACGATTTCATAGTAAAAACATAATATTGTAAATTATCGGGGTTTTATCCCGAATTGTGAAAGAAAATAAATCGGGAAAATTTAGCTTTAAACGATCCTGTTAAATAAACTTCCGCTGTTAAACTCAATTAAATAAATACCACGGGTTTTCTGTCCCGCGGCTCCTGAGACGGGTCAAACCAGGTCGGGGGCCGTGACATTTTGTGCTATTATATGAGATGCCGTTAACGAGAAAAGTGGAGATGGAAGGTCGATAAGGATGATTCACGTATGAGGTCGATTAGGATGATTTCACATATGTTTGTTTGCTTGGTCGATAAGGATGATTCAGCATACAACGTGGCGAATAGTTGTAAAAGATTATGTTTTTTGTTTTTTCGATTATGTTGGGTTTATTGTTTTTACGAAACTGGAACTTGTAATTATATGCTTTTTTGTTTGGTTTGGAAAACATTATGGAACTTGTAATTTGTTAAATATAAAATAGTTTTATAGGTATTGTTTCTATGTATGTATTATGTAGCTAATTACACATATGTACGATGTTGAGTACACATGTGTACTGTTCTATTTATATCCAAGTACACATGTGTATACCGTTGAAATATGAAGGTTACGTGGATCTTAAAAATCAAAATTTGAATTCTGGTGATGAAATCTGAAATAAAAATTAAAATTGAAATCTGGTGATTTGTTGTTTGTTTTGATAATTATCTTATTAATAAATAAAACATAATGTGGATAATGAATTTAAAATAGGAAAGATGTAACTTAATTCAATTATTAAAATAATGATTTAAATCTATTTTTTTATATAATTACAATCCTACCCTTAACAACTAAAAAGGAAATCAAGGGTCCAGATCTGTTCACGCAGTTCACTCTTGGGAGGTTGTTCACGCTAGAACCCTACCCTATATATATATATATATATATATATATATATATATATATAGGGGAGGGTTATCTTGAGAACGCTAAATATTGCGAGAACCGTGAGAACGAATGAGAACACCAATCAAAACCAATTTTTTAATACAAACCTCATTGTAATTAAGATACAACATCAAAACAAGAATTTACAACATCAAATAATCAATTTCTCCTTTCAAAAATCACTCTTTTTAGATTTTTTACACATGTGTAAATATAACAGATTTACACATGTGTAAATGGCAAACTTACACATGTGTAAATTTTCTTTATTTACGAATTCACGTAAATTTAAACGTGTAAATTAAATTTATAACATTGTATTCGAATAATAATGATAAGTGTAGAAATTTTTTTTAATTTGATTCGTTTTTGACCAATTTCTCGCGGTTTTTTCTTTTGTTCTCACGGTTCTCACAATATTTAGCGTTCTCATTTAAACCCTCCCCTATATATATATATATATATATATATATATATATATATACACACTTAGAGTTTTAGTTAGTGGGCTTTGGGCTTGGGCCCAAGGCCCACAAACCCAATCCCCGAGTTTAAGTGACCTGTAATTTCTACGAGACCTGATATCGCAACCCAAACTCAATAAGTGTCGAAAGAATAAAATTTTAAAATTAAAAGGCGTATAATAGTGGCATTTGTCGTGTGACGCGTCGTTTGTCGATTACGGTAATAATCGCGAAAAATTATATCGTTGCCGTCTTTAATCCATTTTTCGATCCAGTTTCGACTGTAGTTACTAAAGTTTTATTACGGAGCTAAATATAGCGTAAAATGTAAGTTTCGAAGGTGACCGGCGTCTCCGTCGCTTCCGTTTCGTTGCCGATGCGTTTCTTACCATCGTGTTTTTAGTTCACGTTTGCATTTGCATTTGTGTCGCACGGAAGCCCAATAAATTCACAAAATTAATTTCATAAGCATAAAATTTTCGTGTAACATTCATACTTGTCGGCGTTGTCAGTATTTTGTACGGTATCAGTTCGTTGTCGTTTGATGTTCCGCAGATTCCACGGGAATCTTCATACGCGTACTGTAAAGTCGGATAAACATTCATAGGCACTCCAAAGGCCTAATTAAGTTAATTTATGTTGTAAACACTATTTATTATCACGTTAATCACCTGTTAATCACGTAATTAAGAGCCGTAAATCACCGGTTGTCACATGCCAAAGCACCTTACCGTTTGGCACCTGCAGAAATGCATGAACTAAAGAAACAATTAGACGAATTGTTGAAGAAAGGATTTATACAGCCAAGCTCGTCGCCATGGGGAGCACCAATTTTATTCGTTAAAAAGAAGGACGGATCAATGCGTATGTGCATTGACTACCCTGAATTGAACAAAGTCATGATTAAGAATCTGTATCCATTACCAAGAATCGATGATCTGTTTGATCAATTGCAAGGAGCTCGATTTTTCTCTAAAATCGATTTAAGGTCAGGATATCATCAATTAATGGTACATGAAGAGGATATTCCTAAAACCGCCTTCAGAAAGAGGTATGGTCATTATGAATTCACTGTCATGCCATTTGGTTTAACCAATGCCCCAGCCGTATTTATGGACATGATGAACCGAATATGTAAGCCATATTTTGATAAATTCATAATTGTTTTTATTGATGATATTCTCATTTATTCTAAAAGTAAGGAAGATCATGCAAAGCATCTGCACGCTCTTTTAAGTCTATTAAGAAAGGAAAAGCTCTACGCTAAATTTTCAAAGTGTGAGTTTTGGCTAGAACAGGTACAGTTTCTTGGACACTTACTTAATCATTAAGGAATTCATGTGGACCCAACAAAGATCAAGGCGATTACCAAATGGAAAACCCCTGAATCACCAACCGAGGTTAGAAGTTTCTTAGGATTGGCCTGTTATTATAGAAGATTTATTCAAGATTTTTCTAGAATAGCCATTCCTTTAACTAAGTTAACCTGTAAATCCATTAATTTTGAATGGGGACCAAAACAAGAAGAAGCCTTTAGAATTCTTAAGCAAAGATTAACCCACACACCCATACTAGCGTTACCAGAAGGAACTGAAGATTTTGTAGTATACTGTAACGCTTCTAAGTTAGGCTATGGATGTGTGTTGATGCAACGCCAAAAGGTTATAGCTTACGCATCTAGACAACTTAAGAATCATGAAGAGAATTATTCAACCCATGATCTAGAGTTAGGAGCCATAATTTTTGCCATTAAGATTTGGAGACATTACCTTTACGGTAGTAAGTTTACCATATTCACTGATCATAAAAGTTTAAGGTATGTTTTCGGGCAAAAGGAGTTGAATATGAGACAAATACGCTGGATGAAAATGCTTAGTGATTATGATTGTGATATCTAGTATCATGAAGGAAAAGCAAATGTAGTGGCAGATGCTTTAAGCCGAATGTATCACGAAAAGCCAAAATGGGTACGTTCTCTCAAATTAAAGGGTTATTGGATTTTATCACCCCCCAACTATCGGCCTTTGGCTGTTGCCACCCGCAACTAACACTTTGACCCCAGGCACCCCAACTTGACTTTTTGTTTGCACTAGCACCACTCAGTCAAATCTGCTCTAACTTGGTTAGTTTTTTGTCCGACGTGGCACCATTTTGCTGATGTGTACATGATTACGTGGTTGCTTATGTGTATAAGCTTCCCTTCTCTCAGTTATAACACAGAAACCCCAAAAAAACCCTAATCTCCTCCCTTCTCTCAGTTCCCCTTCAACCACTGCCGGATCATTAGCAAGAAATACAAACCGGATCTACTTAACTTGCCGGAAACATACCTATTTTTGAAATCCACATTTGGTTGTCGGTCACCTGAACGCCGCCGTCGGAACCCTAGCTGCCACCAACTGTTGCACAACACCTTCACCTGCAGCAGTAACTTCACACAAGATCTAGTCACCAGCATTCAACACTTTCAATACCACGAACCTCGTCAATACCCTATCGAACCACCGTAAAACACCACGAACCCCCGTGAATACCCGTTGAACCACAGTTATTCAGCACCTGAACAATCATCGTAACCCATCAACAATTGCCGCCGTTGGGGTTGAAACCACTATCATCGGAGATCTGAAAACACATTCAAACTTTATCGTCATCAACCATTGTCGAACCGCCGTCGTGAACACCATCTAAGCCTGCACAACAATCCAATGTCTCAGTCACACTCACTGATTGCCACCGTACAGCTTCTCCACCCCAACATCGCTTGTTTTGCATGTTTGGTAGATTATTGTGAGCAAGCCAGAGAATAAAGGGGTTAAAATCATATGTTAATCGAAGAATGGAGGAGATTAGGTTTTTTTTGGGGGTTTCTGTGTTATAACTGATAGAAGGGAAAGTTAAACACATAAGCAGCCACATAATCATGTACACATCAGCGAAATGGTGCCACGTCGGACAAAAAACTAACCAAGTTAGAGCAGATTTAATTGAGTGGTACTAGTGAGAACAAAAAGTAAAGTTGGGGGTGCCGGGGGTCAAAGTGTTAGTTGCAGGTGGCAACGGCCAAAGGCCGATAGTTGGGGGTGATAAAATCCAATAACCCCAAATTAAATCTACAAGTAGATTTAAATGAGCAAATTAGAAAAGCATAAGAATCAGTAATCAAGAATGATACTGAAAAATTAAAAGGTATGATTAAGGAATTAGAACAAGGAACAGATGGAATTTGGAAATTCCATGAAAAGAGAATGTGGGTACCTAAATTAGGAAACCTGCGTCATCGCATATTAGAAGAAGCCCATAAGTCTAAGCATACGATGCATCCAGGAAGTGATAAAATGTACCAGGATTTAAGAAAGAATTTCTGGTGGATAGGAATGAAAAAGGACATCAGAAACCCTCAGGTTTGTTACAACAATTAGAAACCCTCAGGTTTGTTACAACAATTAGAAACCCTCAGGTTTGTTACAACCTATGTTTCTAAATGTTTAACCTGTTCACAATTTAAAGCTGAACATCAGAAACCCTCAGGTTTGTTACAACAATTAGAAATGCCAGTATGGAAATGGGAATTGATAACAATGGACTTTGTTACCAAATTACCCAAAACAAAAAAAAAGGTAATGATACAATCTGGGTGATTGTAGATAGACTAACCAAGTCAGCTCATTTTCTACCCATGAAAGAAACTTTTAGTATGGAAGAATTAGCTAAATTATATGTAAATGAAATCGTTTCATTACATGGAATTCCTTTATCAATTGTTTCTGATAGGGATAGCCGTTTTACCTCTCATTTTTGGTCAAGTTTCCAAAAAGCCATGGGAACCAAGTTAAATCTAAGCACAGCTTACCATCCCCAAACAGACGGACAAAGCGAAAAGACAATGGAAGACATGCTTAGAGCTTGTGTAATTGATTTTGGAGGTAATTGGGACGATCACTTACCTTTAATAGAATTTTCTTATAATAATAGTTATCACACAAGTATCAATGCTACACCATTCGAAGCACTTTATGGACGAAAATGCCGAACCCCAGTCTGTTGGGCAGAAATTGGGGAAAAGCAACTATCTGGACCTGAGATAGTGCAAGAAACAACCGACAAGATCATTCAAGTCAAGGAATGACTGAAAACGGCACGTGATCGACAGAACAGCTTTGCTGATAACAGACGAAAACCGTTGGAATTTCAAGTAGGAGATAAAGTATTGTTAAAAGTCTCTCCTTGGAAAGGAGTGGTAAGATTCATCAAAAGAGAGAAGCTAAGTCCCAGGTATGTTGGACCTTTTGAGATTATTAGAATAATAGGACCTGTAGCCTATCAGCTACAACTGCCATAGGAAATGGCAGGAATACATGATGTATTTCATGTATCTAATCTCAAGAAATGCTTAGTTGATGAATCACTTGTAGTGCCTCTTAAGGATATAGAGGTGAATGAACAACTCAAGTTTGTAGAAAAGCCTCTACAGATTGAAGACATGAAAGTCAAGAACCTTAACCACAAGAGATTAGTTCTAGTCAAAGTGAAGTGGGACTCCAAAAGAAGACCTGAATACACATGGGAGCTTGAATCGGAAATGCAAAGGAAATATCCACACCTATTCCAGTAGATCTCGATGACGAGCTCTAAAACAAGGTGGGGAGGATATAATAACCCTAAAGAAAATCGACACCCTCGAATTATTTCTGGCACCCTAAAAATATTTAAATTATCCCAATATGTCTTAAATTACACCCTGTATGTGAAAATCGAGCCCAAATTATGATCTAACATTAAAAATAAAATAAAAACAAAGAAATTCACCTTGTCGCGGGCCGCGTAGCCCATGGCTACGTCTTACGCGGGCCGCGACAACTTAAAAACCAGGTGAGCTCCAGTGCTGACACGTGGCCGACGCGTGTTGAACCTACCCTGTGGCCCGGATCAGCTACACCGTTGACCAACTTTGACGCGGGCTGCGTAGGCCCTTGTCTTGTTTTACGCGGGCCGCGAGAAACCCAAACTCAGCCCTATAAAGCTGGAGCTCGGGACTTCAGTCGAATTCGCTCAAACTTTTCAATTCTCTATCAATTTCTACTTAGTATACACTATACTCGGGCATAATACCCCCTAAATAACGAAGTTCTGCTCCGTTGTAAGTATCATAACCCCTGGATACGTATTAGATATGATACCCGATTGATCTAGGGTTCCGTAACGGCTGTCGTGGTTCTGCCCGACGTAGTCGTTGGAATGTCGTCTCGGGGAGGGTATTACTAATGTTAAAATGGGTTATTATACTAACACGTGTGCATTTGTGTAACTTATAGATTGTCACCAGGAAACCCTAAAGGATAATCTAAGACAGCAATGTGAGTAATCTCCTTTTTGCAAATTGTTTTCACAAAACCTCACACGATTAATTATATATTAAGCAGTTATTGAGTATTTGTAAGGATACAATTATCGTCGGTATGTTGGGGTTTTGTATACAAAATTAGTTACTGCCTTGCGAGGAGTAACTTTTCCACAAGTCGGGTTTGACAGTACCGTGGGTGGTAATTGGTATGACTTGGAAACAAATGTAATTGAGAGACCGCCCTCAATACTGTACAATGGATTTTATTTAAACTTGATTAAACTGGGATTCACTCACAAGTATTTCCCACTGACAGAAAGTTTTTAAACGCGTTTCAGGTAACAAAATGTGAAAACCAAATAGAAGCCAGCTGGACAGCACTGAAGGCTTGGAAAAGTGGCAATAAAGTTACCTAAAAAGAAATAGATGTTTTTATTAAATAAAAATATGATTTATTCCTATGAAAATGTGTGTACTTAAAACTTGGGTTTTACCCATGTGTTTAATATTATGAAAGTGTGGTATTTTACTCTGATGAAATATTTCCTAACTACGGTCCTGATGGAATTTCCGCTGCCAAAATTAGACAATACGCGATACCACCCAAACTGGCTCGCGGCCGCCCGTCCCTGTATTTGTATAGGGGGACGGGGGTTGTGACATTAACATAACGTGTGGGTCCTAGATCGACTTAGTTATAACTAGAGAATCCTCGCCGCATTGGGGCGGGTCGTAATTCTAATTCTAATTATTTTAGTTATTTTGTTAAATATATTTATATTGATATTATCTTAACAATATGTAAAAAGATGCTACAGATATCATTGTTATGGTAAATTAGTGACAAGAAATAACAGAATTCGATATCATACACAAAAAATTCACATTGTTATCACTGTAATATTGAAAACTACTAAGTTTTCAAAATACAAACCAATGATAATTTTTGAGTTTCAATAAAAAATATTCACATTATAACTGAATTTGGTTATGAATAATTTTAAAATAGTTGGATTTTCTCGCGTTACGCTGCGGTAATTTGGTTGGCATCAGTTCGAATTTTTATGGTGTCGGCACTCCCAATAGCAACCACAAGTGCTAGAAATTCTAAAAATTAAAGTCGTAATATGCCAAAAAAACATGTATTTTCATCGTTTGAAAACCATTAAACGAATACCAGTTCTGATGATAACGATGCCGGTACCGATGTTGTTCGGTTGAAATAAGTTATGTTTGTCTCGCTACCGATATTGTACCTGCAATCACATAGCTTTACAATACCCAAAAAAATCTATATTTTGAATATAACTTTATTTTCGATGAATTTACGCTAGAGTGTCAAAAAAATGAAACAAAGCTGCACAATCAGTTTTTCCGTTTTCAATAAAATTTATCTCGGAATGTTAACAAAAAAGACATGTTTAGATTTTTTTTAAGTTAATGGACGCCCAAGTTAATAGAAAAAAATCAATAATAAATAAAATATTATTAAAAATAACAAAATAAAAAATTAAGTTAGTATTCATCTTATTTTGATTTTAATCTATACTATACTATATTATAAAACATTTCATAAGGATGACGGCAAAATTTAAGTAAATACACGTTTTTATTCTTATAGTACAATACTAAATGAGGTTAGTTTGGGGGTAAATTGTTCTTTTTGCCACCCTCCAATAATTTTCTTTTAAAAATGACACTATATTAATTATGACATCATTTTTTTTAAATCCAAAGGGTAATTTATAGAAACTATACGGCTACTCGGTATAGTTGATGGAGGATGGGTCTCCACGTCAGCGCCACGTAGGATGGGTGTGAGGATGAGGCAAAGAGGATAGACCTGAGGAAATGAGGGATGGACCTAAAACATATATGCATATGTTGTATGTATATGTGTGTGTGAGAAGAAGATGATGTGAGTTTTGTCCTTTATCTCCCGTCACCCTTGACATTTTGGACAACGCCGAGCCACCCGGGACGGTGTTTGGGGGCGTTGTCGGGCGTCACCGGGGCTGGACGACCCCCACATCAAGTGCCCTAATAAATCTCTTTCATAGTCACATTTCATTTAGTTAAACTCAAAATAGTAATCACTAAATAGCAATTAATAACTATACACATTGGTTATATATTTTAAATATTATAAAAAGTTATAACCGTTAAACTATATAAATAATACTGATAAGACAATGGAAAACATAAGTAGTATGATATGCTATGAGTCCAAATTAATAAAAGGTTTTCGTCGATAATAATTTCCTCCCAAATTTCTTTATAAAGATGAATTTACTAATAAAACTTTTCAAGCACCCAAAATTGATGAGAGCTATATGTTTGCTACAAAAATAGGGTGATGTTTCAAATACCTGTGCAACTCCTCAGATCCTAATCTTCCTATTCCTATACAATACAACTTAAATTTCCCTTGTAGACATTAATTCGTAATTCAATATCATTGACGTGAAGAGACGATTGATCTTAGCCTTGTTAACTTGCAATTGCTACTTTCAACCTATAAATTATATACAGTTTACATGTACATTCTTAAGCTAAACTTACCATCGCTCTCAAGTTCCTTGTACAAACGTTCGGACAACCATCGCTCTCAAGTTAAATACAATACTAAGTATGTATTAGTATTGTAGAAGGATATATAGTATATCATTCTTACTTACAAAAAGGTAAAAGGAAATAAAATACTATATAAAGACAAAATAAGTTTGTGAGTTCAGATATTTAGAGTAGATGGACTTATTCAAGATTTAGATATTTAAAGTAGATGGATTTATTCAAGATATTTACACATAAAATAACATGTCTATGTCGCATGATTTGTAGTAAAACAATCATTTAGATATTTAAAGTAGATGGATTTATTCAAGATATTTACACATAAAATAAGTGTGTTTTGTAAAAACCATTCGGGTGGAGAGGATCTCTTAGCTCAAGTCACAAGTACTCGTATCATCATTCAATAATATTGTGACATTTCATATCTCAACCCGTTACAACTCAATTCTACCTTAAGCGGAGGAGACACTCCGGGTTGTAGATCCAACAAACTAACAAAGTAATCCACACACCAAAGTCGCCTAGGTTGCAGCGGTGTGCCGGTGTATTCTCAAGTACCCAACTCGCAAGTACCCGTTCCCATCAATAAGAAACTTTTGTATGGTAGCGTAATTGTATACATCAACCAATGCATCCACTCTAAGTCTCTAAATAATAGTTAAACATGAGGTGACACACACTCTCATGAATATGCTTTGTAGTGAACTTTAGATATTGTGAGGAAATGGTATGAAGGAAAGTTGCATCCATGTCGCAACCAGTATCTTGGGTAACTTTACAATAACAATAACAATTATAACAATAACAATTACCATAACAATGATGAGGATGATGATGCAACATTAACGTACCATTAGTTACACATGTTAAAGTGTAGCATTATGTACTTACAAGAATTTTATCTTTGATTATGTTTATTTATTTTTTTAATTAATTTTAATAGTGATTTTTTGTTTATCGGTTGCAATATGTACTTGCAAGAATTTTATCTTTGATTATGTTTATTTAATGTTTTTTTCTAGAACGGTGACCTTCTTGTATTAGGCTATCGCACTCGCTAAATTGGAGAGTCTCGTTGCCCCACTCCAGTACGTTGTCTTAACCGGGCTCATGCTGACTTCAGAGTTTGGCTTGGACGTTTCCCCGGGAAACCATATCACCGCTGCTACTTAACAGTCGTTGTGCCACCACAAGAGCAAAACTCTCTGGCGTAACACACTGTGGGACGAAAACCCGAGTGGACTCGAGATAGAGCCTGACACCTCATGTTTATTTAATTATTTTTAATAAGGATTTTTTTTATCGGTTGGATGCTATAACTATTGTAATTACACTTCCCTTATTGTATATTGTATATTGACCTCATATTGAGAAGATGACACATATGCTTAAGAATGCACCCATGTGAATTAGAGATGCATATTTGAATAGTACATACAACTAAACCGCAAAGGATACAAATAAATACATAGTAAACATCCTACGTGCACAGACGAAACTCACAGATAAAGAAGTGCGGAAAATATGTAGTGAGACCAGAATTCTAGCCTTATTTGAACTAAAAAATTATAATACACCTAAATCTACTTTATTTTGATGTAGACTACCACATTGTGACCATTAGAGTGAGACTGAACTAAACTTCAAGCACGTCAAAGAACTGACAGAAGACAAACAGTTAATACATGGTCAGATTGTTGATCGTTTGAAAATATGAGCAACTTCAAGTAAGTCTCATGAGCTCCAACTAATAAAAGCTTAAGATCATCATTCACATCCCTTCCCCTATCTCTATTTTTATAAAGTTATGAGGTGTGGGGGACGTGAGTTGGGACATTAATTACCATATAGGACCATTAATCAAATGTTACACCGCCCCCTCCTTGATTGATTGTTGTTCGCGTGGATTGAACCACGTTTACGATGGCTCTCTCATTTGATGATTTTGAGACACAAATATAGTAAAAAAATAAGAGTGGTTTGGGTTATGACCACACCCTTAGGGTGATGGTTTTGGATGGTGGATAACGCCTATATGGAGGGCCATGGCAGTCATGAGGGTCATGACCACGCCATTTAGCCTAATTATGTGACAATTGTCAAAATTTCATGTATCCGTACAATAATTAAACAATGATTAGTGCTTAATGACTGTGCTGATTTAACATTTATGACATCAATGTTTTCTGATTATTGTTGTCATACATACATGTGCATCATATATTGCAAAATGTCATATCATTATTGCATGCAACACTTATTGATTCAAATGATGCACGAAACAAAGTTAGCACAGTTATCAGACAAATCAGAAAAATGCTGACGGAGTTCAGTACATAGACAGACATGGTATTGAGACACAGAATGAGCCAGAAACCAAGAGTTACACTAGTATAGTATGTAGGAAAGTATGGATCATAACTACCTTCATAGTGATAGTTTAAGTGCCGGAAAGTGCCTAAAACTCACACAAACTGCAGAATTCAGCAAAAATCAGCATTTAAACAACTTAATATTATGCAGAATTATGGTTAAATGGTCTAGAATGCTTTCCTAAGTGTCGGGAATCAAAACTGTCACAAAAGGTAACATAAAGCACACTAAACTGCATAGTTTAGCACCTTAACGAACCGGTAACCAACCGAACAACCGGACACTACCCGAAACACCAAATTTTCACTAGAAGCAATTTTTTATCATTTCCGAGCTAGTTATGGTCCCCGAACATCATAACACACTATATAACATCATAACAACTTATAACCTAACTAAACTCCTTATAATCTAACTAGATAAACTAACTAATCTTTACAAGCTAACCAAGACCCCCCCCCCCTATTGGCGACGGTTCAAGGTGGCCCCCACCTTGGATTTTATTTACTTAATTTATTTGATCTTGTCTAACACTTTATGAAACATTGGAACCAATGGATTAAAACATGTTGGAGGGTTATAAGTGAAACCACAAGACTAATACTCTCATTCTCATCACAACACTTCACACCAAAACTCTCTCCTCTCCTCCCTCTAGTCTCGGCCGATAGGGGTGTTCAAGATCGGATTATCAGATATTCGGATATCCGAAAATCGGATATCCGAAAAGTTCGGATATTGTATTTCGATATCCGAACCCGTATCCGAAATATCGGATATCCGAATTTCGGATATCCGATATTTCGGATACGGGTTCTGTCACGGCCCCCGTCCCGGTGTGACCCGGTCCAGGAGCCGCGGGACAGAAACCCGTGGTATTTATTATTTGATTTGACAGCGGAAGTTTAACAGGATCTTTTGAAACTTGAAAATGTCCAATTATTTTATTTCATAAATGGGGACAAACCCCATAATTTACAGTAAAGGTAATTTTACGAGGAAATCCCTTGTTTTTACAAAACATGTTTATTTATTTTACTGAGCCGCCACTTCAAGCTTGTTAGTGCTCCGTAGCACGTTTTCCTTGATTCACAGTAAGTCACCTGAAACATGTTTTGAAAATATTTTATCAGCGGGGAAATACTGGCGAGTCATTCAGGTTAAATAAAACGATACCTTAGTTATAAATTACAGCATAAGAGCGATTACAATGGCTACTATCTTATTTTTATCTGGCGCCGTGTCACACCCTGGTGACGATGGTCATACCACTATTGGGTCATTTCACCCAAGTAGTGATGATTATCACTGTTAGGTTTGTTTACTAAACCGTGAGAAATTAGTAATGTGCACAATACCCCACTTGCCAGTGATTTAAGATAACCAAGACTTAATCCCTGTAATTATAACTTTGAAAATAATTTGAGGTTTAGTAAAACAGTTGATAAAAAGAGAATGACTCACATTGCAAGTTTAGACGGGCAGAGTTTAGCCTACTGATAAGCTTGATAACCTAATTTAAACAACAATGCACACGAAACTAGGTCAGTAACTTAATACAACATTTACGATAAGCTCACGAAATCAAAACCCTCATGACGAATGACAAAGTATAGCCCAAATACGGGCAACACTTAAACATCCATCGGATTGGTTTCAATCGATCGGATATTGTATCGTAGCAGTGATCGAGTTAATACCCTGTATTCGTAGCAGCGTTTCCCTATGTGAAAGTGTGATTTTGAGCAGTTTCTTTCGTGTTTTAGAAAGTTTTACGTTCACAGATGCAAAGCCCATGAACTGATCAATTTATAGCTGGTTTTTGGGTTTTACGCGGCCCGCGTAAACCCTTATAAGACTTTTACGCAGCCCGCGAGAGCCCGCTAGGGCTTGTGTGTCATCAGTAGGTCCGCCACGTGGCTGCCACGTGACCTGTAGCGCTTATCCAGTCAACTTTAAGTTGACGCGGCCCGCGTAAGCTGAAGCTTACGTTTTACGCGGCCCGCGTGAAAACCAATTTCCTTAAATTCTTGGTTTTTCATGCACATTAGAGTTTCAGGGGTCCGGGTTTTCACTTATGGGTCGTTTATGGACAATTTTTTTTTTTGCAGGTCCTTACAGATTCGGATAATAAACCGAATATCCGAATTAAAAAAAATGAAAAATAATATTCTACATTCAAATACATACTTTATGGTTTTCTAGATCTTTTCTTTAATCTATATTATTTATTAATCTTATGACTTTGCAAATGGCAACGAATCAAACCAACTGATATAAAATAAGCTTGAAAACCAAAATAGCAACAACACCAAATTAAATTCAGATCGGGATCCATTAAAAAATTCAAATGTATTACATTTCAGATCTGGATCCTCTACTACAAGTGACAACGAGAGGCGATTCGGTGGCTTGGTGTTTGGTCGCAAAAGGGCCAAAAGGACATTACTTGTTTAACCAACAAAGGTCGACAACGGCGCAAGCTTTGTGATGGGAAGAGGAGCAGCAACGCCGCGACGGGAAGAGGAGCGACAACGAGAGGCGATTCGGTGGTTGTCTTCTGTAACAACTGGCTGCTGGTTCGTCGTACAACTGAACGAAGGTGTTCCGACTTCTTAATGTAAAAGACCATGGTTGAAGAGGGCTCTAGAGTTTAGATGATTATTAAGGTGCGATGAAGGTTGATTAAGGGTGAGATGATTAAGATTTGAAGGTTTAGACCATGAAGGTTTAATGGAGAAAGTGGGGGCGTGGTGTACTGGTGTGGAAAAGGAAGGAAGGGATAGGGTTTTCTGGTATTTATCATAATATATTTAATATTTTAAAAATAATAGAAATTTTCAAAATCTCACATCCGAATCCGAATCCGAAACTTCGGATTATCCGATTTTCGGATATTTCGGATACGGGTTTTCGGATATTTCGGATTCGGTTTCGGATTCGGATTTTTTTGAACACCCCTATCGGCCGAGAACAAGGCCAACACCACCACCATCATCACTTCATCTTCATCCAACTTCCAAGTTATACAAAGGTGCTAGGAGCTTGTTTAAGGAGCTTGGAGCCTGTGGGGAGTGAAGGACCTCTTGCAAGTGCTATTAACCACCAAGTTCATCATCTTCATCTTCTTGAACATCATCCCTAACCTTGTGCTAGTAGTAAGATCATCCTAATCCCATTTTACATCTTGTTTAGTTGGTTAAAAGATGATACAAGTAACTAATCATGAAGAACACTAAAGATCAAGAACATAATCTTTAACTTAAGACTAAAAATCATGTTGATCTATGTTGTTTAAGTGTTATTATGCTTCTTGATTGTTGATTGTTTGTGTTAATGATGTTAAACATCATATGAACCTTGCTAGATTGTGATTAAAGACATGATCTAGCAAGATGAGAGGTTGATTATGTTATAAATCAAGATGATCATCCTTATGTGAAACATGAACTTGAAAGGTTAAATGTGTTTCTTGAATAATGATGATCAAAGTGTAATGTAAGTCTTGTAAATAT
The DNA here is from genome assembly GCA_030545235.1 of Helianthus tuberosus. NCBI lineage: Eukaryota > Viridiplantae > Streptophyta > Magnoliopsida > Asterales > Asteraceae > Helianthus > Helianthus tuberosus. The sequence goes on from CM060366.1 coordinate 51,188,509, forward strand.
GTGATTTCAAAGATAAGTTTCTCAAGAAACTAATTTAAAATACAAGATTTACATAAACTTGGTTCTTAAAGAAACTAATCACATTTTTAGTGGTTAATCAAGTGTAGGAACATATTATTACCAAGAAAAATTCAAAAAGAAATATTTTTAGAAAATCATTTTACAAGTTGTAAACATCTAAAATCTTCAAGAATTATGTTTTTAAACAAATAACCACACTTTAAAGGGTAACTAAGCTTACTAAACACACTACCAAGTTACTACAAATTTTTATAAATTTTCAAGTTCATGAAGTTGTGTAAATAGCTTGATTTTGGCACTTGGTAAGTATTGTTTGATTTGTTGTTGATTGTGATGATTTATAAAATAAAATGATATGCTTTGAAAGCGTGGAAACCTCCATTTTTAAGGGGAAACTAAGGCAAAAATTTTCTAAAAATTAAACACTTAGAAAAATATTTTTAAACAAGTATTTACAGGTATATTTTAACCGTGATTTTTCATATAAAGTTTGCCATAATTTTCGTTACAAAAATTACAAAACATTGGAGGTTGGTTTTTTATAATAAAAGTGACTAAATATGTATTTAGGAGAATATATATTTAGATGTCACCATGTGTGTGATTACTTGTATATTATGTGTATTAGTTATATTATTCTAGGACTTGAAATAATATAACTCACCAAAATACCAAGAAATTCTAACACAAAATATTACCAAAATTCCAAGAAATAAATATATAATTTATACCCAAAAAAATTGGAAGAAACCGAACAAGGAATATAACTTACAAAAATATTCCGGAATTAAATTCATAAGTATATTTTGGTAAACGATATTTTGGAAACCAAGAAAACGAAATATGATTTTTAAAATAGTTATAAAAATATATCATATTTTTTACAAGAAGAGAATATATTATTTTTGAGTAAAGAAAAATATATATGTTTTCTTGAATTACTAGAAAATATATTATTTTTTGAGAAAATATATATTTTCTTAAATAAACTTAGAATATATTATTTTTGGGAGAAAGATGAATTTATAAATATTTTCTAAGATAATCTTGAAAATATATTATTTTTGAGGTTTATATGAAAATATAAATACTTTTGCCAAGAAGAAGTATAGATAAAGTTCTATAAATGATTTCTTAAAAATATATATTTTAAGAATATATATTGGTGAATTTTTATTAGAAATATTATTCCGGAAAATTTAATACAAAAATTAAGTATAACAATACTTAATAAACACAATAAAATACGTATTCTCGTACGTATAAATATACACCGGAATACGCCATCGATACTTGGCAAAAATATACAAGTTTAAGAATACGAGTATGAATACACTCATCCTTTGGGAAAATATTCTCTGATGGATTGCAAAACAAATAAGTTAAAGTAGATTATTTTAACAATTATTCCAAAATAATTAATAAATATAATTTAAGTTAAAATACTTATTATTTTAACAAATAATTATATATTTGGAATAATATTGATGACACAAAGAAACGTAACTCAAAGATACTAAATAAGACTAAGGTCAAGGCACGACCTATCCGTCTAATAAACCGTAGTACGTTTGTAGGTAGTCGTGCAATCTAGAAGAAGCTTTGGGTTATTTGATTGAAGAACGCAAGACTGTTAGTTCATGTCCCCCTTTTCTTTTAACTGTCTTTGGTTTTATAACTTCGGGGGTGACATACATGTTACAAATGACACAATGATTACAAATGGTATGGTTAGCTAAGGAAAATACTGTTAGATCATGTGAATGGGTAGGCGTTAACTTGAGACCATTAATCCTTGTTTAAAGACCGAGGGGCATGAGTGATAGATCTATTTGGGTGTTGCGAGCCCCACCCATGGGTCCGCGAGTTGACCGCATGTGGTGACTATGTCGTTCCAGCCGGGAGGCCCGGTACGAAATACGCAAAGGACTGAGCCTTCCTACACCGTTGCACACATATTAATGACCTTGCAAATCATTAATTGATCTGTTCCTTGTTGCTTTCATACCGGGATTTACAAATACATACATACTATGGTTACAAAGTTTATTACGAGCTCACATACAAAACACATGAACTCGCTCAACTTTTGTTGATGTTTTCAAACTACATGTATTTCAGGAAATTGAAATGGATCTGGCGGGTGCTGAAGTTTTCAAGTTGTGTCTTTAATAAAGGATGCCATCCAGTGTTGAAGGGTTTGAGTTATGTATTTTATCTTGGATAAGATACATGGTTCAAAGCCTAATTTGTTAGTGTCTTTTGTGAAGTCCTTATGGAACTTAAAACTCTGTTTGTGATGTATTCGAAACTTGAAGTATGTGTTTGGATTTAAAATAATGTTGGTTGTAATGTTTTGAAACTAAGTTATGGATGAACATCATGGTTTCTATCATATAGATGTTTGTTATGGTTGAATGCATTGATATTAAGCAAGTCACACAAAATCACGCTTCCGCAAAAGTCAGGGTGTGACAAATTACTCTAAAAATCACTATATTTTCGCTCTCTTTATCAATTAAATAATAATATTTTGAGTAAATTACAAGTTTTGTCCTTTATGTATGTCCCAAATTGCAGGCGCTGTCATTTGTCTTTAAAATTGATGAGTTTTGTCCTTAATGTTTGCAAATCTTGCACGTTATGTCCTTTAGGCCAAACCCAGTTAGTTTTTTTGTTAAATCTGGTTATGTGCCTTGCACATGAAGGTATTCTTGTCATTTCATCTCTTCAGGGGCTATTCTGTAAAATAACTTATGTTTGGGGGACTAGGTTATAAAAAATAAAAAGATTTATAAATATAAAAAATATGCCCTCTCTCTGTCTCTCTTGTTGCAGGTTGTTTGGGATTTTCGGTGAGGGTGGTGATGGTGCAAATACTACGAACTAGTACAATTCGACAGATCCGGTATAGCACCGGTGAAAGCATTAGCTTGTAACCAAACTTGCGACAACTCTATCATGGAAGCCAACACACTAACATCACCCGAAAGCCCAGAATTTTGATTATTCAACCACAGATTCTGAATATCCGACCCAGCAAAAGTACTGGGAAAACTCCCTGTGAGATTATTATACGATTACCATTAAAATGAAATCCCCTCTCTCTGCTATAATCACCATTTAAACCCACCTTTCTGTTATAATCACCATCATCATCATCCACCCACCATAACCACTTCACCCCCACCAACAACAAGAACTCAGCAAATGAAATCCTCTTTTTACTTTCAATGCACTAAAATTCAAGAACTGTTTGCATCTTTTACATTTTTAACTTCAAAAAAAAAAAAAAACAAAACAAAAAAACAAAACAAAACAAAAACAAAACCCTCATACCTTCACATCAGAATTAACTTTACCCTCAGCAAATTCAATCAAATCTTCAAAATTATCAAACAAGCTTCCACAGTTGATCTTTCCTGTGATGTTGCTGTTGTCGGATCTATTTCGGGTTAGGGTGCCGATGGGGGAGGCGGCGGTGGAGGAGGTGGTGGTTGGATGGTGAAGACGGCGGTGGGTGGTGGCAGTATACGGTGAAGAAGGAATGTCGGAGAATATGTTGGTGTTGTCGGATCTATTTGGGGTTAGGGTTCCGATGGGGGAGGCGGTGGTGGAGTTGGTGTTTGTAGTGGAGGAGGTGGTGGTTGGATGATGAAGACGGCGGTGGTGGTGGTGAAGACAGGTCACAGTCTTGGTTGCAGGGGAGGAGGTGAAGACGATAGTGGTAGCAGCATATGGTGGTGGTGGTGGCGGCATATGATGGTGGTAGATGAAGATAGAGAGAGGTGGTTGTCTTAGGTAGGTGCGGTGGTGGCTGGTGGTCAGCGACGACAGGTGGGTTGTAGTGATGTCTTAGAGAGAGAGTAGAGAGAGAAGGTAAGTATGACTGGTGACTTTTGTTTTAGAGAGAGAAAGAGAAATGTCAAGTGTGTTTAAAGAGAGATTTTTAAGAATATTTTGTTTTATTTTATAGATAATATTAAATAAATAGGTAAAAAGACCAAATTACCCTTGTGTAATCTAATTTAACAGAAAAATCTAACTGGGTTTGGTCTAAAGGACATAACGTGCAAGATTTGCAAACATTAAGGACAAAACTCATCAATTTTAAAGACAAAGGACAACGCCTGCAATTTGGGACATACATAAAGGACAAAACTTGTAATTTACTCTAATATTTTTTATACATTTATCATTACTTTATTTCTCTACTCCACTCATTACCACTTTCAAAAAATATTTAGTAAATTACAAGTTTTGTTCTTTATGTTAACACCCTTTTTCAGGTGTTGTCTTTTGGCATGAAAGTTGACAAGTTTTGTACTTAACGTTTCGAAATCCTGCACGTTATGTCCTTTAGCCCTAACCCAGTTTTTTTGGTTAAATCTGATTACACAGGAGTATTTTAGTCTTTTTATCCATTTGATTAATATTATTTTAAAAAAACAAAACAAAATATTTTATTATTATTGTATAGCTTTCTCTCTCTACCACTCTCTTTGTACTTCTCTCTCACACTCTCCCACTACCATCTCCCGCTACCATCACACAAACATCACAGAAATACACTAATACATATTACCCGATGCATTACCAATCGATGCCACCATCAACCCACCACACCACCACCTTCACCTACCACCGATAAACCCACCATCACCACCACCCTTCACCCACCACCAATAAACCCACCATCACCATCACCATCACCATCACCATTACACCCACCACAATCGACCACACACCCCGCTAAACCCACCATCACCATCACACCCCCACCACAATCAACCATCACCATCGCACCACCACCCACCGCCGTGTATAGGTTTTTAGAGAGAGAGAGTGCAAATGTTTTTTAGAGAGAGAGAATGGAAAGTGTGTGATAGAGAGAGAGAGAGAAGAGAGTTAAAAAGAGAGTGTGCAGAGGTTTGTTTTAATTATTTTTTTTTACAAAATAGTTCTGTATACAAGTCATTTACACAATAAACCTTGGAAATTTGAAATGACAAGAATGTGCTCATGTGCAAGGCACATGACCACTCTTAACCAAAAAATCTAACTGGATTAGGGTTCAATGACATAACGTGCAGGATTTTGAAAAGTTAGGTACAAGCTTGTTAACTTTTACGCTAAAAGACAACAACTGAAAAATGATATTTACAATTAACATAAAGAACAAAACTTGTAATTTACGCATATTAAAAAATCAATAAGGGTGAACAATGTCCCCTCAAATATATATATACAGATAAATAGTAATATTTTTGTTCTCCTCCACTCACAATTACTCAAAATCACTTTTTATAAGAGCATTCTCATTCAAACCACCAAACTCTGTGTGAGGGGTTTTTAAAATATAAGAAGTATAAAAAGTGGTTGTGAGTGGAGGAGAGAGAAAATGTTACTGTTCATCTGTATATTTGGGGGGCACTGTTCACCCCCTATACTTTTTTAATATATATTGAAAGTGGTTGTGAGTGGATGAGAGAGAAAATGTAATATATGTTGAAAAGGAGAGAGAAAAAATATTTGTTTTTAGTGGAAATATATTAATATAGGAGTTGTTTTTTAGTGGAATGTATGTATATTTTTAGTGGATTGGATGTGAATGCTCTAAGTCATGTAAAAATACAGAATGATATGTAAATGCTCTAAGAACTTGAAATTAAAAGGCATACAATGGATCAAAAGTTCTGGACAAAAACAAAATTATGAAGTTAAATTTCATAATTTCCAAGCATCACTAAACGCACACACTCGTAAACACTAAATATACATTCGAGGAACGAGAAAAAAAAAAGTCATGTTAAATACGAGGGGATTGGGGTTGGATCATGCCCAATTAGCCAAACTATCCATACAAAAGCTAAGCACAATTCATCAAATAAAATTATTACTACGGTAAAAAGTAAAAATAAAAAGTTGGATAATATCAGAGACTGAAAATACACGGGATATATGTCGCAGATTTGGAAGACAGGACCGTACGGTCCGATCGCACGTGAGAAGCAGCTGATCTGTTATAAGGGAAACAAGTGGAGAGATATTAGTGGCGTGGGTCCCACCAACTTAGAAGATCATGATGATTTTGACCCTTTGAGTCTAACTTTACGTTTTTACCATTTAATTTTCCACGTCACCGTCTCTATCCACATTTGGATAACGTTGCCTTGCCTGCCACCATGGCCGGCCCTAGGGTGGGCGGGGAGGACCACCGGCCAGGGCTCGATATTTTGAGGGACACATTTTTTTATGAAAAAAACTCAATATGTATATGTAAAATATTTTTTTAATAGGATACACTCATACAAACACCAACATAGACCCCCTTGCAAAACTATTTTTATGGTTTAGATCAGTTATCAACCCCTTTGGCATTAGATTTAGACCTTTAATGAGCCAAATACCGAGTTTCGTTAAGGCCTAAAGACCCATGTTTTCGAGCTCGAACATGGTACACGAATTCTCAGGCCCGACCCTGCCTGCCACTTTATGTTCCTTCACTTTCCTCTCTCTTAATTCTTCTCCATTGTAGTATATTAACTCTTTGTAAATAGATATTTGAAATGGGAAATTTGGGTACAAGACCATATAGAAGACCGGTCTTAAAATCTTGGGAAAGTTATATTTTACGTCTTTTAAGTTCTAGCAAAATTTAAGAGTTGTCTTTTAACTAACAAAATTATAGCATTTGTTCTTCTGGACAACGTATATAATTTTGCTTATACTTAAAAAACGTAAAATGCAATTTACCCCAAAAACTATTACAAGTATATTTGATTATTATAACTATACATACTTGTTTACCCAAACTATACCTATAAATATGTTTTCCTTATTTTGATTAATGGAATAATCTACTAATATTTTGACATTTTAGTTTTAGTAATTTTAATTTCACTAGGCAATAAAGTTATATAAAATTTAAAATAGTAAGAAAGTTACTTACGATTCCAATGAATGTGAATGACAATGAGGACAGGTTTAAGACGAGTATTGGTAATATAAGTCTTATACTCGATTGTAAAATTGTATTTCATATTTGGTTCATATCTATTGTGTAATTATTATACTGGTATCCGTCGGGTCATTATTGTTTTTATCCGTGGGGAATCAAGTATACCCATGGGTATCAATATATACGTTAGTTTGTTAAAAATTACTAGTTGGAATTTCCAAATACATTTATTATTGTTTAAACTATTACACGATTTTATTACCCAAGGAAATAGAAATATAATAACTAAAAGTTAATGAATTATATTACTCTATTACCTAAGGACAAAGAAAAATAAACTAAGGGTATAATTCGGGTAAAGAGGTATGTTTGTTTCACGTAATACGTCGGGTCATTATTGTTTTTATCCGTGGGGAATCAAGTATACCCATGGGTATCAATATATACGTTAGTTTGTTAAAAATTACTAGTTGGGATTTCCAAATACATTTATTATTGTTTAAACTATTATACAATTTTATTACCCAAGGAAATAGAAATATAATAACTAAAAGTTAATGAATTATATTACTCTATTACCTAAGGACAAAGAAAAATAAACTAAGGGTATAATTCGGGTAAAGAGGTATGTTTGTTTCACGTAATCAGGCCAGATATTACCTAATATCATACTCATCCTATACCCGTGAAATTATTTAAAATTGATTCCATACCCCTACTGAATAATTGTTTGCCAGTTGGGTTCAGGTTCGTTTGTCATTTTTACCAACAAGTAATTGTTAACAAATTAATGGGTATGTTTGACACTCAAACGATAAATGAGCAATCAAGATATTCGACAGGCATATGACATTGTTTGCTTTGCTCAATTGATTCTATAACTCACCATAGCAAGGTAAGTTGCTTTGTCTAAATTGTTACTAACAACCAAGAAGCCAGTCTCTCAGTTGATGGCTCATCGGATCTTGCAGCTCCTAATCTGGCATTGAAAGAAGGAAGTCCGAACTCAAAGCCAGAGTAAGACCCTTACTACTATTTAACAATTTTCGTATAGGTTTCGACCATAATTGTGTAATTAAGATTACACATACATTTGAGAAATACGGGTTTATTAAAACATTTTCGGATTTAAAACAATACAACATAATGTAAATGAGTTCGTCGTTTAAAAATGACGACGAAACATAGTGCGGAAGCTTGTATCTTGATCGTGTTCGGTTCTTCATTGAGCTTGATCATCATCCGGATCACCAAGTTATACCTACATTTCATAAGTCATGAAATGAGTTAGTCATATTGAGTTTATAAGTGTTTAAATCACGTCCGGATACTAAAACTAACAAGAAAATGACTTTTTGCCAGTAACAGGGCCCCTCGCGGGAAGCAATTGAGCCTTCCCCGGCTCTCGCGTGACGCGACACCCTCATTTCGACAGAAAGATTACTTAGCTGGTACTGCACATTCCCAACTCTACCATCTCAAACTTGTTATGCACTAAAACTTGCATAACTTTCAATATACATATCCGTTTTACGATTCGTTTCTTCCTACGTGATCGTAATTTAATTTTCCATCAAGTGGAGTTAAAACCCGACATCTGAATTTACAAAATTCTGGATTTCAAGCCCTCGGCTTGAAATTCAATTATAAGATTTTTGACCCGTTTCATGATTTATTAAAAAACTTGCGTTTAAGTCATTATAAACCTTGGAATACTTGTTATCATCTTTAACTCGTGAATTATAACTTCCAAGAATTATGCGACCAATAACCAAGCTAAGCGCATAATTTATTTTGACCCGTGTAGAGGATTTAAACATTTAATTTTAAATCCCGTACTCTCTTTTCACACTTCATTTTTCTATGTTTAAGGTATTCGCTTATCTTCCTCCGCAACCATCTTTGTGGTGGATTTAATGATGTAAATTGTTTATTCCGAATTTACCCCTTTTTGGATTGTTAATTACGACAAGGAACTATTTTGAGGCATTTGATCCAAAAAGAATTTATACCTATACTTTTACACATATCAAAGCCTTACTTTATCATAAAATTTATTTCCAAACGACTAATAAGGACCGTTTGCCCGGTTTTAACGTTCATGGGCGTTTTGGTCAACCTTAATCTCTTCTTTTACGATGAAGGACTTTCAATAATATATTTGACCAAAATCACACCCTTTTAGCTATATTCTTACTTATACATACCTGGCTCAGGTTATAGCATTGACCCGTTTAAATATATTTCACTATTAATTACTAGTTAATAGCAACGCGAACCATATGTTATTTCCTGTGATCACAAAACTCAACAAGTGATTGTCAGTTATTATTGTCAAATGGTGTTAACAACACCATTCGACCCGTTTAGTCAAAATGACCAATTATTATTAAGAGATGGTATTTAATTACCGTCTCACTCCTTTAACCTATTCTGGTTTACACCTTGAGTTCATTTTACTTAAAAGTCGTTTCTTATTTTGTTCGACCCGTTATGACTTACGCCATGTGGTGTCTTTTAAATCTCTTTATCCATCCGCCAACTCATGTCTGGATTACTAATTTACCATTTTACCCTTTTTACCATAATCTATGGTTTCTCACCATTTTCAATTGTTCCAACCCATATTATTTCATGTCGGAACATCATATTTCAATTACTAAACTTTCTTTATTCATTTTCAATACCAGGGCCAGCCCTAAGAATTCGTGTGCCCTGTTCAAGCTCGAACAAATATGCCCTTCGGCTTTAACGAAATATTTAAATGTAAACTAGTTTTTCATATAACTGTTCACGAAATCATAGTATTCGCTCAGACCAAACAGAGATACTACGGCCATGTGTTTCGGGTTTCAGGTCGGTTCAATGATTCGGGCCAAATAAGGCTTAACATAATAAAACACACGAGACAATAAGAAAAAATGAAAGTAGCAAACACATTTCCTATTTCTCTAAATGTGGTTTACTTTTGTGAGCACAATCCATACCAAAATCAATTCACAGATCAAAACTAATATCATCTACTTTAGATTTAAAAAAAAACCTTCAAAAAATAAAATGGAACCCTTCAAAAATTATAACAGCAAGCATGACTCGAACCTGGGCTTTCAGGTTTGGAAGTAGGGAACTTAACCACTAAGCCATTCATCTAATTATATTGGTATACTCTTAAAAAGAATTATAACATATATAAGATTTTTTTTTAAACGTGCCCTTCGAAATCTCGGGCCCTGGCCGGTGGGCAAGATTCTTATGCCTCTTTTATCTAATCTCATGGTCTTTCTTTTAACCAATGTTAAAATCATAATCAAACCTCTATGTCTAGTGTTCATGAACAACATCTAGGACTTGCATCAAATCTTCAAATTTCACAATTTCATACTCAATTTCATGTGTTCATCGTATTATCATGAAAACCCACTTAACACATATAAGGGTAATCATTCAATCTCTAGTCTTATGGCACTAATTCAACAAGTTTGCATCTAGGGCTTGTTCCTAGACTTGTACTCATGTCAATACCACCCATACATTCAACATTCACTCAAGAATTTCGATTATGGGTGTTCATCGTAAGTTCAAGAAATCACCGAATTGCAAAATTTGACATACCTTGTGATCCCCATGACTAGGTGATCGTTAATTCACGTTTATTTATGAATTTGAGCTCCAATTTCCCTTCAATTTTGAAGATATTTGATGAACTAGGGTTTACCCCTCTTTTTGCCTCTGATGATCGATCCACACACACACACCATGTGTGTGTTGTGTGTAATTTTTTTGTTTATAAAACATAAGTTTCCTTTGTTACAACTCTGGTCCCCCAAGTTTAGTTTTGATCAAATGAAGCTACAACTCATTGTTTATCGCTTACTTACACATAACTAACTGTCACACCCCGATATTTCCACATATTACCGGTGGGCCCGGCTGTAACACCCCAAAAAACGGGTTTGGTAATCAAACCACGTTAATAGTAAAGACGGGTAAAATACCGTTAGTGGTAAAAATTAACCCAGTAAATATTAGGATTTAAATAAATAAACTTGATGTTAATTAAAAAGGAGGATAAATACTTTGAGAAAACAAAGTATATAGAAGGCTCGAGTTAACGGGACTTAAAATAAAACGGGTTATGACTTCCCGAACCCACTAAGTGACTAGGAATATTAACCTAGTTAATTATGTGTTGTTAGAACAATAAAGGAAACTAGAAATAGTTAAACCTTTTATAAAAACAAAACATGAGGGGCTAATAGTGCCAAATGGAGGAAACTTATTTATTAAAACTAAAAATAAAACACAACACACACTTGGTAAGTGTGTGTGTGTGCGCAGGAACGATCAGAAGAACCAGGGGGTTCTTTCAAAACCCTAAAACTCATGAAATCCAGCAAAATCATGGAGAAATCGAGCAAAGAAATTAGGGCTTTAACTAAAATCGTGATCACCAAGCTAAGGGGATCGTAAGGTATGTCGAATTTTTGATATTAATGAAGTTGAGAATTCTTGACGTGCATAAGAAATTCGAAATTTATGTTGCATGATTGTGGTATGGATGATATTGAAGTGAAATAGTGTTTAGGAGTAAACCCTAGACAAGAATATATTGAAATCATGTCTACCCCAAGTAAATTTAGATTTTGTTGATGCTAAATTAATGTATGAGATATTTTTTAGGGTTTTGATTACTAAAAATTAGTGTTATGATGTCAAGAACATGATTAAATTGAAAGCTGAATGCAAACAGCTCCTGATTAGAAATTACAGCCAACTTGTACTGGCTGTAACCTGAACAAAACGTGACAAAAACGTGTTTTTCTTACAGGATAAAGCGGCTTATGAATTAGCGTTGTTATGAATTAGCAAATTTTCGAGACAAGGTATTAAAACGGGTCAATCTATTGATCCGAGCCAGGTACGTATAATTATGTTGTAGTTAAAAGTGCTAATTTGGTCAATAATTGGTGAGAGTCTTTTGTCGTAAAATAAGAGACTAGAATTGACCAAAAAGCCCTTAACGGTTGAACCGGGTAAACGACCGTTAGAGTTTGTTTAGAAACCTGTTTATTGATTTTGAAACCTTTAGATACATATAAAAAGTATAGGCAAAGACGTTTGCGGGTCAAAATAGACTAAGAAGTAAATTGTGGTTAAATGCTTAGATAGATACAAATGAATCGGTGAATGTAAACGCATACGTAAACTCTAGGATGGGAGTGAAAACGTTAAGGTTTGACAAGCCCGGGATGAGTAAAATGATAGGAATTAACTATTTTCTTTTAGAGCATGTAGTGAAATAATAATGCCAAACGGGTCGAATAATCACCTAAAGGATTTATGAGCCAACATTGGATAAATCAGATTTTTATGCAAACCAAGGTGATAAACGGGTCCGTAATTTAATTACGGATGCGTAGGAAAAAGAATCGCGTAAAACGGACTTGTAGATAAAAAAGTTAAGACAATCTCAAGTTTGATTTTTGTTGAAAATTATAGTTGGGCAGAAAATGCAGGTTTCAGTAATGAACCCGCTGGAAATTGGGTTCCCCCGCGACACGCGATGAAGGACTCAACTTGGGGCGCGACACGCGACGATCGCCGCGACACGCGACACGCGGGAGACATCAAAGTTGGAAATAAATATTTTGTTTGATTATTCGTTGCTTAGAACTTGTTTAGACTAATATTTAAGTTATCAAAACTAACTTTTACGTTGGTTTTGATCATAGGTGGATATCAAGAGTACCCGGATGAAGATCAAGCGGCGAGAAAGAACTGAACACATGAAAAAGAAGCTTCCGCACGGTGTGTCGTCGTAACTTTCAAACGACGACTAAACTACATTATGTTGTATATTTTTTTTAAATTGTAAAAGTTTTTAATAAAACCCGTATTTCCGATGTATACGTAAACTTAATTACATGATCCTTTTCGCAAACTATACGTTAAACCTTGATTCAACTTAAAGGGTGTTACAAGTTGGTAATCAGAGCTCAAGGTTAAAAGAGTAAGTGTGTTCGGTTCGAAGCTTGATCGCAAATCTGGTAAGTACATGTATGTTAATAGTTTAGTAGGATTAAAGTGTTATGAACAACACAAAGGGTATCGTGTAATACACGTTACACCAACGAAAATGATTAGTATAGTTAACGAAATCACGTGCAGTAAAAAGCCTTGTATTACAATACGTGCATTTATTAATGTCGAAACTACTAACTGTTGTAAATGTTTTAGTTGAAGGACACTCGCATATGAAGATAGCGAGAGTTTAACAAATCGCGGACTTGATAGAGGAACGGTCCAAAGAGTATGCTCATCGAGGACCTAAATCGCGTGGCGGTCGCGAACAAGGCTAATGGCAAGAGAAGCCCGTTAGGGCAAGCATTACCAGGTGCACATTTTAAATTTAATTGCACAAATAGTAATATGCAACAAATATGTAGAAATTGAAAGTTGCATATGTAGATTAAAAACTTGAAAAAACCTGAATAGAAAATGTATTCGGGATATTGTTTCCAAGAGAAACAAATAGAGGCATTACTTACATAGGGCGTGATGTGAAAACTATAAAAAGGTCATGCGTGTCATGTGTTAATCGCTTACTCTGGCCAAGTAAGTAGTGGCATATGATACCATGAACTTCTTATAGCGGACACATTTACATCCGATGTAGTAAGGACGGGGTTAAAGGGACAAATTAAAAAGGTACCCAAATGAGTCAAATAAGTAAAATGTTGATAGTAAACGTAAACGCAAGTCGGACTACGGAAGCGTATTACGTTAGAATAACGAGCCCGAGAGAAGGGACAAAGATTAAAGTAAATGAAAATACGAACCAACTAACGTGAATGCTAAGACATAGGGGATAAAGTTTGACTGTCATAAGTGATGAAATTCACACAGACAAGTCAAAGGGGGTAGACTAAAGAATAAAGGACTCGACTGAATAAAAACGATGAATTTCGCTAAGACGACCAAATAAATTAAAGTGACGTCTAAAACCATATAAGAATGGTTACTTGATGATAACTTTGGTAAAGATACCCGATAGATGGGTAGGATTTTGAAAGTATGCATAAACCAAGAGACGGGAACGCGAAATAGAAAGTCAAAGGACTCGGATTAAGAGTCACGACTAAAAGACGATGAGAAATTGCAAACAGAAATTTTGATAACTACGTTCAACTCTTTTAAAGTTGAACGGGTCGAATGAAGGATGAAGTTTGACGTTCATGAGTAATGAAATCTCACATGAATAAGTCAAACGAGATAAATAAAGTGTAAAAGCTTGGTAGTGCAAGTAAGCGCAAACCTAATAATGGAAGCGCGAAATATTAATGAACCTATGTGACGGGTTGTAAAGGAATGTAGATAGGAGAAACGCAAACTAGCGAAACAAGAAAGTTAAAAACACTAAGATAAAGAAACCGGGTAACGGGTCGTAAAGAAGTATAGGTAAGAACCGGGTAACGGTAAGCGTAGGACAAACCGACGTGTAAATGACGATAAAAGTCATAAGGTCGGAAAGATAATTCAAAAGAAAACAAATGTAGCCTTAGACTACGGTCAAGGTTAAATGAAATCCAAAAAAAAATTAATTAAAAGTAAATAATTCCAAACATAAAAAGAGGTGCCTTGATGCTATATGTATACATACAGTTGAATAAAGACCCGAATAAAAGATGATCTACGGGATCATCATGACCTACGGGATTATAATTAATGTTAAATCTACGGGACCAAAAGACCCTCGGGTCACGAATAGAAAGAAATGAACTGATGGGGTTTTACCTTGAAAAGGTAAAAATCTAAAGAAAAAGCCTACGAGGCTAAGTAAAGGAACCTACAGGTTGCTTGGGTAAAGCGTGGAAAACCGGTCACAGTTCTCCATGTAAAATAATAACGGCCAGGAATAAAACTTAGACGGAAATTCCTAGACTTGAGAGGAAAAAAAAAGAGAAGTAAGACAGAGAAAACGTAAACTAAAAATTTAGTTTTTTAGTCAAAAGCAGCGTTCTAACAAACATAAGTAATATGAGGGGATTTAGAAAATCTTAAACACACATAAGGCCGGAGATGGCAAAATAGTACACCCGGATGATGGGGTATGAAGTGACGGCGACTAATTAGTTTAGCCGGTAAAACTAATCAAAGTTAAGAAAATTTCTTGACAAATACAAAACGTTTGTTAATATAAGACAAACGCGGGATAAACATGTTAATAAACTGATGAGACTAAGTGATCGAGTGACGACTCGGTTAAAAAGGTGCAAAGGATAAGGAATAAGAGGTGAAAGCCTCGGTCAGTGAGGACTTACACATAAAAGACACCGAAGGAATGAATATCATAAAAACGAAACTAAGTTCGTTTAGTCAAAAAATTAAAAGAACTACGTAAATAAGGTTTCGGGGACGAAACCTCTTTAAGGGGGGTAGACTTGTAACACCCCAAAAACGGGTTTGGTAATCAAACCACGTTAATAGTAAAGACGGGTAAAATACCGTTAGTGGTAAAAATTAACCCAGTAAATATTAGGATTTAAATAAATAAACTTGATGTTAATTAAAAAGGAGGATAAATACTTTGAGAAAACAAAGTATATAGAAGGCTCGAGTTAACGGGACTTAAAATAAAACGGGTTATGACTTCCCGAACCCACTAAGTAACTAGGAATATTAACCTAGTTAATTATGTGTTGTTAGAACAATAAAGGAAACTAGAAATAGTTAAACCTTTTATAAAAACAAAACATGAGGGGCTAATAGTGCCAAATGGAGGAAACTTATTTATTAAAACTAAAAATAAAACACAACACACACTTGGTAAGTGTGTGTGTGTGCGCAGGAACGATCAGAAGAACCAGGGGGTTCTTTCAAAACCCTAAAACTCATGAAATCCAGCAAAGTCAAGGAGAAATCGAGCAAAGAAATTAGGGCTTTAACTAAAATCGTGATCACCAAGCTAAGGGGATCGTAAGGTATGTCGAATTTTTGATATTTATGAAGTTGAGAATTCTTGATGTGCAAAAGAAATTCGAAATTTATGTTGCATGATTGTGGTATGGATGATATTGAAGTGAAATAGTGTTTAGGAGTAAACCCTAGACAAGAATATATTGAAATCATGTCTAGCCCAAGTAAATTCAGATTTTTTTGATGCTAAATTCATGTATGAGATGTTTTTTAGGGTTTTGATTGCTAAAATTTAGTGTTATGATGTCAAGAACATGATTAAATTGAAAGCTGAATGCAAACAGCTCCTGATCAGAAATTACAGCCAACTTGTACTGGCTATAACCTGAACAAAACGTGACAAAAATGTGTGATCTCAAAGGTTCGACGAAAATTGAGTGTTTTATGATTTTTTTTCGACGAAAATTACAGCCCACTGGAATCGCATTTTTTCGACGAAAATTGAGCGTTTTATGAATTTTTCTGTATCAAAGGTTCAAGCTGCGTTTTCTGCCAGAATTTGCAGCCCATTACGAATGTCATAACTCAATTTAGGAATTGAGTTATGATCTCAAATTCTTACTGTAGAAAGTTTTAAGTGATTAAAAGAATCTCCAATTGGAATTTCGTCAATCGGATAAACGAGGAATTTTTAATGAATTTTTCCGTAAGCTGCAGTCAGAAGTGACGAATCTGATTGCAGCTTAGTAAATGAATTTTTACGAATTTTTGGTAAAGATTTAGATCTTGAAATTTTAACACAAGGTCTAACCCTCCGAGAGGTACGCCACCTAAAAAAATCATAATTTTTGAAGACTTGTAAACAGGTTAAACAAGTCACCAAAAACAGCCCATTTTTCAGTGATATGAAATGTCTGAATGAAATCGCGGTCTACTTGGTTGTGTGTAAAATTTGATTTCATTAAGAGTTCGGATGAAATATGCCTAAGTGAGTTCAATGAACCAAATGTGCATTTGAATATGTTGATAAGTCAATTGACTTTTAAAAAGTCAAACCGACCAATGATTAGATCGAACGATAATTTTGATATGGTCGAATGATAAATTCGACATAAAACCCGTAGGATGGAATAGTCGTAAACGATTATGGCTAATCTAACCGTCTTACGAATTGTGATGATGATAGTTTGACTCTAGACAAGCTAGATGAAGACTTGGGAAAGAAGCGGGTCAAACGGATCGAGTACGCGAAAAAAACACATAACCGGATGCAAGGTAAGTGAAACTTACACCTTTTAGTAAAATAATTGTTCATCCTATAAGTTTCGAATACAATAAGGATAATATTCAAGATATGGTTCCCGACGCGAAATAATACGGGTCGGAACTAATATAAATGATAAAAACCATGTTTAATGGTAAAAGAAATAATATGGGTCGGAACTAATATAAATAATACGCGAAATAATACTATAAGTAAGCCTAAAGAATAAAAAGAGTAAAACGGGTCAAATGGTAATGTGGATACCATTTGACAAATATCGACTAATAAGCACTTGTCGAGTTTTATGCTTACAGGATAAAGCGGCTTATGAATTAGCGTTGTTATGAATTAGCAAATTTTCGAGACAAGGTATTAAAACGGGTCAATCTATTGATCCGAGCCAGGTACGTATAATTATGTTGTAGTTAAAAGTGCTAATTTGGTCAATAATTGGTGAGAGTCTTTTGTCGTAAAATAAGAGACTAGAATTGACCAAAAAGCCCTTAACGGGCGAACCGGGTAAACGACCGTTAGAGTTTGTTTAGAAACTTGTTTATTGATTTTGAAACCTTTAGATACATATAAAAAGTATAGGCAAAAACGTTTGCGGGTCAAAATAGACTCAGAAGTAAATTGTGGTTAAATGCTTAGATAGATACAAATGAATCGGTGAATGTAAACGCCTACGTAAACTCTAGGATGGGAGTGAAAACGTTAAGGTTTGACAAGCCCGGGATGGGTAAAATGATAGGAATTAACTATTTTCTTTTAGAGCATGTAGTGAAATAATAATGCCAAACGGGTCGAATAATCACCTAAAGGATTTATGAGCCAACATTGGATAAATCAGATTTTTATGCAAACCAAGGTGATAAACGGGTCCGTAATTTAATTACGGACGCGTAGGAAAAAGAATCGCGTAAAACGGACTTGTAGATAAAAAAGTTAAGACAATCTCAAGTTTGATTTTTTGTTGAAAATTATAGTTGGGCAGAAAATGCAGGTTTCAGTAATGAACCCGCTGGAAATTGGGTTCCCCCGCGACACGTGATGAAGGACTCAACTTGGGGCGCGACACGCGACGATCGCCGCGACACGCGGGAGACATCAAAGTTGGAAATAAATATTTTGTTTGATTATTCGTTGCTTATAACTTGTTTAGACTAATATTTAAGTTATCAAAACTAACTTTTATGTTGGTTTTGATCATAGGTGGATATCAAGAGTACCCGGATGAAGATCAAGCGGCGAGAAAGAACCGAACACATGAAAAAGAAGCTTCCGCACGGTGTGTCGTCGTAACTTTCAAACGACGACTAAACTACATTATGTTGTATATTTTTTTAAATTGTAAAAGTTTTTAATAAAACCCGTATTTCCGATGTATATGTAAACTTAATTACATGATCCTTTTCGCAAACTATACGTTAAACCTTGATTCAATTTAAAGGGTGTTACACCGGCGGGGAGTATCGTGACGTAGTTGATATCATCATAGTCAAATATACACAGATCATTGCACAGCGGAAGTCTTGGTAGAAAATACTATTACATACCGAAATGTAAAGTACGAATAAAATATTATACAGACGGTTGTATCCACAGGCGGATCTAAAATATTATACAAAAACTTGTTCTACAGATTTAAGGCATACGAACTTGCAAGATTCACTATCTATGCCCCGAAGCTCCCAACCAATTATGGAAAGTACCTGCCACTTAACCTTTTTGAAAATACGTAAGTTTTCACTGGTAAATACAATTAACCGACTCTTTTGAAAACATTTATAAAAATTGATTTGAATGCACAAGGCACAATATTCTTTTATAACTTGGGATAATTATGTTAAAAATAAACCGAACAAAATTAACATGTTTGTCCAACATTTAGGGCGGGTATAAATAAACCGAACAAAATTAAACAACACACCACAAATATAAACCCACGGCGGGTCACCCCAGCAAATGAGTATATCTTTTACATACGCAACTGACAGGTGTATGTCTACACCCTGTGATTAAGTCGTGGCCATTTACAATTTTTAAATGAGCCGAGGATATCCAGGACACGGTCGTTAACCCCCAATGTTATTTGTTATCAAGCAACACTGATTAAAACGGGTTTATGCAATTTAATCATTTTCGATTAAAATGTTTCTACACCCGACCAAGCGGTAATATTTTACCGTATCCTAAGCCCGTATAAGGGAAAATAAGTTAAAAGTATTTACCTGAGCTTAAAAATGCAAGTTTTGTACACTCAGCCGTATATCCTACTCAGACAAGTGCAAGTAACTTCTACTAGGCTCCTAATCTGGAACGAAGGTTAAATTAACCTATGAGATTACTAACAGGTCTTATTTTAGTAGTAAACTTAGACCGGTTAGTTTAAGGAAAGGTTTACGGTACGAAACGCTAGATTAAGCGATGAACGGATCGGAATGTAATTTAGACCCGACAAGCATGGAGACTTGTATTATATGGGTAAACTAAATAAATTCTGGAATTTGAAGTTAAAATGATAAGTTTTGACCCGTTTCGGCTAGTTTATGGAAACTAGTTACATAAACCGCACTGTACGCGTATAAGCATAAACGGGTAACCAGATGAGTCGTATACTAGTCCCATAAGTTATTATGCTTAAAATATGTTGTGATATCAGTAGGATATCAACAATTATGCCCAAAAAGATTTTAAAACCAAATTAAGCCCTGTAAGGGCATTTTGGTCATTTTAAGATTAATAAAAGAGGTTTTAAAGCAAACTGATGTTCTGGTCTATAATATTCTGTAAAAATATTTATTTTATGAAGTTATAACAGTATGAAATCATACATATGTGTGGTTTACCATTTATGGCCAAACTATGCACTGTAGGGGCATTTTGGTCATTTCACATATGTTTTTAAGGGCAAAATTGGAAGTCTGAGTTCATGACTTATACCTACTGTAAAAGTATTAAAATTTATTTATCAAATCAGTAGGTAACAAGTCTTGGGGTGCTAAATATGGTTTTAAACCATACTATGCACCTAATTTAGCGTAAAAATCGATAATTGACGATATTTGCGATGTTTATGTGATTCTGAGATTTTGACCATCCGTAAATGTTTAAAATATTTTATTTTTCATATAAAATCAGTAGGGAAAGGTTTGGCATGCTAATCATTTGTAAATCTCATTTTATTAACAAAAGGGCATTATCGTCATTTATCAAATTTATATAAGAACTCAATGATATGTTCAGTATCAAATCTGACCCAACCTTCCAAAAATCCCTAAAAATAATATCATAACATTAGGTAATGAGTTTGGTGCCAAAATTTAGGTTTAAACATGTTATATGCACAAAAGCGTAATTTAATTAATAAAAAGTTCAATTTTACGATATCTTGCATAACTTCGTTTTGAGACCAGAAAATATTGTCAAAATAATTTGACATGTTTATATATCAGTAACAAAGCTATTTGCATGCTTATACATTCAAAAATCTCGTTTTTACATTATAAGGGCATAACGGTCAAAGTTTAAGCATATTAACGAAAACAAGCAAATAACTCGGATTACTAAGGGACCATGTAGTATAACCTCAGAGGGTTATACTAACATATAATATGGTCACATAGGAACCTTAATGCATAAATAAACTAAGCTAATTCGGGTCAGAACTGAAAGTCAAAGCAAAAGTCAACTTTTGCGACTTTCGGTTGCGAACCGAGCCTAAACTCAGAATTGTCGGGTTGAACATGCTTAGACATGTTCTATTAATATTTACCAAGTTATTTAAGTGACAAAACATAAATTCATAACTTCTACATTATCAGTTTTAATTATTATTTGAAAAATTGACTATTTTGACGAGTTACTTTGACCCGACAATTAGGGCTGGGCAAATTGCTCGCCGCTCGCTCGGAAATTGCTCGGAAAATGCTCGCCCGTTCTGTCGCTCGATTATAAATGAGCCGCTCCGCTCGGTTCGGTTTGTAAACGAGCCAAGCATGAGCAAAGCTCCGCTCGGTTCGGCTCGGCTCGAATATTTTATATATATATATAAATTTATTTTGTAAGTTTGATTTTATTCTACTTGTAAATATAAATATTAATTGGGCTAAGTACTAATAAACCCAAATAGCACTTAGCCTAAATAAAGTCCATTAAATATATAAAGTAAACACTAAAGTTAAACCCTAGTTTCATCTTTTTGAGTTTTCCCCCTTCACAATCGTAACTGAGACAGTGAGACCTGAGGACGCCAGCAACCATCACGAATTCTCATCGAACTGAGTCTCTGTAGGTAAGTCACTGCCATGTTAATTTAGCTTCATAATTGTATCTATTAGTTGTTTCTACTTGAATCTCTAACGGCATTAGCAAGGAATAAAAGAAGATTGAAGAATAAAAGAATAGCAACTATTTGTAAATTGTAATCAATCGAAGATTGATGAATCAAACAAATGAACACTTAAATAAATCAATTTAGTAATCAATCGAAGATTGAAGAATAAAAGAACAGCAACTATTTGTCTCTAGGCTTTCTTTGTTTGTTTTTTTTTTTGTTGAAGAATAAAAGAACAGCAACTTTTTTTTTTTGTAAATAATTTATATATGTTTTTTTTTGTCAATCAACTCCAATAATCAAAATTGTGATTGAAACTTCATCATGTTGTATAATGGAGACTTCTTAACCTAAATTTGTGTTTTACTTTTTGTAGAATAATGGAGACTGATGAAGTTGAGTTACTTGATGAGGAGAACTTTGAGCTAGACGATGAATTCATAGATAAGAACGATGAAGTGTCTGCAGGTAAAAAGCGAAAGCGGAAAAATTCTTCTAATGTGCATCCACATTTTGTGGAGGTTGATGGTTTGTTTAGAGGAAAAACAGTGAAAAAACAACAATGCATCCATTGTAAGCATACCTTCGTGAAAGGCAAGACGAGCACAACGTCAAGTATGGTGCGACATCTCCGGAATGATTGTGTTCTATACAAAACGTCACTAGGTAAAAAAACAGGTGCTATCAATTTTGAGCCAATTGGGAAAGATGGTGAAAAAGATTTTACTAGGATTGAGATAAAAGGGGGTTATGATCAAATGAAGTGTCGTGAAATTATTGCAAAAATGATAATAATGCATGAGTTGCCCTTTTCTTTTGTCGAGTATCATTGGTTTAATCAATTATTAAAGTATAACAATCCTTTATATCAAAGAGTTAGTAGGGCAACAATAAGAAGAGATTGTATAAAAGTGGTAGAAGGAGAAAGAAAAATTACACTTTGAGGGATTGTTTTTTCATGTTAGATGTTGTGCTCACATTCTAAATTTAGTAGTACAAGACGGTTTGGGCACTATAGAATTGTGTATTTCAAAAATTAGAGAAGGGGTGAAGTACTTGAAAAAGTCATCAGGTCGTTTGTTGAAGTTTGGTGAAATAGCGATATCTCTCGGTATCAAAACTCGACGTTCTCTTTGCACTGATGTAAAAACTAGGTGGAACTCAACGCATCGAATGCTTGATTCAGCCATTTACTACAGACAAGCTTTTGAAGATTATGCATTGAGAGATTCTAACTTTATGTGGTGCCCCACAAATGATGAATGGATTCGGGCCGGAAAAGTTTGCAAGCTATTAGCCGTTTTCCTAAAAGCTACTGATATGTTTTCAGGTATATTATATCATAATCTCAAACTTGCTTCTTAATTTAAAATTACAAGATGTTTGTTTAAATGCTACTAATTTGTTTTCAGGTTCAACATATCCAACTTCAAACTTATTTCTTACTGAAATTTTTAAAGTGAAAAAAGAGATAAGTAATGCTTTTATATCAGAGGATTCCTTCTTAATGGAAATGAGTAAACCCATGTTTCAAAAGTTTGAGAAATAATGGGGAGAAATTGGGCTACTTATGTCCATTGCTTCTATTTTTGATCCTCGCTATAGGATGTTGTCAGTTGAATGGACCTTTGAAAAGTTGTATCTATAAGATGAATGTAACAGTCGGGTTCAAGATGTGAAGGACAAGTTAAAATCTCTTTTCGATAAGTATTTTAATGCATATATGACATCCAAGGCTGCCACGGGTCACTCAAAAGCATCAACATCTTCTGACGAACCGACTCCAGATGTTGATGATTTTCATGCTTTCCTCAAACGTAGACCCATTGAAATCGGACAAAGAACTGAACTTGAGGTGTATCTAGATGAGCCAAATGATGGATGTGAGGACTCCCAATATGAGGTGTTGAAATGGTGGAGTCAACACTGTAGCAAGTTTCCCGTATTAAGCAAGATGGCTAAAGATATTTTTGGCATTCCGATTACAACCGTCGCTTCCGAATCAGCCTTCAGCGCCGGGGGACGCATATTGGATGATTACCGGAGTTCTCTTTCAAAGGATATGGTGGAACTTCTTGTTTGTGGAAGTGATTGGTTAAAGGCCGGCTCAAAAGCAACGATAAAAACATTGGACGTAAGATTTTATTACATTATTTGTCTATTTATGTTCTTATACTTTATGCACTAACATTTTTTATTACTTTTAATGCGTAGCAATCCGCAAACGAAGAAGAAAATTTGGATATTGATGTGTTGATTCTGGACGGGTGTGGTACAAGCAATTGAAAAGAAAGGTATCTTAGAGAGGTTGATCATAATACCTTGAATCATTTATAAAATTCTATCTTTGTCTATTTTTCATTATTTGACACTTTAACAAATTGTAACTAGTTGTGTTTAATTGGTTGGTTTAACAGGTTATGTGTGTTGATCTAAAGAGGGATTTTGTTGAATGAAGATGCCAATATTTATTTTTGTTGAACTTATTATATATGCGAATGAAGACGCCGACGCCGACTTTTGCTTGAACTTTAAGATGTTTTGTTTTTGAACCGTAGGTTTAATATATGTTTGGCTTATTATGTATGTTGATCTTGAATGATAGTTGACAATGGTGGCCTTTAAATTTGAAATTTTTGTATGAAATTATAATATGAATATTGAAACCAAGCGAAACTGAGCCGCTCGGTTGCAAACCAAGCGAGTTCGAGCAACGATTATTGCTCGTTTCCTTAAATTCGAACCGAGCCGAGCCGCTCGGTTTCAATTCGAGCCGAGTTCGAGCAGAGGCTCGCTCGGTTCGGCTCGGCTCGTGAACAGCCCTACCGACAATTGACTGAGTAAACCTGATAATTAGGAGGTGCCCTTTTGAGGGATTATCACCTACTTAATCACCAACACATAGCCACTTTCGTTTAGAATAATAGCTGGACCGAAAAGGATTAAACTGAAAGTCAAAGTGTAATTACGACAACTTTGACTTTCGGTTCCTAAACATGCAAAAATTGAACTACAGGAGCTAAGAACACTTACAAGGGTCCTTAGCAAGAAATTTTGAACTTAGAGAGCTTCCTTTAAGACCAGGACGCTCCAGAGAAGATGATATGAGTGAAAACTTGAGAGTGCAAGTTCAAAATGATCATACAAGCACCTATTTATAGAAATTTGAGGGCCTTTAAGATCATTCCAGCTGTTGTGGGGAGTTACCAGATGTTTACAAGTGTTATGGTGGCAGTAAAAACCATTAACCAGCCCCAGGTATCGCTCAGAAGCCATGCAAAGGCGGTGTGTAGGATCGGTTTTTGACTCCCGAACGATTGCGTATCGACACGTGTGACGTGCGGAATCCGTACACTTGCGTGGACCGAACACGAGAACCGTACTATAATCTGTGATTCAATAGATTAATCTGAAAAGTACAAACGAACCATGAATCACCGTTTGCCTTTCTCTCTCTACTTTCTCTCTCTAGCTCCTATGCTCCAAGTCTCTCAAATGGCAAAAGTTGGCAAAAGTTCTAAAACTAAGACATTACTCTCCTATTTATAGGCCAAGGGGATTAATGAGAATTCTCATTAATTACATAAATGTCACCTTGCCTTTACTCTAAATATAACACTATAATGTCTTGTTTTCTTCAGTTTCAGCTACGAATTATATTGACGGAAGCGATAGACATAAATGCACCAACAGACTCCCCCTTGGATATTGCCGCAATCAATCTCATAGCGTCTTGTCTTTCTCTCTCTCTCTCTGAGTCTTCTTGAAGCTTTATCATCTTCAGCATTCACAGACTCCCTCTTTCTCGAACAGAATCCCCGTGGATCTGTCTTCAACTTCAGCTCCCCCTTTCAGTAAACTCTCCATTTAGGCTCCCCCTATCGTCAAGCTTCTGTGCTTTTAGGATCGACACCTGGCTTTCCGGTTACAAGCTCCCCCTTGCGTCTAGCTCGTCTTTAGACTCCCCCTTAGACTCGGCTATCGGGATCGTAATCTGGAACTTTCATCTGCATATCTCAAACACTTATAAGTGAAAACGATTTGAACATCCGGGATTGAAAAACCTGGCTCTCTTAGCATAAGCTAAAATATTTCGACAGTAAAAGCATTTTCGGATGTCCAGGAATAATGACCTGGCTCTCAAAAACTTTTAAATCAAGAACCTGGCTCTAAAATATAATAATATGAATATATCCAGGATTACTTGATTTTCTTCCCCTATCAACAATCTTCGTAGATTTGGCAATATTAAGTATCCAAGATAGAAACCTAACTCTCTACAGCGGATTTCAACAATTCATCCAAAACCTTAACAATTAATCATCCAAGTCCAATTTAATGACTTTGGAGACTTCACAAACTGTTTTTGAAATTTTCATTTTAAAAACTTCAAGTTTCAAATTAATGAACTTGTTTATTTTCATAAACACGTTCAGCATACTTAGATTTTGAAACTCAGCTTTCAGACATCAGTTGTCGAAAATAAAACGAAATCAAAATCTTTTTGCATTTTTCTGAAACATAAAGCAGTAAAGAAATATTTACAGACAATATTTTTTATTAAGTTCGTGTCAGAGGATCATATCAGTTTGTGACAAATCACTAGCACCGTTGAGCTTTAAACACTTTAAGTTTTAAACGATTCACTTAGATTGTCAGTATACTGATCCACTTAAATTTTCACACAAAGTTCAACTGTTTCGAGATACGACATTAGTGTTTTAAGCACTTAAACTTATTCGCGTGTCCCACATCAGAATATACTCTCGTATCAAAATTCCCTAGATTCAGTCTTACAGGTGAGTATACCAATTTGATATCTGTAATCTGGGTTAGTGCGAGACCTTGAGAGTTCAGGTATGAACTTCCGTTCAGTCAAAGAGATGAAGGCTCGACTTGAGGTGTGTTCCCCTTGGGAATCTTCTTTACAACTGCACTTGATTCGTATCTTTCGATATTTTATCAATTTTTATGTAGAGGGTGAGATTTTAAAGCGCGTAAAGTATTATACAAGGTCTAGGCCATTGTTTCCACAATATCAGAAGACCAGGTATAATACCCCAGATATCAAACAGTATAAAGACCTAGTATCTCAGAATCAGGCAATCTCTCAAACAAGATTTCGGGGGTTACCCATATATCCGAGAGATGTTCCCCACGAGATAAGTAATTATGTGATATTTAGGTTTATATCTCGAAAACAATCTACTAAGCGTGTAAAAACCTGCTGGCATATCATCAGTGAGACCATTTATCACATTTTAACTTTCCATTTCTTTAGCGTACTCTGATTGTCTACTGATGTACTATCATTTCCTCTTTTTACACAAAAACTCATTTTTGAATTTATCATATTTTTGGCTTGTTCAAATTTTCTAATGTTTTTGGATTTTCTGACAATTTCTTACTCCCCCTAAAATTCAAAACATTTAAAGAAAATTTGACAACCTGATACTGATAGCTTTGTCTCGCCATCCATTTTCTGCTTCTCATGTATTGATTTGCAGAAAATATAACATGTAAAGCAGTAATCACCCCCATGATTTACAACACATTGATATTCGACAGTTTGAAAACCTTTTTTCAATCTTGTGAAATTAATCATGTTTGTTCCGCCGTGAGGGTTTTGGCATATTCAAGTAACAAATTTTTGTAATTTTTTGATTTTTGACAAAATTTAAAAACAAGCATATTTTTTTATTTTTCAAAATTTTGACAAAATAAAAACATATTTTTTTGGTTTTTAAATTTTTCAATTTTTAGGGTTTTGAAATATGGTTTATTTATGTACAGAAACAAACACTCCCTGTTTAACAATCGCAGGGACCAACAGCCTCCTCCTCTTGTGCCAGGTTGCTCCTATATTCCTCTTGTTGACATTCAGTTGTCTTCAGGAGCACCTGCACATTCAAATTACTCAATTATTTGAACAAGTTAGCCCAGGTCTGTTTGACCTTAGGCATTTCAACACAATAAGCTTCATTCAATCTTGGAAAATTACCGTCATTTTGAACAAACAATTTTTCATCTTTTACTTCATCTTTTTTTATTGAATCAATTTTCTGTTCAGAAACAGGTTGTGTCTTAACCACCCAGCCTTGTCCTTTTGAAGCACTTCTTTTGTAAAAATGAGTTTCATTTTGAACATTTTGATTTTGAACAACAACTTTTGGTTTCCAAAACTGGTTTGGTTTATTTGCATCAAAAGTTGTTTTCCAACTTTGTGTTGTTCTAAATCTGGGTGTCACTGGTTTCCATGTTTGTTGTGAGTCAGCCTTTGACATTTTCGGCTTCCAAGTTTGCTTTGGATCAAACTTGGTTGACTTCTGATTCACAATAACAAACTTCCTTTTTGTTTCAACACCAACAGGTTTAAGATTTGGACAATTTCGACTAAGATGTTCAATTTGATCACAACTTAAAGCTTGTTCTCTTGGATACATCTTTAACTTGTTGTTGTTGCTTTTTCTTTTGAGCATAGAACTCTTCATTAGACTGACGCCCAAATTGGAGTTCTTTCTCTTCTTCGAAACTTGTTCCGTGAACAAAATTCATCTTTGTCTGATAATTTGACGTTTCATTTCTTTTCCAATTTTGTTTCTTTTTATAACCCAACTCAGCCTTCATGTTTTTCTTTTTGTAACCAGGTTTGTTATAAAAAATTTTGTGACTCTTTCCAGCGAACTTTGGAATCTCAGACTTTTCAATTTCAACCATCTTGAAAACTTTATCAATTTTTTCTGAAATCACATTCTGAATCGGGACTTCAAGATCTGAGAATAACTTGTCCGATCCAATCATGATATACACCAATCCTTTTGAATCATCATTCGCCTTTTTCTCAGATTTTGAGTTGTTCAGATAACCTTCATGAAAACTACCTTCATTTTCATCCTGTGATTCAGTTTTACCTGTTTCAACCGACTCTTCTTTCAAAACACTTTCAACGACCTTACCTACCACCTCTGAATCACTGGAATCAGCAGATTTGGAATAGGTTACGTCAATGTTATCTGGAAATTGATCAACCAAATTGAAAGCTTTTTCCACCTTCTCGTCACCATAGAACGTGAATTTTTCCTCAAGCGGTGGTGGAACCTGATGATATTCCGAGCCAATACCTTTCTTGTTTTGCTCAAAATCTTTACCATTCGGTTTTAGATTAAAAATGCGTTCAAGAACATATTATGAAGCGTGATAACTGTGTAACTTGTTGTTATCTTGTTCTAAATCGGCAATTTTATGCTTTAGCTTAGCAACATCTTCAATGTAAGAGTTTACAACTTGTTGCTTAATTTCATACTGTCGCTTAAGCGTGTCAGATGTTTCAGAACAATGTTTCAATCTCGATTGAACAAGTTTCATCTTCACATCTTCATAAGATTCTTTTGTTATATGGTATGCAAGTTTTATTGAATCGTATTCCTTTTTCATTTCTTGAAATGCACTTTCCTTTTGAAAACACTCTTCTGTCATTTTCGAAATCTTTTCTTTCAAAATTTCATTTTCTTTTTCTAAACTCTTGCATTTTTGTGTCAATTTTTCATCATTATCTTTCAAAACCTTTTCGTTTTCTAACATTTCCTTACATTTTTCTTTGAAAACTTTTTCGATTTTATTGAATTCTAGATCTCTTATTCTGAATTTTTCATCTTTTTCAGTACAAGCATTGAACGTTTCCATGCATTTCTTGCACTGTTCATCATTTTTATTCAAGATTTCAGAATCAGTTGAAGTATTTACCTTAGTGATTGGCACCTCGGTTTTCTCTTCCGTCTATGTCTGATCAGCTTCATTCTTCTTTTGTTCCTCACCAACACCAGCACTATCATCCACTTCAATCAATCTTTCCTGCTTCTTCTCAGCTTCTTCTTTCTTTTTTGGATCCTCGTCTTTCTGCTGTTTTTAAGTAACAGTTTCTTTTTCTTTCACAACTTCAACTTTCACTTCCTCGGTGACCTTCTTCAGTTCATCCACCAAGCTTTCAACATTCATCTTCATTCTTTCTTCATCCCTCTTCTTCAGACTTGCTGTCATGACATCTATGATGATTTTATCCAGCTTTTTCTTATAGTGTTTATCTTTTGCAACATTTGAGTAGTACTCGCCGGATAGAGGGATTAATGCAAGAACGTCTTCATAAACCACTTCTTTTGGATGAACAACTGGTTCACCTTTGCTGTTGACATAACACTCTCGCTACTTGTCCCATCTTTTATAATTCCTAGCCTCTTCATATTCCTTCTCCATCTCTTCAATTCTATACCCAACAATACACCTCTCTCTGTATGTTTTCTCTTTTAGAATCTCTTCTCTTGTTTTCTCTTTTATTTCAGCAACAAATACACGGTGTTTATTCTTTGATACAGTTCTGCCATGTCCTGTGAACCGATCATTAACAAGATCATCTTCTGGAAGGAATTCTCTCCAATCAAACCCTTCATCATCTTGAATCACAACACAAGCTCTTGATTTCTCCTTTTCAGGATTATCTTCAATTTGTTTCAACCTTGGTGATTCCTCACTGTTCTTGTGATAGATCTCTTTTTGATAATAATCTTCTTTAAACGGATTAGCGGTCTCTTCAATAGCTGAGTTTCTGCATTCTCTTTTGAAATGACCCTTTTGCTTGCATTTGAAGCGGGTCACTTTTGATTTGTCAAATCCCAACTTTGTTGATGGTCCACAGATTGATTGTCTGCCAGTAATATCCCGAACTGCTGAGCTCTTCGAATGCAGCTTGCCAGACACCATCTCAGATCAATGAGTTCCATTTCCTCTGGATCGATCTGGTCGTAATCTTCCTTTTTAGTTCGGAATTTCCAATTTTCCCAGCTACCAGATCTTCATATGATTCCAGAATTGATCCCAGAAAACTCATTTATTGTTTAGCGGCTTTGATGTTCACTGTTGAAGAATTCTTCAGCTTTAAAGCGATGTTGCAGAGAATCTCATCAGGTTCTTCAGAGTTTGATGTTGTTGACGATGAATGATATCCCGGATCGTAGCTTGATGAGCTTTTCTGTGAGTCTTTTGTCTTTTCAACAATGTATGCAGTCTTTATCGGTTCACTAACTGTCACTGAAGGTACACTGCCCTTGTAGTAAAGACCGACATTCTGTTGATGCGAAGAATTGTTCATCTTGCTTTGCTTTTGCAGCTCAAGCTCATGACTTTCTATCTTTTCTATCAAAACATCAAGAGTGATTGTATCAAACAACACATCGTTTTTCAAAATAAACACGAACATTTGCCCTTGATGTGCGTTAGGTGTATATGTAGGTTTAAGTATATTTTAAGCCCTTTTTACACTTTTTAGTCAAGTTTTAAATTTATAAAACACGATATTTACTAACACTAAACACACATATGGGCAAGTGCACCCATCGTGAGCGTAGTATAGTGTTGGCAAGATACCGAGGTCGTCCAAGGACACAAGAGCTTTAAGTACCGGTTTATCCTCAACGTCTAATCAAATCAAAAGTTTAGAAAAATGTTTTAAACTAAGAAAATTAACTAAAATGCTGAAAAATAAAAATAAAAGAAAAAACAGATAGACAAGATGAATCACTTGGTTCCGACTCGTGTTTAGTGTAACCTTTGATTATTTCCGCACTTTTTCACTTATTTAAGATATTATCTTAGTTATTGTAGTAGGCCCCTTTTTTGGAGGTGACGTTACCCTCAACCCAGTAGTTTGAGTCAGCAAGGATACAATCCTAAAGGGTCGGATTATTGAAAGATAATTAATTAAGTTATTAATGCAAATTATGGTAGGCCCCTCTTTTGAAGGTGACGTTACCCTCGACTAAGTAGTCTAAGTCAGCAAGGATACAGTCCTAAGTAGCCGGGTTATAGTATTAATAGTAATTAACTTATGAGGGGATCAAAGAGTTTGGACCCCCGCCATCCAATACCGTTAAGTATTGAAGGAGGTCCTACTAAATTTGACCCAGGTCCCTTGCAGGATCTCTAAACACTGAACAACGGCAAGACTCTTACCAAACCGTTCCCTTAACCCCCGACCAGGTAGCCAACATACCTCCATATAGACCGTGGAGATATGAATGGTGAAAATCTTTTATTTTATATAGACAGTAAAATAATGCCAAGACACCACGGACAAACGATAAGGAAGAATCACCTTCAACATAAGAAACTAGTTATTAAAGTCATTAATACAAAACCAAGTAAAAAGTGCGAAAAGATTGAAAATAAAAAGTATTACACTAGACACTTGTCTTCACCAAGTGATGTAAGAGACTTAGGCAAACATGGCCTTGATTGTCAAGAACTCTTACGATCAATCTTGGATCCCGAGACGACTCACACACTCTAATATGGACAATGGATGATGGTGGTGGATGATGGTGTTATGGTGGTGGTGGTGGTGGTGGGTGGTGGGTGAAGTGTGAGAGAGGTGGTGTGCCAAGGGATGGTTTGAGCTTGAGCCAAGTACTCCTATTTATAGGCTGAACAGAAGCTCGGGCACGGCCCCGTGTCCAGTGGGCACGGCCCCGTGTCCACATCCTCTCTTTCTTCATTTAATTCAGCTTGTCTTTATTAGTTGACCACGCCCCCGTGTCCGCTGAGCACGACCCCGTGTGCAGAAGCATATCTGTACTATGAAGATTTGCCTGGATTTTGCGAATCTTATAGTTGACCACGGCCCCGTGTCCGCTGAGCACGGCCACGTGGTGGGCAATAGAAGCTTCTACCACTTTGTCTTTTCTGCTGACACTTGGGCACGCCCCCGTGCTGGCTGAGCACGGGGCGTGTTCAGTCTTCAGTGTAAGACCCTAGTTCGTATTTGACAAAAAAGTCGCAGCGGAATATTCGTGTCATAAAATTTCTTTTATTATAAACCTTATGTCATACTTGAAAGTTCATTTTTAAAACAACTCTTTTATATTGAATACATCAATCTAACTCATTTATAGAATAAAACATAACTTATGTATAACAAGTTACATTCTCAGACAACCCCGTACAATCCTTCATGTGACTCGGTCCATGATCTCTGTCCCTTGTTAATCCTCCATGACCCGATCAACCCGCGCTCACCACATTCATTCATAATGTTGACACACATTATAAACATAAATAAGTTTCCTCCTTGACTTTTCACATCTCTTCATCATATTGGAACTCATGTTAGCATATTACATTCACTTTATAATGCATACTTTATACATCATCGTCGTTGACGATCATACCGTATCGTGTAGATCATAATCTTTTATCACAACGATTTACATGCTCATCCTTTCATAAATATACATGCCTTCCCTTATCTTTCTTAATAACAAATTTATCTTAACATTGTTTATAAGGCTTTAGAAATTGATTAGAATGAGTTCCCTATACTTAGAGACCCAAACCACATTTAAAAAAACTTTAAATGTTAGTATTATAAGTGTAAAAAGTTGTTAAATATCATAATTTACCTCATACACCATCAAACAACAACATATAACAATTTTATCAATCCTGTCGTAGGCTACAGTCTACAGACCGTAGCTTACAGTCCATTAATAATCCACAAAACAGCCCCTCCAGTACCGTAGCCTACGGCTGAGCCGTAGGTTACGCTGCAGCCCAGCTACAGATTAATCAACAAAACAGCCCTTCCAGTACCGTAGCCTACGGCTGAGCCGTAGGTTACGCTGCAGCCCAGCTACAGATTTACCGGTTTAATCCTTTTTACGAAAACGGCTGTAACTTTCAAACCGTTTATCTGTTTTACCTCCAGTTTCTTCCTACATGATCGTAAATTAACATTCTATCATGTGAACTTGAAATTTAACATCCGGGTTAAGGAAATTCTTAACTTATACATTTTCGGCTTATTATTTTTACGAAAACGGCGGTAACTTTCAAACCGTTTATCCGTTTTACTTGATTCTTTTTCCTACGCGACCGTAATTTAATTCTCCATCACATGGAGTGAAAAATCCAATATTTGGACTACCGAATTTTATGACTTATAAGCCTTCGGCTTATTACTCTTTTACCAAATTTTGACCCGTTCATGCATTTATCAACATAACTTGATTGTTTGACCTAAATTCCTCATGAACCTTATAATTTCAACGTCGTCTATCATATAAGGTCCCAATCACGGGTTTCTTACAACATCCCAACCCATTTCCACTTAAATTTTATTTTGACCCGTTAAGGGTATTTACGCAATTTTAAGGACTTTGGCTCGCAAAGATCATACTTTTCGCTTTCATACATGTCCAAAGTAATCATTTAATCTAATGGCTTGTTTCTAAACAACCTTTTTAAGTCGTTTGCCCGATATACCTATCAAGGGCATTTTTGTCAACTTCGCTCCATCCTTTACAACAAAGGACTTCATTGCACATTCAACCATCCCTATCACTTAACTACAACTTTAAACACACATACCTTGCTCGGATCAAATCTAAGATCTGTTTAATACTTCGTCCACCAAATTGTTAGATGATAACAACGAGATCCTTTCGCTATTAAATCTGTCAATTCATAATACTTGACAAAACCATTCATTAGTCGATAACGCCAAATGGTGACATCTCCACCATTTGACCCGTTAGTTCCAAATGTCCATTTTACCCTTTTTAAACATCAACTTTAATTTCCTTATCATACCCACATATTCCGACCCGTATCAAATACTTGTCGGAACATCATACTTCACATGTTTACTTACCATGTTCGTAATTAATAGAACGAATAAATATTCCACAAAAAGGGTGTAAGCTTACTTACCTTGCATCCGAGTACGCTTCCCGTGCACATAAGTTCCACTTGACCCGCTTCTTTTGTAACAACTCTCATCAAAAAGTCATATTTATTTAATTAAATTGACCAATAGGAAACCCTAATTGAGAAACCCAAGTAATTCTGCACTAACCCTAAAATTTTCAGAACAATCGGAATCAGGATCAGGGCCCCTAAAACTCAGGGGGGGTAAAACCTAGTCGGTAATATCCTTACAGTTTGCTGTCAAAAATTTAAAATAACGCGAAACCAACTCACCCAAGCTACCTGGACACGAAGCAACCCTATGCTAGACTAGGGTCTCTCGCGCCACGCGACGCGCACAGGAGATCCTTTCGCGTGGCGCGAGGGGGGACATTTTTTGGGTATAAATAGCCGACCTTGGGACTTGATTCTGGGCACTAAAACGACGAAAGAATTCGTAATATACTTCGAATTATCGTCTGTTTACTACAATTAACACACACGATTCACTAATCGACGCCGCAATCAGGGTAATAACTCGATCGCTATTACGATTCAACGTCCGATCGATTATAACTATCCAACGATTGTTTAAGTGCTGCTCAAATTGAGTTTATACTTTGTTATTCATCGTGATTTCGACTTGAATGTTTGAGTGTTGTTCGAACTCGGACTATACTCTGTCATTCGTTGTGAATCCGCTGAATTGTTAAGTATTGCACTTGTAAATCGTTGTGAGGGTTTAATCTCGTGAATTGTCGTAACTGCTGTATTAAGTTACTAACCGAATTGTGTGCCTGTTATTAATTTAGGTTAAAAGGCTAATCAGTAGGCTAGGCTCTGCTCAAATTAAATCTACAATGTGAGTCATTCTCTTTTTATCAAATTGCTTTATAAATCCTTAAAATATTTTCAAAGTTATAATTACAGTGATTAAGTTTATGTAATCACCAAATTACAGCCGGTATGTGGGGTATTGTGCACAATATTGCAGTTTTATCACTTTAGGTGGGCGAACCTAAATTTAGTGATAACCGTCATTCATTGGGGCAGCCAATGGTGATATGACCACAGTCACAGAAAAGAGTCGAGTGACAAATACTGTGGGTAGTTGGTTTGATATCTGAAACATTGTAATCTCTCTTAATACTGTAAATTATAACAAATGAGTCGTTTTCATAAATAGAATGATTCACTCAGTATTTCCCGCTGACAAAACCTTTTTCAAACATGTTTCAGGTGATCTGTTATGATCCAGGAAAAGTACCGTGAAGCACTATCAGCTTAAGGAAGTGGCTCAGTATAAAAATAAAGAAACATGTTTTGTAAAATAAAAGATTTCTTCATGAAATCTCAAGATTGTAAATTACCGGGTTTTATCCCGAGTTGTGAAATAAAATAATCGGGAAATATTTCAGTTTTAAAAAGATCCTGAAGAAAACTTCCGCTGTTAATTAAATACCACGGGATTTCTGTCCCGCGGCTCCTGAAACGGGTCAAACCGGGTCGGGGGCCGTGACAGAAAAAGGTAGTATCAGAGCCACTGATTTAAGCCAATTAAGTATTTAGAAAATACTTAATTTCTTATTAATTATTATTTTATAATTATGTGTTTATTATCTGATTAATTGTGTACAGTATGGGCAAATCTATATATGCTAGCCACTGTAGCAATAAATATAAATCTTTAAAATAATTTAACTCAAAGTTTTAGTACCCGAATTACCTACAGTCTAGAAACCTTACCCAGTATGAAATAATATTTAAAAGTTTTCTATAAAAATTTTGTTATGATTTTTAACTTAGTAATTTTGTGAATTTTGCTAAACCGCATGAGTAATTTGTCTGACGCCCTTCAGAATTTAAATCTCTATCCGGTAAGAATAGAGGTTTCCAGAGATTTCAATAGGTATATACCAAATATAGAAGAACCTATAGAATTCAACGCTTTACCTCTCGAGAAAACCAAGCCTAAGAAATTGGAAATTGGGGAAAGCTCTAGGCAAATTGAGGGGTTACCATCTCAAGAAGAACCAGATTTTATAATGGCAAACGATGATACTATTGAGCCTATTAATGAAAATGATTTTATTCATTCTCTTGAAACACAACTACCAATGAACTTAGAACCAGCTATTCCAAACCTTTCAATCCACTCGCAAATAGACGAATGGTTGAATAATGAAATACTGTTACAAAACCATCCCTATAAGCTTTTTCCTAATCTAGAACCTTTACCAAATCCACCAATGAGTAAAGAGAAAAGGACTGAACTCTGCCATGTAGATATTGGGAATAGGATCCAAGAGATTTTGGGACAGATTTCCTGGACTTACGATAAGAAGGAACGTCGTTACTAAAACACCAACTGACAAAAGATAGGGGGTTTATGGAACTGTAGTGGTGTAATAGTAATAAGTAAAATCAGTTTGTAAAATAACTACAAAACTTTGTAAGATAATAGTGTGTATTGATGCATACTATTAAATATAAAAGGAAATCGAGAATCAACAGTTTTGGCTATATTGGTGTTATGAATTCTGTATAATTGTTTTGTGTAATTGTTATTTATTTGATACTAATAAAATTATATATATTAATTATCAGATGGAAAACGCTAATAATGAACCAGTTAATGAGATTAATCAATCTGAGCAACAACCGGGAGATCAATATATGACTAGGCAGGATATAGAAAATATAGTTTCTCAAGGGATAGCCAATGCTATTCCAGCATTCCTTGCCGCTGTTAAAAATCCAATAGAACCACAACAAATCGTTCCTAGCAAACGTATTTCTGAAGATAACTTCAGTAATAGTGTAAACGGAGCAATGATCAAGTTAATCATGATAATGAACCACGGCAAGCTCCGCTCCCTAAGAAAATGAAAGCTGCAACACCTGGTTTCACTTTCAAAGAATTCCTTGCTTGTAAACCCACGGAGTTTGCAGGAAATGAAGGAGCAACTGCATCACTGCGCTGGTTAGAGAAAACTGAGGCAGTAATTGCCATAAGTAAATGTGCTTCGGATGATCAGGTCATGTACGCGTCAAATCTTTTTAAAGAAGGGGCGCTAGAATGGTGGAACACGGTGTTACAAGCTAAAGGAAGAAATAGGGCTTATGCCATGAACTGGGAAGAATTTAAGAGTCTTGTAGAAAGAAAATTCTGTCCCGAATATGAAAAAGATCAAATGGCAAATAAGTTTTTAAACCATAAAATGATGGGTGTAGATTGTCGCGGTTATACTTCGACATTCTTCGAATATGCTAGAGTGGTACCAACGCTGGCTTCGCCAGAACCGGTACTCATTTCTCGCTATATTTGGGGACTGATTAGTGAAATCCGTAACATCGTTAAAGCTACGAGACCTCGTACGATTGACAATGCGGTGGAATTAGCTAATACCTTAACCGACGAACTGGTACGCACGCAAGATGAAAACAGGAAGAAGGAACTGGCTCAGAAAATTACCCAAGGATTTCGTATGGGTAATAATAACAGCTTCAAGAAAAGAGGAACAGGGCAATCTTCCAATCCGCCGTTTTGCAGGAATTGCAGAAAGAAACATTTTGGAAGATGTAATGTAACCTGCAATTTTTGTAAAATGGTAGGACATCGTGAAGAGGAATGCAGAAAGAAAACAAGAGCCTGCTATAACTGTGGAGAAAAGGGACATTTTAGACCAGAATGTCCTAAATTTGTCAAACCAGCAGACAACAAAGCCAAGACAACCGATGGAGCTACTAAGAAGAATGTCAGAGCATTTCAGTTAACTACTCAGGAAGCCGAGATGATTCCTGATGTGATAGCCGGTACGTTCTTAGTTCACAACATTTACGCCAAAGTATTATTTGACTCTGGTGCAAACCAAAGTTTTATTAATACTTCATTCTGCCAAACTCTTAATATACCCTTAACCAACATTAGGCAGATTTTTACAGTCGAAACTGCTGATGGGAATTCAGTTAAAATAGATAAGGTTCTGCAAAATATAGAAATAGGACTTTCAGGTCATAAATTTGCTGCAAACCTATTTCCTATGAAATTAGCTGAATTTGATGTTGTGTTAGGAATGGATTGGTTAGTAGCCAACCATGCTCGAATTCTCTGTGATAAGAACTCTATAGAAATTCAGGCACCCACCGGAGAAGTAATTGTGATTACAGGAGATAAACCACGTAAGCCTATGAAGTTCATATCAGTAATGAAAGTTGCTAATTATGAACGAAAACAAGGAATAGTATATATGATTTCAGTAATCATTAGTACTAAGGGAAAAGAACTTAAGGAAATTCCTGTAGTCTCAGAATACCCAGAGGTATTCCCAGAAGAATTACCAGGGTTACCACCAGATAGGGAAGTAGAATTTAGGATTCATTTAATTTCAGGAACTATACCGATAGCTAAGGCACCTTATCGGTTAGCACCCACAGAAATGTTAGAACTGAAAAAGCAATTGGATGAATTACTAAGTAAAGGTTTCATACAACCTAGCTCATCCCCGTGGGGAGCACCTGTGTTGTTTGTTAAGAAAAAGGATGGTTCAATGAGAATGTGTATCGATTATAGAGAATTGAATAAGGTTACAATTAAGAATCGATACCCATTACCTAGGATTGATGATCTTTTCGATCAACTTCAAGGAGCTAGATTTTTTTCTAAGATAGATTTACGCTCCGGATATCATCAATTGAAGGTACAAGAGGAAGACATACCTAAAACTGCTTTCAGAACTAGGTATGGTCATTACGAGTTTACAGTCATGCCCTTTGGGTTAACGAATGCACCTGCAGCATTCATGGATATGATGAATAGGATCTGTAAACCGTATTTGGATAAATTTGTAATTGTTTTCATAGATGATATACTTATTTATTCAAAAAGTCAGGACGAACATTGTCAGCACTTGCATGCACTCTTAACGTTGTTAAGAAAAGAAAAGTTGTACGCCAAATTCTCAAAGTGTGAATTTTGGTTACAAGAAGTACAATTCTTAGGACACATGGTGAATCACGAAGGTATTCATGTAGATCCTGCTAAGATCGAGGCAATTACCAATTGGAAGGTTCCACAAACTGCAATGGAAATTAGAAGTTTTATAGGTTTAGCTGGCTACTATAGACGGTTTATTAAGGATTTTTCCAAGATAGTTGTACCATTAACTAAGCTAACCTGTAAAGCAGTTAAGTTTGATTGGGGACCTAAGCAAGAAGAAGCCTTTAGGATTCTAAAGCAGAAATTAACCAATGCTCCAATCTTAGCCTTACCAGAAGGAACAGAAGATTTTGAAGTATATTGTGATGCTTCAAAACTAGGATTAGGATGTGTGCTTATGCACGCAAGAAGGTAATTGCGTATGCTTCAAGACAGTTGAAAAAGCACGAAGAAAATTATACAACTCATGATTTAGAATTAGGAGCTGTAATTTTTGCCCTGAAAATCTGGAGACATTATCTGTACGGAAGTAAGTTTACTATCTATACAGATCATAAAAGTTTAAGATATATATTTGGGCAAAAAGAGTTAAACATGAGGCAAAGGAGATGGATGGAAATCTTAAGTGATTACGACTGTGATATTCAGTATCACGAAGGAAAGGCAAATGTAGTTGCAGATGCCTTAAGTCGTAAATATCATGAGAACCAAAGAAGAGTTCGTGCTCTCAGATTAAATCTACAATTAGATTTAATGGACAGTGTTTAGAGATCAGACGTTGGAACAAAACAGTGGTTAGGGTAAATAGTACAACTCTGAAGGACAGGTGTTTCAGCAACAGTTTTGAAGATTTTCATTCAAGGTTTTGCCACATGTCAATTTTGAAAGACAGTGGTTTAGTACCCCAGATGATGAAAACTTTTTGCTAAGGCAACTCATTTTCGTTTAATATTAAATTAAAACATGAGTACCCTAGTAATTCAAGCACAGTTTGCAATCAATTTTTGATGAAAATTTAAGAGCAAGCCTGAGTATGACATGATCATGACATATGTACCATTTCCTTTTGACCCATTTATGAGGGCAATAATACCAACAAAAATAAGGTATTACATCCTGTCAGGAGCTGAAACTATTTCCAACAAAAACAAGCAGAAGTTCCAAAAACATTCTTTTAAAAAAAATGAATGATATATCCTGGTTATTCGTGAAAATCCTTTGAGAAAAAAAATGGTTAAAGGACTTTCTGAGAACAGTATCAAAAAGGATCTGGTGAATTTTCAATAGAAAACATAATCATATCATTCTCAGGTTTTATGAAGATGGTCAGTGGTTTGACAACAGTGGTAGGAAACTTTTGAAAATGGTCAGTGATTTTGACCACTGTTTGGAACCATTTTCTTTGTCAGTTGATTGCAAACCTGAGGACACATGGGAAAAATTTTTGAACATTTGTCTAGTCCTCTTTGGAGTTCATTTACTGGAATCAAAACCTTTTTCTGAACAGATAAATGCACATAGTTGCTTAATTACCATTATTACCCTAAACTTTAACTCATAAGTGTTTTATGTTTATACTCTTTTCTTTTGACTTCAAAAGTTTTGAGATAAACACACTTCTGAGTTTTTGTGAATATTAGTCCAAGATCATTTTGCAGTAATGTTTTGAGAGACTTGGTCATGTTTTCACAAGTTTTTCACCCAATCTCACATTACATATGATACGGACTATGTTGACCCCTGTTTTCTTAATGTATTTGAACATAGTTGATTTTGTCCCTTTTTGGAACTCAACCTGTTTTCAACACATAAGATCTAAATAACTAAAGTTTTAATTTCCCTCTTTTTGTGTTAACAAAACAACAATGCTTTTATGAACATATGTTTTGTTAATCTGAGGTTTGTACTTTAGTATTTAATGAAAACATCACATATTACACATCAACAGTTTAAATCAATTTAGAAAATAAAAATAATCTCATGGTTTAACAGATATTGCTTTCAGATCTAGAAACCATGAGTGTCTTGTGCATGAATTTACTTGTTGTGTGAAATTTGTGTGTCATATGACATCTTGGTTGATTTACAGAGTTTTTGAATAACCATTTTGAACATGATTTACACAGTACTCTGTTTTTCAACAAAAATACAACCAACCTTAGTATCAATGAAATTTTGAGCCGAACTGTTATGTCAAATTGATTGTTAGATCGAATTTGACTGTCCAGGCTCTGATACCAATTGTTAAAATTGGAGGCTCTCATGATTGTGTTTGTTTGTATATTTAGAATGATTTGTAAACATGAAAACATGTAAAGTGCAGCGGAAATGAAAACAAAATTTGTAAACACAATCAAATGGAGAAAATAGTTTGATAAACAATTGCTTCTCATAGAGTCAAAAGATTTACAAATCAAAGCAAAAGATTACAGATATGCTTACAAACTAAACTCCCCCTCAGCCTGATGCCCCAAGGTTGGTTGCACACAAGATGAAAGGATTAGACATAAGGAGAAGAACTCGCTCAGTCAATCAAATGTAACAGTACAGGGTACTGTTACATTTATAGGCAAACCAAACCACTGAGGTATCTCAGCTGACGTCACCATGAAAGCGACGTCTAACAGCCTAACAACTTGTATCTACTGTCCTTACACAAACACTGATGTCTAACAACTGATTGTAATTAAAATACAAATTATGAGGAAACAACTGCTTCACGTTCCACTGTTGTAGCCTAAGCCCTGATGCTCAACAACAACATCAGTGCTTTCTTCAAAGGTGATCAGTCCTTGAATGAGCAGTGTTTGTGTCTTCAGCAGCACTTAAGAGACAGCAGTAGATATAGCGACAGAGTTTGTCTTCAGCAGTCTTTAGGATTACATCAGCGTTTGGATCATCAGTTGTTCTTTTGAGCAGTACTTAAGGTTTATCAGCTGATAGACATCCACTATCAAGGGGAAAGCAAAGTGTAAACTACTGCTTATTGTGAATCCACTGATGTGACCTGGTTTTGGCTTTACATTATCTGTTCCTCTGGTAGGGTTCAATCCCAACAATCTCCCCCTGGAACAGATAATGCCAAAACCTGTCATTATTCAGGAACTTTATTACTCATCAAGAGTGCCTTAGCTTGTTCTTTGAATTCAGCTTCAAATTCCTTTGCACTCTGGTCATCCTCATCCCTACACAGTGAAATTTCAAGGAGATCCTGCAAATCTTGAACACTAAAGCCTAGTGCTTCTTTCCTTGATATGTACTTCACATTTCCATTGGATCTGACAATAGTCAATACATGGGTCTTTTGGTCAGACATCCACTTTAGTACTTTCGAACCCAATGGATTTCTTGGGAGAGATTTATTTGAAGATGAGTTGAGGGATAATGGCCTTGAAAACACCTGCAGACTTTCAGACATTCATTTGAAAGCTTCTTCAATGACTTTGTCTGCTGCAACTATATCTTCTGCAGTTTCTTGTTCAATAAGTTCTTGTCTTTCAGCTTCTGTCTTGTCTTTAGCAGTGTTTGGAGACGCAGGTTTGTTTAATGCCTTAAAAAGGCTTTGAAGCTTTGTTGAAGTTTCTTCTTTTAGACCCATTTTCGTGATGGTGTCTTTGAAGAACTCTGCTTCCTTTTCTATTACCTCTTCTTCAGTCAACTGGTCTCCCTCTTCTTGATTTGTTACAAAAGTAGACCGGAACAGTGTGTCGAGGTTTCCCATCTTCTGTTCAAGCTTCATCATTTGTTCTTGCTTCTTAGAAGTGCCTGAAACAGTTATCTTTCTTTTCTTCAGCCTTTCGTAGGCTTCATCAGTCTGCTGTCTTGACCATTTTGATATGGCTTTAGCAGTATCCATTTTTGCATCCACCAGCTCTTTTTTCTTTCTTTTATACTCAGCAGTGAAGTCAGCAATGAGCTTTTTGAATTTGTTCCAGTTTGGAGCATTTTTCTTCTTTGTAGGATCATTCTTAATTCTATCAATCCTCTCAGCTTCATGCTTTAGAGCGATTATTGGCCATTCTTCAAACTGTTTTTCTTCAGCAGGATAGAATTTTTCTTTCATAATGTAGGCAAGATATTGTTTTCTTAACTCTTTGCGTTGTTCAGCCTTTTCTTTGATTAGTTCCTGTGCGAATTCTTCCATCTGCTTTACCTTTTCAAGGAAGAAATCCAGTCTTTTAGCAATGCCTTCTTCGCTTAGATGTTCACGTTCACTTTCAAATTTAGCTCTTGCTTTAGCCTGCCTTGCCTTGAGTTTGAGGTAATCATCCATATCCTCTGGTGGCATGTAGCCTATGAGTGAGGAGAATATTCTTTTTGAAGGATCCTCTTCTGTATAGAATTGCCTCATCTCATTTTTGATAGCTTCAAGTTCCAGTGGATATTTTGCAGCATTAGGATCATGTATACCCTCATCGGCAGTTATTGGCTTTCTTTTTCTGTTGAAGAGCTTTGGCTGTGATGTAGAAAGGGTGAGAGCAGTGGTGGATGACTAACTAACAGCTGTTGAAACAACTGGTGTCTCAACATCTGTTGTCATTACAACTGCTGATATGTCAGCAGTTGTCTTCTGCTTTTGAGCAGGGGATGGAAGTGGTGATGTAGTTTTTGATGGTGGTGATGATGGTAGTGAATCAACATCTGATATGAGATTCCTTCTCCTTTTTAATGAAGAAGGAGCAGATGATGTTTTGGGTGGATCAGTGGTGGTAGATTGGATAGCAGTGGTTTGTGGCAGTGATTGACTGACAGTGGTTGAGACAACTTGTGTTTCAATCACTGTCTCCATTACAACAGATGTTGTAACATCTGTTGTCTTCTGTTTTATGACAGGAGGCAGTGGTGATGGTATGATTGTAGATGATGATGGTGGAGCAGTAGTTGTAGTAGTGTGTGGGAGAGTGGTGTGTGTTGATGACATAGCAGCTGTTTGGCTACTGACAGCAGTTTTTGTAACTACTGTTGTATCAGCTGTTTGGCTAACAGGTTTTGAAACCTGCTTTTCTTTTTCTTTTTCAGGCTCAATATGGAGGCCATGCTCTATTCCCTTCGTATTCATTTTTCTCAACAGTTTGATATTCTCCCCCTTTTTGGCATTATCTGAAGGGGGGTTATCAAGGAATGATATGGAAGAAGGAGCTTTGCCAGAGACACTTTGAATGCTTGCCTTTATAGCCTTGATATCTGCTTGAGTGTCCTTGAACCTTGATTCAACCATGTTGGTCAGCATTTGTACTTGAATAGCATGCTTTTTGTCAGCCATAAGTTGCTGTGCTTCAAGCATGGGTTGAAAAATATTCCAAAGCTCATTTTCAGCAAATGCATGTTGTGCAGGTGCTTGAGCAGGAATAGCAGTGGCTTGTGCTTTCTGAGCTTTTAAAATCTCTTGCACCATCTCCTTTATTTCAGCAACTGATTCTTCAAGTTTGTCAACTCTGCCCGTCAATTCCTGATATTTTGAATCATCACCTACTTTAGTAGGATCATCTGAATCCCCACTAGCAGTGGTTATATCAATGTGTGTCTTAGGAACAGAGTCCCAAAAATCACCCATTGATGCCCCTTGTTCTCGGTACTGGGGACTTCTTTCTTCAGCACTCGATAAACCTTTGATGGTACCAATGGTTAGATCCAACTCACTGGTGGTCACCGAAGTTGCCATGGAAGAAATTGCCTTCAAGGGAGTCTTACTTATGAAACAACTGTCCAACTGAGGATCTGTTGATCCACCAGTTGTAGTTGCTGCTCCACTTGAACAACCACCCAGAGTTA
This sequence comes from Helianthus tuberosus, assembly GCA_030545235.1. Taxonomy (NCBI): domain Eukaryota; kingdom Viridiplantae; phylum Streptophyta; class Magnoliopsida; order Asterales; family Asteraceae; genus Helianthus; species Helianthus tuberosus. Next base: position 51,233,450 of record CM060366.1, read on the forward strand.
CTTGTAACTCAGGGGGTGTAACCTCCTCAATTGTTGCTGGGATAGCAGGAGTAGTAGCATCAGACCCAGTCACCTGTGGGGGTATACTCTCAGTGACAGGTGATAGAGAGGAACTGGTTTGTGTCTGAGCTATAGCAGCTGCATGCAACAAAGGTAGCATGGATTGTGGCATTATTATTGGTGAGGGTATGGGGGTTGAAAGAGACATGTCCTTGGGATCAGGACTGAGGAAGATGGATCCAAGTGGATTCAGAGCTTCATATTGTGGTGTCCCTGTGCTTACAACCTGATCCTTTTGTGAGGATGCAGGAGGAGTTTTAGGCATGGGTTGAGATCTTTCTTCCAACTGCTGTGAGGAAGTAGCAGCAGTGGTGACTTTTGTGTTGTCACAGGCATTTCCTCTGGGATCTCATCTTCCAGAGTTGCCTTTGTTTTGGGTTTGGTGGGTTTTCTGGATGTTTTTCTTTTGGTCTTTTTGGTTATGTCAGGTGTGGGTTTCAAAGCAGTGGTTGTGCTGCTATGATCACCTGGAGCAGTGGGCTCAGCAGCTGATACCTGAGGAGCAGTTGTAACCACTAAAATCTGCTCAGGTACCCCTGCTTTTGTTTTTATTGGTGCCATCATCCTTGAAAATGTTTCTTTTGTTAAGCTTTTTATTTGACAATGAACACCTTGTTTTAGCAAATTTAAATTTTCCTTTTCAAATTTTTGTTCAAAATAGTAACTCAAAAATCTTGGAAAAAGTAAAAATGCTTTACTTTCAACGTTTTTCACCATGTCATTGAAAATCTCCTGGGAGTAGTTGTAGTCCTTATTATTCAAAATAGCGTAACCCAGGCATTGAATTTTCAATGGTATTTCGTTAAAAGATGTTGTTTTATTCGAAGCACACATCAGAAGTGTGTGAAATAAAAATCTTGGAGCAGAAGGAAAATAACCTTTTTGTAAGGTATCAACCTTTGATTGTTCTGCATACCCCCTGTTTACGAAATCAGTTTTCATCTCGGCTTTCTCAAAAGAGAGTTTACCTTTCTGATCGTTGAGATTAAAGACTTCGGAGATCGACTGTGGGGTTATTTGAACTGCTTTACCCTGTATTAAGGAGTTAATGGCTATGACTTTTCCGTCTTGTTTTTCAAGCGACGCCTTTTTCCAAAACTCTCTCTGGGTTTGCAGATAGATGGGAGCATTTGCTGTCAACAAAGTTTTGTACTTTGATGCAGATAATGTATCAATGATGGTGTCAAAGGTGTGATTATCAGTAGGTTTTGTGAGTAAACCCAGATAGTTGTGAGATTGTTTGAATGGTATTTCGATGGGTTCTTCGGCCGTTTGAGCGACCTCTTTGGAAGGTGATGGTGATTTAGGTTTTGATTTTGATTTTGTCATTGTTGCGGAGAAGAACGAAGGAGGATTTTGGAGATTTTGAGAAGAAGGGTTGGAAACTGCTATGAGAAGAGAATTTTGGAATTCAATTCGACAGTGTAAAACCCTGTTTGGGGTTTAGGGCAGGGTTTTATTTAAAAATGATCGCTGATGTGGTAGCGGTTATTAAGATCTGAGGGCTAAAAACTGACCACGTGTCAAACACTGATGAAGTGGATGAAGTATGGAGAACAGTTGTTTTAAGGGCCACTGACGTATCAAGCATCAGTGGTTACAACGGTAAAAATTATGGGCAGTGAATGATTTTTACTATCAGTGGATAGCATATCAGTGGATAAGACACTGATTTTGAGCATCAGTGCTTTTCAAGAAAATAAGGGATCAGTGGTTAACTTTCAGCAGTGGACAGTGTTTAGAGATCAGACGTTGGAACAAAACAGTGGTTAGGGTAAATAGTACAACTCTGAAGGACAGGTGTTTCAGCAACAGTTTTGAAGATTTTCATTCAAGGTTTTGCCACATGTCAATTTTGAAAGACAGTGGTTTAGTACCCCAGATGATGAAAACTTTTTGCTAAGGCAACTCATTTTCGTTTAATATTAAATTAAAACATGAGTACCCTAGTAATTCAAGCACAGTTTGCAATCAATTTTTGATGAAAATTTAAGAGCAAGCCTGAGTATGACATGATCATGACATATGTACCATTTCCTTTTGACCCATTTATGAGGGCAATAATACCAACAAAAATAAGGTATTACATCCTGTCAGGAGCTGAAACTATTTCCAACAAAAACAAGCAGAAGTTCCAAAAACATTCTTTTAAAAAAAATGAATGATATATCCTGGTTATTCGTGAAAATCCTTTGAGAAAAAAAATGGTTAAAGGACTTTCTGAGAACAGTATCAAAAAGGATCTGGTGAATTTTCAATAGAAAACATAATCATATCATTCTCAGGTTTTATGAAGATGGTCAGTGGTTTGACAACAGTGGTAGGAAACTTTTGAAAATGGTCAGTGATTTTGACCACTGTTTGGAACCACTTTCTTTGTCAGTTGATTGCAAACCTGAGGACACATGGGAAAATTTTTTGAACATTTGTCTAGTCCTCTTTGGAGTTCATTTACTGGAATCAAAACCTTTTTCTGAACAGATAAATGCACATAGTTGCTTAATTACCATTATTACCCTAAACTTTAACTCATAAGTGTTTTATGTTTATACTCTTTTCTTTTGACTTCAAAAGTTTTGAGATAAACACACTTCTGAGTTTTTGTGAATATTAGTCCAAGATCATTTTGCAGTAATGTTTTGAGAGACTTGGTCATGTTTTCACAAGTTTTTCACCCAATCTCACATTACATATGATACGGACTATGTTGACCCCTGTTTTCTTAATGTATTTGAACATAGTTGATTTTGTCCCTTTTTGGAACTCAACCTGTTTTCAACACATAAGATCTAAATAACTAAAGTTTTAATTTCCCTCTTTTTGTGTTAACAAAACAACAATGCTTTTATGAACATATGTTTTGTTAATCTGAGGTTTGTACTTTAGTATTTAATGAAAACATCACATATTACACATCAACAGTTTAAATCAATTTAGAAAATAAAAATAATCTCATGGTTTAACAGATATTGCTTTCAGATCTAGAAACCATGAGTGTCTTGTGCATGAATTTACTTGTTGTGTGAAATTTGTGTGTCATATGACATCTTGGTTGATTTACAGAGTTTTTGAATAACCATTTTGAACATGATTTACACAGTACTCTGTTTTTCAACAAAAATACAACCAACCTTAGTATCAATGAAATTTTGAGCCGAACTGTTATGTCAAATTGATTGTTAGATCGAATTTGACTGTCCAGGCTCTGATACCAATTGTTAAAATTGGAGGCTCTCATGATTGTGTTTGTTTGTATATTTAGAATGATTTGTAAACATGAAAACATGTAAAGTGCAGCGGAAATGAAAACAAACTTTGTAAACACAATCAAATGGAGAAAATAGTTTGATAAACAATTGCTTCTCATAGAGTCAAAAGATTTACAAATCAAAGCAAAAGATTACAGATATGCTTACAAACTAAACTCCCCCTCAGCCTGATGCCCCAAGGTTGGTTGCACACAAGATGAAAGGATTAGACATAAGGAGAAGAACTCGCTCAGTCAATCAAATGTAACAGTACAGGGTACTGTTACATTTATAGGCAAACCAAACCACTGAGGTATCTCAGCTGACGTCACCATGAAAGCGACGTCTAACAGCCTAACAACTTGTATCTACTGTCCTTACACAAACACTGATGTCTAACAACTGATTGTAATTAAAATACAAATTATGAGGAAACAACTGCTTCACGTTACACTGTTGTAGCCTAAGCCCTGATGCTCAACAACAACATCAGTGCTTTCTTCAAAGGTGATCAGTCCTTGAATGAGCAGTGTTTGTGTCTTCAGCAGCACTTAAGAGACAGCAGTAGATATAGCGACAGAGTTTGTCTTCAGCAGTCTTTAGGATTACATCAGCGTTTGGATCATCAGTTGTTCTTTTGAGCAGTACTTAAGGTTTATCAGCTGATAGACATCCACTATCAAGGGGAAAGCAAAGTGTAAACTACTGCTTATTGTGAATCCACTGATGTGACCTGGTTTTGGCTTTACATTATCTGTTCCTCTGGTAGGGTTCAATCCCAACAATCTCCCCCTGGAACAGATAATGCCAAAACCTGTCATTATTCAGGAACTTTATTACTCATCAAGAGTGCCTTAGCTTGTTCTTTGAATTCAGCTTCAAATTCCTTTGCACTCTGGTCATCCTCATCCCTACACAGTGAAATTTCAAGGAGATCCTGCAAATCTTGAACACTAAAGCCTAGTGCTTCTTTCCTTGATATGTACTTCACATTTCCATTGGATCTGACAATAGTCAATACATGGGTCTTTTGGTCAGACATCCACTTTAGTACTTTCGAACCCAATGGATTTCTTGGGAGAGATTTATTTGAAGATGAGTTGAGGGATAATGGCCTTGAAAACACCTGCAGACTTTCAGACATTCATTTGAAAGCTTCTTCAATGACTTTGTCTGCTGCAACTATATCTTCTGCAGTTTCTTGTTCAATAAGTTCTTGTCTTTCAGCTTCTGTCTTGTCTTTAGCAGTGTTTGGAGACGCAGGTTTGTTTAATGCCTTAAAAAGGCTTTGAAGCTTTGTTGAAGTTTCTTCTTTTAGACCCATTTTCGTGATGGTGTCTTTGAAGAACTCTGCTTCCTTTTCTATTACCTCTTCTTCAGTCAACTGGTCTCCCTCTTCTTGATTTGTTACAAAAGTAGACCGGAACAGTGTGTCGAGGTTTCCCATCTTCTGTTCAAGCTTCATCATTTGTTCTTGCTTCTTAGAAGTGCCTGAAACAGTTATCTTTCTTTTCTTCAGCCTTTCGTAGGCTTCATCAGTCTGCTGTCTTGACCATTTTGATATGGCTTTAGCAGTATCCATTTTTGCATCCACCAGCTCTTTTTTCTTTCTTTTATACTCAGCAGTGAAGTCAGCAATGAGCTTTTTGAATTTGTTCCAGTTTGGAGCATTTTTCTTCTTTGTAGGATCATTCTTAATTCTATCAATCCTCTCAGCTTCATGCTTTAGAGCGATTATTGGCCATTCTTCAAACTGTTTTTCTTCAGCAGGATAGAATTTTTCTTTCATAATGTAGGCAAGATATTGTTTTCTTAACTCTTTGCGTTGTTCAGCCTTTTCTTTGATTAGTTCCTGTGCGAATTCTTCCATCTGCTTTACCTTTTCAAGGAAGAAATCCAGTCTTTTAGCAATGCCTTCTTCGCTTAGATGTTCACGTTCACTTTCAAATTTAGCTCTTGCTTTAGCCTGCCTTGCCTTGAGTTTGAGGTAATCATCCATATCCTCTGGTGGCATGTAGCCTATGAGTGAGGAGAATATTCTTTTTGAAGGATCCTCTTCTGTATAGAATTGCCTCATCTCATTTTTGATAGCTTCAAGTTCCAGTGGATATTTTGCAGCATTAGGATCATGTATACCCTCATCGGCAGTTATTGGCTTTCTTTTTCTGTTGAAGAGCTTTGGCTGTGATGTAGAAAGGGTGAGAGCAGTGGTGGATGACTAACTAACAGCTGTTGAAACAACTGGTGTCTCAACATCTGTTGTCATTACAACTGCTGATATGTCAGCAGTTGTCTTCTGCTTTTGAGCAGGGGATGGAAGTGGTGATGTAGTTTTTGATGGTGGTGATGATGGTAGTGAATCAACATCTGATATGAGATTCCTTCTCCTTTTTAATGAAGAAGGAGCAGATGATGTTTTGGGTGGATCAGTGGTGGTAGATTGGATAGCAGTGGTTTGTGGCAGTGATTGACTGACAGTGGTTGAGACAACTTGTGTTTCAATCACTGTCTCCATTACAACAGATGTTGTAACATCTGTTGTCTTCTGTTTTATGACAGGAGGCAGTGGTGATGGTATGATTGTAGATGATGATGGTGGAGCAGTAGTTGTAGTAGTGTGTGGGAGAGTGGTGTGTGTTGATGACATAGCAGCTGTTTGGCTACTGACAGCAGTTTTTGTAACTACTGTTGTATCAGCTGTTTGGCTAACAGGTTTTGAAACCTGCTTTTCTTTTTCTTTTTCAGGCTCAATATGGAGGCCATGCTCTATTCCCTTCGTATTCATTTTTCTCAACAGTTTGATATTCTCCCCCTTTTTGGCATTATCTGAAGGGGGGTTATCAAGGAATGATATGGAAGAAGGAGCTTTGCCAGAGACACTTTGAATGCTTGCCTTTATAGCCTTGATATCTGCTTGAGTGTCCTTGAACCTTGATTCAACCATGTTGGTCAGCATTTGTACTTGAATAGCATGCTTTTTGTCAGCCATAAGTTGCTGTGCTTCAAGCATGGGTTGAAAAATATTCCAAAGCTCATTTTCAGCAAATGCATGTTGTGCAGGTGCTTGAGCAGGAATAGCAGTGGCTTGTGCTTTCTGAGCTTTTAAAATCTCTTGCACCATCTCCTTTATTTCAGCAACTGATTCTTCAAGTTTGTCAACTCTGCCCGTCAATTCCTGATATTTTGAATCATCACCTACTTTAGTAGGATCATCTGAATCCCCACTAGCAGTGGTTATATCAATGTGTGTCTTAGGAACAGAGTCCCAAAAATCACCCATTGATGCCCCTTGTTCTCGGTACTGGGGACTTCTTTCTTCAGCACTCGATAAACCTTTGATGGTACCAATGGTTAGATCCAACTCACTGGTGGTCACCGAAGTTGCCATGGAAGAAATTGCCTTCAAGGGAGTCTTACTTATGAAACAACTGTCCAACTGAGGATCTGTTGATCCACCAGTTGTAGTTGCTGCTCCACTTGAACAACCACCCAGAGTTACTTGTAACTCAGGGGGTGTAACCTCCTCAATTGTTGCTGGGATAGCAGGAGTAGTAGCATCAGACCCAGTCACCTGTGGGGGTATACTCTCAGTGACAGGTGATAGAGAGGAACTGGTTTGTGTCTGAGCTATAGCAGCTGCATGCAACAAAGGTAGCATGGATTGTGGCATTATTATTGGTGAGGGTATGGGGGTTGAAAGAGACATGTCCTTGGGATCAGGACTGAGGAAGATGGATCCAAGTGGATTCAGAGCTTCATATTGTGGTGTCCCTGTGCTTACAACCTGATCCTTTTGTGAGGATGCAGGAGGAGTTTTAGGCATGGGTTGAGATCTTTCTTCCAACTGCTGTGAGGAAGTAGCAGCAGTGGTGACTTTTGTGTTGTCACAGGCATTTCCTCTGGGATCTCATCTTCCAGAGTTGCCTTTGTTTTGGGTTTGGTGGGTTTTCTGGATGTTTTTCTTTTGGTCTTTTTGGTTATGTCAGGTGTGGGTTTCAAAGCAGTGGTTGTGCTGCTATGATCACCTGGAGCAGTGGGCTCAGCAGCTGATACCTGAGGAGCAGTTGTAACCACTAAAATCTGCTCAGGTACCCCTGCTTTTGTTTTTATTGGTGCCATCATCCTTGAAAATGTTTCTTTTGTTAAGCTTTTTATTTGACAATGAACACCTTGTTTTAGCAAATTTAAATTTTCCTTTTCAAATTTTTGTTCAAAATAGTAACTCAAAAATCTTGGAAAAAGTAAAAATGCTTTACTTTCAACGTTTTTCACCATGTCATTGAAAATCTCCTGGGAGTAGTTGTAGTCCTTATTATTCAAAATAGCGTAACCCAGGCATTGAATTTTCAATGGTATTTCGTTAAAAGATGTTGTTTTATTCGAAGCACACATCAGAAGTGTGTGAAATAAAAATCTTGGAGCAGAAGGAAAATAACCTTTTTGTAAGGTATCAACCTTTGATTGTTCTGCATACCCCCTGTTTACGAAATCAGTTTTCATCTCGGCTTTCTCAAAAGAGAGTTTACCTTTCTGATCGTTGAGATTAAAGACTTCGGAGATCGACTGTGGGGTTATTTGAACTGCTTTACCCTGTATTAAGGAGTTAATGGCTATGACTTTTCCGTCTTGTTTTTCAAGCGACGCCTTTTTCCAAAACTCTCTCTGGGTTTGCAGATAGATGGGAGCATTTGCTGTCAACAAAGTTTTGTACTTTGATGCAGATAATGTATCAATGATGGTGTCAAAGGTGTGATTATCAGTAGGTTTTGTGAGTAAACCCAGATAGTTGTGAGATTGTTTGAATGGTATTTCGATGGGTTCTTCGGCCGTTTGAGCGACCTCTTTGGAAGGTGATGGTGATTTAGGTTTTGATTTTGATTTTGTCATTGTTGCGGAGAAGAACGAAGGAGGATTTTGGAGATTTTGAGAAGAAGGGTTGGAAACTGCTATGAGAAGAGAATTTTGGAATTCAATTCGACAGTGTAAAACCCTGTTTGGGGTTTAGGGCAGGGTTTTATTTAAAAATGATCGCTGATGTGGTAGCGGTTATTAAGATCTGAGGGCTAAAAACTGACCACGTGTCAAACACTGATGAAGTGGATGAAGTATGGAGAACAGTTGTTTTAAGGGCCACTGACGTATCAAGCATCAGTGGTTACAACGGTAAAAATTATGGGCAGTGAATGATTTTTACTATCAGTGGATAGCATATCAGTGGATAAGACACTGATTTTGAGCATCAGTGCTTTTCAAGAAAATAAGGGATCAGTGGTTAACTTTCAGCAGTGGACAGTGTTTAGAGATCAGACGTTGGAACAAAACAGTGGTTAGGGTAAATAGTACAACTCTGAAGGACAGGTGTTTCAGCAACAGTTTTGAAGATTTTCATTCAAGGTTTTGCCACATGTCAATTTTGAAAGACAGTGGTTTAGTACCCCAGATGATGAAAACTTTTTGCTAAGGCAACTCATTTTCGTTTAATATTAAATTAAAACATGAGTACCCTAGTAATTCAAGCACAGTTTGCAATCAATTTTTGATGAAAATTTAAGAGCAAGCCTGAGTATGACATGATCATGACATATGTACCATTTCCTTTTGACCCATTTATGAGGGCAATAATACCAACAAAAATAAGGTATTACATCCTGTCAGGAGCTGAAACTATTTCCAACAAAAACAAGCAGAAGTTCCAAAAACATTCTTTTAAAAAAAATGAATGATATATCCTGGTTATTCGTGAAAATCCTTTGAGAAAAAAAATGGTTAAAGGACTTTCTGAGAACAGTATCAAAAAGGATCTGGTGAATTTTCAATAGAAAACATAATCATATCATTCTCAGGTTTTATGAAGATGGTCAGTGGTTTGACAACAGTGGTAGGAAACTTTTGAAAATGGTCAGTGATTTTGACCACTGTTTGGAACCATTTTCTTTGTCAGTTGATTGCAAACCTGAGGACACATGGGAAAAATTTTTGAACATTTGTCTAGTCCTCTTTGGAGTTCATTTACTGGAATCAAAACCTTTTTCTGAACAGATAAATGCACATAGTTGCTTAATTACCATTATTACCCTAAACTTTAACTCATAAGTGTTTTATGTTTATACTCTTTTCTTTTGACTTCAAAAGTTTTGAGATAAACACACTTCTGAGTTTTTGTGAATATTAGTCCAAGATCATTTTGCAGTAATGTTTTGAGAGACTTGGTCATGTTTTCACAAGTTTTTCACCCAATCTCACATTACATATGATACGGACTATGTTGACCCCTGTTTTCTTAATGTATTTGAACATAGTTGATTTTGTCCCTTTTTGGAACTCAACCTGTTTTCAACACATAAGATCTAAATAACTAAAGTTTTAATTTCCCTCTTTTTGTGTTAACAAAACAACAATGCTTTTATGAACATATGTTTTGTTAATCTGAGGTTTGTACTTTAGTATTTAATGAAAACATCACATATTACACATCAACAGTTTAAATCAATTTAGAAAATAAAAATAATCTCATGGTTTAACAGATATTGCTTTCAGATCTAGAAACCATGAGTGTCTTGTGCATGAATTTACTTGTTGTGTGAAATTTGTGTGTCATATGACATCTTGGTTGATTTACAGAGTTTTTGAATAACCATTTTGAACATGATTTACACAGTACTCTGTTTTTCAACAAAAATACAACCAACCTTAGTATCAATGAAATTTTGAGCCGAACTGTTATGTCAAATTGATTGTTAGATCGAATTTGACTGTCCAGGCTCTGATACCAATTGTTAAAATTGGAGGCTCTCATGATTGTGTTTGTTTGTATATTTAGAATGATTTGTAAACATGAAAACATGTAAAGTGCAGCGGAAATGAAAACAAACTTTGTAAACACAATCAAATGGAGAAAATAGTTTGATAAACAATTGCTTCTCATAGAGTCAAAAGATTTACAAATCAAAGCAAAAGATTACAGATATGCTTACAAACTAAACTCCCCCTCAGCCTGATGCCCCAAGGTTGGTTGCACACAAGATGAAAGGATTAGACATAAGGAGAAGAACTCGCTCAGTCAATCAAATGTAACAGTACAGGGTACTGTTACATTTATAGGCAAACCAAACCACTGAGGTATCTCAGCTGACGTCACCATGAAAGCGACGTCTAACAGCCTAACAACTTGTATCTACTGTCCTTACACAAACACTGATGTCTAACAACTGATTGTAATTAAAATACAAATTATGAGGAAACAACTGCTTCACGTTCCACTGTTGTAGCCTAAGCCCTGATGCTCAACAACAACATCAGTGCTTTCTTCAAAGGTGATCAGTCCTTGAATGAGCAGTGTTTGTGTCTTCAGCAGCACTTAAGAGACAGCAGTAGATATAGCGACAGAGTTTGTCTTCAGCAGTCTTTAGGATTACATCAGCGTTTGGATCATCAGTTGTTCTTTTGAGCAGTACTTAAGGTTTATCAGCTGATAGACATCCACTATCAAGGGGAAAGCAAAGTGTAAACTACTGCTTATTGTGAATCCACTGATGTGACCTGGTTTTGGCTTTACATTATCTGTTCCTCTGGTAGGGTTCAATCCCAACAAAGGCAGAACATCAGAAACCTTCAGGTCTACTACAACAATTAGAGATGCCTGTATGGAAATGGGAACTTATAACAATGGATTTTGTTACTAAGTTACCCAAAACCAGAAAAGGTAATGATGCGATTTGGGTAATTGTGGATCGATTAACCAAATCTGCTCACTTTCTGCCTATGAAAGAAACCTTTAGCATGGAAAGATTGGCAAAGTTGTATGTAGATGAAGTTGTATCTCTACATGGAGTTCCACTCTCCATTGTATCAGATAGAGATAGTCGTTTCACTTCTCATTTCTGGAGAAGTTTCCAGCAAGCAATGGGAACTCGACTAAACCTAAGCACGGCATATCATCCACAAACAGACGGACAAAGTGAAAGGACGATCCAAACTCTAGAAGACATGCTCCGAGCATGTGTGATAGATTTTGGTGGGAATTGGACGAGCACTTACCATTAATTGAATTCTCCTATAACAATAGTTATCATTCAAGTATCGAAACTGCCCCATTTGAAGCACTGTATGGAAGAAAGTGCAGAACTCCAGTTTGTTGGGCAGAAATAGGAGAAAATCAATTGTCAGGTCCTGAAATAGTGCAAGAGACGACTGATAAGATTACTCAAATCAAGGAAAGGCTGAAGACTGCTCGAGATCGCCAGAAGAGTTATGCAGATAATAGATGCAAGCCGTTAGAATTCCAAGTTGGAGATAGAGTACTGTTGAAAGTTTCTCCTTGGAAAGGAGTTGTTAGATTCAGTAAGAAAGGAAAGCTAAGTCCAAGGTACGTAGGACCATTTCCAGTGATCCAACGTATAGGATCAGTTGCTTATCGTTTACATCTGCCAGAAGAGTTAGCTGGAGTACATGATGTATTTCATGTATCCAATCTCAAGAAGTGTCTATCAGACGAATCTTTAGTAGTACCTCTCCAAGATATAGAGGTAAACGAAAAATTAAAATTTGTTGAGAAACCTCTTCAGATAGAAGATAGAAGACAGAAAAGTGAAGTTTCTCAAGCACAAACGACTAGTGCTAGTTAAAGTCAAGTGGGATTCGAAACGAGGACCCGAATACACTTGGGAGCTGGAATCAGAAATGAAGAGAAAGTATCCTCAATTGTTCCAGTAAATCTCGAGGACGAGATTTTTATAAAGGTGGGGAGAATGTAACAACTCTCATCAAAAAGTCATATTTATTTAATTAAATTGACCAATAGGAAACCCTAATTGAGAAACCCAAGTAATTCTGCACTAACCCTAAAATTTTCAGAACAATCGGAATCAGGATCAGGGCCCCTAAAACTCAGGGGGGGTAAAACCTAGTCGGTAATATCCTTACAGTTTGCTGTCAAAAATTTAAAATAACGCGAAACCAACTCACCCAAGCTACCTGGACACGAAGCAACCCTATGCTAGACTAGGGTCTCTCGCGCCACGCGACGCGCACAGGAGATCCTTTCGCGTGGCGCGAGGGGGGACATTTTTTGGGTATAAATAGCCGACCTTGGGACTTGATTCTGGGCACTAAAACGACGAAAGAATTTGTAATATACTTCGAATTATCGTCTGTTTACTACAATTAACACACACAATTCACTAATCGACGCCGCAATCAGGGTAATAACTCGATCGCTATTACGATTCAACGTCCGATCGATTATAACTATCCAACAATTGTTTAAGTGCTGCTCAAATTGAGTTTATACTTTGTTATTCATCGTGATTTCGACTTGAATGTTTGAGTGCTGTTGAACTCGGACTATACTCTGTCATTCGTTGTGAATCCGCTGAATTGTTAAGTATTGCACTTGTAAATCGTTGTGAGGGTTTAATCTCGTGAATTATCGTAACTGCTGTATTAAGTTACTAACCGAATTGTGTGCCTGTTATTAATTTAGGTTAAAAGGCTAATCAGTAGGCTAGGCTCTGCTCAAATTAAATCTACAATGTGAGTCATTCTCTTTTTATCAAATTGCTTTATAAATCCTTAAAATATTTTCAAAGTTATAATTACAGTGATTAAGTTTATGTAATCACCAAATTACAGCCGGTATGTGGGGTATTGTGCACAATATTGCAGTTTTATCACTTTAGGTGGGCGAACCTAAATTTAGTGATAACCGTCATTCATTGGGGCAGCCAATGGTGATATGACCACAGTCACAGAAAAGAGTCGAGTGACAAATACTGTGGGTAGTTGGTTTGATATCTGAAACATTGTAATCTCTCTTAATACTGTAAATTATAACAAATGAGTCGTTTTCATAAATAGAATGATTCACTCAGTATTTCCCGCTGACAAAACCTTTTTCAAACATGTTTCAGGTGATCTGTTATGATCCAGGAAAAGTGTCGTGAAGCACTATCAGCTTAAGGAAGTGGCTCAGTATAAAAATAAAGAAACATGTTTTGTAAAATAAAAGATTTCTTCATGAAATCTCAAGATTGTAAATTACCGGGTTTTATCCCGAGTTGTGAAATAAAATAATCGGGAAATATTTTAGTTTTAAAAAGATCCTGAAGAAAACTTCCGCTGTTAATTAAATACCACGGGATTTCTGTCCCGCGGCTCCTGAAACGGGTCAAACCGGGTCGGGGGCCGTGACATCTTTCCCAAGCTTCCATGTCGCTTATCAAGCATCATCTATCATATATCATTCTCAAGATAGTTAGCTTATTCATCATTCATCACAACCTTTTCATTACACGGATTTTATATGGAATTTATCATTCAACCTTATAACATGCTAATTTATCATTTCTTTTCCGATTTCTTTAAACATTCACACCCAAGTATGATTCCAAACATCATTAACATAAGTAAATCATCCATTTACATCACATTATCTAAAACCCACTTCATAACTTCATTATTAATCACTTACTAGTGATCTAAACTCAATTATCTCTAATTTCATCATACCCTTGGTGTATGTACTACCTTTTAAACATAAAGTACAACTAATTCATGCACAATCTCCTAATCTCATACATAATTCATCAAATTCCTCCTTCTAATCAACATGAATCATTCATGCATAAACATCAAACATACTAGTATCACATATCTTTCAATTCCTCTAACAAGAATCTATCATACACATCAAAATACATCAATATTAAGCAAGAATTGGACATGGGTGATCATTCAAGTCATCATCATCACCATAACTAATGGGTTTCACCACTAATCATCAAATTAACACAAACCATACATAACCTATGTTCTATATGATGATTCTAACCCTTATACATGATCAATTTCATACCAATTCGCGATTTACAACATAACCCACTTCGTGCATAATCACCAATCTATCTTTTAAGACATACCTTATGATCCCCTCGTGAAGGTGATCATTAATCCATGCTCGGTTGTGAATTTAAGCTTAGTTTAGCCTTTCAATTTGGTGATTTTCCATGATTAGGGTTTTGGCTCCATAAGAGCTCCTGCTCTTTCTAGAACACACGATTATGTGTGTTTGTGGGTGTATTTTTCATATATTAATTCAAGTTTCATCTTTCCCCATTTTGGTCCCTCAAGTTTGCCACTCATTATAATTGCCACAACTCTCATCCTTTAGTTGTTTCTACCATACTCATAACTAGGTTAAATAACCTAGTCATTTATTTCTTGATGTACCATATCATAATATTTAACGAATATAAATATTCGGGTTTTTGGGGTGTTACAAGTCTACCCCCCTTAAAAGAGGTTTCGTCCCCGAAACCTTTCTCACTTCATCTAACATTAACTATATTTTCTTTCCCGGCCCATCAACAAGACCCCGTGCCCATCTAATGACGACCTTCTATCTTCAAGAACCCGTCCCAGAGTTCTTATTAGTGTCACTTTCACTAAATAGCGCTAGCTTCTAACCTACTTCTTAGCTAATGGTTCATTCATCATTCTATTACTTGTATATCATGTGCAATATATATCGTTTTATTTTCTTGAAACAATTCCAGCGTCCTATTAATAACATCCCTTTTTGTTCATTTCCAATATTCATATTATTTTTATCGACGTTATGCTCTTACTTCGAAATTTATACATACACCTCTATGTTTAACTTTGATAGGTACGTCATAATGCTAAGTAGCTATCCATTCTCGATTCATAACCATTCATATAATTGACTTTTTTTTTCTAACAAGTCCATACTTTTCATACTTTACCTTTACATACATTCTCATTTCCTTGGCCCGTTTGTAGTGGGGCAATATACATACTTCTTTACACTTATTATCGTACTTACATTCGTATGATCCGTTATAACGGATCTAATACTTTCATCCCACATCTTAGATTATATTTTATACATATACCATATAACATTTAGTTCTCATTTTGTTATCGCAACAAAACTATTATTTCATAGTCACATATACACGCTTTAACTCCAACGTTAACATCATTCTATGTTTCCTATAGTTATTAGTATTGTACATACTCTCACGTTACCTTCAAATCATCCCATTACCTTTTACATTACCATTACTCTCAATTCCTGCATTACTTAATCTACCTAAGTAAACATGTCGTGCAAATTCATCATACGAAAGTTTAATAAATACTCAAAATTTCCCACTCAAACTTTTGAAATTTACTTTTTTTATGACATACGTTCTTTTTATGTCAATTGTTAAAAATTAAACATTCCATACCATACCATACATATCCTATCAGTCATTTCGTAGGTCTTTCTCAACCTACCAATTCATACCTATCCAACATGAATTACACATTTTACTAACCTCGGTTTCTTTGCATAATTCAACGGTCCGCAAACCAGATCTATCCGCTTCTTCACTAGTACTAGCCATACCAGGCCAGATTTCATTTATCCATGTAAGGTGTCTTCGCTCGTGCACAACCTCCCACCAAATCGATGGGTTTCATCACCTCTAGGTTCCTTCTTGTGCGTACTTAAATCATTGTTCGGGCATTAGCCCGTCATTCATTTTGACTCCTAATAGTCGATTACCAGCACATTTAACACATAACTTATTCAAAACTTCTTTCTTTCGTTTTAAAATTTAAATTTAGGTTTGCGTGCCAATCATGATCATTCTTTCATTCAGTTACTTTACATTTACTCACATGATTCGTTTGACACAACCACGGTCAAACTATTGACACATTGCGATGTGGGCTATTTTCATCATTTCTATATTTTAAACTCGTCCTGCGGACACAATCGTAGCATCCATACCTTTCATTATTTCTATGTTTTGAATCCGTCTAGCGGTTTCGAACATTCCCTTCATGCATTTCATACCTTGAATCCGTCTAGCGGTTTCGAACATTCCCTTCATGCATTTCATACATTAAATCCGTCTCGCGGATTCAAACATTGCATTCACACCTTTCATTCTTTGAATCCGTCTTGCGGATTCAAACATTTCATTCATACCTTTCATTCCTTGAATCCGTCTCGCGGATTAAATCATTTCATTCATATCTTGTTGATCTGTACTCTCTTACGGATTCAACATTCTTCATTCTTATCATTCATGTTTTTCATTCCTACATAGTACTCTCAATTTCCCGAGAGTCTTACTACCCACTTCACCCGCACGCCCACCTGCTACCCAATTCTAACGGACATACCTGCGATAATTACCACGGTCTCATGAACGTCATATGCTACTTGCGTACTGGCCAGGTGCGCAATTCACATACTAATTTCATGCCTTCAGGTAATCATCGCCTTATGTCCGCATTAGTGGGTCTCAGTTCGTGCTACATTTTTACAATCTTACCAAGACAATATCGTTGTCTTCCATTTAGTACTTACCCTCCCAAGGAGACTTCTTCCTTTTTCTTTTAACAACGGTACTCATACATATTTACATTGTGTACCTGGGGTCCGTCTGTCCATTCGCATCATTGCCTGCCTTAGCGTCCATCTTAGACTGTATTCACGGATCATCCTCTTCAAACTTTTAAGCTTACCTGGCACATACGAAACCGTTAGTTTCTTTATATGAATGTATACATACATGCTTTCATTCCATTTCTACCTTAAGATCTTGATCGAGTCAAGAATTGTACGGGTTCCTTATCACAAGAGCACACAGGTTTGAGTTCAAGTATTTATATTCTCGTACTTGATTCTCTCAAACCAGGGCTCTGATACCAACTTGTAAGACCCTAGTTCGTATTTGACAAAAAAGTCGCAGCGGAATATTCGTGTCATAAAATTTCTTTTATTATAAACCTTATGTCTTACTTGAAAGTTCATTTTTAAAACAACTCTTTTATATTGAATACATCAATCTAACTCATTTATAGAATAAAACATAACTTATGTATAACAAGTTACATTCTCAGACAACCCCGTACAATCCTTCATGTGACTCGGTCCATGATCTCTGTCCCTTGTTAATCCTCCGTGACCCGATCAACCCGCGCTCACCACATTCATTCATAATGTTAGCACACATTATAAACATAAATAAGTTTCCTCCTTGACTTTTCACATCTCTTCATCATATTGGAACTCATGTTAGCATATTACATTCACTTTATAATGCATACTTTATACATCATCGTCGTTGACGATCATACCGTATCGTGTAGATCATAATCTTTTATCACAACGATTTACATGCTCATCCTTTCATAAATATACATGCCTTCCCTTATCTTTCTTAATAACAAATTTATCTTAACATTGTTTATAAGGCTTTAGAAATTGATTAGAATGAGTTCCCTATACTTAGAGACCCAAACCACATTTAAAAAAACTTTAAATGTTAGTATTATAAGTGTAAAAAGTTGTTAAATATCATAATTTACCTCATACACCATCAAACAACAACATATAACAATTTTATCAATCCTGTCGTAGGCTACAGTCTACAGACCGTAGCTTACAGTCCATTAATAATCCACAAAACAGCCCCTCCAGTACCGTAGCCTACGGCTGAGCCGTAGGTTACGCTGCAGCCCAGCTACAGATTAATCAACAAAACAGCCCTTCCAGTACCGTAGCCTACGGCTGAGCCGTAGGTTACGCTGCAGCCCAGATACAGATTTACCGGTTTAATCCTTTTTACGAAAACGGCTGTAACTTTCAAACCGTTTATCTGTTTTACCTCTCGTTTCTTCCTACATGATCGTAAATTAACATTCTATCATGTGAACTTGAAATTTAACATCCGGGTTAAGGAAATTCTTAACTTATACATTTTTGGCTTATTATTTTTACGAAAACGGCCGTAACTTTCAAACCGTTTATCCGTTTTACTTGATTCTTTTTCCTACGCGACCGTAATTTAATTCTCCATCACATGGAGTGAAAAATCCAATATTTGGACTACCGAATTTTATGACTTTTAAGCCTTCGGCTTATTACTGTTTTACCAAATTTTGACCCGTTCATGCATTTATCAACATAACTTGATTGTTTGACCTAAATTCCTCATGAACCTTATAATTTCAACGTCGTCTATCATATAAGGTCCCAATCACGGGTTTCTTACAACATCCCAACCCATTTCCACTTAAATGTTATTTTGACCCGTTAAGGGTATTTACGCAATTTTAAGGACTTTGACTCGCAAAGATCATACTTTTCGCTTTCATACATGTCCAAAGTAATAATTTAATCTAATGGCTTGTTTCTAAACAACCTTTTTAAGTCGTTTGCCCGATATACCTATCAAGGGCATTTTTGTCAACTTCGCTCCATCCTTTACAACAAAGGACTTCATTGCACATTCAACCATCCCTATCACTTAACTACAACTTTAAACACACATACCTTGCTCGGATCAAATCTAAGATCCGTTTAATACTTCGTCCACAAAATTGTTAGATGATAACAACGAGATCCTTTCGCTATTAAATCTGTGAATTCATAATACTTGACAAAACCATTCATTAGTCGATAACGCCAAATGGTGACATCTCCACCATTTGACCCGTTAGTTCCAAATGTCCATTTTACCCTTTTTAAACATCAACTTTAATTTCCTTATCATACCCACGTATTCCGACCCGTGTTCAATGAACACGGCCCCGTGTTCAGATATCTGCAAGATTTAGGAACAAGGAATCTTGGGGTTTTAAATTGTTTTCGTGATTTTTAAAGCATTTTTTAACAGAAACAACTTAAAACCTTGTTGTAGAACTCATTATAAACAAGATTCCATGTATAAAAATCTAACAAATATCTCAACAAAGCTTGAAATTAAGCAAGTTTCAAGCTTTTAATGGAAGTACAAGAAAAATTGAAGAAGATGATAGTGGATAAAAGAGGAAAGGACAAGAAGATAGTTGAGAAACTTCTTTTAGAACATACCTAGGATGGTATGTGAGAATATTCCCCAAATCTCTGTCCCTGGAATGGTTCAAATGTGCAGGATTCTTGGCTGCATTTATAGAAAACGACAGTACGTTGCACACGGCCCCGTGTCGGCTGGACACAGCCCCGTGTGCAGAGGGAATCCTGACACATTTTTGTCCGTATTCTGATAAAATCACAAGGGAATCTTTGGGTGGACACGGGGGCGTGCTGACCTGAACACGGCCCCGTGTCTAGAAGCTGTCTTAAGGAATTCGTCTATTTTCAAGGAACTTTTCCAGATCGGGTGGTTCCTTACTGTATGGAACAACCCCAAAGTGCCTAAGATACCTTAATTGCTCAAGATTAAGACGAGAACGCAAGAGGTTGTCGGTGAGGGTGATTCCTATGCTATATGTAGGTGGACAAGTCCAACCCTTTCCCGGGCTCTCGTTAAAGAAGGTGTATGTTGAATCGCTCAGGTCTATGTATGCATCGAACGAAGTCGATGGGGAGTCCTTCATGGTACAATCGACACAGGGACGACTATCGCTCAAGTCCTCACTAGAGTTAGAAGTATCGTTGGAAACAACGAAGTTGTTTGAATACGATTCCAACCCTTCTTCTTGATTATCGTCTTGGGATAGATTATTGAAATCTTTCCTAAGTTCTTTTAACCAATTAAGAATTAGATCTTCTAATTGAAATAATTCATCGAGAAGCATTTCTCCTAGAAAATCCGGTTGGGAGCATTCGAGGGAGAGATAGGGATTATTTTTACTTTCACCCCTCTTAAGGATACAAGGAAACGATGGGTCTATATAGTGGGGCTTATAATTTAGAAAATAACATTCTAATTCCTTATGGTTACCACCACATAATTGACACCACGTACCATAAGAGTGCCGAAAGTAAAAAGTATCAGTATCACTCATTTTTGTGTCAGAAATTACCAACCGTCGGGATCTTACGCATCTGTTTTCAGTAACTGAATCTTGGGCACGGGGGCGTGTTGAGTGGGCACGGCCCCGTGTTCAGCTTACTGTCTGACTTAAAACAGGATTTCCATTTCCAATGATTGGGCACGGGGCGTGTTCAGCGGGCACGACCTGTGCTGAGTTCTGCAGAAGCTGAAAAAACTAAGAAAAATCCTAAAAAATGAAAAATAAGAAAAACGATTAGGCCGCTGATTCCTAACTTTCTTAAAATTCTTGTGTCCCTAGCAACGGAGCCAAAAACTTGATGTGCGTTAGGTGTATATGTAGGTTTAAGTATATTTTAAGCCCTTTTTACACTTTTTAGTCAAGTTTTAAATTTATAAAACACGATATTTACTAACACTAAACACACATATGGGCAAGTGCACCCATCGTGAGCGTAGTATAGTGTTGGCAAGATACCGAGGTCGTCCAAGGACACAAGAGCTTTAAGTACCGGTTTATCCTCAACGTCTAATCAAATCAAAAGTTTAGAAAAATGTTTTAAACTAAGAAAATTAACTAAAATGCTGAAAAATAAAAATAAAAGAAAAAACAGATAGACAAGATGAATCACTTGGTTCCGACTCGTGTTTAGTGTAACCTTTGATTATTTCCGCACTTTTGCACTTATTTAAGATATTATCTTAGTTATTGTAGTAGGCCCCTCTTTTGGAGGTGACGTTACCCTCAACCCAGTAGTTTGAGTCAGCAAGGATACAATCCTAAAGGGTCGGATTATTGAAAGATAATTAATTAAGTTATTAATGCAAATTATGGTAGGCCCCTCTTTTGAAGGTGACGTTACCCTCGACTAAGTAGTCTAAGTCAGCAAGGATACAGTCCTAAGTAGCCGGGTTATAGTATTAATAGTAGTTAACTTATGAGGGGATCAAAGAGTTTGGACCCCCGCCATCCAATACCGTTAAGTATTGAAGGAGGTCCTACTAAATTTGACCCAGGTCCCTTGCAGGATCTCTAAACGCTGAACAACGGCAAGACTCTTACCAAACCGTTCCCTTAACCCCCGACCAGGTAGCCAACATACCTCCATATAGACCGTGGAGATATGAATGGTGAAAATCTTTTATTTTATATAGACAGTAAAATAATGCCAAGACACCACGGACAAACGATAAGGAAGAATCACCTTCAACATAAGAAACTAGTTATTAAAGTCATTAATACAAAACCAAGTAAAAAATGCGAAAAGATTGAAAATAAAAAGTATTACACTAGACACTTGTCTTCACCAAGTGATGTAAGAGACTTAGGCAAACATGGCCTTGATTGTCAAGAACTCTTACGATCAATCTTGGATCCCGAGACGACTCACACACTCTATGATGGACAATGGATGATGGTGGTGGATGATGGTGTTATGGTGGTGGTGGGTGGTGGGTGAAGTGTGAGAGAGGTGGTGTGCCAAGGGATGGTTTGAGCTTGAGCCAAGCACTCCTATTTATAGGATGAACAGAAGCTCGGGCACGGCCCCGTGTCCACATCCTCACTTTCTTCATTTAATTCAGCTTGTCTTTATTAGTTGACCACGCCCCCGTGTCCGCTGAGCACGACCCCGTGTGCAGAAGCATATCTGTACTATGAAGATTTTCCTGGATTCTGCGAATCTTATAGTTGACCACGGCCCTGTGTCCGCTGAGCACGGCCCCGTGGTGGGCAATAGAAGCTTCTACCACTTTGTCTTTTCTGCTGACACTTGGGCACGCCCCCGTGCTGGCTGAGCACGGGGCGTGTTCAGTCTTCAGTCTTCTTGTTTTGCTTGGGAAGGTGCTGTCGTGGGGTCGGGCATGTCACGTTTGTTCCTTTTCTTGTATTTATGTTAGATTTTGCTGTCTTTTTGCTTCTTTTGTTAATTTGAGCTCATTTAATCCTGAAAATACAAAAGGAAGACAAAAGCACACTTTTTCCAACATTAGTACTAAAAAAAGGTTAGTTTTAAGCCACAATTGATGTAATTTATTTGTTGCATTTTGCACACATCAGCCACTGATCAGCTCGTGGTAACGCTTCAATGATTTTGTCGATGATTTACTTACGTGTTTTTACAATTCCAAACCTATCAAGTGCAATTTTAAGGTGACAAAATATTTCAATCATTTGTCGTACAGATTCACCTTTTAAACCATCAAACAAATCAAATTCTTTTTTAAGTAAAGCTATTTTGTTCTTTTTGATTTGTTTACCACCCTCAGCTTTAACCCGTAAAGCTTCCCAAACAGATTTAGATGAACCGTCATGATCAAGTAATGCAAAAATATCATCTCTAATCGACTGTTGGATTAGAGCAATCATTCTTTGTTCATATGAGAAGTTCTTTTTGTCTTCAACGGATAAGCTTTTTAGTGGAATTTCTTCGTTTTTGTCGTTAACAGATCTATCGTAACCAAACTCCATGCAAAACCAGCTTTCATGCGCATAAGCTTTGGCCCAGTTGATAAAACATTCTTTCCACCATGTGTAATCTTCAATACTTTTTTGGTGGTTTTGAATGGGTTTCGTAAAAATTATCATGGTTGATATTTTCAGTTATAGCTTTCGTTATGCTTTTCGGTGTGGCAGTCGATGTTCCGGAAGACTCGGACATGAACGCCTTGTAAAACGTGTTATAGAACTCTTCAGCCATCACGCTCCTCGTTTCTCACTTTGAATTTTCTCTTCGTTTATCAACTTGAATCACCTTGAAACAAACAAATAAACAAACAGTTAAATAGATGAGTAACCGATCGGGCGGAGTCAACAAAAGTCAATCAGATGACTTTGGATAGGATGGCTCGGATCGGATGTCAATCCGATTGAATCACACTTCGATCGGATGTAGTCAACACAAGTCAAAGGTTTACTGTCTGCTGGGTGTCGGATGGCAATCCGTTCGGATTGCCGTTCGACGATTGATACTTAACAAACAAACCAAAATGCTATGGATCGGATGTCAGTTCGTTCGAACTGCCATTCGACGATTGAACCTTAAGTCACAAGAACCAAGCTGCAGTGGGTCGGATAGCAATTCGTACGGATTGTCGTTTGACGATTGGACCTCACAATCTGAACCAACATTCCGTGGATCGAATGTCAGTTCAATCGAACTGCCATTCGATAGTTCACAACACCAAGTCAGTGATCAATGAATGTATAGGATCGGATGAGATTTTGGATCGGATGGTGATGCGAGAGTTGACACTGTAACAAACAAAAACAAAGTGATTAGGATCGGATGGCAATCCATTCGGATTGTCATTCGATACTTGGACTTTAAAACAATTGAATGAACAATGTGTCGTGGATCGGATTTCAATCCGATCGAATCAGGGTCAACAAAGTCAAAAGTTAATGACTTGCAATGGATCGGATTGCTATTCGTTCGAATTGCAATCCGAGACTTGGCACTTTATAAACAAAATTCACTTCGATCGGATGAGACTTTTGGATCGGGTGGTCATCCGATCGGATAGCCATCCGATCCGTGAACATCCATATGAACAGCAACAGCAACCTTCATTATTTTCGGACAGAAAATTCACGTTTTCTCACAAACTGTTTGGAATTAAGTTTTGAAAATTTGTAGGCTTGTAAATCAACTGTTTTCGCACACAATATCCAAAAAATCAGTGTTTTTTATCTGTAAAATCTCGTTTAATTTTGTGTTTTTCAGTCAAGAACGTGAAGAAAAAGAGTAGAGTGAGAATTTTGACATATCTGATGTGTTTTTGGCTCTGAATCAGATGAAATCCTGTGCGATTTTGTGTGTTTGATCCGTGCTATCGAGCTCTTGCTCTGATACCACTTGTAGGATTGGTTTTGTGACTCCCGAACGATTGCGTATCGACACGTGTGACGTGCGGAATCCGTACACGTGCGTGGACCGAACACGAGACCGTACTATAATTTGTGATTCCATAGATTGATCTGAAAAGTACAAACGAGCCGTGAATCACCTTTTGCCTTTCTCTCTCTAGCTCCTATGCTCCAAGTCTCTCAAATGGCAAAAGTTGGCAAATGTTCTAAAACTAAGACATTACTCTCCTATTTATAGGCCAAGGGGTTTAATGAGAATTCTCATTAATTACATAAATGTCACCTTGCCTTTACTCTAAATATAACACTATAATGTCTAGTTTTCTTCAGTTTCAGCTACGAATTGTATTGACGGAGGCGATAGACATAAATGCACCAACACGGTGGACAGACCTAAATATGTAGCTGCCAGTCTTTTGGATGCTGGCAGCTTTGTCGCGGCCCGCGTAGACATCAAAGGGGGCTTACGCGCCCCGCGACACTCCTCATTTCCGGTTACAAAACTTTCAAATATTGCACATTCAGTCCCTGGTCCTTTATAACTTGAAATATCTTTCATTTATTGCACTTTTGACCCCCAAAGTTAACTTTTAAGTATCTTGGGACATTAACAAACATCGTTAGGCTTCCGGTTAGTTACGAGATCACCCGAAAGGTGCTAGATTATCTTGTTGTCGCATTTATTCCCTATTTCTTGAAATCTTGCACAACTTTTAAATAATAATACCGAAACCATATGTATTTATCATTTGGCATTCTCGGAAGCATAATTGGGCATTACGAAGTTACGGGTTCGTTAAAGGGTCACTCAGAGGTAAAAATTAACACGGTGACACATTTAACCCCTTTGCCTTACAAGTTTCACTTGTTTATCACAAATGGCTTCCTATGCCCAATAATTTAACCGTTTAAGAATACGAACATTGTGCGAAGCCATTTAAAGGCATAGTTTTCATATGTTGACACTTTTAGTCCCTCTGAATTTACCTTTTAACTATTTGTCGACTTTAATCCCTCAATTGTCAACTTGTTACATATCTAGGGCTCATGACACGTGTCTTTACTTTATTGGTCATGGTTTTTGCGAGGTGTTACACTAACTAGGTTAATTATTCCTAGTTAATTTAGTGGGTTTAGGGAGTTATAACCCGTTTTATTTTAAGTCCTGTTAACTCGGGCTTCTTATAAATTTTGTTTTCTCAAAGCATTTATTCTCGTTTTAATTAATGTTAGGATTATTTATTTAAATCCTAATATTCACCGGGTTAATTTTACCACTAAAGGTATTTTACCCGTCTTTTTAATATTAACGTGGTTTGATTACCAAACCCGTTTTCAGGGTGTTACCCGTTTTCGGGGTGTTACAGCCAGTGTCTGAGCCAGCTGTCCTTAGTAGACTGGAAGCCATATAAGGAAGTCTGGTCTAGCTCTTGAAAGTGGAAGGCATGAAACAAACAAAAAGGGATAAGCTGAAAGTGGGGGAAGTAAGGCTACTCACATTACTTTACCAAAAAATCATGTGTTGAAAATGACATCTTCATAAAATAGAGAAAGACTCCCCGTCTCCAACTGAGGTCTTCTCGCCCGTTGCCTGGAAGATTCGATCCCTACGACTGCCTCGCAAGACCTTTGTACTTTTTTCAAATTGAATCTGAGACTAAGATTATCAATATCATTCCCAATTGGGTATTTGACGGTTATATAATGAATTTTGGATGTGCATGTTATAATGAGTGATTTGTACTAACATTGTTTATCGGTTGTGTAAGTGATGCTTTTTACTGATAGTCAAAATACATTTCGTAATTCTTGTTACATATAATGTGTTATTTCATGATCGTATCTTGTTTTGTTGATCTTTTTAGAGGGAAATGACACCCAAAATTAAGAATTTGTCAAGTGATGAATCAATTATACGAAAGAATATGATATCCAAACAACCAGCCTTCCTTGGCAAGGTCTAAAAGCATAAAACAAGTATCAGAAGTACGAGTAAATTAGTGAGAATAAGGTTTCTAAGTCGATTGAGGTATTAATCATTGCCCTCCAGTGCCTCACCCTGCACCAAGTGAGAGTTGAACCTGCATCTCCCAAGAGAAATGCAAGCCGTCCACCACTTGATCTAGAGATCATTGGTTAGTTGTCATTTTCTAATGTTAGGAATGAGGCTAGACTTTTAAGAATCTTTTATATTTGTTTTGGTCCAAGAATAAATCGTTGTAAATCGTACATGTTGTGAATTATGGTGGATTCATTGGAGGCTAACATGTCGGCTACCATTCCTATTTATTTACCTTGGTTTGTTAGTTAGGGCTAATATGAATCGGACTGACAATTGGAGGCCGGTTTTTAAAACTTTCAAATCTCATATGTTGCTCTAGAAAGCTTCCTCTATCCATTGGTGGTAGGCTTATTCTTATCAAATTCGTTCTTCAGAGTCTCCCTACATATTATTTTTTTTCTTTTATAAGTTCCCTGTGCAAGGTCATAAAAAGCCTCAAGGCTATTAGACGGAACTTTCTTTGGGGAGGAGGCGATGATGTTAAAAAAAATCAACTAGATGGCTTGGGATCAGGTTGCTACTGACCCACTCAACTTTAGGTAGACTTACCATTTGAATCCTATACTTTTTTTTTTGCCCAACCAGAATTTGACATGTGACCAACTCATATTTTTTTATTTATTTTTCTCTTATAACTTTTAAAATATGATGTTTTATATAATTTTGAATATATCGTTGCGAAAAGTTTTCTTTTATTTATGTTTCAATGTTTTTATATCGTTGCTTTGTTTGCTGCTTGAAGGGTTGGGTGAGGTTTTGTACAAGTCGTCAAAGCTACTTCAAGGTTTTGTATTTTTGTTATCTTATGACTGTTAATATATGATTTTTATAAAATTTAGGCTATTTACCGTTGCGACGTGGTTAATTTTAGTAGTGTTTCGACGTATTTTTTTTTGCATGATGATATACAAATAGTCAAAACCGAGTCTTATAAACTTTAACACCACTAACATGGTACGCACGTTCTTCACTAGTTTATTATAATAAGGACATAGTGAATTATTAAATGCTGCTAGTGACACTTGAATTGGTTTAGGTTTCGGTTGTTGGGCTGTTCTCAGAAGTCGGAACCATGCCAAGTGTCTAGTGTTTGTGAAGAATGCTAAGACTTAACGCCCCATGGCCCATGGGGAAAGGGCTTTATTTCTATCTATACTTTAAAACTAGTATTAAGCCCCTGTATTGTAGCGGCTGTCATAAAACTGTGTTAAGTAGTAGCAATACTATACCATTGTCAGGGACCACGAACACCGGAAAAGCTTGTAAAAACAAAATAAATAAAAATGGGAAAAAATAACGCCGAGCGAAAAGCAGACGTAAAATCTTTGAATCACAAACGTTCGTTGCTGAGAAATTAAACCGATACGCAAACCATAGAAAAAAATAACTAAGTCCATCCAGGACCCGCGTGTTGGACGAACTTGTCAAACGCAGAAAAATAGATGTGGCGCGATGGGTCAGTCAAACGAGAAAAAAATATACGAAAAAATTGTTGAACCCCACACGCACATTGCGTTGCGGTGCGTTAACTCACAAAATTTAGAATGAAACGAAAAACTTGGAAAAAATGAAAAGTATGGTGGACGAAAATTGAAAATAAAAAAGAATTTTATTACTCTAAATAAGCAACAAAAATATGCACTGGAACTTGTACATTGTGCTTTGAGGTTTTTTCAAAAAAAAACCTTGATTTTTTTATTTTTAACCCAAAGGTTTTTACCTTTTGCAATTTTAACACTACATAATTTGTTTTTTTAACTTTAACCCAAAACTTTTCATTACCTTTAACCCAAAGGGTGTTACAATTTGCAATTTTAACCCTACATAATTTGTTTTTTTAACTTTAACCCAAAACTCTTCATTATTTGCAATTTAATTTCACAACTTTTGTCACTTATACTTTTCATCTTTGGCAAATTTTCGGTTTACGTATAGTTCTAAATTTTTCGAGTTAATACAACGCAACGTACGAGTGTGGTTCAACTTTTTTATGTTTTGTTTCAAATTTTGCAAGTTAACACGGCGCAACGTGCATGTGTGGTTCAACTTTTTTACCTATATTTTTCATGTTTGACAGGTTCGTCGCAACACGCAGATCCTAGGTCGAGTCAGTGTTGGTGGTCGATAACGGTTGTGTGACATTAATACTATTTGTCACACCCCAACCGATGGCGGAATCATCGGGGCGCGGCACTAGGCGAATCAGATTGCTCAAGAGAATCCATAACAACTATATTGCGATAATATTTAATACCTTCGTTATCCCATACTAACAAATAATACAATCACATAAGTTATCACAGATTTCTTGTCCTCTCGAACAATGCAAATCCGACAACCTAGATTTTAGTTGAGTTTCTAGACTCCCAAGCTTCATTTGATATAGTCTGCGATCTAACCTGCAACATACGTTAAAATATTTGTCAATACAAAAGTATTGGCGAGTATACAGGTTTGATAAGTAGAATAATAGATAAAAGTGTAGCGAGTTTCCATATGCAAGAACGTAACACACGACATATATACTCACAAAGCTGATACTACCAACTAAGTCCTCGATGCTCGAATATGCGATGGCAAACTAGACCCCGTCGGGCGCAATAGTACTATACTAGTCATGGTGGGACGTCACGAGTATAAGCCCTAGCGAGAATGCAACTTGATTGATTTAAATAATTCGTTTGATAAGTTCGATTTGTTAGAAACGTATGTTACACCCAAAATACGATTAAAAAGGGGTTCAAGTATACTCATTGTGCGTATTTAGCGAGAATGCAACTTGATTGGGTCGGCTACGGGTTTGTCTGCGTTAAATCATTGAAGGATATAGTAAACGATGCACGGTTAAGCGAGAATGGCGTCGAAAAGTCAGTTATTTGGTTGGATGGTGCTTATCCGTCCGGATGGCAAGTTATCCGTCCGGATGGCACGTTATCCGTCCGGATGACACGTGATCCGTGCGGATGACACGTGATCCGTGCGGATGACACGTGATCCTAGCGGATGACACGTGATCCGTCCGGATGACACGTGATCCGTCCGGATGACACGTGATCCGTCCGGATGACACGTGATCCGTCCGGATGACACGTGATCCGTCCGGATGACACGTGATCCGTGCGGATGACACGTCTGTTTCGCATTCAGAACACTGTTTTTGAGTGTTTAACGAAAGGAATACGTGCGGAGTTACCGGGACAGTGTAATTTCGCACTAACACTTGAAATTCCATCAGTTCCGACCCGCTCTAACGGCCGGGAATCACCCTGCTCCATCAGAACTGGCCGTTCTTGACGGTTTCTCCGGTTTAGCTCGAAATCGCACAGTTCCTTGGTTAAATACATAGATTTAGGTGAGATTCGTTATCAAAACATGTGGAAATCACTCAGATCTGAGGTGCTTATGGTGGGATGAGGTCACAACTTGAAGTTCATATGAACTCTTGGTGACATCACCTTAAAACACCTCAAATCAGTAGATTCCACGGTTGGAAATTGAGTTTTGAAAGATAGAATGATGTAGAATTGAGTGTAGATCATAGAAGTACAAATTTTAGGTTGAAATCTTACCGAAATCGTGAGGAATCGAGAGAAAAGGGTCCTAGAGCATCTCTGGTCGAGTGGGAGCTGTCACATCACTTGAACAGTGGTGTGACAGGCTATTTATAGGCACAGAGAAGGCTGAAGGAGGTTTTGGGTCCGGATGGCCCATCCGCGCGGATGGCTATCCGTCCGGATGGCCACTCCGACGCGATGGATTTCTCCGTTTTTGAGCATTGCGATCGACCTTGAAGTGCGTGATTTTTATATCATTATTATATATACTTATAGATATCACTAGGGGTCGTATTTACGTATCTATAATCTACAGTTTCGATAATTAACAATCGGTTTTCGATTCGAGTATGCGATTATTAGCGACGTTTCACGGCCATCAAGGAGGGTAGTATAGGTCCTTTCTTGATGTCATCGTGAGCGTTATTGTGTGTTGTGCCACAATGACTGACGGGGTACCACTCACTCGTATTGTCATCATCGTCACGACGACTGGAGCTATAGCACTCACCCGTGAGTCCTTGTTAGCGTTAGTTGTTTACGTTCGACACATCACGGCCGCTGAGAAGGGTAGAATAGGTCCTTACTCAATGCCTCCGTGAGTGTTAGTGTTTGTGATTGGTGTAGTATAGTGATATTGTATTTCGAAAATATGCGATTATCCTTCGTATAGCGATGTATGCGATATAGTTACATTATGATCCGAATCTCTAGTGCTAGGCGTAACGAGTATATCGAGTAGTAACAACGCACAAGAGTGCGGGTTGTTACAGTCTCCCCTGCTTTAGGAAATTTCGTCCCGAAATTAATCCAACAGGTAGACTTTTGAGAGTTGCTCCTGCATTAGTAGTGATACAGCGAATGATTTGACTGTGAGTTGACCGGCGAGAGTGCCTCGATTAAGAGAGATCGATTGCGATAGCGAGAAGGCAACGTAAAGACAAAAGTAATATCTCACGAGTTGGCGTTCCAAGAGTACCTCGAGTCGCGAAGAATTTGTAAGTTCGATGCGATTGGAATTTTAAAGAACTTTGAAAGGTTTCTCATAACGTAGGGTTAACTGAGTCGATCGTTAACCAACGTTACAAGAAAGTTTAAGTTTTAAACATTTTAAGGAATTCAAGATGAAAACTGAGGCTATGAAAACTCTTCTATGGCATGGGTTCAAGCTGAACTCGATGTTGAACCAACGTCTCAAGAAAGTCTTGTTTTTGATATTGCAAAAGGTTTTAAGGGAAAATTGGACTCGTGAAAGCTCCCCTTGGACATGAAGTTAAACTGGTTCGATGTCACCTCCACATTGTGAGGAATTTCACTTGTTCCACGGTTTTAATAAAAGTTTTATAAAAAATCAGTTTTAACCGTTTGAAAAAGGTAATTTAGCATTAAGCCCCACTTGGCACCTTCCCGCGGAAGTTCGTTAATATGATTAAAACACTTATATATAGGAAGTACCAGCGGCGTATCCACCATGTTTTTCCCATATTACTTCCGTTCCGTGAGGCGGTGTCATGTGCGCCGATGCGACACGGATAGAATTTCGCTCACTCTGTCCAATCGATAGAAGGTCAGACCGAGTATAAGATAGAATCGAATAGGTTAATCCGGCGAGTTGAATTGCGAACGTAGCTATAACAGCGTGCGTGAGTGGCCTGATGACACAAACATTTATGTGTCGTGAGGGTAGGCGTCGAGCGATAAGCGATAAGCGAATAGCGCGTTTTCGATTAGATTCCACTTTAAAACCACATGGCACGTTTCCACGGGAGTTTGCTAACATGGTGAAACACCACGTTTAACCAAGTTAGTTTTGCCTCGTGAAGCGATGTCACACGTACTAACACCAACGAGCGAACAAGCGGTAGACTATTCCCGATAATCGATGAGCGATTAGGTGATTAGGCGAATAATACAACACCAGTGATAACGGCGATGATAAACGAATTACGAAAATCGGTAGTTGTTGCGTTGCAAGCGATGGAGGTATGCGGTTCGATTTACGCGGTTCGATTTGATTGATTACCACCACAGAGTTTAACTAACATCAGACCCCACATGGCCTTTTTCCACGAAAGTCCGCTAATAACGGTAGGCGATAGCGATAGATTGATACATAGCAAGCGATACAGATTCACGTAATAAGCGACAGAGATTGCGAGATACACATGATAAGCGATTACGATTAGCCGAGTTTTGTTTCGAATAAGCTTTACGTTACGTTGCGACGCACCACGGTTATCGAGGAGGGTAGAGTAGGTCCTCACTCTGACAACATCGTGAGCGTTAATGTGCTTGAAGAGATTTGTTGCAACAGACTTACGACCAGTCTTGCGTTGATGCAATTGCCCTGCGAGGTAGACTCTCCAGAGTCCATCGATGAGGCGATTGCATTGCGTTTGCAGACTTACGACAAGTCTTGCGATGATGCGATTCAGTTGTTATGCCTTGCGATTGAGTGTAGTGTGTTGAAAATAATCACAATAGTATAATAGGTCTAATAACGTTCAACTCCACCTGGCACTTTCTTCACGGAATTTCGGTAGTATGATAAAGCACACCTTGATTGACCCCTACTACTTAGATCCCGTGGTTTGGTGTCATACTTCGTCGTAACGCTTGTGGTACCTTAGAATTTACTACGATCTCTGTGCACTGACCCAAATAATCCCGTGTGCACCCGTGATTAGTCGTTCCTTGCACGTTTATCGTACCTCGTTCTAAGAGTGTAGTGAGGGTAAAACACATTATTTCGTGATATAGTATATAGTATGTGTGTGATTCATGTCTAAGTGTGATGACTAGAGTGTGAAAGAGAATACGAAAACGAGAGTTAATGTTACGCATAGTGCCTACATCGAGTAATAGAGTAGTTTCAAAACTCAGAAAGTAACGTCGAAAATCGTATCATTACACTTTATCCTACGCTTGCTAGACGTTTGCTGCTGAAGGCTTTTGCTGGAGCTGCTGTTGTTGTACTCAAGTTCACGGTTCGATGCGGCAGTTGCGGGTGAAGTGACCGTAACGATTGCAGTTATTGCAATAGCGACAGTCAGCCCCAACTGGATGATGATAGGTACACGAGTAACACTGAGGATGAGCTCCAGTGTAGGCTCGTTTTGGAAATACCGGAACTGTTCGAAGAGGTTTCGGTTGCGGCAGTTCGGTTGTTGACGAGCTCGAGCTTGAAGTCTTTCGCTTGCGGCTGGGTTTGTCGGTGTCCTGCGAAGAGGTGTCGTCGTTGGAGGATTCGTCTGAGGACTCACTTGCAGAATCTTTGGCTGATTTATCGGAAGATTCGTCGGCAGATTTGTCGGAAGAATCGGCAGCAGATTCGTCCGAAGAATCGTTAGCAGATTCGTTGGAAGAATCGCCAGCGGATTTGTTAGAAGATTCGTCAGTAGATTCATCAGAAGAATCGTCAACATGTTCGCCTGAAGGATTAATGGCGATTGCTTGATGAGCTTGCTTGACAGGATTCCTTGAGAATGACCCTTCCATGAGTCGTTTGTTGTTGATTTCAGCGGCTAAGCGGTAGGTTTCTTCGATGGTAGCAGGTCTTGCAGCTTCGAAAAAATCACCCACACACTCAGGTAAGCCACAAATGTACTTCGCGATGGCTTTCTCTGGAGTGTTGACTTGACTTGGGCAGATTATGCTAAGCTGTTTGAACCTTGCGGTGTAGCCAGCGTTGTCACTTTCGACTTGCTTGATTTTCCAGAATTCGTCTTCCATCTTCTGAGTTTCGTAAGGAGGACAGTACTCTTTCTTCATGAGCTCTTTCAGCTCATCCCAAGAGAGAGCGTAAGCTGCGGAGATCCCACGTTTGTTACGTTCGGCGGTCCACCAGTCGAGTGCTCGCGATTGAAATACTCCGGTAGCGCAAGTAGTACGGAAACTATCGGGACACCCACTTTGACGAAGGGTAACTTTGATAGAATCGAACCACTGGAGTAGTTGAGTCACACCTCCTTCACCCGTGAATTCCATCGGGTCACAGACTTTGAAGTGTTTGTAAAGAAAGGCAGATTGCGGCGCTTCCGTCTTGGAGTCTTCCGAGGCTCGAGAGTTGCTGAGAGAGTGCACTTGAGCGGCAATTCGAGGAATAAGCTTTACCACTTCTTTGGTCACAAGTGATGCAATCCTCTTATTGGCACTTCGTTTGGCTCTCCTCCTAGCTACTCGTCTCGAGGTAGAGTCGTTGGAAGGCATCTAGACTAGGAATGAGATTCGATCATAATGATTTTTGAGTTTCGTGATGCGATTAAGCGCGTTCCAAAACTTGATGCGATAGTATAGTAGTAATGCGAATCACATAGGAGCCATATAGGAGACACAAAGTTCCTAAGTTCTCACACAATGACTTGTTGTTTATATGTATATATAGGTATTTATATAACTGTAATTTGTATTCATACACATACAGGTCGGTTTAGAATATGCAAGGACGTGTTGAAGTGAGAAAGCGAGAGCGAAGACGATAGATTATGCATTAGTTTTGTTGCGAACATTCGGGTTTCGTTTTAGATTGCGATGGCTGTGCGAATTGTGCATTTATAAAACAGGGAGTGAAAATTGTTAAATCGATAAATTGATAAAGCGTAAAGTTTCAAATCGTAAATAAGTTCTAGCCATTGGTAAGATCGGCGGTTCGTATGATAGAGTGCCTTGGGTGTTTAGGCGTCGACTACCCAAGGTAACCCAACTATATTTAACAAGTTCGTGCACGCGCGTTGACCTAGAAGACTCCATGCTTCCACTGGGATGCAGCTCATGGCATTCGTCTTCCTAGTCATCACGTGGCTCGAGTTATC
Organism: Helianthus tuberosus; assembly: GCA_030545235.1. NCBI lineage: Eukaryota > Viridiplantae > Streptophyta > Magnoliopsida > Asterales > Asteraceae > Helianthus > Helianthus tuberosus. The sequence goes on from CM060366.1 coordinate 51,267,852, forward strand.
ATGATAGTCGAGTCCTTGGTGAGAGCTTTTGAAAACCAATTTAGAGAGTGGAACGGCTTATTAAGGTACGGGTTTCACCCCTGACTTAACAGCTCCGCTCCTAATTGTGGTTATACTCTTCGAATAAATTCGCGAGCTCCACTAGATTTCGAAATGGAGACTTTCGTCGAGATGTGGATGTCACTCCTAACTCGATGAAAGGTTCTCGTGCTAGAAAAATGAGCTGAGTGAGCAATCCTTTCGAGAGTTCTTGGTTTTCACACCTGATCTCGACTGGATCGCTCGGTTTCGTTATGCGAGTATTTTCGAAAACCTGTGTATTGTGTCGGCCTTAGGAAAGGCTAAGTAGTATTTCAGCCTTAGGAAAGGCTTCTTCGTGTGAAGTTGTAGTACGCGGTGTTCACACAAAGTTGTAGCTTTTAGCAATTTCGATCGAGAGTATCAAGTAGGCCCGATACAAACCCTACTGGGTTCGTACGAGTCGTCCTGTTGGTACTTAGACTATAGACTAGGTCAATTTCTAAGATGTCGAACCGGACTAGGTCAAGTCTGGCCTAATTCCCTATAGTTATGGCTCTGATACCAATCTGTCACACCCCAACCGATGGCGGAATCATCAGGGCGCGGCACTAGGCGAATCAGATTGCTCAAGAGAATCCATAACAACTATATTGCGATAATATTTAATACCTTCGTTATCCCATACTAACAAATAATACAATCACATAAGTTATCACAGATTTCTTGTCCTCTCGAACAATGCAAATCCGACAACCTAGATTTTAGTTGAGTTTCTAGACTCCCTAGCTTCATTTGATATAGTCTGCGATCTAACCTGCAACATACGTTAAAATATTTGTCAATACAAAAGTATTAGCGAGTATACAGGTTTGATAAGTAGAATAATAGATAAAAGTGTAGCGAGTTTCCATATGCAAGAACGTAACACACGACATATATACTCACAAAGCTGATACTACCAACTAAGTCCTCGATGCTCGAATATGCGATGGCAAACTAGACCCCGTCGGGCGCAATAGTACTATACTAGTCATGGTGGGACGTCGCGAGTATAAGCCCTAGCACATATGCGACTAGCATCACGTATATCTATGCATAACAGTTGTTCGCAAGTGATAATTCGATTGATTTAAATAATTCGTTTGATAAGTTCGATTTGTTAGAAATGTATGTTACACCCAAAATACGATTAAAAAGGGGTTCAAGTATACTCACCGTGCGTATTTAGCGAGAATGCAACTTGATTGGGTCGGCTACGGGTTTGTCTGCGTTAAATCATTGAAGGATATAGTAAACGATGCACGGTTAAGTGAGAATGGTGTCGAAAAGTCAGTTATTTGGTCGGATGGTGCTTATCCGTCCGGATGACACGTGATCCGTCCGGATGACACGTGATCCGTCCGGATGACACGTGATCCGTCCGGATGACACGTGATCCGTCCGGATGACATGTGATCCGTCCGGATGACACGTGATCCGTGCGGACGACACGTGATCCGTGCGGATGACACATCTGTTTCGCATTCAGAACACTGTTTTTGAGTGTTTAACGGAAGGAATACGTGCGGAGTTACCGGGACAGTGTAATTTCGCACTAACACTTGAAATTCCATCAGTTCCGACCCGCTCTAACGGCCGGGAATCACCCTGCTCCATCAGAACTGGCCGTTCTTGACGGTTTCTCCGGTTTAGCTCGAAATCGCACAGTTCCTTGGTTGAATACATAGATTTATGTGAGATTCGTTATCAAAACATGTGGAAATCACTCAGATCTGAGGTGCTTATGGTGGGATGAGGTCACAACTTGAAGTTCATATGAACTCTTGGTGACATCACCTTAAAACACCTCAAATCAGTAGATTCCACGGTTGGAAATTGAGTTTTGAAAGATAGAATGATGTAGAATTGAGTGTAGATCATAGAAGTACAAATTTTAGGTTGAAATCTTACCGAAATCGCGAGGAATCGAGAGAAAAGGGTCCTGGAGCGTCTCTGGTCGAGTGGGAGCTGTCACATCACTTGAACAGTGGTGTGACAGGCTATTTATAGGCACAGAGAAGGCTGAAGGAGGTTTTGGGTCCGGATGGCCCATCCGCGCGGATGGCTACCCGTCCGGATGGCTACCCGTCCGGATGGCCCATCCGTCCGGATGGCTATCCGTCCGGATGGCCACTCCGACGCGATGGATTTCTCCGTTTTTTAGCGTTGCGATCGACCTTGAAGTGCGTGATTTTTATATCATTATTTTATATACTTATAGATATCACTAGGGGTCGTATTTACGTATCTATAATCCACAGTTTCGATAATTAACAATCGGTTTTCGATTCGAGTATGCGATTATTAGCGACGTTTCACGGCCATCAAGGAGGGTAGTATAGGTCCTTTCTTGATGTCATCGTGAGCGTTATTGTGTGTTGTGCCACAATGACTGACGGGGTACCACTCACTCGTATTGTCATCATCGTCACGACGACTGGAGCTATAGCACTCACCCGTGAGTCCTTGTTAGCGTTAGTTGTTTACATTCGACACATCACGGCCGCTGAGAAGGGTAGAATAGGTCCTTACTCAATGCCTCCGTGAGTGTTAGTGTTTGTGATTGGTGTAGTATAGTGATATTGTATTTCGAAAATATGCGATTATCCTTCGTATAGCGATGTATGCGATATAGTTACATTATGATCCGAATCTCTAGTGCTAGGCGTAACGAGTATATCGAGTAGTAACAACGCACAAGAGTGCGGGTTGTTACACTATTTGACACCGTTTTACGCCCCGCCGCAACATGGGGTGTGCTTTGGGAGTTTTCCAAAGAAAAAATAGTTATGCATATAGTTGTCGTAACCTTGGCTTTGAGGGTTTTCAAAAAAAAAAGATTTTTTTTTACTTTTCACCTAAAATATTTCATAAGTTACTTTTAACTCAAAACTATTTGTTTTTTATTTTTAACCAAAAACTTTTTATATTTTGCAATCTATCCTCACAACTTTTTTTACTTTAAACTTTGGTCCTTTATAGTTTTCATTTTCCGCAAATTTTTTGCTTTATGCTTGGTTCTAAATTTTGTGACTTAACACATCGCAGCGTCCGTCTTTGATTTAACGTTTTTACGTTTCGTCCAAAATTTTTCGACTTAACACGACGCAACGTGCGTGTGTGGGTGAACGCTTTTACATCGTCTATTTTTCCCCGTTTGACAGGTTTAACATAACGTGTGGGTCCTAGATCGATTGTGTCTTTGGTTTAACGTTTTTACGTTTCGTTCTGAATTTTGCGAGTTAACACGACGCAACGTGCGTCTGTGGGTGAACGTTTTTACATCGTCTATTTCTTCCCCGTTTGACAGGTTTAACATAACGTACGCGTCCTAGATCGACTTAGTTATAACTAAAGAATCTCCGCCGCATTGCGGCGGGTCTCAATCCTAGTTGAGATTAAATTGCAAAACATGAAAAACTTTGTGTTAAAAGTAAAAAAACAAAGGATATAAATTGCAAAATTAAAGTTATTTATTAGTTTTAGATAAAGATAAAAGTAAGTGATATCTATATATTGGTTATTAATTATTATTAATACTAAAAGAAATTTATTAAACAAATATAAATAAAATTTATAGGATTAAAGGAGAGAATGTGATGTTAATTGAATGCCATATATATTTTTTTCCCACATTATTTGAAGTCTTTTATTATAAGTTAGATTAAATATTTTAATTGAATGCCGTATATATTTTTTCCCACCTTGATTATGTAGATTTCAAGTTGCACTGAAAAGAAAATTAAATGCCCATAAATTCTTTAAAGTTATAAAATATAATAACGTGTCATTTAATGTTATTAAATGACTATTATGATGATACGAACATATGTGAGATTTAGAATATTGTCATTGATTTGATTTTCTTGTCGTATTGAAAATAATAAATGAATGAGTTGTAACCATAAACGTAAATGAAAAATAAAGGTTTTGAGATACAAGAATTTTGGTTGTGGAAATTATTAAAATGAAAAATAAATGTTTTGAGATACAAGAATTTTGGTTGTGAAAATCAATAAACTTCAAACGGTCATTAAAAAACCAATTAAACCTTCAAAAATGGGTTGTATGAAAGAAAACCAAAACATTGTAATTAGATAGATATTTGTTGCCTTAGATCGGGTATTGAAAAATCGGGTATCGAGAGAAATTGGGTAGAGTTCGGGAATGGGTATTGAAAAGAAAAATTATACATTACCCTATGTATCTGAGTAAGGTATGATTGAGTTCAGGTATAACCAGGCATTAGTACTTGGTTTTACAAAATAAGCTTCTTCTTTTTTTAATTATTTTACACAAAAATAAATCTGTTTAAAAATTGATGTTGGTTTCTAATTTATAAAAATAATTAAAATAAATTACAATGACCAGTTCCGGATATTTTCGGGAATAAATTGGGTATGGTCTCGGGTACAGGTATTGATCTCAAAATGTATACCCTATCCATGTCCTACAGATAGGGTCAGGTTTGGTTACATGTATAAAATACCTATGAACAAAAATAACCAGTTCCGGGTTTTTTTCTGGTCCAATTCCAGTTACGGATTTTTTGTGCACCTCAACCACAAAGGATCATTGTGCCCCCAATTTATACATCAAATGACAACGGTCCCCTCAATTTACACCACAAATAACCAAATGTGCTCCTAGTTTACACCATAAGTTACCATTAAAAGCTTCTTTGCCCTCCTACTTTGCTTTTGTATCCGCCACTGCAAGTTATGTAATCCAAACTTATTTAGTGAATGGCTTGGGTACACCCGCATGATATGATATGTTTAATTTTTTTTTGAAAGGCAACTTTATATAAAACACACACCAAGTTAGCAATTAACTAACCAGGGCAAAACACAAACAATTAAATGCTAAAAAGAGGGGTTTTAAGCCACTCAGTCCAACCAGCCAGGGTCGTCCTTGAGAATTCGAGGACACTCGAGGGCCCTGTGTGAGTATAAAACATGGGCCCCTAAATATGCACTTATATCTGAAGGTAAAGGGTAAATATAGATTACGTCCTTTACGAATTAAAAAATAAGTACATGTTGGACAACTGGGTTTCGAAAAAAAGGGATGTCAGGTTTGGAACCGGCATTTCACGTCCCACAATAGTGCGCCCTTTGCAACTGTAAGCCTGTAGAGAGTTCGGGTCGGCCCTGCAACCAACTTGAAACTTACAATTACAACTAGAACATCACAAAAAAGACAGTCACTATCAAATCAAATTAAACTATCTTCTTTGCCATCTCGAGAACTAAACACCATATCATTTTGAGATCTCCAAATAATCCACCAAGCCGTAAAAATAGTAGCCTCAATCACAAGCTTCTTTGAACTACTCAAAGAAACCGAATCCAACCAATTCGTAAGAGAATAAGGAACTTTAGAAAGCGAATACGGAATTTCCAACACCGCCCAATGCCATTCCAAATCTTTGAAGCATCACTACACTACCAAAAAAGGTGATCCAAAGACCCCCAACCGTTTGCGTGCACACTAGACATAAATATTAGGAATATTCAACCCTTTTTACTCGATTAAAACAGGTAGGAAGACGATCCATAAGCAATCTTCACACAAGAATATTACCCTTCTCGGGGTAAATCTACTCCATCTAGTACTCTAGCATAAAACCCCTTCGGAAGAGACACTCTAACAATGTATCTTCTAATAAACTTAACCGAGAATTCATCCTCAATGGAGAAGATGTATCCGTTTATTGATATCCTTGTTTCCATACCATCCTTTGTGTTGTTTATAACTATATCATTTACAACTATCTTGTTTTCTTCTTAGTTTTTGCTATAATTCGATCGTTGTTCACTAGGTAATTGGCATTGTCATGTTTTTCTTTGTGTACAACATGTTTTCTATCGTTATTCGGGCGGAGAGAATGAAGAGAGAAGATATATCGTTATTGGAAGACTTTTGTTTATGTAATGTAAATTATGTAACAAGTGTGTATTTATCTATTTAAGTGTCTTGTATTTCTTCTATGATCATCTATTGTATAATCTTTATTAGTATTAAGTATTTTTTTTATCTGATTTATGTAATATTGACACGTCTTCCTATTCTGAAGTATTTTTTCGCTTAGTAGTGTCCGGTATGTAGTTTTCGTAAATAATTTTTTAGTTATATACGTTTTCGACCCCCCGGTTTTATAATTTTATGAGGTATATACGTTTTCGACCCCCCGATTGGAAATCTCAAGCTTCACCACTGAACATGATCTACTACACTAGTAAAATAGAAAAATCAACTATGAATGGACAAAGGTCAACTAAGCAAGACTACTACTAAATGAGTGAAAGCCCCTACAAAGTCGAGAAGACCATAACACCATCAAGTCAGCCACTAACAAGCCCCTGTAAGCTTGGGAGTCATGAAACCATCATAAAGCCCCATTAAGAGAATTAAATCTCATATTCATTGTGGAGTCAGTTAGGGATGGTTAAAGAATCTGGATTTGACGTGACTCGTGAGTACCCAAATCCTAAAACATCTGAGACGGGTATTCAGGTATGGATATACGATCGAATATGGGATTAATAAAAAAGTTCTACGGATTTGAATACGGGTATGGCATTAGGTGAGCCTTGGCTCGATTACCCGACCTATACATGTTTACTCGAACCATATCCCCAAAAATTGATTTTTATTTATTTTTCTGAGTTAAATGCCATTTTAGTCCCCGTGGTTTGGGCAATTTTGCCAGTTTAGTCTAAATGTTTCATTTTTCTCCTGTGGGTCTAAAAATGTTTCGCTGTTGTCATTTTAGTCCACTAAGTTAACTTCATCCATTATTTTTGTTAACGAGAAGGGCGATTCGGTCATTTTATATGGCCGAATTGCCTTTGTAGTTAACAGAATTACATATAAATGACTGAATTGCCTTTCTGGTTAACAGAAAAAATGAATGAAGTTAACCCAGTGGACTAAAATGGCAACGGTGAAACCTTTTTGGATCCATAGGAGAAAAATGAAACTTTTGGACTAAACTAGCAAAATAAACCAAATCACAAGGACTAAAATGGTATTTAACTCTATTTTTCTCTTTAACCTTTATCTAGAAAATTTTCATTCTGGTAAAGGAAATGAAAATTTTATATAAATATGTAGTGGATAATATTATTTATGTTTGGAGTGCATGAAGAATTAATTTAACTTTTTTGGATTTATATCATTGTGAAATTTACGTATTTTAGGGGTCTTTGGTGTTGCGTTTTCAAAATAGATTATGCGTTTTCAAAACTGCGTTTTGAAAAAGCATGTAGGTACATGCTTCTCCAACTGCGTTTTGGAGGCAGATAATCATTTTTTCATCCAAACAGTTTTTTAGATTATTTAAGTTTTACAAACGCAATAATCAAATAATCATTTCAAAACGTAATCCCAAACATCCTCTTAGATACTTCAAACATTTTGTGATAGTGGTAATCTGTATGTAATTTGTCGTATATTAATTTGTTGTAGCTGTGAAAAACTTAAAAGTGAAAATAGTAAGAAAGAAGAGATGTACTTCAAAATTCCAAAGTTTATTTTTAACAAACTAATTGATATATCACTAGTATTGGGTCGGGTATATGACACACTTTTACACAAATATATGAGTCTATGACTTGGATTACCAATACCCATCCGGCCATCCCTACTGTAGATGTGCACATTTCGTTTTTTAGGCCAAAACGGATCCGATAAGGTCAACAATGTTCAAAACCGGTTTGAGTATGGAACCCATCTTTGGAGTGAGCCATACAAACCAATTTATAAAGTGTTTTAACTTAACATATTGTTCTTTTTTCAAAATATATAAAAAACCTATAAATTCCAATGCCTGTTTATAATATAAAATAGAGTAAACACATATTTTATAATTTATAAATATACTTTGAAAGAATATTTATTATTATCGACTTAATGGAAAAGATAAGACGAACAATGAACAGTCTTTGACTTGCCACGTCTTCATCGATTTAAAACATTATTTTTTCTCGATTCTTTTCCCACATAGTATTAATCATGGTTGTAAAAATCCCGACTTGGCACCGATTAATCCCCGATTAATCTTGATTAATTACAATTAATCCCGATTATATCCGATTAATCCCCGGTTAATCCCGATTAATCCCCGGTTAATCCCGATTAATCGCTAGTCCACACCTCACCGGCTGACTAGCGATTTCTACAACCATGGTATTAATACAAAAGAATATAACAGACCTTTTTTTAAAATTTAACATATGAAGGAAACTAATGTGTAAAAACTAGTTAACAGGACTTTTATGAGAAAAAAAAAAGGAAAATATGTTGATTTTTTATGTTTAAAAGATTGTCTTTAAGTACTTTTTCTTAAAAAAAAAAAAAAAAAAACAGATGTGTTAGTTTTTTATGGTATTTGCCTTGATAAAATTATCAATTACTCATGAACTAACGGTATAAGAGTATAGCGTTCGTCATCAACAAAGTTGGCGTTGATCCAAATCCTTGTAAATACATAGTTTTTTTAAGAAAGGCAAAATTCATTAAAAGCACCTACCCCAACAAAAAGATATGGATACAAAATCATCAATTATTGCATTCAACACTCGATGCATGCACTTAACACTAGATGCAGTTAACTTGGTACTACGGAATTTCGTGAGAATATTTGAGACTTGCACCACAAAGGGCCAAATTCCAAGTTCCAAATTCAGATTCGGTTCTTGATTTTACAAATTTGCAAATGAATAATTCATTTTTATACAAAAAGATTTATAACAGAACCCAACATATTAGCATATTTTATAAATGTACTTTTATCCACAAATCTATTTGAGCTATGTATCACTAACAAATAAAAGCCAACATTTGGTTAATCATAAAGATACTCCTAGTGGTGTCAGATAGATTGTATTAGCTTCATTGTAAGTTGATTTTTTTTCCATGGTTAACATTTCGATTCTATTGAGCAAAATACATTTATGCCTATCAAGGCTATCAATAGTATAAAGTAAATGAACTTAAAATCAAACCAGATAACTGAACTTACCAAAATCAAAACAATCAAATGACCCCATTCAGATAACCCACCCGCTCTGATTTGAATTGTATGGTTTTTAGGATACTTCTTTCCTAATGTTATCACCTAAAGGGGTATCGCAAAGTAACATGAATTTCATTCCAGCACAACACACAATTTTAACCTCGTAGTAATTAATCTCAACAGTAAAAAACCGACGACTAGCACTATAGAAAGCTCTCGATGTTGAGCTCCACGAAGGAGCATGGATCGGGTATGTCAAAGTTTTCCAGCACCTGAAAGTTATATAAAACATGATATGTCAAAAATATCACAACAAAATTATAAGGGATTTATCGCTTTCACTTTGGAATTTTAAAAACAATAAATTTACTAAAAATGACTAAAACCTAGATTATTAATATACTATGATAGTTTTTTTGAATAACATGATTAAAGAGGCTGTAAGAATTTAAATAAACTGCAAGCCACTTTCGACCCATTCCAAGTTTGTAAAGTATTTTACCCGTTTAGAGGTAAAATATAAGCTGAAGCAAACCCATTTTTACGTAAACGGGTTGAAATACCACCGCTAAAACATGAAAGACGATGAAGCTTCTCTAGAAATAATATGTTCATAATGTCATCCACTTGACTAGAAAGCATAAGTATGCATATATGACAAATGAAAGAAACATTAAGATCTCAACAATTGGATAACAACAACAATAATAACAACAATAGAAAAATAATAATAATTAAAATAACAAGATATGTCAAATTCAAGTACCTGTGGGTGAACAATGCCAAAAGTTCCTATCCGCTTCCCTTTGTAGATGATGCTAGCTTGTCTTCCCGAAAGAAACTCGGGTTCCTTCATTGGTTAACAAATTTGTAACTAAACAAGACAGTTTGACAGAAAGGTGGCATAATATGTGGGGGGTTTACGTGCCACGAGATTAATTAGGGCTGTAAATGAACTGAACGTTCAGCGAATGTTTTTTAGTATCATACATGATTACAGAATTGCATAAAATGGGTTAGTGGACCAATTTGAACCTGTTTCTTTTTAAAGTCTTGCTTTTTGAAAAAAAATCAGTGGTTTGAAATTAACGTAACCAATCACTCAAAAGTAACAAGGCTGATGATTGCAAGTAATTGCGCAACATGAAAAAGTACTTACGTCTGACCGCTCAATGTAGTAACCAGTATTGTCCCCAGCCGATACAAAAGGAGTGCCCGTTACTTCCATGATTCTGTCTACTAGACCATGTATCAACTGCAGAGAAAAAAGAGAGTACAAGATCAAATTAGTAGACAAAACCGTATGAAATGGAAGATCATCAACACATGAAATATCAACTCTCCACATTCTAGCCAATCATAAGAATGTTAGAACTGGAATGGGAATTTAATTTCACTAACCAGATTCACGTTTTGACAATGAGGTGAAGCAGAGCATCAAACAGGAAATATACGAGTAAAATGCCATTTTCGTCCAAAGGTTTGTTTTTCCGCATCTGGATCCAAAAGGTTTCAAATCTTGTCATTTTCATCCAGCTCATTAACTTTATCTATTTTCTCCGTTAAGTCAGGGGTATTTCCGTCTTTTTTTGTTAAATTAAAGGGCAATTTGGTAGACCGAATACCCCTGAAAAAGACTGAATTGCCCTTTAAGTTAACAAAAAAGACGAAAATACCCCTAACTTAACGGAGAGATATAGATGGAGTTAACGAGGCGGATAAAAACGGCAAGATTTCAAACCTTTTGGATCAAGATGCAGAAAAACAAACCTTTGGATGAAAGTCGCAAAACTGGCCAAACCTTAGGGACAAAAATCGCCTTTTACTCTAAATAGAAACATAAACATATATCAGAAAGCATAATTTTACCTCGAAACCAGAAGTAGCGCCACAGTAAAGAGCTGCCAGTTGGCGATGATTTGTGGCCCCAACATCTTTCAACTCATCCAATACAGTTACATCGCCTACTTCAAATATCTGGAGTTCGAATGAAAAGGTAAGTAAAAGTAACATTGGAGCTAAATTTTAAGCAAATCAATGAGAAAGCCCAATTTACCTTGATAGGTTTCGGATGATCTTTATTGTGAGCGGCCGTTTTCAGTATTCCAGCCATGAGACTGCTTCTTACAACCTATATGATTCAAAATAGTTAAACTGTGAGTATATAATTTTTTTAAATACAAGAAAAGTGGAAGCAAACCTCAAAATCTGCGGAGCGAGGATTTCCAATGACAACGGCAGTAGATTTGTCATCTTTACGGTTCAGCATGGCGAAATTCTCTTTGTAAGAGCATAAGATCCATGTTAACACTTCCGTGTAACCACACAGTGCAATCTAAAGAGAAAAACAAATTATTTTTATAAGTACCTTTGTTGCCAAAGATAATTACATATTATCTCAATAGTAATCTACTGTTGAATATAATGATAATCCATTCATAAGTAAATCGGTCAAATTGATAAACTGAAATGATCCTTAAGAAGAAGTTTCGCATGTTAACGCAAAATACGCACCTCTGTTCTAATAAGGTCACTGAACTGATTCAGCGGCAAGGGCTTCAGAGATGCAGGCATCCGCTTTGGAATTTTATTGAAACCATAAGCAATCGCCACGTCCTTTGGAGTTGGTTACAATAAAACAGATTTTACGTCAGTTATATTATAAAAGAGGCATTTTGTTATTAGTGGGTGAATATCATACGAAGATTAAAACAACACAACATTAGTAATAATAATAAATGTACTTCCATTCGATACCTCTGCTACATCGCATGCATGAAGAACGTCACTTCTGGTTGGGGGAACCGACACGATAAAAGTGCATTCGTTATCTTTAGAGACAGATTGTTCCGCATGCAACTGCATTTTGTTCAACAACCCAGCAACCTGGAAGGAAGGTACAAATACATAACATTTATCTACGAAAATTAGAGTAAAATGCCATTTTCGTCCCCGAGGTTTAGCCAGTTTTGCGACTTTCGTCCAAAGGTTTATTTTTCTGCATCTGGATCCAAAAGGTTTGAGATCTTGCCATTTTCATCCAACTCGTTAACTCCATACATTTTTTTCCGTTAAGTCAGGGGTATTTTCGTCTTTTTGTTGACTTAAAAGGCAATTTTATCTTTTGAATATATGTACATTATGCTAAATGCTTGTACATAAAGTGAAAGAGACCGAATTGCCCTTTTAAGTTAACAAAAAAGATAGAAATACCCCTGACTTAACGAAGAGAAAAATGGATGGAGTTAACGAGCCAGATGAAAATGGCAAGATTTCATTTTGGTTCCAGATGCGGAAAAAAAAAACTTTGGACGAAAGTTGCAAAACTGGCCAAACCTAAGGGATGAAAATGGCATTTTACTCTAAAAATTAATATAATTGTTTAGGCATGTTTTACATATCATGGCATACCTTATTTGCCTCTAATGAAACCCCCGCTATACGATTTATGTATGATAAAGACACCTTCATGTCATAGGGTGATAATTCAGGGCAAATATAGGATTTCCCATCAGGGTATGTTACTTCAACTGGTTCAACCTCAAACTTCTGTTTGCAGTACACAGAGAACATTGTAACCTGCAGTCGAAATGTTGCATAATCTTATCATTTTCTTGTGGTTTAAATGACTTGAAAGATTACTGAGAAAAACATGCAAAAGAATGACGCTTGACCATTGTGTTCAAAACGATCTTGGCCTTGGTCAAATCGGTGGCTGTGCATTCGATGAACACGTTTTTGGTCTTCAAAGAGATAGCCGAGTGTGCTCCGTTAATTATTGGCGGAAGAGACAACACGGTTCTGCAAAAATAAATTGGTAGTTTGTAGATTAAATGGTTATCAAATCGAAAAACATGCTAAAAGTGGGACCATAAATACTGAAAAATCAAAGTAGTATATACCTGTTTCGATCATAAATAACAGGGTAAACGGGTGAGTCTTCAATTATGTGCAAGTATTTCTTCAGTTTCAAATCAGACTGCCATTTTATAAGGCAAACATGGTATCAGAATAAAAATGAAAGCACATATCGTTCTCTCAACAACCAGAAAAAATGACACAGATTTATATGTATACACACGCATTCACAAGCTTCTTAAAATGCAAATATACGAAGGATATACCTTGTAAAACTCCATCAGCTTATCAGCTTTGAAAGTTTCCACCTATAAAAAAAAGTCATCACCACTGCATTAGTAAATTTCTTGTTACAACCAATTAAAAATAAATGAAGTAACCAATAATGACATCTGATCATAAAGATTGTAATTTACTAATTTCCTAATGTTACGAATGACTTTGTCTCGATATATTGGTAACTGAATGTAGATCAGTAGCTGTGAGTGACTTTATATTTAATGTATGATAATATGCACAATTCAAGTTGAATACCGCTCTTTTTACCTGTTTTAGTGGCTTGAACTCTATCTCTGATGGTGGCAAAGCCTGAACAAATTAAAAAATAATAAAGCATTAAGAGATAAAATATACATCACCTCGTGTGCGCAAATCTGACTACTTAAGAAAATCACAAACCTCATACGTGAAAGGGCCATCTATTGTGTCCAAATCATGCGTTCCAATAGCAACCAGAGTTCTTCGCCTGAAAATGAAAAATACAAAGGTACAAGCCCAAGAAAGTATCTTAAAAGATCAGATATATACATATATACATACATACATATGTATGTATGGATCCTGCACACCACAATTGGCAACGAAAGTGAAATTCATATATAACCTGCATATATTCTGATGAAGCTTATCTTGAAGATCAATAAAACTGTTATATCTCGCCTCATTGAACTCTATACCTCTCAAAACAGCACAAACAACAAACGGACGTATCACAGACGTCTGTAATAAAATAAACATAACGAAGTTATCTACCAAATATATGTAAAAATGAAGAGTTGTTGCTGCTTTAAACAAGCATAGCACACCAGAGTTGGTTTATGAGATATTTACCTCAGGCTTTACATGCATTTTCAGCATAGATTCCTTACCAATATCAGCAAGTTTGTATTTAGGTACGGAATCAATGCCCAAAAATATGCGCAGTGACTGAACAAGTCCCTCGAGACAAAGCAAATCATACCGATTCGCAGGGACGTCAATTTTGTAGATTATCTCTTCATTGCCACCAATTTCGTCTTCTTCTTTTAGATGTTTCTCCTTTCTTATAATCGCTTTCTCGGTTGTCTGGTATATCATGTTTAAAACTCGATAAATCATGCGCATCTTACTTGCATACAAGTGGGTTAGGATGTGCAAATGCTTACCACATCGTCGAGCTCTATTCCAAATTCGAAGCATAACTCATCGAATTCATCTTGTGCTGAAAAAAATAAAACAATAAAGGTAGTACAGTAAGATGAAATTGTTAGAAATTTATAACAGTAGGTGAAATTTAGATGGAAACTTACTGTAAGTGCGCCCTAGGGCTTGGAAAAGAAGGTCCCTTCCGACACTGACAGTAGGCATGATGGATTCACTTCACCGATACTAGAATATTTCTCTACAAAATGAACTCAATAATGTTAAAAGGTTCAATTTGGCATAAGTGTTCATGGTGCCGTTTTGACTGTATTCAGGTCAAACCGTGAGCCAAACCGTAACAGTTTTTTGTTATTAACAAAAAAAAAAAACAAACCAAACCAAACCAAGCCGAACCATTACTAAGGGGTTGGTTTCATGATTTGTAGCATTTTTAACAAGCATCCTACTATCATGTGTGAAGTTGTTTGAGCTCAATAGGTTGTCAGCCAATTACACACATAATCATATCAACATCAGAGAGCTACAACTTTAGGGAACATACCACTTTCAATTTTAACCCTAATACCAGTTAACTTTAGCAACATACCACTTTACATATCATCTTCTTTTTTTTGCTTGAGTTTCAACTTAGTGGTAAGATAATTAGTATCTAATGACCATGGCATAAATTTATCCCTAATACCAGTATATTTTAGCCATAAAGTTCAACATGATTCGCATACTAACACAGAAAGATAGACATATTTAAAGGGAGAGGTCGGAACAGAAGAAACAAGCATATTTAAAACTGAACCAATAAACCAGAAAACGAATGAAGTTGCAATAGGTGCAGCTCAACCTTTTTGAGGGCCTAACACAACTTAAAAAATAAGGCCCTTTTAGTTCAATTTCTTTTATAACCGAGAGTAAGAGATGCATATATTGAGGTCCATAAGCAATAACCTAGATTGAAAACGATCATGTAAAATATATAACAAATAAGCTGATGCTTTCATATAACAAATAAGTCGATCATTGATTAACAAGACCAACACTTCATGCTCTCATATAATAAAGAGACCCATAATGTAAACTTAAACAACAAATACGCAGAAGCTGGTTTAAAAAAGCGCGCCTTAAGCGCGCTTAAGCGCATCTAGGTGCAAACCCCATCGCCTTGTGTGACATAAGGCGCACGATGTACAAGAAGCGCAGCTGAGGCGCGCTTTTTAGGGTGAAAATCGACCTAAGGCGCAGCTGAGGAACACGCTTTTTGTACATGGGGTGTTTCTATGCTTCTGAGTGTTGTACAACAGGCTTTTTATGCTGTAAAAAAAAAAAAAAAAAGGGTAAATGCACGGTACCCCTGACCGCGGGAGGGTTCACCCTCCCCAGGTTGCTACCCGACCAAGCGCCCTGGCGGTGAATTCCCCATGCCGAGCTCTCACCCTGGACATGCGCTTACATGTTAGCCCCAGGACTCGAACCCGGTACCTCTAGGTTAGAGGTGGGTGTCGGTGGCCAACTGGGCTACCCCAGCTGGTTTTTTATAGCTGTACATTTATGTTTTTTTCATTTTAACACATATATAAAGTTTAATTATAGCTAAATCATAGGTATTGGATGCTAAACACTTATGGGATACATAAAATAAATTATATAATCACTTTGCGCTTTGCGTACGAAAAGCTCACCGCTTTTGCGCTCCGCTTTTTAAAAATCGGTTTTAGACCTCATCGCTTTTGTGCGCTTCCCGCTTTTTTAAACCAGCAGAACAAGTGAGTCACAGTAGGTCACTTACAAGTCAGCTTACATCGGAGGCAGAATCAGAATATCACATTAGGTAAGAACTCGTAGCAAAGAAAGCCTTTTATTGTAGCAAGTAGAGGTGTTCATGGTCCGGTTTTAACAAATTTTAGGTCAAACCAAGACCATCGAAAATTAAAACCGAACCATTACCCGTTTGGTTTCACGGTTTAAGATTTTGACAGGAATATAACGCTAAGTTACATCACTAGACACTAGATAGATAATAGATCTTAAAAACACAACAATTAACAATATAAAGACACAACCTACTAGATTTTCTAGCTACCGTGCAATTTTTTTTAGTCATGGCAGTCATAAGTCACCAGGATGGTAACAATTTCTCAATAACCATCAATCTATAAGCGCAAATATTGCATAACTAATTAAGAGTTGTTTCTACAACGTGAGTATTATACCTAAAATCAGTGGCGGACCCAGGATTTTTTTTTCGGTGTTCAGATTTTCACAAACAAACGCTAAATTTTCGGGTATGTCGTCGTTTGGGTCGAGTCGGGGCGAGGAAAATAATAAAATAAAATATCATAACAAAAATATATAATCATTACTCATTAGAAAACACACATTAAAAAATGCAATGTCATTCGAAACAAGTAACAAACCAAGCAAAATACGGCATCTGATTTTACACTATACCCTAACCAACATCCAAAGTCCTTAAACCACTCGGGATTAAATTGTCTTAATCTACCACCAATATCTCGTTTTGGAAAAACACGACCTTGTGGTTGACATGGACCTCTATTCAAATATGCTTGTCTAGTTTCGACTCGTTTGTTCAGTGGGGTCCCATGGAAGGTCTTCCAAATCAATTTTCACAAGAGTATCATTTCAATGAGTCAAGAAGATGAGATCTCAAACTTTCTTTTCAATTATTCTTGTTACATAATTAGCCCTAAAATTCAAGTTTTAAGAAACTAAATCACAAATTCTAATATCAAATTCATAGTATACACAGATTCAAGTTATGCTGATTTCCTATATAGCAAATTTATAAAATCAAATTCATAGCATACATGTTACTCTAAATTCATATTCATAGTAAGCAGTAACAAATCCTTAAACAAGTAAGCAACTAGACAAGTAATGAAATTCAAGTTACAAAACTAAAAAAAAAAAAATAGGTCTACCTGCAGGAGAATAGCAGCCGGTCAACGGAGGGGGGAGGACCCGAGGGTGGGGCGGCGCCGGAGAGGACGGCGGAGAAGGGTTGTGTTGGCCGTTGGGCTGTTGGCTGAGATTTGGGAATGTGCGTGTGTTTGGCCTCTGTATGTTTTGGGCCTCTGTATGTTTTGAGTGGGTTAAAAACCCTAGTTTTAAGCAAGATTTAAAAAAAAAATAAAAAAAGTAAAAACCGAGTTAAGCGAGGATCCGATTGAACACCAAGGGGATTTACCACTTGTATCTACCGTCTAAAGCTAATTATTTTTATAGGGTCTTTTGAAAAAGAGTTAACTGCCATTTTCGTCCCTGTGGTTTGGTCACTTTGGCCATTTCAGTCCATTTTTCAAAAATGCGCCATTTTCCTCCCCGACGTTCTGGAAAGGTGCCATTTCAGTCCAAAAATCATAACCCAGTTAAGTCAGTTAGTAAATAAGGACTGATTGTGTAAATTTGTAACATAAAGGACTGATTGTGTAAATTTGTAACACCACCACTAGCCCTGCCACCACCACCACTCCGCTGCCGCCACCACCACCACCGCCACCACAGCCACCACCACCGCCACCACCGCCACCACAGCCACTGCCACCACAGCCACCACCGCCACCACTGCCACCACCACCACCACTTGAATTAAAAGGAGATACCGAAACGATCAAGCGAGAGTTCCGTTGCGATCCTCCTCCGACTTCTTCGAACCGGTGATGTTGAGGAACTCCGGCGATGCTCCGGTTGTAACGTTTATTGAGTGAACAAGAGAAAAACGCAGATTGTTATGAATGTATTACACCAACAGGTTAAACATTGAATCGAACGAAATTATATCAACAGAAAACATACGGAATAAGGAAACATATACCGAAACGAAACGCGCTGCGATGGCCGTAGTGTCTCTGTTCCGTCGCCTTCGAACTCCGATGACGTGCTCGTTGAACGAACAATGGAGGAGGGTGAGAGAGATAGAGTGCGGCTGAATATCGTGGGAGAGGTGTCCGAAACAGGTTGTGTAAATGGGCTCTTCCGGTAGCCAACTCCGAGTCTCCGGCGACTGCAAGCTAAGCGAGAGGATGCAGGGGTTCGTGTGGCTAGTGATGAGGGTTGTTTGAGGGATATCGATGTGTCGAAACATGTTTGTGGTGGTATATATAGGGGGTTACGTAGAGGTGATGAAGTCATGATTTTGGTGTAGATTCGTGATTGATAACAAGATGGAAACACGGATTTTAAGAATCAGCTAATTGTTTGCTGTGGGTTGTTTCGGCGGTTTCAAAAGAGACTTGATGCATCTAGAAAGGTAACTGCAATTTTCTTTTTTCCTCTTGACTTTTGAAGTCAAACTATATACTTTATAAGTGGTTATCTATAGAAATCATCACAAATTCAAGTCCATTTGGTTATGGTGGCGGTGTCTCTTTTCCGTCGCTTGATCACGGCGGTGGTGGTGGTGGTGGCAGTGGTGGCGGTGGTGGTGGTGGTGGCAGTGGCTGTGGTGGCGGTGGTGGCGGTGGTGGTGGTGGTGGCAGCGGAGTGGTGGTGGTGGCAGGGCTAGTGGTGGTGGTGGCAGTGGCTAGTGGTGGTGGTGTTACAAATTTACACAATCAGTCCTTTATGTTACAAATTTACACAATCAGTCCTTATTTACTAACTGACTTAACTGGGTTATGATTTTTGGACTGAAATGGCACCTTTCCAGAACGTCGGGGAGGAAAATGGCGCATTTTTGAAAAATGGACTGAAATGGCCAAAGTGACCAAACCACAGGGACGAAAATGGCAATTAACTCTTTGAAAAATTTAACATAACGTCTCTACTATATTTTCAAAAAGGATAGGGGTTCAGAGACCCCGACCCACTCTATGTGAGTCCGCCCTTGCCTAAAATAGGCATAGCCCGAGTGGGCGCCTACCCCTCCGTACTTTTCGATGCGTAGTGTTATGAATAGTACTTTCGTATATAAATTTTTTAGGTATATATGTTTCCGCCCCCCCCCCCCCCCCAATCGGTTTCGGAAAATCTGGGCGGGGGCAAGCTTCGCCAATGAGAGCAAGATGAGGGCTGCGTTGCGATGCTGATGAACAAGAGCAAAGAGCAGGCTTTGAAGTTACAACAGATTGTATGCTAATATCTATATATTAAAATAATGATATATCAATTTTATGGTTCAGTCCGGTTTTATATTGTTGGCTCTTGGTGTAACCTGCAAACCAAATAGTTTGCTACGGTTTGAACTTTTTGAAGTCGACTATCCGAAAGTTTAGATGGTTTAAAAGTAACCCAAACCGATGATTGGTTTGGACGGTTTGAAGGTTTAAAACTTAAGTGTGAACACAACCTAGTTGCAAAGTCAACTTCAAGTCATGCCAACCGTTCCTTTAAATCAAACACGAGCTGTTTGTGGGAACTGATAATTGCTTTTATAACATATTTTGAGAATTTGAGAATGTATTGCACAAAGTTAGAAAAGCACAATCTAGAAAACATGGTCAATAATGTATTGTGTATTGGGCTAATCAATGAAATGAAATGGTTATGGAAAAAAAAAACGGGTTGAATCAAATACAAAGTTTATGAAAATGCTAATTTAACTGAAAACCAGTTTACTTATTTTGGTTGCGGTTTCAAAACCAGTCTAAAATGCTTAAATAAAGGTTTTCGGTTTCAAACAAAGTGGTTTTTTTTGTTTTAATCAGTTTTAATCCGAGTAATGAACCTCCTGGTAAACGAGACACAAGTCTATGTATAAAAGACGAGGGACATGCTTGACTTCAAGGAAAGACTCGATCTGACTTGTCTCACTTTTGAAAGTTGGTTCTGTCACACCCCAACCGATGGCGGAAACATCGGGGCGAAGCACTGAGCGAAACAGATTGTCCAGGAGAATCCATAACAACTATAATTACCAAATATTTAACATCATGTCCCATACCATAACATATAAAGCAAAACAGTTATTACAGACATAGTTCTCAAAGACAAATAATTGTTCCGACAACTCAGATTTTATTTAGTTTGTTTCTAGACTCCCCTAGCTTGATTCCACAAAAGCAGAGCATAGCATAGCATCCTAAACACCTGTCACATACGTAAAAATAAAGTCAATACACGTAGTGTAAAGGTGAGCATACAAGTTTAATAGCATATAGTAGCGAAAGCGGTTTACGCATAACCAGCATGTAACACGTAGAAATGTGAAACAAGTAGGTTATCGACAATGACTTATGTACAGACGTGACTGTGAGTTGTAGAATGCGCAACACATATCACCACTGTGACACGTGAAGTAAAACCCTTAACAACCCCTGTCCACGACAGGTGCTGAGTCCAAACTATAGTACTATCGTTGCTAAGGTGTCAGGCAACAATCACTGTGTAAACATAACATACAAGCATTCATCGAGTAACACGTATAACATGCGAGAGCGGTTAGCGTATAAAAAGTGTTTGCGTTGTGTGATCGTTGTGATTCTATATAGGTAACGTATGCAACACCCAAAAGTGCGTTAAGCAAAAAGGAATCGAGTATACTCACAGAGCGTGTTTAGTAAATAAAAACACAATCTTGGATTGAAGGGAGCGCTCCGGTCGGATGGTTATCTGGAAGGATGACCGTTCGGTCGGATGACTTTTCGTCCGAGAGCTGGTATTCCTTGGAAAATTTGTAAAATAGTTTAAGTGTTAAGACCACAAGTCACTTGATCGAATAGTCGTTCGATCGGATGGTCGTCTGATCGGACGACTATTCGTTTGAGCGACCATTTTGTTTGAAAACTTGTGAAATCAGTTTAAGTTGTAAAGTTTGGGTGTCACAGCCCCCGACCCACCCTGGGAGCGGAAGCCGTGAACCAGCCAGATGGTATCGGTGTTTATTAATTATGCAGCGGAAAATTTTTCATCAGGATCGTAGTTAGGAAATAATTTCAGAGTTTGTAAAACACCAAACTTTTAATATTAAACAAATGGGCTAAAACCCATATTCAATTCAATTGTTTTTATAGGGATAAACCCAAATAAATAAAACATAAATTTCTTCTTGTATTCAGGTATTTATAGCCACTTTATTTAAGCCTTTAGTGCTCCATAGCTGGCTTATACTATCTTTACAGCAAATTACCTGAAACATGATTCGAAAACATTTTATCAGTAATAAATACTGGCGAGTTCATTCCATTTTTATAAAAATATATTGTTATACTTTACAACATTAAGGGTTTTTATATTTATTTATATTTACCCAATTCAATCAGTATTTGTCACATGGTGGCAGTTCCGATGTGATGGTGGTCATATCACTCATTGGCTCACTTTCGTCCAATAGTGAATTTATCAAGTAATTATATTTTACTATTACTCAAAGTATCTGTCACTAGGCGATTCCCGTGACGGTGGTCATATCACTGTTGATCATTCTTTCAACTAGTGACTCTGGTCATATCACTGTTGATCATTCTTTCAACTAGTGATTCTGGTCATAACACTGTTGATCGTTCTCTCAACTAGTGCCTTTGGTCATGTCACTGTTGATCATTCTCTCAACTAGTGACTCTGGTCATATTTCTGGTCATATCACTGTTGATCATTCTCTCAACTAGTGACTCTGAACTTAGTAGTGTCCCATGACATTACTTTTCAAATATATTTTCTATGGCACAAAACCAATTAGCCCAGAAAATGAAATATATCATTTTCTGTAAAATTAATAACAATAGCTTTATCAAATATAATATATTAATTAAATAATTGTAATATTATTATTTATTATATTAACGTGACTAAAAAATATAATCTTAGTATAGTATAATATATTATATTTGACTATTTTATTATGGTATACATTTATGGACTAAACATTATTTTATAATGTTAATAGTAATTTAGGTTTACTAAATATATTTTCTTTAATATATATATTTTAATAATGTTTAATAAAGCTCTATTTTATATATACATCATTTAGATTTATTTCAATCATACATTAAATTTATTAATGATTTAATGTTAAAATAATATTTGTTATAGGCTATGGCTACTGGGGCATAATTCCCCCTGTGATTGTGGTCATGCTACTATTGGCTAACTTTTTGGCCAATAGTAACGAGGGTCAAGTAATGTATTAAACTTCCCATACTGGCAGTTATTACAGAATATAAAAATTTAATCACTGTAAGTATAACTGGTAAACATTTAGGATTTTGGAAAGCATTTTTAAATATAACTGTATCACAAAAAGGTGATAAAAAGGAGAATGACTCACAAACTGTGAGAACAGAGAATGGACTCACTTTGTAACTTTAGGATTCAACTAGAAAGCCTCCTGGTATAAATCTTGGGTATAACTCCCGAGCTATTAAAATATATATATATGTCACACCCCGATATTTCCACGTATTACCGGTGGGCCAGGTGGGGAGTATCGTGACGTAGTTGATATCATCATAGTCAAACAACACAATTTAAATGCACAGCGGAAGTCTTGAAATATAAAATATTATTACAAACACAAATGTCTGATAATATAAAAGTATTCCATACAGACTAGCTTGTAATAATCCACAGGCGGATCAAAACAACAAAAGAAGTTATCAGACTAATGGCTTATGTGAAGGAGTTGCAAAGTCCTCAACTAACAAGTCCTGAGCAGCTTCCAGCCTATTACGTACTTGTACCTGTCACTTAGACTTTGGAAAATACGTTAGTTTTCACTGGTAAATACACTCAACCGACTCATTTGAAAATGTTTATGAAAATTGGTTTAGGTGCACATGGCACGAAATTATTTTGACACTTGATTAAAATGCACAAGGCAAAATTAATCTTTTATACTTTGGACAAACTATATCTCATGTTATCAGTTTTACATAACTTGCTCTACATACGGGGCCCGGTTCTATGCCGGTTCAAGATTAACCGACACACCACTTATTCCCTTATTGGGAATCCCATACTGGGTATAATTAATTAATAAGCATATTGCATCTGTCAGGTGTGTGCCTACACCCCATGCTTAGGTCGTGGCCATTGCAATTAATGAGTCAAGGATATCTAGGACACGGTCGCATTAATCCCCAATGTTTCAGTCAAGCAATACGAATTAAAACAGGTTATTTGGATTTCCCGACTTATTGGTCTTTGAATCCCATACCTGACCATGCGGTATTTATATTACCGTATCCCAAGCCCGTATAAGGGAAAATAGGTTAAGAGTATTTACCTGAGCTAGCTCCTGTCTTAAATAGCAAGAATTATAATAACTCAGCCGTATTCACTTAAGTAAGCGTAGGTACAATTTACCGGAAGGCTCTAGTCTGGAATGATGGTATAAATAACCAATTAGAATACTAACGGGTCTTAATTATGTCATAGACCGGCTAGTTTTTAAACAGAACAAAGGTACGACACACTAGATTAAGCGGAGGCCGGATTAGAATGTGATTTAGACCCAACAAGTATAAAGACTTGTATAAAATGGGTAAACTAAATACATTCTGG
Organism: Helianthus tuberosus; assembly: GCA_030545235.1. Classification (NCBI taxonomy): domain Eukaryota; kingdom Viridiplantae; phylum Streptophyta; class Magnoliopsida; order Asterales; family Asteraceae; genus Helianthus; species Helianthus tuberosus. Next base: position 51,291,670 of record CM060366.1, read on the forward strand.
ATTTTGAAATGAAAATGATAAGGTTCGACCCGTTCTGGTTAATTTATGTAAACTAGTTACATAAACCGTACCGGGCGCGTATATGCGTAACGGGTAACCGAAAGAGTCATACACAAGTTCCATAGGTTAACATGCTTTAAAAATGTTGTGATATCAGTAGGATACCTTCCATTATGCCCAAAACGAGTTTAATCTCAATTTAAGCCCCGTAGGGGTATTTCGGTCATTTTAAAAGATTATAAAAGAGATTTATTTTAATTCTGAGACTCGGGTCTGAAATAATCAGTAAAACAACTTAATTTAATAGGTTATATCAGTTGGTGATAAGTCTTATATGCCAAAATGGTTTTAAACCCATACTAGGTGTTTAATACGCGTAAAAAGCCGTTTTAAGCGATTTCCGGGTTATACAGGAAATCTGAGTTTTCTGATCAAGTTATAAAGTTCAAAATACTTCATTTATTATATAAAATCAGTAGCAATTGGATTGGTGTCAAAATACTATGTAAAACTCATTTTATACCCAAAAAGGGTATAATCGGTATTTACCGAATCAAGGCCATAACCTTAGGTTATGATTAGGTTAAAAATAATTAAAAATCTTCAAAAATCTCAAAATATTATGTTACATCAGTGGGTAAAAGGTTTGGTGTCAAAAATTGGGTTTAGATAGGCTTTACGCTAATTATGCTTTTTAATTAACAAAAAGCTTTCAAATTACGCTATTGAGCATAACTCCTAATCTAGACCTCCAACTGATGTGAAATTTTAGGGACATGTTTATAAATCAGTAATAAAGATTATTGTCCTTTCACATTTCCGAAATTCTTGTTTTATGGTCAAAAGGGCATTATGGTCAACATTAAGCAATTAACGGAAACGTGTAAACGAATCGGACAATCAACGATCCAACCACAGAGGGTTATACTATCATGTAACCTGGTCCTAAGGAAGCTCTAAGGCATTTCCAAACCCATCTATATCGGGTCAGAACTGAAGTCAAAGCAAAAGTCAAAGTTTTGCGACTTTCGGTTCCGAACCGAGCCTAAACAGAAAATTGTCGGATCAAACAAGCTTAGACCAGTTCTTATACTTATTACCAAGTTATATGAGTGATAAAATAGGTTGCACACCTTCTACATTGCTAATTATGTGTTAATTCACAAATTAAGTTTCTGTTGACTTTTTATAACAAACTTTGACCCGACAATTTATCTAGTTAGAGTGGGAATCAGAGGGTGCCCTTTTAAGGGTGTAATGCCCACATAATTACCAACTTATAACTACTTTCAATTTGACTAAACATCAGACCATTAATGATTAATCGATAAGTCAAACCTTAATTACGACGGTTTGACTTTTAAGCTAATAACTAAGTAAGACACGATTAAGGAAGGTCAAGGATGCTTACCAAGGTCTAATGCACGACCAGAGATGCTTAGGGAAAGGCCTTGAGCTCCAGAAATGATCAGAAGTTGAGTTGAGAATGAATGATCAAAAATGGCAAACAATGGGGCTTTATATAGTGTTCTTGATCCATCAAGATCATGACAAACAATGTTATACATGTTCCCTGATGATTAACAAGTGTCCCTAAGGCCTAAGAATCAGTAGAGGTCGCTCATGGAAGTGAAAGGGCAGTATAAGTCGGTTACATGGGCTGAACAACCAACAAACGAGTTTCTGCATCTGGGAGTCTCTTACGGACCGTAAGGGTCATAGCATACGGTCCGTAAGGACCAGGCCAGCAGGACATAACTTTCAAAAGTTGACAGTTTGGCCCCTGAACTTCCAAATCTTGATTTTAAGGTGCTTTCTTGCACTTGTAACCCCCAAACTTGACTTTTAAGGACTCCAAGTCATAAACCAACTTTATTAGGTACCCGGTTATTCATACGATCACCGAAAAGTCTTAAATTTCGACGTTGACGCTTTTAACCCCTCGTATACGAATTTTATCATAACTTTCTGATACGATAATGAAACTTGGTGAAATTTTTATCATACATTCTAATGAGCATAATTAATCGTTACAAAGCTTCGGGTTTGCTAAAAGGTCACTCAGAGGTATACTTTAAACATGTCGACACATTTAACCCCTGTAGTTTGTAATCTCTCACTTTCTTTCACAATTAGCTTTCGTATGATCCATGATTTATTCGTTTAAGGGTATAAACATCATGTAGGGTTATTGTAAAGTATATTTATCCATTGTTGACATTTTGAACCCTTATATTCACATACTTTCCTTGTTTGTCAACTCTAGTCCTTCTAAGGTAATCCTTTACACGTTCAAAGTTTATGACACGTGTCAGTACATTATTGGACATGAATTTTTTCGAGGTGTTACATCTTCACCCCCTTAAAAGAAATCTCGACCTCGAGATTTGCTAAAATGCTGGAAGTACTTTTTGTCGCATAATGGACTTAACTTCTATAACATATATGGAGTCTTTCCAAGCTCCCAAAGTGACCCCTATATTAGGTACATGTATCCTTTTGGAGCTTCTTAAACTGTCGATCCTCAATCGATACAGGATGCTCATCACATCATAAATCTGCATATCATTATGTGATAGTGCTTTTTGACTTATTGGCGAAACACATCCTTCAGTCACTAGTGTGCAATGTATTGCGAGCTTCGCCAAGCTCCTTAAATAGGTTTTAGCTTATAAGCTACTTGATCTTGATACATTCGATTTCCTTTGAATGATTCTATATAGTCAGAGCTTAACTAGCTTGATAATTTAACAAATTTGGCACACCCTTCCTGGGTGATATCTTTTGTTGAACCTTATTCCTTAACAAGAATTTAGGAGGGTTGCTACTTCCATAAATTCTTGATTTTCTGCCGAATACTGGCAGCTTACAGATGATTAGGGATTTGTATGATCTTATTCGTTGTTTCCAATGCAACTTCCAGATCCTGATAAGTGGACTTCCCAAAGTCTCGTCCATCCAACGGATGTTTTGATATTTCATCTATACAAGGTCTCCATAGGAGCCACCTTGATACTTATATAACAACTATTATAGAAAAGCTTATCTTACGGTGAGATGGTTATTCCAACCATTGCTCAAAACTAATCTTAAGGAGTAGCTAATCCTTACAGTTAGTCGAACAATTTGACGATCTTGGGCAGCTGATGGCGATTCTTAATCGTTGCCTAATTAGAGTTGCGGTAAACAATGCATAAGCAAGATGAACCGTCTTTCTTATTTATATAAATCGGAGTTCTTAGAACTTTGAATTTTGGCTTTATGAAACCTTCTCTAAAAACTTATCGATTTGGCCCTTAGTTCTTCCTATTCCGTTGGTACTAACAGATATAAGGCTTTTACAATAACTGCAGCCCTAAGCGGGATGTTTGTCCTAACATCCACTTGCCTCTCAGGAGGTAAACATGGTAATTCTTATAAAGAAGATAATTATGACACACAGAGATGTCAGAGATATCCGTATTCTCAGGCTTTGGTTTATCTATCGATGTCGGTGTCAGATAAATGACACATTCTCTTTACAAATGCAAGGATGCCCTAAGTAGAGATACTTATAAGGACATTTTTATATTGGATATCTTCTTTGAATACTACTAGTCGACTTTAGTACAATATGACCATTGGGATATCTCAGGGGTTCCATGCATTAAACCTCCATACTGATCAGGCATGGAAGCAATCTATGGGACACACTAGGATACGCCACTCCTCATATGGCACTTTTATCAAACATAGTTTGGCATTCGCAGGCAATAGAAAACAATGAGAAAATAATAAAACAAAATAAAGTAATATATATTGTCGTACTCTTTTTGGGGAAGAGTACTCCAGATTCTTATGAAAGGATTATCTTCGAGGATGGGAGAGATGGTCATTATAGATTCCATTGGTAAGTTAAACCTCATATTTAATATCTGGAGTTCTTATGAATGTAATCAAAAGTTTGCTAAGCTTATGGTTTACAAAAGGTTTATTATCCCTTGCATTAACGTAAGATACTTAACAGACACTATCAATGCTAAATGGTAAGGACGTATCTAATGCTATTATTGATATGCACTGTCTCTGGCATTCAACCGGTAGTTCAGGTGTTTCCTTTCTTATCCTTCCCAGACTTAGCTGCTCCTTCCTTGGCAGCCTTAGGGCAACTAGTACTGATGTGGCCCTTTTCGCCACAGCTGAAACAGTTTGCATTCTTTATGTCCCTACATTCGTGGGACTGGTGGCCAGTTATTTTACAGATGCCACATTGCTTTATATTTTGGTTTGAGCGACACTGTCCCCAGTGTCTTCTTTTGCAGTGTAACACCTCGAAAATTCACGTCCTATAATGTGTTGACACGTGTCACAAGCTATGAACCCGTGAAAGAATACTCTAGAGGGACTGAAGTTGACAAACAAGGAAAGTATGTGAATATAAGGGTTCAAAATGTCAACAAGGGATAAATATACTTTACAGTAACCCTACATGATGCTCATACTCTTAAACGAATGAATCATGGATCATACGAAGCTAAATATGAAAGAAAGTGAAAGATTACAAACTACGGGGGTTAAATGTGTCAACATGTTTAAAGTATACCTTTGAGTGACCTTTTAGCAAACCCGAAGCTTTGTAACGGTTAATTATGCTCACTAGAATGCACGATAAAAATTTCATAAAGATTCGTTATCGTATGAGAAAGTTATGATCAAATTCGTATACGAGGGGTTAAAGCGTCAACGATGAAGTTTATGACTTTTCGGGTAAACATAATGTGACCAAGGACTTAACAAAGTGGGTATAAGTCTTGAATCCCTTATAAGTCAATTGGAGGGGCTCATAATGCAAAAAATAAAGGTTGGATGACCTTTCGAAGGACCAAGAGCCAAGGGTGCAAAAAGCTAAAAAGTTTTTGTCCCCTGGAAAAGGCTTACGGACCGTAAGCCCCAAGCCTTACGGTCCGTAAGAGATGCCCAGATGCGGAAATTCGACCAGTTGGCTGTTTTGAGCATGTAACCGACTTATGGAGATATTTTTCACTTCCATGCGCGTCCCCTACTAATTTTAGGGCTTAGGGACATGTGTTAATGATCAGGGATCACTCCTAGAGTTGGTTGCCATCATCATATTGGATCAAGAACACTATAAATAGCCCCATTGTTGCAAGACTTGATCACTCATTCATTCCTTCATCTTCTGATCATTTCTGGAGCTCAAGACCTCCTCCTAAGCTTCCCTAATCGTGCATAGGACCTTGGTAAGTCTACTTAACCTTCCCTAATCATGTTTTGCTTAGTTATTAGCTTAAAAGTCAAACCATCGTAAATAACGGTTGACTTATCGATTAATCAATAATGGTCCAGTGATTAGCCGAATTGAAGGTAGTTATAAGTTGGTAATTATGTGGGCATTAAACCCTTAAAAGGGCACCCTCTGATTCCCACTCTAACTAGGCCAAATGTCGGGTCAAACGTAATCCGAAAAAGTCAACAGAAACATAATCTTTGAATTAACGCATAATTTGCAATGTAAGAGGCGTGTAATCTGTTTTGCCATTAATATAACTTAGTAATCAATGTAAGAACATGTCTAAGCATGACCGACCCGACAATTTTCAGTTTAGGATCGATTCGGAACCGAAAGGCGCATAGTTTGACTTTTGCTTGACTTCAGTTCTGACCCGATTTAGATAAGTTTGGATATGCCTTAGAGCTTCCTTAGGACCAGGTTACATGTTGGTATAACCCTCTGTGCTTGGTTCGTTGATTGCCCCATTCGTTTACGCGTTTCCGTTAATTGCCTAATGTTGACCAATATGCCCTTTTGACCATAAAAACGAGAATTTGGAAATGTGAAAGGACAATAATCCTTATTACTGATTTATAAAGTTGTCCCTAAATTTTCACATCAGTTGGAGGTCTAGATTAGGAGTTATGCTCATTAGCGTAAATATAACGCCTTTTAGTAATTAAACGGCGCAATTAGCATAAAGCCTATCTAAACCCAATTTTTGACACCAAACCTTTTACCCACTAATGTAATATAATATTTTGAGATTTTTAAAGATTTTTAATTATTTTTAAACTGATCATAACCTAAGGCTATCGCCTTAATTCGGTAAATACCGATTATACCCTTTTTGTGTATAAAATGAGTTTTACATAGTATTTTGACACCAATCCAATTGCTACTGATTTTATAAAATAAATAAAGTATTTTAAACTTTATAACCTGATCAGAAAACTCAGATTCCTGTATAACCCGGAAATCGCTTAAAATGGCTTTTAAAGCGTATTAAACGCATAGTTTGGGTTTGAAACCAGTTAGGCAAATAAGACCTATTACCTACTGATATGACCTAATAAAATAAGTTATTCTACTGATGTATTCGGACCCGAATCTCAGAATTTTAATTAACCTCTTTTATAATCTCTAAAATGACCAAAATACCCCTACGGGGCTTAAATTGAGATTAAACTCGTTTTGGGCATAATGGAAGGTATCCTACTGATATCACAACATATTTAAGGCATATTAACTTAGGAAACCTGTATATGATTCATTTGGTTACTCGTTACGCACTTTTCGCGTTCGGATCGGTTTATGTAACTAGTTTGCATAAATTAGCCGAAACGGGTCAAACCTTATAGTTTTTATCTCAAAATCCAGAATGTGGTTAGATTACCCATATTATACAAGTCTTCAAACTTGTCGGGCCTAAATCACATTCTATTCCGGTCTTCGCTTAATCGTGCGTTTGAACCGTATCTTTACTTAAAACTAACTGGTCTAAGTTTAGGCTTAATTAAAGACCCGTTAGGATTCTAATTGGTTGTTTATACCATTATTCCAGACTAGAGCCTTCCGGTAAATTGTACCTACGCTTACTTAAGTGAATACGGCTGAGTTATTATAATTCTTGCTATTAAGACTGGAGCTAGCTCAGGTAAATACTCTTAACTTATTTTCCCTATACGGGCTTGGGATACGGTATTATAATAATACCGCTTGGTCGGGTATTGAATGTTTAATCAGATTGCGATTAAATTATTGAGGTAACCCGCTTTAATCTGTATTGTTTGAAATAAAAGCCTTTAAGAGTTAATGACCATGTCCCGGATATCCTTGACATCATTGTGTTATAAAATGGTCACGCCTTATGCACGAGGTGTAGGCATACACCTGACAGTGCATAAGGGAAATGGTATCTCACTCCCTTGTGGGCCTATACTTGTGGCGTGTCTGTTAATCTTGACTCGGTTTCTACATCGGGCCCTGAACGTACAACGAACATGTAAATCTGTATACAAGATTATTTTTATATAATTGTCCCAAGTTATAAAAGATATTTTTGTGCCGGGTGCATCTAAATCAATTTTCTTAAACTCTTTTTAAAATGAGTCGGTTAATTGTATTTACTAGTGTAAACTGACGTATTTTCCAAAAAGGTTAAGTGACAGGTACTGAACGTAATTGGCTGGAAGCTCAGGGCGTTAATAAGGAATCTTGCAAGTTCTAGGCGCCTAAAGTCTGTTGAACAATGTTTCATTTTATTTTCGATCCGCCTGTAGATCCTTTACTTTCCGTTGTAATACTTGATATTACTTTATGTTCGGATTGTAATATATTTATCTTTTGCTTCCGCTGTGCATTTATATATTGTGTTGTTTGACTATGACGATATCAACTACGTCACGATACTCCCCTACCGGGCCCACCGGTAATACGTGGAAATATCGGGGTGTGACATGCAGGTTTTGCATGTAGGCTTTTTGTTGGAATCTTGTTGGTTATTTTTGAACTCGGATTTGCTCTTCTTAGGATTCTGGGAGTTATCCTCCTCCCTTTGTCTTTTCTCATTAGTTTCATTCTTAATTGACTTTTGTCTCACTATATCTAGAGTGAGAGACAATGATAGATCTACAGCTGATCTGAAGGTGATTGGCCTTGAAGCCTTAACATTCCCTTTTATTTCGGGTGCCAAACCACCGATGAAATGCGCAATGCGTTTTGGTTCAGGGGTAATTAAATAGGGTACCAATTTAGATAGGGAGTTGAAGTCGGTAACATATTGCTGGCAATTTAGGTTCTTCATTGTGAGAGTCAGAAAATCTGTCTCCACCTTTTCCACTTCGTGTTGTGGACAGTAGTTCTCTTTGATAAGGTGTAACACCTCGAAAATTCACGTCCTATAATGTGTTGACACGTGTCATAAAGTTTAAACGTGTGAAAGAAATATTATGGAAGGACTAAAGTTGACAAACAGGGAAAGTATGTGAATATACGTATTCTAAGTGTCAACTGTGAATAAATATAATGTATATTAACCCTACACGATGCTCATACCTTCAAACGAATAAATCATGTATCATACGAAGCTAAAAGTGAGTGATTTCAAACTACAGGGACCAAATGTGTCAACATGTTTAATTTATACCTCTGAGTGACCTTTTGACAAACCCGAAGCTTTGTAAATATTAATTATGCTCACGAGAATGCACCATAAAAATTTCATAAAGATTGGTTAACGTATGAGAAAGTTATGATCAAATTCGTGTGCGAAGTGTTAAAGCGTAAACGTTGGAAGTTAGGACTTTTCGGGTGAAAATAAAGTTACCCGGGGACTTGGCAAAGTGGGTATATGTTTTAAGGCCTTATTAGATCAATTGTGAAGGTTTACCATGCAAGAAATCAGTACCTATTCGAGTTTTGAAGAGCCAAGGACTGAATCGCAAATGAAATCAAAAGTTGCTGATCTGCCTGTCGTCGCGCCACGCGAGGGGTCCCTCGCGCCACGCGAGGGATGCCCAGTTCTGGAAATGTTGCTGTTTGTCTGCCATGGCTGATATGCGCGACCTTTACCCGTTTTTCCACTTCTCCTGGCCCCTAAAACACCCCCTAAGCATCTAGGACACCTGTTGATCGATTGTGGGCACTAGTAGACTTGTTTGTCAAGCACTTATGGTGAGTGATTCCACTATAAAAGGCCATGTAAGTGCAACATTCATTCTCACACCTTCTCCTGCATTTGTGGATCATTTCTGGAGCTATCAAGCAGCCTCAAGTGATCAATCTCGTGCATAGGACTCTTGTAAGTCTGCTAGTTCTTGTTTAGTTGAGTTTAGCTTGTTTAATTAGCTAAAAGTCAAACCGTCGTAATTACGGTTTGACTTCGAGATTAGTCAATAATGGCTCAGTCATATCTCGAATTAAAAGTAGTTATAAGTTGGTATTTATGTGGGTAATAAAACCCCAAAAGGGTTTCCCCTGATCACCACTCTAACTAGTTCAAATGTCGGGTCAAACATGTACTTAAAAAGTCAACAGGATGCTTAAAATGTCATTTATGCATAATTAGCTATCTAGAACATATATAACCTGTTTGATCATTGTTATAACTTAGTAATTAGTGTAAGAACATGTCCAAACCTGTTCAACCCGACTATTTCCTGTTTAGACCCGGTTCGGAACCGAAAGTCACATAGTTTGACTTTCACTTTGACTTTCAGTTCTGACCCGTTTAGGCATGTTTTAGAAATGCCTCAGAGCTTTAATTGGATTAGGTTACATGTTAGAACAACCCTCTGTGATTATACACCTTGGTTCATTAGTTATCCAACTAATATGCATGTTTCCGTTAATTGCTCATATGTTGACCGTTATGCCCTTATTACCTTAAAACGTGATTTATGAAAATGTAAAAGTGTAGAAACCTTTGTTACTGATATATAGACTTGTATGCAAAGTTTGACATCAGTTTGACTTATAGATTTAGAGTTATGCTCATTATCGCAAAATTAATGCTTTATGTTAATAAAATGGCGTAATTAGCGTATAGCCTAGTTAAACATACTTTTTGGTATCAAATCTTTTACCCACTGATGTAATATATTATTTTGGGATTTTTGAAGATTTTTAATTAATTTTAGGCTGAGCATAACTCATAGTCGTAGGCTTAATTCGGTAATTGTCGGTTTTGCCCTTACGAGCCACAAAATGAGTTTTACACATCTAAACGACTCCAAACCTTTTGCCAATGATTAGTTATGATAAATAAATTATTTTAAGCCTTCTGGAAATATAAAAATATCAGATTTAAGTATCGAACCCGGTCATGGCCTTTAATCGCCTTACTTAGCGTTTTAGCGCATAGTATGTTTTAAAATCATATTGGACATACCCGGGTTGATACCTACTGATATAAGAGGCAAATTATAATATTTTAACAGTAAGCAAAGGTTGATAAACTCAGACTTCAGTTTTGAGCTTTTCGGCTTATGTGAAATTACCAAAATACCCCTACGGGGCCTAGTTTGGTTAAAAATGATAAGTTTCACATACATGCTTTAACCTACTGATATAACTTAGCAAATTGAGTATATTTGCTGATTACATCAGACCTGTAACTCAGGCTGTCACTTAAACTCTTTTATAAACTTTTAAATGACCAAACTACCCCTACGGGGCCTAGTTTGTGTCTAAACACGTTTCGGGCATAACGAAAGACACCTTACTGATGTCACAACGTATTTGAGACATAATTAACTTAGGAAACCTGTATATAGCTCTCATGACTACCCGTCACGCTTATTACGCGTACGGTTCGGTTTATGTAACAAGTTTACATAAATTAGCCGAAACGGGTCAAACCTTAACGGTTTTATCTCAAAATCCAGAATGTGAATAATAAACCCATATTAAACAAGTCTTCAAACTTGTCGGGTCTGAATCACATTCTATCCGGTCTTCGCTTAATCGTGCGTACGAACTGTATCTTGAAACTAGCCGGTCTAAGCTTAAGCTTAATAAAAGACCCGTTAGCATTCTAAGAGGTTATTATAAACCTTCGTTCCAGATTAGGAGAACCGGTAAAAGCTACGTGCATTTTGCTTGTTGTGATTAATACTTACTCAGGTAAATACTTTTAACTTATTTTCCCTATACGGGCTTGGGTTACGGTATATAGCATACCGCTTGATCGGGCATCAAATCTCCACGCTTAGTGGGTAGTTGAATAATTTGATCGGCTCGTTTAAACAGTCTTGTTTACTTTACAGCCTTTGGGGGGTTAATGACCATGTCCCGGATATCCTTGGCATCATCTTACGAGATGGCCACGACCTGAGCACGGGGTGTAGGCGTACACCGTCCGTGTATAACTCTATGATGTGGTGTGTCTATTGATCTTTAACCCGGACTAGATCCGGGCTACTGAACGCATAAGTAACATGTAATTCGTTCACAAGATTATAATATTAAATAATTCTCCCAAGTTAAATAAAAATGTTTATGCCACGTGCATCCAAACCAATTTTCAATCATTTTCCAAAATGAGTCAGTTGAATGTATTTACCAGTGTAAACTGACGTATTTTCCCAAAAAGACTGAATGCAGGTACTAAACGAAATTGGCTGGATTGTCTCCTAAGCATCAATAAAAAGTCTCGCAAGCTTAGGATGTCAGAAGTCTGTTGAATCAATAATATTATTTTGTTTTGTTTCGATCCGTTCTGTGGATAAACTTTCGGATATTGTTACATTGATAAACAATATGAAATTCGGTTGTATCATATTTTAAATTTGCTTCCGCTGTGCATATTAATATTGTGTTGTTTGACTATTACGTTGCCAACCACGTCACGATACTCCCCCACCGGGCCCACCGGTGACACGTGGAAATCGGGGTGTGACATAAGGTCCACAAACTTGGACCATCCCATATTGTATAGGGGAATTTTCCCCGTGGACTGCATCATGGCCCTCCACCATGCGAGAGCCTCGCCCTTGAAAGATTGTGAAACAAATTTTACTACGTCCTTATCAGCATAATTGCTGATGTCCACAACAGTTTCCATTTCCTCAAGCCATTCCATGGCATCAATTGCTCCTTTTTCGCCATTGAAATCTCTGGGTTTGCATGAGACGAAGTATTTGTAGGTGCACCCGTCTTCAGTTGAACAGGGCTTATCATAGAGTACTAACTTCTGAGGTTCGCTCTTTTCATCTGAAGAGTGAACGGAGCTTTCCTTACGAGCTGATGTATGTGTTTCCGTATGGACCTTTGAGTGAGTGCCACTCGGTTCCTTTTTGTTCTCAAGGATCTTATCCACAACTTCACTAATTGCTACGTCAATCAAGGCCTGAAGAGCAGTGCCATTAACATTTATATTTATATTTGCATCCTTGTTTCTAGCCGCAGTACTGTTGTGTGCTTCGTCGGAATCCACCATTCCGGGGTTTTGGAACTAAACACCAATAATAGCATATGCTTAGCCACAAACTATTATGGAATTATCGTAATGGATGATTTATAAGCCATGGTATTATTAAACCCTAATGGCTGTTTGGTTTTTAACTTCATTATAGTATGCTACTAGAAAGTACGTCAATTATATTTAGCCTAGGTCAAAAAGGACCATCAATTGTGTTTAAGGTTTGGACCAAGTCCATTACTTTTTGACAGGGAATCAAAATGTCACAACTGTCCTTGTCATAACGACAATCTTTAGATATTTGGAAGGCTTGTCACGAAGGACATTAATAGTCATAGGCACGAAGGCCGTGTTACAAATGACATGTAAGATATGGCACTTAAGGCATTAATATATAAGCCGCAATCTTATTGGATCAGAGATTTTAAGGTTCGAACATAGTTCTTCACCTTTGGACAGAGAGTCAAAGACTACAGCCGTCATCTCTTTGGAAGATAATTTATTTTGCCACAAGGCTAGTCAATGGACATCATTCTGACTAACTGGATGATTGTGAGCTTCAGAGGAGTCAGCCGTGGTGAAGCTTTGAAGGCTACTAACCAAGTAGTAATAATTTGTTTAATTATATAGCGAATTGTCGAACTTGACGATTAAATAGCCATGGTGTAACTCAACCATATAGACCAATAGATAGTATTAAATTTATTTGATTATGCTTGGCCTAGGTTTTAGATAAACCATCTTTGGCGTTTAAACGGAATATAATCCTTCATATTTATTAGACAGGGGACATAAGTCACGACTGTCAATGTCGTACCGACATTTTATATAGCATAAGGGCTTGTCCCAAGGACTTTTTGGTGGTACAGAGGCCTTGTCACTAGGGAAATTTTAAAACACAATCAATGATTCCTTTGGATCGGAAAATTTCATAATTCATTGTCTTGACAAGAAGTTATGAAATAAAACTATCTTTTCATGTATACATCTTTGCCCGTAGGTATACATCCCTATGGATGTTTTGATGCGTTCATCATGTTCGACGTTTATTAGCCATGATTCCTCTTGATCATTAACGTTAAAAAATAAGGGGTTTGGAAAATTCCTAATATAAGGATGACAAATGTGATTTTTTTTTCGTATCACCTATTGTCAGGAGTGTTAACATGTTTTTAAATGTTAACAAGGATTGGAATCTTTAAATAGGTTCTATCATCATAGTCAGGTCTTTAATGACATTCAAGCTAGGTTATACCTTTTTAATATTTTCTTTTAATATGAATACAGGCAGGAAAGGAATGATATTTTATATTTCAAGACTTCCGCTGTGCATTTAAATTGTGTTGTTTGACTATGATGATATCAACTACGTCATGATACTCCCCACCTGGCCCACCGGTAATACGTGGAAATATCGGGGTGTGACAATATATATATATATATATAATGCACTAGTGTTAAGTATAGTAACCCTAATTCAACCTTATCCCTACGTCACGAGACAGAACCCCAACGAACTTAGTCGGGCAGAGCCTTGACATGCGTTATGGGCTCCAGATCAATCGGAAAGGGTATAAGTGATCGGGAGTTAAAACACTTAAAACGGGGCAGGGCTTTATTATTATTATAGGTTTAACATTAAAAGAAAATTGAGTGGATAAATATACAGAGACATGGCGACATGAAGAAAGAAAGAAAAGAAAATTTTGTGCGAAAAGTGAAGGTTACTTTTAACCTATTTATAGTTGAAAAGCTCTTTAGCTTATGAAGCAAGAAATTTAGTCATCTTGTTTTGAGCTATACACGTAGCATGCATACGTAACTAATAAGTTTCAAATGTTAAAGTTTTATTATTATTATTTTATTATTATAATTAATTCAGCTGCTTCAATTATTTGACGCTTATAACTTTTAAAATATGACGTTTTATAAAACAATGGATATGTCATTAGAACGAGAATAATCTTATCTACATTTTGAACCAAGTTCCATTAAAAACGGAGTAAGTTCAAATATAATGTATTTTTATAATTTACTTATTAAACAGTTCCTAGGCTCGTCTAGGTACTTCATATTTCTAACAGTCAACTTACCCGTAATCTACCTGTCTAATAATATAAGTTTTTATATACTTTTATTTTAATAGAAAGGTCACCCATATACAAGCCAATTAATTAGTATAACATTCCAACCAACTATATATAAAATAGTTTTTAAAACTATATGGGTCGAATAATTATATTAAAAATAAAACTAGTTACTAATGGTTAATAAAATTAAACAACCTATAATTCTTATATGATAAAAATGGAAATGTTACATTGGGTTTTGACTAAGATGGTATGACGACGTGTTAAACAACGGAGATCACATCAAGTCCAACTCGTTCGATCGGACGGGAATCACCCAGTTCGATCAGGCTCAGCTGTCCTTGACAGTGTTTCATATTCAACCCGCGAATCGGTCGTCTCTCCGGTAGAAATCCATCTTCAGATCGGTCCTTCACTAGAGAATGAGTGGAGAGCCCGAACAAGTCCAGATTCTAACGGTTTTGAGTAAAAAGTGAAGAATGTTGAAGAAAAGTTTGTAACAGTTGAAATTCGCTTAGATTTAGTTGAATTCAGTGTAAAAACATATGGAAATCCTTTAGATCCGAACCGTTCTTGACGAGATGAGGTCACACTTCAGCGTTCATAAGAACTATATGATGACGTCACCCTAGAACAACTCAAATTGAGTGATTTCATGGTGAAATGGTGAGATTTGCTGGAGAAGATGGTGAGAAAGTGTGTAATGAAGATGGAAGTACAATATTTAGGAAGAAAACTTACAAGAATCGCGAGGAATCGAGAGAAAATAGCCTGAGAGCACTGATTCGGAGGGAGCTATCACATCAATGAATAGTTGATGTGACAGGGGGTATTTATAGGCAAGAGTGGATGAGAGGCGGTGGAAAGCAAGGAGGTCGGAGGGTCGTTCGATCGGACGGCCATCCGGTCGGATGGTGATTCGTCCGGTTGGTCGTTCGATCGGAAGGCTTGCGCGAGTTAGTTTTCCGACTTTCGTTTCGTGCGTTACGCATTGCGTTGCGTTTGAGCGAGTTGCGAGTAAGCGATGCGATAGTATTAATCAATAGTTACACAAATAACCTAACTACATACAAGTCATCATACACAAACTAAATGCATAAAAGTAAGTCCTGTGTTTCGAGTTGCGATGAGAGTGAGATGCGATAGAGTTGCGATTGCGTTTGCGATTTACCTCCTCCAATAACATATATATCTAAGCACACACAAGTAAGCACATAGGTTCACACACACACACGTAATATTACCAGTATCCATTACTTTGTTTGCATTTGTGATGCGATTGCGGTGCGATAGCGGTGTGATAGTGTTTAATTACGTTTATCGCATTGCTACTTCACAAAATAATAAATCGTAGTCTAAAATAGCGTTACTTAACACATATCGATTATCGAGTCTGCGAGTACAAGTAATAATAAAGCAAGAAATGTCAGATCTGAACGTAAACCTGACGTTGACTTTGACTTTGACTTGTACCTTGACTTTGACTTCGAAAAGTCGGGTTGTTACAGGTTCGATAGAAATGTATAAGTGTATCACATGGTATGGACTAACAAAGTAACTGTGAGTTGAAATTGTGCCAACCTACAAGACACGCGAGTAGGCCTATAAACGAACCGAACGAACACGAACATGAACATATAATTGAACACATTTTTTTGGTCGTGTTCGTTCATTAAGAAATCGGGCATGTTCGTGTTCGTTTATGTTCGTTCTTTTAAATCCTAAACGAACAGTTCACGAACATGAAAAAATTAACTGAACATATTTGAATAAACATAAATTAGTTATATTACATTTCATCCGAAAACACATATATACATGTCACTAGAATCTTGCCCTCCTTCATCTATCCTCCTTTTGTTTTGTCAAAGTTGATTTTTTCATTAGGCATGTCCAAATTTCATCCTTTGCAGGGCGTACCTATTACCAAAGGAAGGGGCAGCCACCCTCTTTGAAAAAAGAGTTAGTGTTATTTTTAAGCAAAAATCATGACCCCCTTCCTAAAAGTTTGATTAAATCACTTGATTGCCTCCATAAAAAACTTTTTGCATCCGCCACCAATCCTATTGACTATCTCGATTTCGTTGTTTTATATAAATATGTAACGCCCCGAAACCCGAATGTTAGATGTCCGCCATATGTTCCTATATGTTATATTATGAAATAAATAACTAGGCCATTTAACCTAGTTAAATGCCCGGTTTAGACTATTAAAAGAGAAAAGTAGTGCCAAATATGTTTTAAAGGCAAACTCGAGGGGTTAAAGTGTATAAGATGAAAGTTGAGTTAAATAAGAAAATATCACACACAAATACACACTTTGCGTGTGTTCTCGATGGTTCAGGAGCTCCAAAGGAGCTCAACCCTAACTCAACCTTAAAGGATCAAATTGAAGGATGAAACGAGGCTTAAATACATAACCGAGCATGGATTAATAATCACCTTCACGAGGGGATCATAAGGTATGTCTTAAATCTAAGATTGGTGATCATGTGTGAAGTGGGTTATGTTCTAATCCGTGAGTTAATATGAAATTGATCATGTATAAGGGTTAGAATCATCATATAGAACCTAGGTTATGTATGGTTTGTGTTAATTTGATGATTAGAAGTGAAACCCCATTAGTTGTGGTGAAGACGATGACTTGAATCACCACCTATGTCCAAGTCTTGTGGAAAGATTGATATATTATGTGGGTATGATGAATTCTTATTGGATGAATTAGGAGAAATATAATGATGATATGTTTGATGTTTATTTGGGAATGATACATGATGATTAGTAGTAGGATTTGATGGGTTATGTATGAGTTTAGAAGAATTTATGCATGAATTAGTTGTACGTTATGCTTAAGAGGTGGTACACACCAAGCGTATGATGAAATGTATCTGGTGTCGTCCGTAGAGTCGATTATTATGTTACGAGTATTGGTGATAAGCCGATAGTTAAATATGGTTAATAGTTGACTCTTGAAAGTCAACTAAGTATAAGAAACATGATTTGACTCGTTGTCGTAAAGGTATGACTGTAGGAAGTAGCATGGTACCTGTTATAGCAATACGTGTTAAATGTACTGACATGATGAATTACATGAGCTTAAGCGGATATGGATATGATTATATGTCTTATGCTTGATAAAAGTGACCGATGAAGGTCAAATGTGAAATATGCGATTTATATGATCGTTAACATGTATAATCGTGTATGCTAACAAGAATGTAATTTCATTGACATGAAAGTATAGAAATCATGTCGAGACGAAATCAAGCACGGAAGGTTAACGGGCCAAGAAGAAGCAAGGAAGCGGATACGAGCATGGACGCATAAGGTAAGTGATTTCCGGAATCACTTTTAGTTGGTTAAGTAAGGTAGCGTTATAGATAATTAAGCATGATGTTGACGTTAAGTATGGTTTTGGTGGGATGAAATCTATTATTTTCGCTAAGTAGACCGAACGGGTCAAAAATGAAGTTTTGTAGTTACAACGGAATAAAGTGTATGAAATGGCTACGGTATTATAACCGGGTAATGATTAGAATGGCACACACATACGCTAACCGAGAAAAGGTGACGCGGATTAATCAATAAAAGACTCGGTAGTAAGTTAGGATTAATGGGTAACCAAGTTCGTGAGTGGAACTTGGATTACTAAGTTGATTGAATAAAAATTGAATAAATGAATGAGTTTAACGCATACCGGGTATCGGGTGCGTAAACCCCAAGTACGAAACTCCGGATAATGTAAAAGTATTATGGTTATAAGGTTCATATAAGTTTTGGGCTAAAACGAATGAGATGTTTGATGAAAACATGAACGGGTCGAATAATCGTAAATGAATAATAAGCCGATAACGCGTAAGTTAAGAATTTCCTTAATCCGGATATGGGATTTCAAGTTCACATGATAGAATGTCAAATTACAATCATGTAGGAAGAAACGGGAGGTTAAACGGGTAAACGGTTCAAAAGTTATGCTCGTTTTAGTGCGTACGGACGACGAAACGAACCTGCAGAAAAATGCAATTTCTAAAGGGCGTAGCCGACGGGCTTAGGGGCGTCGCCAACGGGCTCCAGAAAGTGAGTTTTTGGCTGACGGGTTATTTGACTGTCTATGGGGGTTTTTGGCTACGGGTAATTGCAAGGGCCGTCGCCGACGGCCCTAGGGCCGTCGCTGACGCCCTCCCCAAGTTCAAAAACCTAAAATTTGTTATTTAAGTTGATTTATGTATCGTAGGCTTTGGTTTGTTATCCGTGGACTACGGCGGACTTTCCAAACATGATTTTGATGGTTCCTTAGATGTTTATGGGCTATAAATCTAAGTCTAAGTCCCATGTAATTAATGTATGATTATGTAAGAAGTATGTGAGAGCTTGTATGTGTATATATGGGTATATACATCTGTAGATGTGTATATATATGTATGTGTGAAGGTACGTCTGAGTGTATGTATGCACGTGAAGATATGGGGAGGTATGTATGCATGTGGATGTCTACGTATGTAAGCATAAAGGTATGTATGAGTATATAAGGGTTCGGTAAGATCTTGAATGTGTAAATGTGAGTATGCATGTATGTAGAAACGTAGGGACGTATGTACGTATGTAGATGTGTGTTTACGTATATATGAAGATCCGTATGTGTGTATGCGTGTATGTAGAGATGTATGAATGCATGTAAGTATGTAGATGTGTATGTATGAATGTAAGTGTGTATGTATGCATGATTTCGATACGTTGAGGATTAACGTTATTAATAGTGTGCCTGGAGAATGAACATTAATGTAGATACTTTATCGAAGACTCACCAGGGAATTGATATGTGGATGTAATGCTTAAAGATAGACATATAATTGGAATGGGAAGTGTACGTGATTGAATCTTGTTTATGTATTGTGCACTAATGTTATGAATGTATGTGGTGAGTGCAGGTTGTACGAATCACGGGCGGTTATTACGAAGAATAGAGATCGAAGACCGAGTCACAAGATAGATTGTACGGGAATAATTGAGTATGTGTTTTAGCAAACAGGACTTACACCTTATTTTTGTAAAAGATACATATTAAAACGAACTTTCAAGTAAGTCAAGATGTTGTAATGAAAGAAATTTTTATGGCACGAATTTCCGCTGCGACTTTTTGTTAAATACGTATTAGGGTCTTACATAATAAAACCTAATATTAGTCATTTTCATATTATAAATTAGCAATAATTTGTTGCTTAATGGTGTTGTACATCATGCATTGGGATGTTTTAAAAAAATGATTTTTCACTTTTAACCCCAAAGGTTTTCACCTTTTGCATTTTAACCCTTTTGCTTTTTTAACTTTTAACCTAAAGCTTTTCATTTTTTGCAATTCAACCCCAACACTTTTTATTTTCAACTTTGGTCCCCCATAGTTTTCATCTTTCGCAAGTTTTTCATTTTATGTTTCGTTCTAAATTTTGCGAGTTAACACGCCACAACGTGTGTGTGAGTTTCAACGTATTTTCGTCAAATTTTTTTCCGTTTGCCAGGCGCATCGCAACGCGTCTATTTTCCCAGTTTGACGTATTTGTCGCAACGCGCATGTCCTAGATCGACTTATTTATTCTTTTCTACGTTTTAAGTTTCATTCTAATTTCTTCGTATTAACACACCGCAACGGTCGTGTGTGGCTCAACGATTTTATGTCTGCTTTTCGTCCAATGTTATTTTTTCCTTTTTTTATTTAGTTTTACGAGTTTTTCCAATGTTGGTGGTCGCTAGCAGTGATGCGACATTGGTGCTACCTGGCACGGTTACATGCATATTTTTATGTGCGTTTTGCTATAAATCGAATTGGTCTATGTTTCAACATAAACTTTTTTGGAAAACAAGTTAGGTCAAATACAATTTGTTTTCGTGTTTTTTTAGGTATGTTTCGTAAATTTTGTTTTCAACCGAGTGGAGTAATATTGTGTTTTTCCTTTTTTTTCAAAAGCTCTAATTAATCCCTTTTGATTATATGTGTCGGTTTTTCCTTTATACCCGCTAATGTTTTCTATATATGAGTCGGGTCACATATAATACGTTATGATTGTACGGTATAAACTCGATTTACTTTACGTTTTGACCCAATCGCAATGCTTATATAGGTCACTCTGAGCTCAGTCAGATACGTCGAAACGTACGTTTTCATATGATTTACGCATAACATAACATTTGGACTAATCCATTCAATATTTGCAGTGTATCTGCGCCGCAACGCGCATGAGTGTTATTGCTAGTTTTTTTTTTAATTTCAACTGTCCATAGAATATAATTTAGAGTAAATTGTCAAAATCCTCCATGAGGTTTGGGTATATTTGCCAGTTTCATCTAAAACAATTTTTTTGTACTAAATAGTCTTTCACTTTTGAGATTTTTAGCCACTTTCATCCAAAAGTCTAATTTGCTTTATTTTTTCTGTCAAATATTTGGATGAAAATAACAAAAAATCCCAAATCTTAGAGACGATTTTGGCAAAAAAGTTAGACGTTAGAATGAAAATGACAAAAAATCCATAAAGTGAAGGGTAATATGAATATATGATACAAAAAAGTTGTTCTAAATGAAATTGACAAATATTTGACAATTTACTCTATATAGTTAGTGGCGGATCCAGGAATTTTTCCATGGGGGTGCGGAACATTTTTAAAAATTTTAGGCCCAAGGTATATAAATAAAAAATCGGTTCGTATCGGGTCGATTCGGGTCGAGTCAGGTCATGTAAAACAAAAGAACTAAATTTATGTTATCATCAAAAACACGTCAAACCTTGTTACAAACATAATTAAAATGTCGTCCTACGGGTTTTCATTTTTGAAATCTATCCAAAACATCATCTAAACCTACTTTCTTAAGCATCTCTTTCTCTATATAATATATACAACCTTCACTTAAATTCTCATCGCCAATCCGATTACGCAAGTATCCACATCAACGAATTCGGAAGACGTATCAACTTTCCTCTTGAGAAATCGCGCCATAATGTCGCTGCTCATTGTTCCTATCGGCTATCACAAACAAATTGATCTATAAGTTCATGGCTCCATAACATATTACATAATGTATCAACTATTCAAGCCCTAAATATCATAATGTAAATCACCCTAAAAATCATCTAAACAACATTTACACCATAAAAAAAGCCAAACGTTCTTCACTAAAAAAAAGCCAAACCTACTGTGGTATGCGGCTATAAAAAAAGGCAAAATATCATCACTAACAAAATATAACCCACCATAACATAATCAAAACAAAACGAAGCACATGTCTACTATGGTTAGTATGCGACTATAATAGGCTGCTGGAGGTGGATAATATCAACAAAAAATCATCAAAAATAACAAAGAAAATTACCCGTGTTTGATCGGCGGTGGTATGATGGCTGCTGACTGTTCACTGTTGTCGCTATTGATGTTCTGATCGCTGGCATGCAAGGACGATAAAGAGAGCATGATAGAATATGTAAGGGTTTTGGGCTTGTTTATTTTATTTTAGTTTGAAATATTGTTGATTTGTTGGGTTTGTTTATTGGGCTAAGACTTAGTAGTGGGCTAGTTAAATGTATTGGGTATTTGGGTTTAGTTATTTAGGTATTAAAAGTTATATAATTTAGGTGGTATTTTTTTATAAATAAGAGTTTACTAAAGAATATTTTTAAAATATAAGTTGATAACAGTTTTTACCTAAAGGGTGCGGACAAAAAATTCAAAGGGGTGCGGACGGAAAATTCCATGGGGTGCGGACGAAAAATTACAAGGGGTGCGGACCGGATTTTCGACGAAACTTAGCACTAATTTTTTTTTCCGGGGGTGCGCCCGCCCACTTTGGGTTGGGCTTAGGTCCGCCCCTGTATATAGTTTAAAATTTAAATTTAAAGTAAAAATAAAACAAAAACAAGAAAAGGAAACCCTCCCAAGTCCGTATACCATGAATATAATTTTCACACATCTAGATTTGCCTAGAATTAGACTCATGGGGGAAACGATTTGCCTAGAATTAGACTCATGGGGGAAACGATTTGCGATTACCCCACTCGCTAACCGACCAGATGAGAGCACACGAAACAGCTGACTTTTTCCATTAATTCAACCTTCGACGAAAGCATATCTCACTGGTCCACCGTCTCTATAACAGCATATTCTCTTTCTGAGAAGCCAAGACCCGATCGCACACCCCAATTCCCATCAGGTACCCAACATCCCACTTACTTTTATCGATTGTGATCTTGGGTTTCTACTTTATTTCTCAAAATTAGTATCTGATCCGGATGCACACCAACTGTTCGACGAAATTCCCAGCCGACATAACTTCTTGTTTATAGATTCCCTCTTTCTGATCGACTTGTAGGTGATGTTTGAATCTTTATTTGCTCTGCATCAAGTAATTGAAGTAAAGTTGATATATATAATTTTTTTTTTGTAGAACTTGTACATAGGTTAATTGGGTATGGGTTAAAAACTTAAAATGGTGGATTGGTGGAATACTAGTTTTAATTTTTGGATTGTCCTTGATGAGTTTATCCTAATTTCATGTTGTAAGAAAGAAGGTCTATTGAACTATGATTTTTGTGTAATTGTGTCAACAATTTATAAGTTTTAGCTTTTGTGATGATGTTTTTGTAAGTTCTTTTCTTTTGGTTGAATGACTTTGAGGGCGCATTGCAGGGTTAGGGTTTGTTTGGGGATGATTTGTTGCTGAAAGTTGACGTGGGACTCGCATTTCATCTGGGTTAACAATGAAGCGTTTTGTGTACATCAATGATGACGATTCGTCGCACGAGCTTTATTGTGATAATCGTGTATCGAATAGAAAGTATACGTTGTTAAATTTCATCCCCAAAAATTTATGGGAACAGTTCAGGTAATACTATTACCTTTGAGACTTCAAAATTTGACATACTGATATGATGAATTTGTGTATATATCTCAAATATTAGTTTAAAACTTTATTTTGAGAAAGAAAGAACCTAGTGTCCAAGAGCTAAAACTTTGAACAAGTAGAACTAGATGTTTGATGAAGATTTGTGGAATGAATTGCTTTGATATACAAGTAAAGGATATTGAAAGTTCTCGACATGAACTGCTTTGTTACTTCTCGCTTACCTCGTTTTACGACATGTCTAACCTATATCTACAATTTTTGTTTCCAGCCGGTTCATGAACCAGTACTTTTTGTTGATTGCTTGCCTTCAACTATGGCCGCTTATAACACCTGTGAATCCTGCTAGTACATGGGGCCCGCTCATATTTATATTCGCAGTCTCGGCCACAAAAGAGGGATGGGATGACTACTGTAGATATATATCTGACAAGAAAGCAAATGAGAAAGAAGTATGGGTTGTAAGACAAGGTTCTAAGAAACTAGTAAGTCAATATATCACAATCTATATATATATCTAAGAAACTAGCAAGTCAATATATCACAATCTCTCTCTCTCTCTCTATATATATATATATATGTGTGTGTGTGTGTGTGTGTGTGGGTGTGTGTTCATAAACAAGCTCAATAATCCCAGATTCTTTAAAATGAATTGACGGATTTTGTTACTAACATAATTGGATTTCAATTGAAGATTCAAGCTCAAGATATTCTTGTTGGTAATCTGGTGTGGCTGCGTGAAAACGATGAAGTTCCATGTGATCTCGTTTTACTTGGTACCTCTGAACCACAAGGAGTCTGTTATGTCGAGGTATATTTTTTGATTTTTTCATGCCCATTTTACCATATTTTTTTATTTCATAACTTCAAATTATACAACATATATGCAGACGTCTGCCCTAGATGGTGAAACCGATCTTAAAACAAGGAGCATACCTCCTGCTTGCATGGGTATTGACTCTGATTTGTTGCACAAAATCAAGGCAAGATTTTCGTACACTTTATAAGCTGACACAAGCTAATCATTCTCACACATTTTTTTTAATAATTATTCTCTGTCGTGCCTTCGTTTCGTCAGGGTGTAATTGAGTGCCCAAACCCAGATAAAGACATTAGAAGATTTGACGCAAATCTACGTCTTTTTCCTCCATTTATAGATAATGATGTATGCCCGCTAACGATAAAAAATACAATCCTACAATCATGCTATTTACGGAATACAGATTGGGCTTGTGGTGTTGCTGTATATACAGGCATGCTATTTATAATCTTTCATCTTGAATTTATGGTACTTTACTTTTCATAAATGTATGTGATACATGGTTTATTTTCTAGGCAATGAGACCAAATTGGGCATGAGTAGGGGTGTAGCAGAACCGAAGCTTACGGCTATGGATGCAATGATTGACAAATTGACCGGTGCTATTTTCATTTTCCAGATTGTAGTGGTAATTGTTCTAGGCATAGCTGGGAATGTATGGAAGGACACGGAAGCAAGAAAGGTTTGTCACTTTTATCATTTCCAGATTGTAGTGGTAATTTTTTCCACCAAAAGCATTTATCTGTATCTAACTAGTATTTTGACCCGCCACACGTTGTGGCAGCGTCGAACTTAAAGTAACCCGAACTTATAGCGTCAAATATTTGACCCGACTCGTGTTCGTCAAACTTTAGACCAAATGAAAACACAAATGAAAATGCACGAAAATGTACTATGACGTGACTCGTTACTCTGAAAATTTACGTCGAAACGTAAACCAACTTGGATTTATAACGAAATGCAATTAAAAATAAGCACGTAAGAAAATAGTGTTTTTTACATCAAAGAATGGGCACCACACGTTGCGGCGGAGTCGAAAGATAAAGTGACTCAAATTTATATCGCCTAGTAAAAACATATTATATTTGACCCGACTCGTTTTCCAACAAAACATAGACCAACCAAAAATGTACATAAAAATAAGCACGGAAATGTATTATATTTGGCCCACGTACATAAAATTAAGCACGTAAAACTTGAGTGTGTCAAAATAACATTTTACAAAGCTTTTAGCAAGCTGAGGGGGTGTGAGTGGCAATGCTAAAAGTTGAAGGGTTGAATACACAAAAAGAAAAAAAACCATGGGTTGGATGGCATTGTTGTAAATTGGCAAATAAAAACAATAAAAAAATAGAGCTTGTGTCTTAGGTACTATTCCTAAGACAGCCTCGTTTGTTATATTAATTAATTAATAATTAATAATAATTGGTGTATGAAGGCTCATTATTTGACATCAAAAGATATACTTGATTTAAAAGAGGCTTGGGAAGATAATATATATTTATATATATTCATTTCAATGGTTATGTGCTCTAGATTGGACTCACTTGTATCTCCTTTATGCAGCATTGGTATGTTTTATATCCAGATGAGGGTCCGTGGTATGAACTACTGATCATCCCTTTGCGATTTGAGCTTCTTTGTTCTATCATGATACCTATATCTATTAAGGTAAAAACTTTATACAACTTATTTATGTGTATGCTTTGTTATAATTGAACTTCTCTATTAAAACAACTATTTTGCAGAAGATATGTGAAGGCCAAATTTGCAACAATGTGAAATATGTGTTAGATATGAAGGCTTTGCAGGAATGCAGGAACAGAATAGAGTATCTGCATATGCTCTATTGTTTGATGCGCTAGTGTTTCATAGATGCTCTAATAGATGCTCTAGATGATAGATGCTCTAATCTATTACATCTAGTGTTCACAGATGCTCTAATAGATGATAGATGCTCTAATCTATTGCTACTATTGATAGATGCGCTAATATGGAATATGGAACAGATACGTATATGCGCTAGTTTTTTGTTAAGTCTGATATCCGGTTTCCTATTTTACGGTTTCTTGGTCAACAAGTTGTAAACCCTAATTTGGGTATTATAAATAGTTGATAGGATCTTTTTAATTGGTATCACCTCAGTAATAAAATCCTAACCCTAGTTACAACCCGTGGACGTAGGTCACCTTGACCGAACCACGTAAATTCTCGTGTTCTTTATTTTCTGCTAGTGTGTGTGTGTTTGTTCCGCTTCCGCTCGAGCCTACTCTGATCCGATATCCCTAACAAGTGGTATCAGAGCCAAAGGTTCCGTTAAACACACGGTTATCGCAGGAGAAGGAGAGAGCTGGACGAGAGATCTTGATCTGCTGTTGCTGCCGTCGCCGCTGACTTGTTTACGGCCCGTACCTATTCTCTGGTTATGGCTCGTAAGGTCTAGGGTTTGCGCCGTAGGGTTTGCTGTTGCAGATCTGGTGGTTTTAGGGTGTTTGGCGATTAGGGTTTCGGTTGCTTGGTTCCTTGTGGTTTTTTCTGGTTTTCTCGTTTGCTATGGCTGAAGACGGGAAGTTCCGAATCGAGAAGTTCAACGGTACTGATTTTGCATGGTGGAAAATGCAAATTGAGGCGTTGCTTGGTGAATGCGATTTGGATGTGGTACTGGAAGAAAAACCTTCTGGAATGGATAAAGCTGCCGATGCAATTTGGAACTCAAAGGACAAAAAGGCAAGAGGTAAAATTACATTGGCTTTGACGAGGAGCGTTGCATTTAATATCATGAAAGAAACAACTGCTCGTGATATGTTAGCAGCTCTGTCAAATATGTATGAGAAGCCGTCTGCCGGTAATAGGGTGTTCTTGATGAGGGAACTGTTTAATATGAGGATGAACGAGGGCAGTTCAGTTGCTGATCACATTAACGAAGTCAATTCAATTTTGTCCAGGTTAGCAACTGTGGGCATGAAGTTGGATGATGACACTCAGGCTGTGGTTTTGTTATCTTCCTTACCTGATAGCTGGTCAGGATTTGTGACAACGGTCACTGAAACTGCTGGAACTGGAAATTTGAAGTTTGATCGGGTCCGGGATAGTGTTTTGGGTGAAGACGTTCGCCGGAGGAACACTAGTGGAGGATCTACTTCTGGTATGCTCAGTGTTAGCAGGGGAAGAGGTAAAAACAGAAGCAGTGGGAGTCGTGGGAAAAGCTTATCTAAAGCTGGGAAGAATGTGAGGTGCTGGAACTGTGGTGAAAAGGGGCATGTTAAAAACGAGTGTCCTGATCCTAAGAAAGAGGATGGTAGCCAGCATGTAAACAGTGTTGTGTCAGATGAATCTGACGGTGACGTACTGGTTTGCTGTGAAGAGTCTATAGATTCTTGGGCTATGGATTCTGGTTCTTCGTTTCACGCCATGCACAGCGGGGAGACGATGGTGAATCTGAAAAAAAGAGACTTTGGAAAGGTACGATTAGCTAACGGTCATGTTCTTAATGTTACGGGTATGGGAGATATCAATCTGAAGACTCCACTGGGCACTACATGGAACTTAAAGAACGTCAGGGTAATTCCAGGTTTAACGAAGAAACTTATTTCTGTTAGTCAACTGGATAAACAGGGACTAGATGTTAAGTTTGGTGGTGGGAAGTGGAAGGTGATTGATGGAAATCTTGTTGTTGCCTGTG
Source organism: Helianthus tuberosus (assembly GCA_030545235.1). Classification (NCBI taxonomy): domain Eukaryota; kingdom Viridiplantae; phylum Streptophyta; class Magnoliopsida; order Asterales; family Asteraceae; genus Helianthus; species Helianthus tuberosus. Next base: position 51,319,342 of record CM060366.1, read on the forward strand.
GGAGGAGACGAGGATCGTTGTATCTAGTTGAGATACCTGTTGAGGGAGTAGCCGTCCCTGTACAACATAAAGTCTGGTTCACTGAATCTAGTAAGCGGAAGAAGGTTCAATTTGCGAACTTGAATCCTGGTGCTTTGGGGATGTCAGTTGAATGTGGTCGGGGGTCTAAGTTTAAGCCAGTCAGGGGATTTGGTGATAGTGGGAGCATGGGTCGTGTTCCGGGTACAATCACAAAGAACCGTTGGGTTTTGAAGACGAAGATTCCGACTGAAGAAAAAAGCTCTCCTGGAAATAGTTTGCAAAATGTGGAGAGTGGTATTAATTCTCGGTGTATCTCTGGAGCTGGTGGGTGCAAGCCGGTTGAGATAGAGAATGGGTCTGATAAGACTGTTGGGTTGGAGCTTGTGGGAGCTTCAACTGGTCTCTCAGTTACTTGATGAGAGGTGTGGTTGCAACTAGGTGGTTTGGATGTGACTGAAGTCTTAGCTTGTTCTTGGGAACTGGAGGCTTGAAAGACTTGAACCGGTGATAGGTTTACTTGGATAGACTTTGTGGTTTATGCAAAGCCTCCAAGTGGGAGATTGTTAGATATGAAGGCTTTGCAGGAATGCAGGAACAGAATAGAGTATCTGCATATGCTCTATTGTTTGATGCGCTAGTGTTTCATAGATGCTCTAATAGATGCTCTAGATGATAGATGCTCTAATCTATTACATCTAGTGTTCACAGATGCTCTAATAGATGATAGATGCTCTAATCTATTGCTACTATTGATAGATGCGCTAATATGGAATATGGAACAGATACGTATATGCGCTAGTTTTTTGTTAAGTCTGATATCCGGTTTCCTATTTTACGGTTTCTTGGTCAACAAGTTGTGAACCCTAATTTGGGTATTATAAATAGTTGATAGGATCTTTGTAATTGGTATCACCTCAGTAATAAAATCCTAACCCTAGTTGCAACCCGTGGACGTAGGTCACCTTGACCGAACCACGTAAATTCTCGTGTTCTTTATTTTCTGCTAGTGTGTGTGTGTTTGTTCCGCTTCCGCTCGAGCCTACTCTGATCCGATATCCCTAACAATATGTGATGTTCACCAAATAGAAACTATTTATACTGTAGCTATGAGCTTAATTTGCTGAATTCAGTATTGAACTTTTTTTTAGTTTTTCAATTGAACATTTTCTTTTCTTTGACAGGTGTCATTAGATCTAGTTAAAAGCTTGTATGCAAAGTTCATCGACTGGGATAAACAAATGGTTGACGTAGAGACCGCAACGCCAGCGAATGCAACCAAGTAAGAAAAGCGCAGTTTGTTTATTACTTTGTGTAGGCATGACGACCTCACATTATTCAGTTTATCGCTGTGTGTTTTCTTGTATATGCCAGCACAGCAATAAGTGAAGACCTGGGACAAGTTGAGTACATACTCACCGATAAAACCGGGACACTTACAGAAAACAAGATGATTTTCAAGAGGTGTTGCATAGCCGGGACATTCTTTGGTAATGAGAACGGAGATGCTGTAAAAGGTTTGACTTTTTTCCTAGTCAAATCCTAGGATTGTGTTTTATGTACTTGTGGTTTCTTACTAAGGTTTCTGTTATTGTCTTGCTTGTTACAGATGTGGAGCTACTCAAAGCCATCAATACTGGTTCTCCAGATGCTATTAAATTTTTAACGGTTATGGCAATATGCAACACCGTTATTCCTATCAAAAGGTTATTCCTCATTGACTACTGGTCAACTTTTATTTTTCTATCAACATAGCTGGATACATTGTTAACAAGAAGTGGAAATTTCGATCTGTTTACTTATGAATCTGTTGACTTGGTTTGCATTTTATCTTGATAAAAAAAAATATGCTAAAAGGGGAACAAGTCATATAGGTTAGAGTAAAATGCCATTTTCGTCCCTGAGGTTTGACCACTTTTTGTGACTTTAGTCTTCGCATCTGGATCCAAAAGGCCTGAGATCTTGCCATTTTCATCCGGCTCGTAAACTCCATCCATATTTCTCCGTAAAGATAGGGGAATTTCCGTCTTTTTTGTTAACTTAAAGGGCAATTCAGTCTTTTTCAGGGGTATTCAGTCTTTTTACATAAAGTGAAAAAGACCGAATTGCCCTTTAAGTTAGCAAAAAAGACTGAGATATCCTTGACTAAACGGAGAAAACCGGATCGAGTTAACGAGCCCAGATGAAAATAGCAAGATTTCAAACCTTTTGGATTCAGATGCGGAAAAACAAACCTTTGAACGAAAGTCGCAAAACTGGCCAAACCTCAGGGACTAAAATGGCATTTTACTCTATAGGTTATTTTGTAAAACAGGTTGAAATCAGCCGACATCTATTTTTAGTGCATACAGCCTCCTAAATTGTGTTTACTGTAAGATTTAGATTGCTATCGTGGTAATAATGCTTTTGTAATCATATATTAGTACATTACACATGATATCTATATGTTCCTGCAACTGAAATTGTCTTCTGAAACTACAGCCCGAGTGGTATAGTTACATACAAGGCACAGTCACAGGATGAGGAAGCTCTAGTGCGTGCAGCTGCTTCGATGCATATGGATTTTGTTAACAAAAATGCTAATATTCTTGGTATAAGTCCTTTAACTCTATAAGATGGCGTAATTAATAGAATGACGTTTTTGTGAAATGGTTTTGGCTGTCTACTTGTTTTGCAGAAATCAACTTCAACGGTTCATTAATTCAGTATGAGGTGCTGGACTACCTTGAGTTCACCTCTGATCGGAAACGAATGTCGGTGGTTGTTAGAGATTGCAGTAGCAACAAAATCATCCTTTTGTCTAAAGGAGCAGACGAAGCTATTCTCCCTTGTGCATATGCTGGTATTCTTTACCGTCTTTTAGTTTTATTGATCAACTCATTGTTGTTTGTATTAAGTTTTAGATTTTGATCACTGGCACCTTCTAAAATGTGGTAGGATTTCAAACGAAGACGTTTTATGAAGCTGTAGACCAGTATGCGCAAATGGGTCTTCGTACTTTTTGTTTGGCGTGGCGGGAATTAAATGAGGTTGAGTATCATGATTGGTCTTTGATGTTTAAAGAAGCTAATAGTACGTTAGTTGACAGAGAGGTACACATACCTGAACATACTCTCTCTATATGTATATATGTGTGTGTGTATGCAATCTACAACTTAAAATCTGTATTTACAGTGGAGAGTAGCAGAGGTTTGCCAAAGATTAGAACAGGACCTTGAAATACTCGGGGTTGCTGCAATTGAGGACCGTTTACAGGTAATTCTTTATGTTTATAAAAAAATTAAATAAAATAAAGAAGTTTAGCAAATGCAAAGAAACCATATTTCTAATTTTTGACCGTGTACATTGTACAGGATGGTGTGCCTGAAGCTATCGAAACACTCAGAAAAGCTGGAATAAATTTTTGGATGCTGACTGGAGACAAGCAAAATACTGCCATACAGATTGCTTTGTCATGTAATTTTGTTTCTCCAGGTAGACCATTTCTATATATATACATACACGTTATATATTTATACGCATATAACATAGGTTTTCACAATTACTTGCTGGATATGTGCAGAACCAAAAGGCCAGCTTTTATTGATTAACGGGAAAACCGAGGATGAAGTTTGCAGAAATCTTGAACGAGTTTTGCTTACAATGAGAATAACAAAAGCAGAACCTAAGGTAAAGAACTTACATTACTTGTACAACAAACCTTGAAAATATGTGTTTTTATATAATTTAAAAAGGGATACTTTTGCAGGATGTGGCTTTTGTTATCGATGGATGGGCTCTAGAAATCGCACTGAAAAATTACCGGAAAGCATTCACAGAGCTGGCAATATTGTCGAGAACAGCTATATGTTGTCGGGTTACACCATCACAGAAGGCACAGGTACACTTTCTATCAATCATCTTTTCGTTTTCTAACCCTCGTATTACCTCCACTACGTTTTAAATTTACCATGTTGCAGCTTGTAGAGCTTCTTAAATCTTGTGACTATCGAACTCTGGCCATTGGGGATGGCGGGAATGATGTACGAATGATCCAACAAGCGGATATCGGTGTCGGCATAAGCGGGAGAGAAGGGTTGCAGGCAGCAAGGGCTGCTGATTATAGTATCGGGAGTAAGATCTAAAACTTAATAAGTAACTAATGTATTATACTATTATATCGCTCATTGTAAATTTAAACATTTATTTCATTTGCAGAGTTTAGATTCCTTACAAGATTGATACTTGTTCATGGACGATATTCATATAACCGCACTGCCTTTCTTTCACAATATTCATTCTATAAGTCATTGCTCATATGCTTCATCCAGATATTGTGAGTTTCTACCTTGAAACGTTCGATATATGTATATATATATATATATTAAGAGTATAATGCCATTTTCGTCCCTGAGGCTTGTTTAGTTTTGCGATTTCGTGCAAAGGTTTGTTTTTCTGCATTTGGATCCAAAATGTTTGAAATCTTGCCATTTTCACCTGGCTCGTTAACTCCATGTCAGGGATATTTCTATCTTTTTTGCTAACTTAAAGGCGATATTTCTGTCTTTTTTGCCACCTTAAAGGCCAGTTCGGTCTTTTTCACTTTGTGTAAAAAGACTGAATACCCTGAAAAAGATCGAATTGGCCTTTAAGTTAACAAAAGAAAACCAGAAATACGCCTGACTTAACAAAGAAACATGGATGGAATTAACGAGCTGGATGAAAATAACAAGATTTCAAACCTTTTGGATTCAGATGGTGAAAAACAAACCTTTAGGACGGAAGTCGCAAAACTGGCCAAACCTCAGGGACGAAAATGGCATTTTACTCATATTTTAATTTTCTAATTGCTTCATGCAAGTACTGACTTCAAACCTCTTCAGCTTCTCATTTGTTTCAGGTGTTTCTGGTACCAGCCTTTTCAACTCTGTCAGCCTCATGGCTTATAACGTTTTCTACACGAGTGTTCCTGTGTTAGTTAGTGTTCTTGATAAAGATCTCAGTGAAAAAACCGTCATGCAGCACCCACAAATATTGTTTTACTGCCAAGCTGGCAGGTCAGATTCCTCCTTCTTATGAGTTATGAATGAAACTTACAGTAACATGTTATGTGATTCTATATTAACGCGGGGTTAATAAATACGTAACAGGCTTCTTAATCCTACCACGTTTGCTGGATGGTTTGGGCGTGCTCTTTTCCACGTGAGTGGTATTTCTTAATTAATATTTGTGTCATTTCTTTGAAGATGCAAATATATATTACTGTATGAAATAGACTATTTATTGTTGTGATAATTATTATTATTTTTTTCAGGCAATTGTTGTGTTTGCAATAACTATGCATTCGTATGCCTTTGAGAAAAGTGAAATGGAAGAGGTTTCGATGGTGGCACTTTCTGGGTGTGTTTGGTTGCAGGCTTTTGTAGTCACATTAGAAACCAAGTAAGTCACCACCACATTTTGTGCTCATTTTAAACTTTTTTTATTCTAATTATCTGTTTTTGCATGCTGCATAATGATGTCACCACTTGTCTGATGTGATGTGTGCAGCTCATTTACAATACTGCAACACATTGCCATATGGGGGAATTTAGTAGTTTTCTATATCATCAATTGGATTGTGAGCGCATTGCCACGGTCTGGGATGTACACCATCATGTATCGCCTGTGTAGACAGCCGGCTTACTGGAACACCATGTTTGTAAGTAATCCACCCCTTTATTATTTGTTATATTGTTTGGTAATCATTATTTTTTTTATTAACAGAAGTTGTTTTTCCTTTCAGCTCATAGTAGCAGCAGGGATGGGCCCAGTACTAGCGTTAAAGTATTTCAGATACACATACAGATCAAGTAAAATCAACATTCTCCAACAAGCCGAGCGTTTGGGTGGGCCCATCCTGTCACTGGGAAACATCGAGCCACAACCAAGAACCTTGGACGACACTGATGATCGCTCCTCCTTGTCGATTTCGCAATCCAAAAATGGGAGGAGTTCTGTGTTTGAGCCACTTCTCTCTGATTCACCAAGTGCAGTGAGACGATCGTTCGGACCAGGTGCGACGTTTGATTTTTTCCAGTCTCAATCCAAATCGTCAAACTATCCAAGAAATAAGGACAATTAACACCCGCGTTCCTCAACATCAATTTATAGTATAAATCCATAGGACACATATATCTTTGATGGAAGTCTACTGCTTTTTTGACAGTTTTAACACCAGAATATTGGTCTACTTATTTTGGTCGTCTCAAGTCAAATATGAGTGAAGCAGACTTTCTTGTACCTGTCGTTTAATTGTACAAAAAAAACAAGCTATCTGAAACCATGAGGTGGTAAAATTGGGGTTGGGCGGGTTGGAAAATACGTCAAATTTGATTTCTTTTTGGGTTGGTAACATATATATAGTCATTCTTAAAACCATCTAGTGTGTGAGACTATTGTATTAGACTTGTTTAGATGTATGATTGTGACATATGATATCGTCTCTCTTCTGACATAAACTGGTTAATTGCTTTAACTATAATACTCGGCAAGCGTTGATAGGTGGATTCCATTGATGTCATGGCATAGCACCATTTGTGACCTAATTGTATTGTGTGTCCATATGAGATTAAAAGAGGCGTATGAATCGGTCCTAGGTTAATTTGTTTTTTCGTTTTGGTGTATGGTTGTTCGCCAGATTCCATTCATGCTTTGGTGCCTTAGTGTCGACATGCTCTGTGTACTGACATATTTGTTTTGTTTTGTTTGTTTAAAAAAACGTTTTGTTTTGCGCTATATCAACATCATTCCCTACCATACGAAGTATTTGACTACATATTTGTTCGTATTAGTTGTATTATGATTCGTATGGTTATTTTTTTTTTTTTGCGTTAATTATAGTTAGCTTGTATTTGTTATGTTCTCTCACAATTCTATTGTATTGCTTTCGGTATCCTTTCCCATTATATTGTTTTCACTTGGCGCAGCTCCAATGGCAAGAAATGAATGACCATGTGGCGTCTTAACACAGACATCCCCATTGGAACATCCGAATTTCCAAACACAAGAAAACGGTGAGTGTGGGGCCCTCGCCCACACACATATAGAGTAACATGTATAATATATATTTACAATATTTTCAAAAGGAGTTTTAATAGCACTAGATTAATGAGTGAGTTTGACATATGGGTTGAGATCTAGCTGCTGCAACAATTGATGTGGCACGTTTGAAAGTGGATACACCAGAGATGCTCGTATTGATTTCACCATCAGCGCTACTGTTCTCTCCGTCATTAAGCCATGCTCAAACACGTTTCTTTTTACTGTTTTGCTTTGTTTTCACAATAGGTACTCAAGGGAATTGTCGAGATGTGGTAGAGATTTTAGTTCTTAAACATACTATCATTGAAAAAAAGAGATGAAAAAGAGTGTAGACATGTGTGTTACAAATAGTAATACTAATGAGACCTAACAGGTGGCATGAAGGAAACTTTTACAGGCCTAAACTCAATGCCTTGTACAAGAAGACCTGTAAATTTCCATTTATCATAACTCCTCAAACGACAATGCATCGGAATATTTTTGTTGGCGGAACTAGAATTAAAGTCCCATACTTGAATTTCCATCCAACCGTCTTTCCTCAGTTTTGGATGGCCTTTTATTCTGCGTGCCCTCCTTGGGATGCGAGCCTCGTCAGTGTTGCATCCGATAAATGGGATATTAGTAGGCGTAAGTAAATCAACATACTGTTTCTTGTCATTACGCCAATCGTAGCTTCCATTAACAAAATGGTTAAGGGTTTCATAATCCATTTGTACCAGGCCACTAACCATGGAGGGTTTTTGAGGTAGCTTGTACACAAGATAACACGCGTAACATGTTTCAGGTGACAACAACTGCGTATCTATTTCGCAAGAAATAGTAAAACTTTCTATCTCACAAAACTCAGCCACCAGTTGAAACCTGAAATATCAATAACAAAACATGACATTTGTTCCTAATGCATATGCATGCATGCTTCTTTACACATAAATAAGCATGATGCAGTGCATAAAACAAACTTAATTTATATATGACTTTTAATTGGATAACTTAGTTGGTGATCTAGAGAGACATAACCTTGATTCGGGTAGAGATTTCCACATCCAAGTTTTTCTTCTCAACAAAGACTTCAACACTGATCCTTTCTTCAAAACCGCGGTAGCAGGCAGCATGTGACGTTTCTTCATTTTTTTGGAAAAAGAAAACCACTGTTCATTAATAAAATGTGCTGTTAGTACTTGTGAAATGTTGTCCTTTGAAAAAATAAGGTTACTTTTGTAAAGATGGAATGTCATTTATGTCAACCAAGGCTGGTAAATTAGGGTTAATTAATACTAACTAGCAATAAGAGCCGCGCACGTTGCGGCGCGAGTACATCGCAAATATTGAATGGATTAGTCCAAATGTTATGTGATTCGTTAACCATATGAAAACGCACGTTTGGAAGTATCGAGTTTATATCGTACAATCAATTGCGATTGAATCAAAACGTAAAGTAATGTGACCTATATAAGCAATTGCGATTGAATCAAAACGTAAAGTAAATCGAGTTTATATCGTACAATCATAACGTATTATACGTGACCCAGCTCATGCATAGAAAACATCAACGGGTGTAAAGGAAAAACTGACACGTGTAATCAAAAGCGATTAATTGCAGCTTTTGTAAAAAGGGGGAAATCACAATTTGAATCCGCTCGGTTGGAAACAAAATTTACGAAACATAAATAAAAAGACGAAAACATATTACATTTGACCTGACTCGTTTTCCAAAAAAGTTTACGTTTAGACGTAGACCAAGTCTCGTTTTCCAAAAAAGTTTACGTTGAGACAGTAGACCAAGTCGAATTTATACCAAAACGTACATATAACATGCTAGATTAAGTTGCGATAATTAAATTCAGGCGAGTCGCAAAATTTAGGTATGATAGACTAAAAATTTACCTGTTCAACATTTTTGTTGGTGAGGAAACCGTTACGAAGAAGATAGTACAAATCCTTGTTAGTTGTCCACTGCATGTTATATTTTGACCATTTGATTATTTCATCATAATCAGCTGGCAATTTTTCCTCCCAATCAGTGTCCAAATCCATGGTTGGTTGCATGTGCAATGTATTAGAAATGATACCTTGGGACGGATGTAAAGCCAAATAAATAGCTTCTGCTCCAAGAACAGAGGATTGTGTCGGTTGTAAGAGATGTGAATCCGCCTGCCAAACAGATTTCTTGAGTGTTCGCGTTTATTTATGGCATGAAACAACCCGCAGCATGGGTATAGCTTATTAATACATTACAGAAACTGAGTCCATTTTTTTACCGCCAAAACCCGTGCCTAGGTTTTTCTGGTCCAAGTGTATCTTGTCTTTACCACGAACAAATTTCCTTGGTTAACAATAATTGTAGTTTTACCAATATTTGCAGGGTCCTTAATTTTCTTTCTTCCCCATAAAGGAAATAGGGTAATTCGGTGGTATACTATATGTATATGCATCTTATTTTGTTCCTCCAAGTTTTCATCTTTCTTCTAACACATACCAAATTTCAATTAATAAAAAAAAGAAATTGTCCCAATGAATAATGCAATAAACCAAGATAATGAATAGTGCTTGGTCCAATAAGAAGTTACGTCTATATGTTAATAAACCAAGCTAATGAATAGTTCTTGGTCCATTAAGAAGTTACCACGTGACAACTTGGACCAAACACTATTCATTAGTTTGGTTTATTAATATATAGATAATTGGTTCATGTTAAACTACCTGATTTAAATGAAAATGACGTGAAAAAAGACCACTTTTTTGTAACTTACATACTCAACAGGCACAAATTCGACTCCAATAACATGTAACCGCCTTTTATCACGTCGAAAGTGGCCCAAGAAGTCAAGCTTAAACTCATGTTCCCTTCGGGAGCTAGTAAATTGATATAATTTGGTGCTTAACACTTCACCTCTCCTTGATTGTGCTACACATGATGTCCAATATTCGGTCTCCGTATGCAATTTGTATTTGAAGGGTACACGATGACCTTTATAACCAAACCAGTATTTGTAGATAAGGTTGACGTTGTATGTGACATTTGTTGATAAGAATAGAGCCCTTGCTTCTAATTGGAAATTGGAGCTAAGCGAGATGACAAGACTATCACTACTCCTGCAACATTTACAAGAGTCACTTACAATTAAGCTATCCAACACTAATTTTAAAAAGCAATAAGTAGACTTAATTACTAATATGTGACTTAAAACTCTTGAGAAATCACATGGAATAATCATGTTATTAGCTCTATTAATTACTTTGTTAAAGCTACCAAGATTTATTATCCCAACTTTATTTTTAGCAACAAAATATGCTATGATAACAACACCTTTTTTATACCAAGAAAATCAGTTGAGAGTTTCTATTATATTTGTTATCACTTTTAACGAGTTTTTTCCCAAACTAGTGTAGATACAAAAACTATTTACCTATTTGGGTACTTTGAAAAATATTTACCTATTTGGGTACTTTTCTATATCCCTTTAATTTTTTTACCTAATTTATATATTTCTTTTTATTTTTCTACCCAAAGTTAAATTAGATTACTCTACAGAATTAGAATCAGCAAAAATATGAGTAATTATTTTATGTAAAAAAATAAAAAAAAATCTGCAAATATTAAAAAAAATCGGCAAAATTCTTCAAAAAAATCTGCGAAAAATCTACAAAAATATATTAAAAAATTCTGCAAAGTTAAAAAAATATCTGCAAAAAATATTTAAAAAAAAACCATATAATCTACATTAGTTTGGGAAAAAACTCCATTTATTTTTCCGTTTTATTTTCTTTTTATAACCTGAAATTATCTAGGCCCCGTTTAAACTAAGCTCATAAAAAAATAAAACAATACATTCACAAATTTACTCCCCTAAGTTATATCGATTAAGTGATAGTAATCTGGTGGAAGTTTGATATTTCAAACAAGTTTATTTAAACTCAAACAATTTATAAAATAAAGTTACAAATTTCGAATTTCTTGAAATTTGAGTTTTGAGAAAAGATCCTAAGTATTTTAATTATTTCAATTTTATAAATAGATATTTCTCCAATATTTTGTACGTATAAGTAGTTTGTTTTTTTTATAGATATTAACCCCAAACGAACTACACAGTGTGGACCATCAAATCCACCAACTATTACCCTATAGATTATATGTTTTTTTATAATATTTTTTGCAGATATTTTTTTAACTTTGCAGAATTATTGTAGAATTTTTTAATATATTTTTGTAGATTTTTTGTGGATTTTTCGCAGATTTTTTTTTTTTGTAGATTTTTTTTTTTTTGAATATTTGCAGAAATTTTTATTTTTTTACAAAAAATAATTACTCATATTTATGCTGATTCTAATTCTGTGAGTAATCTAATTTTACTTTGGGTAGAAAAATAAAAAGAAATGTATAAATTAGGTAAGAAATTAAAGAGATATAGAAAAGTACCCAAATAAGTAAATATTTTTCAAAGTAACCAAATAGGTAAATATTTTTTTTATCTACACTAGTTTGGGAAAAAACTCCACTTTTAACATTTCTTATTTGTTCGTAAATCCTTCGTGTCACAAAATAAGACCATGGCAAGAAAAGCCCAATCAGAAGTCTTTCTCAAACATCTCCCAGATTTAGTGAGTGATGGATGACATGTTGATTGATATCGCAAAAAGTTAGCAACAAAACTATAATTTTTGGGATACTTGCGTATTTCCTTTTACAAAACTTCTTAATTGTGTATTTACCCAAATTAAAATTGCATATATCATTTTCCTTAACTAATAAAATTGCAAATTTACCCATTTTGATTTATTTCATTAAAACCAAGTTATATAATGACTTTTTTACCCATGTTTTTTACCGAAACTTTAAAAAATTACATATTTACTAGTTTTTGTGGCTTTTTCACAATTCTTTTTGTTTTTATTTCTTTACATTTTGCTAGTTCGTTTTCTTTTGTTGTTTTTTCTTTACAATCTAAACGCTAAAATAAACCGCTAAAGTACGTATATTCATATTTTTCCATATAAAACAAGTAATTTCTGAATAAGTGGGAGCTTAATCAGAGGATTATAGAACAAAGAAAAGAATGTAACTTGTTTTAAACGTTATTTTAATGTATATATTTATAGATCAGCCGAAGATCATTCTAGTTAGTTTTTTTACTAAGTTATTTGCTTTGTGTTTTTTCTTTTAATCATTACACGTATTCTAATGTATATATTTATAAATCAGCTGAAAATCACGAACACCCCTAGATATATCTTAGTAAAAAAAATAACTTAGTAAAAAGGCTAAAAAAACAACAAAAAGAACTAATTAGCAAACCGTAAAAAAATAAAAACAAAAAGAATTGTGAAAAAGCCACAAAACTAGAAAAAATGAGTAAATATGTAACTTTTTAAAGTTTCAGTAAAAAATAAGAGTAAAAAGTCATTATATAACTTGTTTTTAATGAAATAAATTAAAATGGGTAAATTTGCAATTTTACTAGTTAAGAAAGATGATATATGCAATTTTAAATTTTAGTTGGGTAAATACACAATTAAGAAGTTTTTTAAGGGGAAATATGCAATTGTCCCAATATTTTTTGATGTTTTTGGCGGCCGTGTAGTGGTGCAAAACTTAAAATGTAACCTCAAGGGTCTGTTTGGTATGGGGTAATGGAATGGACGAATGAATGGAATGAACGAGGTAATGGAATGGACGAGGGAATGCAATGGATCATTACCATTCCATGTCTTGTTTGGTTACCAATTTACCATGTATGAATGGAATGAATTATTATTGTATATTTTTCGGTAGACAAGAAAAACAGAGTAATAAAATCCGCGGTGAGTGGTGGTGGTCGGTGGTGGTGGTCGGTGGTAGTGATTGTGGGTGGTTATAGGTGGCGGTGGTGGGTGTCGGCGGCGACGATGGGTGGTGGTGGCGGCGGCGAGTGGCGGTGCGGCAGTGACGACGAGTGGTGGCGGCGGCAAGGTGGCCGTTGGTGGTGGGTGGCAGCAGAGGTAGCGGTGGACGGCGTCGGCGGTTGGTGGTGGCGGTGGCTGTGGTGGTGGCTTCGACGATGGTGGTGGGCGGCGGCAACGAGTGGCGTCAGCGGTTGGTCGTGGCGGTGCTGATAACGGTGGCGAGTGGGTGGCGGCGGCGACGGTGGCTGTCGGGGTGAGGTGGTAGCGGGTGGCGGCGATGGCGTCGGTGGTGGGTGGTGGTGGTGGGTTGTGGCGAAGGTGGTGGGTTTTGGTGTTGTTGATGAATGATGCAAGAGGGGATGGAATGGAAAAAAAACATGGGGGGTGGAAGGAATGATTTTGAAGGAATGGAATGCCTTTTGGAATGGGTGATTCCATTCCATTGACCAACCAAACACCCTTTTCTTCATTCCCTCGTAATCATCCATTCCATTCCACCTTCCACAAGTGTTGAACCGTAAATGAAAGGTGGAGAGATAAATACAAAACTAACCATTGAAATCTTCTAACTTGTAGCGGATCCTGGCCATTATCAGACGGTATAAATTTCTCTTCCAGCATCATTTCTCGATGTTCCCCATTCTTGTTTATTGAAATTAACTTTGCATAAGACATTTGATTCAGTATACATATAAGCAAACTTTGTTGCGCATAAATGAGGGAAAATTACATCACATAGGGAGCAAACTTACATTATGACCCCCCCTTAAGAAGGATTCCTTTGGAGAGAACCGACGCAAGTTCATTTCGGGATCTGTAGGATACAGGAATCGCGGCCTGATTCGCAATGCTCTTTCTTTCTTCATATTTAGCTTTCTCATCAGCATCTTGAGACATCTCCTATAAAAAAAAAGAATAATGTATCAAATATTACTTGAAAACTTTCCACAAATTGATCTAAAGTTTCATAAAAAAGAACAAAAGTTTACTTGAAGATCAAGTGCAACATCGAGTTCTTTGATGATCTCTGGTCTTTCTTTACGATCTCTATTCAAGCATCGATATGCAATATTTAAAAATGTTTTACAAGAATCCATATCCATTTGTTCTTTTAGGTTATTAGACACAATATCATCTATTTTATCCTCTTCATACAACGTTTTCCAAAGAGATACTAGAATCTTTAGCTCACCATTACAATATTCAAAGCAATGTCTTCCACATATTACTTCAAATAACACCACTCCAAAAGAGTACACGTCTGACTCTTTTGAGAGAAAGCCCATCTCCATATACACTGGATCACAATATCCATGTGTACCTACAACATTGGAGACAAGGTACGTATATTGTTGGTTAGCAGGGCCAATTTTTGATAAGCCAAAATCGGAAATTTTAGCAGTTAAATTTTCATCTAATAAGATGTTTGAGCTCTTAACGTCTCGATGAAGAACTCTTTGGTGCATCACGGGATCGTGAAGGTAGTTTAGCCCACACGCTGCCCCATGACATATCTTGAGAAGTTGGTTCCATGTGAGACTAGTTTTACCTAAGTAGCAATCAAGGCTTCCACGCGATGCATATTCATAGACGAGAATTCTCTCAGCATCCTCATCACAAAAGTGTAGGAGAGATATAATATTTTCGTGTTTATACTGAGAAAGCATCATGACCTCCTTCCAAAACTCAGTATCCCCTTGTCCACCATGTCTACGATCTAAACGCTTAAAAGCAACCATTTTCTTTCCCTCAGGGAGTGAGAGCTCTCCTTTAAACACATCTCCAAACCCACCTTTTCCAATCGGCGTGTCGCCAAAATCATTGGTGGCCAACCTTATGTCTTTCAATTGAATTTTGAGGTGTCTAAAATCATCCATGAAAGACATGATCTGAGAAGTTAAAGTACACAAAGAAAATAAAAGTGATTGTAACTAGGTAGGCTAACGACCTTGAACCATAAAGGAATTGCTAGAAGCTAGTGATCTAAGTTTCTTCACTTTGTTTTCCTCGACATCCACCATTTTTTAATGATTTTTGTTGTTAGGTATGGAAATAGAAAATGAATAAAGCTAACTTTTCGTCTTGTAACATCCATCATCTATGTTAAAAACAAAAGAAAGACAAATATACAATTGTTATTTTATAATTATGTCTACATCCCATAAAAATGTGCTCGAAACAAACTTATGAGATCAGGGATTAAACTATGGGCATTATATCGAGATTTGAAAGTTGAATTAGCAAGAACGTGATAGTGGTCGTCATGTTAGTTCCATCATTTCAGTTATATTGCGTTTTGTTCGTTTAAAACTCATCTTGAGCTCGACTCGTAAGAAGAGGTGTAGATGGTGGCTCCAAAAGGAATTGAGTTGGATGAATTTTGATACAACTTGGCGACTTGCACACTCATATTTGGAAGAAGTGGGTTAAAAAATGGTCCAACTTATAATCACTTCTATGGGTCTTGAGTTACCGCCCATTATGGACGAAAATGACTTAACGAACCCAACGTAGTGAGCTTGTGACAATCATCACAGGCGGTTTGCTAGACTTTAAGGCTCAAATCTGAAGCTCGATTTTTGACTTTTGACTTTTGACTTTTTTATGTTAATTGCTTCCATTCTAATTATTTAAACGTATCAATCATCGGATGTTATGGATATACACATTTTCGAGTTGTTTGGTTTTAATTCTAAGTTGTTATTTTTCATTTCTTAAGATTTTGCAATACATGTTGGCATTGAGATTTTCCTAAAAAAGGAAGCTTGGTGTAATGGTTTTCTCATTCGAATTTTCCTCTAAAGCGGTGTAATTTTGTGTTTTTTCTCTGCGTCAAGTTATTTGCAGTTTGGTTTTCAAGAGACCAATTTAAAGATTATAAAGAGACCATGTCAAATGTGATGAACAAATTAATTTCTTATTTACCCTCTTTGGGCAATCAGTTCATTCTTCATTATTTTGGTCATAGAAAGGTGAAAATTATTTTTGCTAATGATATTTGCTTGATGATTGTTCGGTAGAAGCTCATAAAAACGAGTTCTTGGCGTCAATGAAAATTTAACAACAATTGTTTAATGAAGTTAGATCCTCACCAGACTCCTAAAGAAAAAAAGAAGTTTATTTTGCAACAAAGGTGCAAATTATTTTAATAGTAGTATATGCAAAGTTTCATTGTTGACACATTATACATACTAAGAACATACACAAAGGAGAGTGAGATGGTCGGTACCCTAGACACACAAGGTTGTTTTTAGAATCCTGAAAATCTAGAGCCCTAGACTAATAGAAAAAGTGAGCCCATAATATATAAAAAAATAAATTTTATATAACAATTTAATTTTTAAATTTCTAATAGACCCTGGTGGTTGCACATCTTGCCTCTCCTCCCGTCGGTGATGCCCATACACGTTGGTATCACAAATTCCTTTTTAGGATTCTATTATTATAATTGATTTTAAGTGTATTTTGTTTTTTGCTTATATCTTTTAAGATACGATATTTTATAAAAATCCGAGTATGACGTTGCGTCGTGTTTATTTTTATCTACATCTAAAATATAAATTTTACTCAAAGCCGAGCTGTGAATAATAATGTACTAATGACTGAAGCACAAAGTCACAAATGTACATGTCATTAAAGGTGCTTGGCGGTTTAGTTTTTATACAAAGTGTGGTCTTATCCTTTTCGTTAATTTAGTAATATAATATAACATTTTATAAAATTTCGAATATACATTGTGATGTGCTTACTTTTATCTTCTACTCAATAAAATTTAATTTGAACGAGTCAACATGATTTTTGTTTTTTTTTCCGTGACAAACCGAACCGATACCGTCTGAATAATATAGTATAACATCCGTTGAAAATAGAATTGTATTCGCAATACAGTATTTTTTTGGTACCGTAAGCTACAGCGAGGGCCGAACGGTACTGGTATCGTGACAAACCACCCGATACCGACTAAACCCAACAGATACCGGTTGAAAAACATTAGTAATGGTATTTTGTTTTATGGTTTTCGATCAATGTATGTTGTGCGACTGGTCGGTTAGAAACACCGAGGGTGAATCGGTCGGTGGATTTTTCGGCACAAGGATGCCGGATATGAGGAGATCGGGAGCAGAGATGCCGACGATAGTGTCTTGTATCAAACTTTAAGTTTTGAGAGCGCGAATTAGGGTTATGCTGGTGATTTGAATTTCAAAAACCCTGTTACTCATCTCGATTGCCACCAACTATAAGTCATTTTAAGATGAGTCCTTCTTGAAATGTTTGTACACATTGCTTTTTACAGTTGTACATGTCTAAAACGTGGTAAATTACCAAAGTTATCCCTTCAATATGCATTATAATATATCTATCATCCTTCACACTAAACTTTTTGCCTATACACATCAAAATTTATCATACACATATCGAAAGTTATCATACACACCTCGTGATTCATCCTACACACCTTGTAATTTATCCTACACTTAAATTTTTTTCTTTTTCTAAAAAATATTTTTTTTGAAAATAAGTTACAAATTTAATGTAGCTAAGTATTAAAAAGGAAGACAACCAATTAATGATCTATCTACGTTTACCAATATACCATTACCTTAATATTAAATAAAAAAATTAAATGAAGTAAAATAAATGATTCTTTTTGGTTGAAATTTCATTTTTTTTATGCTTACAAAAAAATTTCATCTCATTTGAACCCTTTCATTATTACTTTGATCCCGCATTTTTAACCAAATTTTGATTAATTAATTATTAGTTACACTTTATCCCTTTATAAAAAAACAATTACCCCCGAAATTTTTAAATGGTCATAACATTTTCGTACACTAATATATATATTTTTTAAATCACACCATAAAGATGATCATTTTATTCTTTTTAATTGAGTATAGTATTGCGATAGTTTTTTTAATTAAAAAATTAATATGTTATATGATTAATAGTGCCTAGGAGTGAGCAACAACTGAATCGTTAACCAAAATCGAAACGAAATAGACGAAATTGAAATCAACCAAAAACTGCATTAACTAAAAACCAATTAACCAAAAACCAAACACCAAAAAAAACAGTTATCGGTTTTTTTCGTATCCTTGTTTAACCAAAAATTAACCGAACCATTAGCATTTATACTTTTGTACATCTTGTTCATGTATTTCATGTTTTATACTTTCATTTCATGTATTTAAACCTTAATTTCATGTATTTATAAGTAAAAGTTTTAGCCCAAGCGTGGTTTTGACTACTAACCAAAATTATACTAACCGAACCAAAAATCGTTATTCTTAATTAACGGGTAATAGCCAATATCTTCAAGTTTGCATTCGGTTGAGGGTAATAGTCGAACCGACCGAACCATACAGGCCCTGACAAGGTTTGTGTTTTATGTCACATTGCACGGGCACCCTTCTAGCATATATATATACACACAACAACAACTAAATTAACGGTCGAAACTGGAATGTTGGAGAGGCGAGATACTTGGTGACCAAACAAAGATCGGGATTGCTTTATAACATTGAAATAGAGGGTTCGGTGCTACCGCTAGGACCATGAGATACTGCACCACCTCTCGCATCCGCACCGATCCTTTTATGAAACCAAACATATATTAAGATATTTTATTCATGAATCTTGACAATCGTTGCAACTTACATACTTGATAGGGGTGTTCAAAACCGGATATCCGAAAATTCAGATATTCAAAATTTTCGGATTCCGGATTTCACTATCCGAATCCGTATCCGAAATTTCGGATATCCAAAATTCGGATATCCGAAATTTCGGATACGGATTCAGATAGTGAATCGGATATCCGAAAATCCAACTTTTTACTTAATTTTTATTTTTTTATTATTTTTTTCATATTCGGAAACGGATATTTTAGATAGTTTCGGATATCCGAATATAAGTTTTCGGATATTTTTCGGATATTTCATATATTTTTCGGATATTTTCGGATATTTCGGATATTTTCGGATACTTCGGATATCCGAAAAAAATGAAAATTAAATTTTTGGATATTTCGGATATCCGAAATATCCGAAAATTTTGAAAATCACTATCCAAATCTAAAAAATTCTCGGATATCCGAAATTTCGGATATCGGATATCTCGGATCGGATTTTCGGATACGAATAGTTTTGAACACCCTAATACTTGATACTTCAAAACGGGACATCTCAAGCCAGTCCTTGATGTAATATCAAGTGTCAGATTTCAGAATCACATTTTATAGTTCTGGCATTCTTTACACTTCGTTTTTCCTGTCCTGTAATAGACAAACCCAAATGAATTATTTAGAAATGTTAGAATTCATTGAGTTGTTTTACCTTTTTTGTGATGTAATTTAATCCAGACGTTCATCTCTATCTTTTAGTCATTCATCTATTGATACATTTTCAAGCATATATGTTGCATATGTATATTCAAAATCTCGAATTATACTTTCAAGCATATATGTTGCATATGTATATTCAAAATCCCCAATTATACATCAAAATTTTTTCAATAAAAGTTGATAGTAGAACATAAGAAAATCACTTCCATTAAGCAGACTGAAACAAGAAAGTTACAATAGTGAATGGAACAAACTTACTGTAATACGTATAATTTTTACCGAATCAAACCGTACTTATACCTAGGGGTGTTCAGAATTCGATCCGGATTCGAAAAATTCGAAATTCGACTCGACTCGATTCGAATTCGATTAATAAGGTTCGAATTCAAGTTGATTTGTATTCGAGTCTAGTAATCAAATTCGAATAAAATACGAAGTTATGATTTTCAATTCGATTCGAAATTCGAATTTAATTTATATACACTTTTTAATATATGTATATACACACGCATATAACTTCTAAACTTATGAACTACATCCATAAGTGATAAGTTTATTAATTATAACATTACCAAACCTACTGACAAATAGCCTATACTATTTATTTCTAAATTTTTACCTAACTTAAATCGCTACCAATAACCAATCTATCTTCTAAATTTTGGTGTTTTGACATATTGATAATTAATTAATTGTGTAGTAGTTTTAGAAAATGAAAGTAAAATAATTAGTTGTGTTAGGGTGAATTTGAATTAAATCAAATTTGGTTCGTATTCGAGTTTCGAATACTAATCGAATCGAATATGAATTTAGGTAAAAAATCGAAAAATTCGATTCGAATAATTCAAAATTTTGTTATTCGATTTGATAAACACCCTAGCTTATACCGCCAGAACAATATAGATATCGGTACCGATATTAATTTTTTTGGTTTTGATTCTGACATGAGTCGGTTTCTTTATTTTTTCACTACCTGTATTAAAGCGATTCTGTACCACAATATACCTTTGTAACTCATAACTATATATCTCTTACTTTTATTGTAAATCTTATTTTATGTTTTATTTTATATACCGAATCTCACCCTATCACTATTTGTTACTTTTATTTATACGGTTGTAAATCTATTTTATGTTTTATTTTATATACCCAATCTCACTCTATCACAAAGAATTTCACTATTTAGGTAGATTTAAAGATGTAAAGATAACTATATTTGTAAATACATTAAATAAGTTTAGACTTTAGAGATTATATTTGTAGATTTAAAGATGTAAAGATGATTATATTTGTAAATACATTAAATAAGTTTAGACTTTAGAGATTATATTTGTAAATACATTAAATAAGTTTAGACTTTAGATACAAAAGATATATGATATTTAAATTGAAAATTCCTCCCCAAGATTCTCACGTGTGCATCCATCTCCTAACCCACGTGCAAACCCCCCAAAATCCCAAAACGCAGTCGTTTAACATCAATTAATTTGAAAACCGCTCCTCATCTTGCAACTTTACTTTCTTCATCATCTCTCCATAAACCGCTTTTTCCCCTCTCTCTCACACACTAACACCAAAAACACACACACACACACACCAACTTCCCCTTTTTCAAACGAAAACCACCTTCTAGGGTTTCCTTTTATCCCCTTTTCACCTTCAAATCCCCCAAAATATCTCAATTGCACTACAAATTCGACATCAGTTTCATCGTTTCTCACCATTTTCCAATGCAATTGCTGTAATGACTCATCTGTTTCAACGATTAGACTGTAATGGCGGAGCATCTGTATCGTATAACCGTACTGATTTCGTTTGTTATCGCTTTTGTTGTTGTTGTAACCCTACCTGCATCGATCGTTGCGATATCGGATTGGGATGACGTCAGTGGTTATGAATCTTATGATAGTGATTTGTTGTTCCGGCAGGACTACTCGCCGCCGGCTCCACCACCACCGCCGCCGCATCCTCCGTCGGCTTCTTGTCAGGATGATTTAGGTGGAGTAGGTTCGTTGGATACTACTTGTAAGGTTGTTTCTAGTTTGAATTTAACTCGGAATGTGTATGTGGCTGGGAAGGGGAATTTTTATATACTTCCTAATGTGACTGTGAATTGTTCGTTTGTTGTCGGTTGTGAATTCGGGGTGAATGTTAGTGGTAACTTTAGTTTAGGTGAGAATGCGCAGATAGTGGTTGGATCGTTTGAGTTAGTGGCGATGAATGCGGTTTTTGCGGAGGGGTCGGTTGTGAATACCACTGGTTTAGCGGGGGATCCGCCGGAGCAGACTAGTGGGACGCCTCAGGGGGTTGATGGATCGGGTGGAGGGTATGGTGGGAGAGGGGCTGCGTGTGTGGTGGATGATAAGCAGAATCCGGATGATGTTTGGGGTGGCGATGCGTATGCGTGGTCAAGCTTTTTGAGGCCGTTGAATTATGGGAGTAGAGGTGGGACTACGAGTAAGGAGGTGGATTATGGAGGAGGTGGCGGTGGGAAGATTATGGTGGTTGTTAATGGTACTGTTGAGATGAATGGTCGGTTATTGGCGGTAGGTGGAGATGGGAGTCCGAGGGGAGGGGGTGGTTCGGGCGGCAGCATCTACATAAATGCTTATAAGATGTAATCTCTTTTTCCTTTTTTAGAACAGTTTATAAGGTAAAATGTATCTAGATTGCATATATTGCGTAGGCAATAAGTGATCTCTTTTTCCGTTTTATGCTTTTTGGACATGAATTATTGATAGCTAAGTAATACGTTATGTTGGTGGGTTTCTTTATTGGAACTTTGTCAGGAAACATTCTTAGGATCTTGTAACCGTGGATGTCTCCATTGTAGTAGTCTTATGAAGAGGGCTTTTTTTCTTATTAGTTTTATGAGCTATATTAGATTCTATCATTTTTGTTTCATAACCTCAGTGGATAATCCTTGCAGATTATTATGGCTTTTTTCATCTATCTGAACAACCTAATAAGTAACATAATAAATTAGATCAGCAAAAAGTTGATGATATTATTGGACTTTTCTTGATGTCCCTGACTTGCTAATTCTGGCGGTGGTAAGATTTATGGACTTCTTTCTTCCTAAAATTAAATGATAGAAGCTTTTGCTATCGGGAATTACTCACTACTTCTCTTCTACTTCTTGATAATCTAATATCTTATTATAAACTTTTAATGACACATCAAACACGACATTTATGATTCTTAACCTTGCTTATAAGCACCATTGCTACCATAGCAAAGAGGAATCCTTTTATTCCATACTTGGTGAACAATGTTTTCTCAAGTGCCTTGATTTTATTCTAGTTTCTCAGAATTTGGATTCTATGTAGTAATGTTTTTGTGGGGTTGATTTTTTAATTTCTGCGCCAATACCTTACGTCCTTATTCCATGAAGCATCCATAGTAAAAAAAAAAAGTAGTGTTAATGGTATAAGGTCTAGTAATGCAAGCTATGATGCTTTAAATTCCAAACGAACTGTGATGCTTAAGTGGGCGTAATTTTATTATACATAGGTAAACGAGGGTAGGTAAACTACATTGCTTAAGAACTAGACGATGGTGTACATGGCAGTCGACTGTTTACACAGATTGTTAGTTTTATCAGTGAGAGATTATTGGAAAATCATATATTATCTTAACGAGTGTTTCTTTATCGCATATCTGTATGGTGTGTGAGGAATTGGCCATGTGGACATCTAGATGATGTTCCTCAAGTTAATCTTAAATATCTATTTTGATTATCTATTTTACACAACTTTTATCATATATTTCTGCATGTATCTTTCGTGTTTAAACATGACATATGTGAGGTGAGTTCATATAATGTGTGTGTACAGTTTCAACTTAATCTGAGCTTCTTGTGTTGAAGTGCAGGACTGGAAGTGGCATAATAAGTGCTTGTGGAGGTAATGGCTTTGGTGGTGGAGGCGGAGGAAGAATTGCTACGGATGTGTTTAGCCGACATGAAGACCCTAAAATCTTTGTTCATGGTAAGAATTTTATGTCTTGTTCTGTCCTATAATTTGTGAGTTACATATCTCTTTTATTTGCGTATGCTTGCCGACTTTTATCTTTTCTTTATGCGTTTCCTTTTCCATTTATTTATGTGGGGGGGGGGGGGGGGTGGGGGGGGGGGGCAAGAACCGCGTAAAGCACTTGCATGTAATGCATTGATGATTTAATGAGATAGTGGGGTACACAGTTATGAAACCACCTTTTGTATCACTCTTAAAGCAAAAGTGACAATTGTATTATGCGGTTCTCAACATAAATTGGTTTTGAAAATTGAAATGAACACTCTCTCTATATGTATACAACTATACACACATTAATTAAAATTATTCGAGTGAGCTAACGAGCATGGCAACCTTGGATTGAGCTCGGTTCATTTACAACCCGAGCCGATTCCGAGGGAGCTTTTCTTGAACCTTTTTTCATGTGAGTCACAGCCTCACAGGCTATATGAACATCCCTTGTGTTGATTTATGCAGCCTTCTAGTCACATTGAGTCTTATCTTTCTTTTAAATACGCTTTGCAGGTGGTAATAGTCTTGGCTGTCCATCAAATGCGGGTGCTGCAGGAACTTTTTATGATGCTGTGCCCCGAAGCCTTATAGTTGACAATTTAAACATGTCAACTGATACAGACACACTTTTTATGGAGTTCCCATACCAGCCTCTTATGACAAGTATTTTCATTCGAAATTCTGCTAAGGCTGCAGTTCCCTTACTTTGGAGTCGTGTTCAGGTCAGTAAAGTATATGTTCAAATGCATAATGTCTGCATCATATTTGTACCTTCTTTTTCTTTGCTGTTTTAAATTTAGTTTGTTTGAAATATCTTATGTGTTTTATATCATGGATGAACATACGATATAATTATTTGTTATTTTATTATGTATTTTTTTTAGGTACAAGGCCAAATTAGTCTTCTGGATGGAGCTATCTTGAGCTTTGGGTTGGCTCATTATTCTTTATCAGAATTTGAAGTACTTGCAGAAGAGCTGTTGATGAGTAATTCAATCATAAAGGTAAACTACTACTTTATTCAATTTTAACCTTAACTTTTGTCTAGTGTTATATACAAGTTTTGAATAAAAGTCTTGCATCCTTTAGGATCTGCCTTGCTTCCCAAAAACATTTTTTTTTAATTTTTTATCAGGAGATATATGGTTTGTCTGTAAGTATAGGTAGGTATTGAAACGAATGTTTAGAGCTTTACCATTTTAAGAGGTAAAAACAACACATAAGTTTTATATTTAAACCTGAATAGTTTTATCGACGCATAAATTTTTTATATGATATAAAGTTTTCTATCATATTTGACACAGTGATTGGTTATAAAAAATAAAAAAATGTAGACTTGAGTATTTCAGGTTAAACTATCTCATTTCGACTCGTACCAAACTCCTTTTGATCTGAACCCAACCGACCCACCCATTTTACCTATTGACGCTATGCTTTTGATATTTACAGGTTTATGGTGCTCTGCGTATGTCTGTAAAAATGTTTTTGATGTGGAATTCACAGTTAGTTGTTGATGGTGAAGGGGATAGGAATGTAGGGACCTCAGTTCTTGAGGCTAGCAATCTGATTGTTCTCAAGGTACTCAGAAGACTATGTGATATTGTGATATGCCATTTTCTATTTGTTTTATTGAACTCTTGTGACCAACCGCACACTTGTTTCTCAGGAATCTTCTACAATACATTCTAACGCAAATCTTGAAGTTCGTGGCCAAGGTTCATTAAATTTGTCAGGGCCAGGCGACTGTATTGAAGCACAACGATTGGCTCTATCACTGTTTTATAGTGTCAATGTAAATACCTACATCCTTTTTAAATCTTATTTATATATTTTTTTTGATCTAACAATGTCACATCTGAATTTAAACTGAAAAAACCCACATTTCTTGTTTAAAGGTTGGTCCAGGTTCTATTTTGCGTGGCCCCTTAGAAAATGCTACAACTAACGCTGTGTAAGTAGATTTTTCTTTAGTAATCTTCTGAATGTGATGTAACCCAAATATTACTTGTATTGAAATCAGTGAAATATTATTATGTTGGATTACCAGGACACCGAAATTGAATTGTGATCTTCCACAATGTCCCGAAGAGTTACTTCATCCACCTGATGACTGTAATATGAATGCTTCTTTGGCCTTCACTCTTCAAATATGTCGTGTTGAAGATATCCTTATTGAAGGCCTTGTAAAAGGGTCTGTTGTTCATTTCCATAGGTCAAGGACTGTTACTGTTCCTTCTACGGGTACCGTCAGTACATCCGAGATGGGTATGCTCACATACCGAAATATAGCATTAACGGAAGTTCCTCTGTTTCAGTAAATGGCTTGTTAAATGTTTCAAAATGGGAATTGTGTTTTGTTACAGGTTGTACAGGCGGTGTAGGTAGGGGCCAGTTATTAATCAATGGGATTGGTAGTGGCGGAGGGTACGGTGGTACAGGTGGATACGGTTGTTATGGTGGGACATGCATTGAAGGTGGTCTTCCGTATGGTGATGCTGATTTGCCATGTCAGCTAGGTAGTGGAGGTGGAAATGATAGCATTGCTGACTCAACCGCTGGTGGTGGTGTTTTAGGTGTGTGCAACCGTGCAAGCCATTCGTTCAGACCTTTTTACTTGCTATTTATCTTTCTATGTGCGTAATTTATAATCTATTGTGTAGTAATTGGTTCACTGGAGCATTCGATATCGAGTGTGAGTGTTGATGGATCACTTACTGCTGATGGAGGAAGTTCTGGAGGCAAGACCGCCAACAATCCGTATAATTTGTTGGGTGGTGGATCTGGCGGCACGATTCTTTTGTTTGTGAATTCGCTGTCTGTTGGTGAATCCGGAGTTCTTTCAAGTGGCGGCGGTTATGGTAATCCAAATGGGAGTGGCGGCGGAGGCGGTGGAAGAATCCATTTTCATTGGTCACATATTACAACTGGGGAAGTGTATCAACCAGTTGCTAGTGTCAAAGGGAACATATCAATTGGGTTTGTGTCTCATTTCTTTCTGCTTGTTTTTTTAACTTCAATGTGACAGATTATGATTCAAATCACTTATCAAAATCTTATTTTTTTGAACGTTAAGCACAATATTTGCTCCTAAATTTTGATAGCAAGTGTTTTTGCCCATTTGAAAATCCATGATTTTATTATTGTACTTTAATAGCAATGTAGGCATATGTTTGGTCTTGGTTCTCAAGATAAAACCGTTTCCAATGATAAATTTAGGTTGGGTTTTCTAGGCTTTGGAGAAAACACCAATATTAAGAACTGAAGAGAAGCAAATATAAATAAAATGCAAAAAGTGAATATATTTGTGGGAGTTAAGACAAGAACCTTAGTATTGTTGTTTTGTTTATTATTCTGAGCATTATGCAATCTTATGTTTATTTAAGCATAATGACTTAAACTTCCAAGATGATCTTTACTTCAACCTTACATGTATTTGGATTTTCAATTAAAATAGAACTTGACAAACGGCACGAAATGAAGACAATAAGTTATTTAATGTCTAAGATCAATGTTTGTTACAAAATGTCTATAAATAACATCAATGTTTGCTATTGTTTTAGGGGAGGGCTCGGTGGAAATGATGACGGTGCTGGGGAAAATGGAACCGTCACTGGCAAGTCTTGCCCTAAAGGGCTTTACGGAATATTTTGTGAGGTAGTATAGTGCTTTTCCACGTGGGACATACTTCCATTGTTTATTAGTTAAGCTGTGTTATTATGCGTGTTTACAGGAATGTCCTCTTGGTACCTACAAAAATGTGACAGGATCTGACCAGTCTCTGTGTTTCCAGTGTCCATCCAACGAGCTTCCTCATCGTGCTCTTTATGTCTCTGTTCGAGGTATTGAGTTACAACTGCTTTTATATGATCGTTTATAGAAATTCAATTATGAAGTTTGATAACTCATCAATGCTGATTTGTCACAGGGGGGGTAGCCGAGACACCCTGTCCTTATAAATGTGTTACAGACAGATATCACTTGCCAAATTGTTATACGGCTCTTGAAGAGTTGATTTACACATTTGGTGGGCCTTGGTTGTTCGGTCTACTTCTATTGGGCCTTCTCATCCTATTTGCCCTTGTGCTTAGTGTCGCGAGAATGAAATTTGTAGGGTTTGATGAGTCACCCGGCCCCGTTCCTACTCAACAAGGATCTCATTTGGATCATTCTTTCCCTTTCTTAGAATCATTGAATGAGGTTATTTTTTTACTAATTTTGAGGTTTCTAACAATCTATATACCAGTATAATAATGTTCCTATTATAATCGTTATACATACTGGTTTTCAGGTTCTGGAAACTAACAGAGTCGAGGAGTCACAAGGTCATGTTTATCGAATGCACTTTATGGGTTTAAATACTTTCAGCGATCCTTGGCATCTTCCTCATACACCTCCTGAGCAAGTGAAAGATATTGTGTAAGTTCCTTTCTTTATTTTGTTTCTTACTTTTATCTGTTCTTTATATATTATGGTGGTGATTACTATAAGATTAATAAATAAATTGAACCTGCAGATATGAAGGGGCATTTAATAGATTTGTTGATGAGATTAACGCATTAGCCACTTATCAATGGTGGGAGGGATCGATTTACAGCATTCTTGTTTTTCTTGCTTATCCTCTTGCATGGTCATGGCAACAATGGAGAAGAAAGATAAATTTACAAAGAATACGTGAATATGTTAGATCTGAATACGACCATGCCTGCTTACGTTCTTGTCGGTCACGTGCCCTCTATAAAGGACTTAAGGTTAGTTCTTTATTCCAAAAATTTTATTCGTTCTTTTAGGAAAAAAAATCTAAAAATGTGGATATTTCTTAAATGTGTAGGTAGCTGCAACATCTGATTTAATGCTCGCCTATGTGGACTTTTTTCTTGGTGGTGATGAACAGAGAAGTGATCTCCCTCCTCAGCTTCATCGTAGATTCCCATTGTCGTTATTGTTTGGTGGTGATGGAAGTTACATGTCACCTTTCTCACTTCAAAGTGATAATACCATTACTAATATAATGAATCAGGCTATGCCTCCTACCATATGGTATCGGTTTGTGGCTGGTTTGAACGCACAGTTGCGGTTGGTTAGACGCGGTCGACTCAGAGCTATGTTCCGGAGTGTTGTGAAATGGCTAGAAACATATGCCAATCCTACTTTAACGATTTACGGTGTACGTGTAGATCTTGCTTTTTTTGAGGCTACAAATCGTGAATATTATCAATATGGACTACTTGTATCTTCTGTTGAAGAACCTGAGTTTATTTCCTTTGAGAATACTGATACAACTACTAAAGAGAGGCAACATGCAAGGTAAGCGAATGTATTTCATAAATATGTTTTAAATAAGAAACTCTCTATCATCGATGCTAATGATCATACGGTATCTTCTCTTTCTGTCAGTAATGATGATGGTCCAGCGAATGAAGCAACAGAGTATACAAGCTTAATTCAACACAGAATCTCTGAAAAGAATACAATACAAAAGGGGAGTTATGGTAGGATTTTAGATCTTAACAGTTTGCAAGTCTTCAACGAAAAGAGAGATATATTATTTCCCCTCTCTTTCATTATCCACAACACAAAACCAGTTGGCCATCAGGTTTTTTTTCTAGCTCTCTCGTTATGTGTAGGTGTTTGGTGTGCTTAATAGCTAATAAATGTCTGAACACGTGTTGATGGTTGTTGGTGCAGGATCTTGTTGGGTTGGTGATCTCGATGCTACTACTAGGAGATTTTATTTTAGTTTTACTTACCTTGCTCCAGTTATATTCGATTTCATTTGTGGACGTGTTTCTTGTTGTCTTCATATTGCCACTTGGGATATTGCTTTCGTTTCCAGCTGGGATTAACGCTCTGTTTAGTCAAGGACCGAGACGTTCTGCAGGTCTAGCTCGTATGTATGCTCTCTGGAACATGACATCCTTTGTTAATGTGGTATGTATCCTAAAAAGAACATAAATCCTCAAGTAGGAACCTTAGTAATGTCTAAATTTTCACTAATACAATTTCCTGATTTGTTTTCTTTCAGGTGGTTGCCTTTGTCTGCGGTTATGTTCACTACTACAGTCAACACAGTACTAAATTCCCAGACTTTCAGCCATGGAACATGTGAGCAAACTTTGGCAGTCTTGTGTATTTATCTTTAATGAAACACAAGAAAGTGTTGTTTGTGTTTAATTTTGGGTGGTGTTTTGATGCAGGGAGGAAAGTGAGTGGTGGATTTTTCCGGTTGCACTTGTCTTGTGTAAATGCATCCAGTCGTGCCTTGTGAATTGGCATGTTGCTAATTTGGAGATTCAAGATCGATCGTTGTATAGTAACGATGTTGTGGCATTTTGGCGATCCTGAGATGATATCTTTTTGTTCGTTTTGACAGCGTGGATATTTCGGGATTTTTAATATAGCTGACACAGATATAGAGAGAGAGATGTGTTTTAGAAGGTAGAAAGTGTGTGAAACTTGAATCAATGCTGTTAAATGTAGGTTGATGTTTGTGAATATATAAACTGGGAGCAACTCCCACATACTTTACAAAGGAAAAGAAAAAAAGAAAGAAAATATGATGCATCATTCTTTCCTTGTTCCTTTTATGGCTGTATTTGGTAACAGCTCAGTTTGAGCAACTTCTTAAATTGTGCTATCAAACTAATAAATCACTATTTTTAACAATTGCAACTATACTAAGAATGTAACAGCTTTGTTTTATTTATTTATTAAGATTAGATTTATTGGTGAAAATCTTCTTTTAAGCCAACGGTAAACCATTGCACAAAAAAATTGCATCAAGGTTGATACAATGCAAACATGATAATTTGGTACCTCTTCACACTTTTGCATTGAGGGTGACGAGAGGATACTTGTGTACCGGCATGCATCTCAGGGGAAGCCTTGTTTCTTATATATGTGACCTTAGTGTCACGTAGACGTCTTGTGATAGCGTGGCGCCCTTAAATGCTGTCGAGCGTCAGCCTATCATTCCCGATCAAGGGGACCAAAGGGTAGGAGTTAAGACCCCACACAGTTTAGCACAAACTTAGTGTCGCTAGTTCCATTCATCTATGAACTCATTAGCCTAGTCGAGACAAATCTTAGGTTGGGTTGTGAAAACTAATTAGAATAAATGGTAAATGGGCTTTAAAGCCTCAATTTGGTTGTTGAGGCAACCCAAGGTTGGGTTGCAAGAGGTTGTCTAGTTACTTTTGTCACTTGTCTAAATTTAACTGGTGTCATCTTTTAATTTTCTTTTTAACTACCAATACCTCACTAATTTAATAACTCAAATAACTTGTAATATTTAACTTAAAAAAAAAAAAAAGACTAAATACACTATTTCTTGAAGTTTTTTTTAAACACTACTATATAAATTTTATTTAAAATGAACTTCGTTCAAAAATATATATTTTTAATATAACATAAATATTGACGGTTTAGGTTTTTTTAATTTTTATATTTAAAATATATAACTTTTCTTTGTTTCGAAATAAAATAATTATTTTTAATATTGTTATTGTTATTTTTTAGTACTATAAAAAGTAACCATATGCTACAATTATTTAATAAATATCTTCTTTTTTCATTTAAGGTTGGGTTGTGTTAGATTGTGAATGTAGATAATCTTAGGGAGCCTTGACTCCCGATCAATGAAACCTCTAAATGATCGTTGAGACACTATCTAAAGATCAGATATGCATTAGTGGTGAAGACCCCACACAGTTGAGCACAAATTTTACTATATGTGATATTAAACCATTTGACATGTCATATTAGTGTTACTTAGATTCCTCATCTCAATATAGTTTTCAGGGTTGCATGTGCACAAAATGATCTTCATGTCCAAATGGAGACCGAACAAAAAAGCATCTTTCTGGATGAGTAATGGACTTTCATGGTTTCAGATTTGAGTCTATAAAAAACTAGCCCGATATTGTGATTTACTATATTGGGAAACTCACTTCTAGAGGTTGAGATGCATAAAAAAGTTTTGGGGCCAAACCGGTTTGGATTGGGCCAAAGATGCTCAAATTGGGTTTTTGTTCAAACTGGTTCGGGTGAAGTTTGTTTTTGAGGGGAAAGATCGGGTTTGACCTGTTTGAAACCAGGTTTGAACAAAACCTAATTTGACTGGTTTCACCCGAACCAGTTTGAATAAATTATAGGGTTACATATTTCAACTCTACGGTTAATTCAGGTTTTACTGGTTTCAAAGTATATCAGTATATGATTACAAACCAATTTCAACCAGACTGTTCGTTTGAGGTCCAAACCGGGTTCAACCAAACCGGTTTGCAAATTGGGTTTGGTTTGTGTATAAAACCGGATTTGGTTCGAGTTTGTTGGCAACTACCCTTTATATTATGTATCAGTTTGATGTGATATTAATATGATTTACAGTTTTTTTTACTACATTAGTTCTGTGTGTAATTCTCAGTGAATCATCTCAATTTTATACTGGGAAACCCTAAAATTAAATATAAGAGGTTAGGGGTGTGCACAGTTCGGTTCGGTTTTTTGGCAAAATCGAAACTGAAATGTCGGTTTTCGGGTTTCAAAACCGTTCGGTTTCGGTTTTTTTCGGTTTCGGTTTTTTTCGGTTTTTTTCGGTTTTTTCGGTTTTTACACCGGTTCGGTTCGGTTTTTCGGTTTTTGAAACAGAAGTAAGATTCAAATATAAAAAAAATATAATTCAAAATTTAAGAATCTTCTTTATATGGTTACATTTAAGTTATTATACTTAATCTTTTTAACTAAAAAAGTTTACATAAACCTAACATTCTAATCTATTTTTATGTTTCTACAAAGTTTTTATTATGACTTTTTTCTTTTATAATACTTTGAAGATTGTTTAATTTTTATATTAAATTTTGTTATTTGTTATAGGCAATAAATAAATCATCTCAATTATACAAGTACTTAATATTCAAGAATAAAATTAATAATTTCTAATAGCATGGGTTAAACACTTAAACTTAAACATAAAAATATATGTTTTTTTCGTTTCGGTTCGGTTTTTTTCGGTTATTGAAGATGGTTATCCGAAAACCAAATCGAAATTTTCGGTTATTAAAAATCCAAAAACTGAACCGTCAGTTTTTGTTTCGGTTCGGTTTTGTCGGTTATTTCGGTTACGGTTCGATTATTTCGGTTTTCTGCTCACCCTATAAGAGGTGCCAATTATATGGTAAACAAAACCAATTGCCTTCATAAATCTCTACCTCAATAATCTATATTTATACATCGATTTGCAAACAGAGAAAAAAAAAAAAAACCTAACCAGTATTTTCTTTTATCTCTACACTTTTTGTTTAATGAAAACACTAAAAATGTAAAACTCGTAATAGCAATAGTCTACCATACAAAACTTTCAAATAAAACTACTCCAAAAGAGTAAATACCATTTATCAAAAGCTCACTCTTTCAAATAAAACTACTTCAAAAGAGTAAATAGCATTTATCAAAGCTCACTTCTAATATAGAGAATACGGTTTTTGTTTCATGAAACCACTAAAAATGTAAAACTCGTAATAACAATAGTCTCCCACACAAAACTTTCAAATAAAACTACTCCAAAAGAGTAAATACCATTTATCAAAAGCTCATCCCTAATATAACAGACCACAATACTCAGTTTTACCAATAACATTCGATAGAGAATATGAATGTTGTTGGTTAGTTGAGCATGCTTCTAATAAACCATAATCAGAAACTTTAGCAGTCGCTTCCTTATGATTTAAGAAGTTTGAGCTTTTGATGTCTCGATGAAGAACTCTTTGTTGTGTGTTGAGGAGATTATGAAGGTAGTATAGCCCACGCATAGCTCGAAACAAACATACCTTAGCTCGAAGCCATCAAGGCTCCGACGAGGTAAATAATCGCTCACAAGGATCCTCCCCACATACTCGTCGCAACAATTAGAAGATAGATCATGTACCATCCCCATATATGGTTTTCTTTTGTATACCTTTATGAACCCACTAGTCCCATTTGTTGATCAACAAAACCAACCTTGGCAACGTTTATCAGGGGCGGATCTGTCACAGTGGCAGGGTAGCCCCGCTGCCCCTCAACTTTTCACCGGAAATCCAAATTTTTCTGCTTTTTGAAGTTTTTTCAATTCCGCTACCCCGAAAAAAAAAATATGTTACCCCTCCTCAATAGCCCAACACGCTTGTGGTTAAAGAAAAAGAAGAAGGAATTTTGATTGTTGTTTGAGTTGTATGTGATAACCAGAAAACGAAATATGGTGATTTAAGTATGTCGATGGTTATTTTTTTTTTTAGGGTTTTAGAGTGTTGAGGGAGAAAGTTTAAGGTGGCGGCTGGGAGTTTGGTCCTAGGGTTTGAGTAAGAAAAGCTAATTGGTAACGTGAGTATTACCAAAATTATAAATGCAATTTAGTTCCTCGTGTGGGCTGAATCCAGTGCAATTAGTAAATGGATATGGGCCGATGTGAATGAAAATAAATTGAACATGTTGGGATGGTTCTCATTTTTACACTACTGTGATAAAATCCGGTTTGGCTTGGTTTTAAACTGACGACTTCTAGAGAGGTCTAGTTCTAAACTCATTGCTACCATCAATGTCTTTCAAAGTGATGATAGTGGGAGTTGAACTTAAAACTAGGGATGAGCATTTGGTATCAAATCCCGATACCGTTCCGATCCCGAAAATGTCGTACCGAATTTTTTCTGTACTGGAAGCGGTATCCACTTTTTGGCATTTTGGTATCGGTATTTTCGGGATCGGTACCGGTTCGGTACAGTACCGGTAAAATACCGAATTTTACCTTCAAATACCGATACCATACCGATACCGTACCATACCGACATATTTCGGTATCGGTACCCAGTTTTGGCAAAATTCGGGATCGGGATGGGATCGAGATTTGCTCATCCCTACTTAAGACCTTAATAAGAGAAACCAAGTGACTAACCACTAGATCAACTTGTTATATATTCGAATGGTTCTCGTATTTCTTATATATGTATATATATATATAAGAAGGTTCGTTGGGGAACACTAAAAAAGTGGGGAACAGCGGGAACCGACACAAACGAACTCCGATTGGACTCATTCTAGCTGCGTTGGAACCGGCTCATTGAACCCTAACTAAGATCTCTTAACCCTAAACCCTAAATCTTAAGTCCTAAACTCTAAACCCTAAAGCTAAAAAAATAAGGCTAAAACCTAAGCTAAACCGTAAAATCTTATATATATATATATATTCGAATAGTTCTCGTATTTCTTATATATATATATATGGGGAGCCGCTAAAATAGGAACCACCTCCAGTTGTAAGAACCGCAACCACCTCCAGTTGTAAGAACCGCGAGAACCACTTTCAACCAATCAGAAAAAGGGGTAATTTAGTCTTTTACTCCAAATGTCTAATCTATGTCTATTTTAAGTCTTCACACTCTCTCACTATCACTTCAATTCAATTGCAGACATTTCTCTCTCCTCTCTTCAAAATACAGACCTTCAAAAACACACAGTCCTTCAACCTAAACCATAACCCTCCCACCTTATCTGCAGCCGCACCCCCGTCCCCTTGTGCCCCCTCCTTCTCCGGCGACAAGACCAGTTTGTTCACCACCATCTGACCACCACAGAAACCTGTTGTTCATCACCATCTGACCACCACCACCACCACCCGACTACCCCCTCTTTGTTTGATGTGGTGGGTTAGGGACGGCGGTGTGTCGAAGGCGTTGGCGGCGGTGAAAGATGGGTGAAGGGGTGGGTGAGGGGGTGTCGAAACCGGTGACGGCCGGAGATACTTACAGATCTTTTCTCACTTCATTTGTTGGAGACTCTTTGTCGATCTGAAAAACGGGTTTTAACGGTATGTTTTTTGGATTTTGTGTCTCTGTTTTTTGGGTTTTGATCTTGTGTCTCTGAATTGTAAATTAGGCCCCCTCGGTTGTCGGCTACCCCCAAACACCACACCCTTTTGTCTCTAAACCCGGTGGTGCCGTCGATGCCGGTGATGCCGTCAATGTCGGTGGTGCCGGCGATGTCGGTGGTGCCGATGGTGCGATCGATGTCGGTGGTGCCGGTGGTTGGGTGGTGGCTAGAGGTGGTGCCGGTATTGGGGGGTGAAGGAAGAGGGTGTTTGTTTAGGGGTGGTGGCTACTGGTCGAACTTCTTGTGTTGTTTCTGTTGGATTGATTACCTGTACAGCTTGTTTGTTTGATTATGTTTGTTGGGTTTTTCTTTGATTTGTGTATTTCTATATGAAATGGGTGTAGGATGTTTTTATTAGAGATGCTTGATGGGTCTGTACAGCGGTGCCGATAGTGCCCGGTGGTGCCCGCTGGTGCCAGGGGTGCCCCGTTGTGCCGACTGAAACTTTTTTTTGCCGACAATTGTTATTGACGATCGTTCTTGGCAATGATGATGCAAAAAAAAAAAACGATATTTTGATGACGATGGCACGACAAGGATGGTGGAGGGTAGGTTTTTGAACGTGCAACCCCCTTTGCAGCCTCTGATTATCGGAAAATCTGAGCCAAACCACGTTTTTTTTTCGAGATACACATTGTTTTGATGTTGTTGGTTTTTTTAATTTTTTCCACCCAATCGATGATGATAGCAATCTATCTGAGACGCCTACCGAGTTTGCGATTTATGGGTGCGTTCGTTTTAACGTAAAACGTAAAAACGTAAAACGTAAAAAGTTTTACGCAAAACGTAAAAAGTTTTACGTAAAACGTAAAAAGTTTTACGTAAAACGCAAAACGTAAAAAGTTTTACGTAAAACGTAAAAATTTTAACGTAAAAAGTAAAACGTACAAAGTTTTACGTAAAACGTAAAAAATTTAACGTAAAACTTAAAATATAAAAAGTTTAAAAACTTTAACGTAAAACGTAAAAAGTTTAACGTATAGCGTAAAACGTAAAACGTAAAAAGTTTAAAAAGTTTAACGTACAACGTAAACTTTTTAACGTAAAACGTAAACTTTTTAACGTAAAACGTAAATTTTTAATGTAAAACGTAAAGTTTTTAACGTAAAACGTAATTTTTTTAACGCAAAACGTAAACTTTTTAACGTAAAACGTAAACTTTTTAATGTAAAACGTAAAACTTTTTTTATGTAAAAACCCGGTCGCAAAAACGGCGTGAAAAAAACGGCGCGTAAAAAATGGGGCGTAAAAACGGCTTGTAAAAACGTGACGTAATAAACGGCGCGACAAAAACGGTGCGTAAAACCGGGCAAAAAAACGGCACTTAAAATCCCGGTCGCAAAAAACAGCGTGAAAAAACGGAGTGTAAAACGGGTCGTTAAAAACGGGTCCTTAAAAAACGCGCGTAAATTTTTTTTATCAAAAAATCTGATTTCAAAATTGTTGTTTAATAAAAAAAATCTGATTTTAGAAAAAAACAATTAATGCAATAGGACAAAATGTAATAAAAAATAATAAAATTAATAAGACAAAAAAAATATACTTAAATACCCTTTTAGATTAAAATATTAAAGACATAATAAGACAAAACAAATTTAATATTACTTTTAACTACTTTTAATCTCATCCATCTATTTTGAAGATCTAATGGCCAGAAAGTGGTTCCCTCGGTTCTTACAACTGGAGGTGGTTTTCATTTTAGTGGTCCCCTATATATATGTATATATATATATATATATATATATATATATATATATATATATATATATATATATGTGTATATGGGAGCCGCTAGAATGAGAACCACCTCCAGTTATGAGAACCATGAGAACCAATCTCCACCAATCAGAATATGACAACTCAAAGGGTAGTTTGGTCATTTACCCCATATGTCATGTCCATCATCTCACCTCTCTCCTCTTTTAATGCAGACTCTCTCTCCTCTCTTTTTCTATTTAAAGTTGCAGACTTCTCTCATTTATTTTCTTTCATATTCAAACTTCAACAAATAACCACCACCACCACCACCGCCGTCTGGTGGTGGTGCTACGAATGAATAGATCAGAGAGATGAGGAGAAAGAGGAGGCCGACGACCCAGGTCCGGCTGCTCTCGATCTCCTATCCGGCTCCTCTCG
Source organism: Helianthus tuberosus (assembly GCA_030545235.1). Classification (NCBI taxonomy): domain Eukaryota; kingdom Viridiplantae; phylum Streptophyta; class Magnoliopsida; order Asterales; family Asteraceae; genus Helianthus; species Helianthus tuberosus. Next base: position 51,356,704 of record CM060366.1, read on the forward strand.
ATCTTCTGTTTCCGGCAAGACACCTCCCCCCTGCTTGATGAAGACCGGCGACCCAGGTCCTGCTCCTCTCGATCTCCTGGAATTTGGGGTCTTTTGTGATTCTTGATTATGTGGTTCTTGGATTTGGGTGGTTTGAATATGGGGTTTGAATCAGGGTTTGAATATGGGTTTTTGAATCTTGTGGGTTTGAATCTGGGTTTTGAATCTTTGTGGGTTTGCCTTGTGGGTTTGAATCTGGGTGGTCGACGGCGGAAGACGGGGGCGGAAGGCGGTGGTGGGGGCGGCGGAAGACGGTGGTGGGGGCGGTGGTTTGGTGGGAGTTGTGCAGAGGCGGAGGCGGTGGTGGTTTAGTTGGTTCAAGGCTGGTGGTGGTGGTTCGATGGCTGGGTGGTGGGCCGGCGGCAGCCCCGCCGTGAGCGGCGGAGGTCCCGGTCTCCTCCTGTGTTGTTGATTCTTGATGATTTCCCAAAGGTTTGATTTGTTTCTGTTTTGATGTTGTTGTTTGATTCAAAAAGTTTTGGGTTTTTTTCTGCTTGAAATTTGGTGGGTTTTGATTTATTTTGGTGGCTTTGTAAAAACAGTGGTCTGTTCATTTTGGTGGGTTTGATTCTGTTGAATGATGTTCATTATTGTTGCTGGGGTTTCATTTTTTATTTGGTTTTTGAGTATGTACAACATGTATGGTTGTTATTGTTTGCTGGGTTTTCTTTGATTATGTTGAATATGGTGCTTTATGAATCTGGTGAATCTGCTTGAATCTGTTGAATGTGTTTTGAATGATGTTCATCAGGTGCTTTTGAATGTTTTGAATATGTGGGTTTTGATCCATTTTGGGTTTGGGGCGATGATGATGCAAAAAAAAAAACTCCCATATTTTGATGACGAGGGCGCGGCAAGATGTTGGAGGGTAGGTTTTTGAACCCGCAACCCTACTTTGCAGCCTCTGATGTTCGGAAAATCTGAGCCAAAACTTCGTTTTTTTTAACCCGTTTTTTTTTTCGAGATGCACTTTGTTTTGATGTTTTTTTTTTATTTTCCCCCCTAGTCGATGATGATAGCGATATATCTGAGACACCTCACGAGTTTGCGATTTCTGAGTGCGTTCATTTTTGTGTAAAAAAGTTTTTGTAAAAACGTAAACTTTTTAACGTAAACCGTAAACTTTTTTGTTGTAAAAACGTAAACCGTAAACTTTTTGTTAACCGTAAACTTTTTTTTGTTGTAAAAACGTAAACCGTAAACTTTTTGTTAACCGTAAACTTTTTTAACGTAAACCGTAAACTTTTTGTTGTAAAAACGTAAAGCGTAAAAAGTTTTACGTAAAACGTAAAAAGTTTTACGTTTAACGTAAAACCTTTTTACGTAAAACTTAAGACGTTAAACGTTAAAAGTTTTACGTAAAATGTAAAAATTTTAACGTAAAAAACGTAAAACGTAAAAAGTTTTACGTAAAAAACGTGAAACGTAAAAAGTTTTACGTAAAATGTAAAAAGTTTTACGTAAAACGTAAAACCTATAATTTTTAACGTAAAATGTAAACTTTTTTAACGTAAACCGTAAAACGTAAAAAGTTAAACATAAAACTTAAAAAGTAAAAAGTATTAAGGCAAATTGGATTTAAATAATTCCAACTCACTGTTATTGGCCAATAATAATCCCAACTCATTTAATCACCAATAATAATCCGAACTATTCACTTTTGTTTGTAAAATACTCCGCCCTTATATATATAGGGAGCCGCTAAAATGAAAACCACATCCAGTTGTAAGAACCATGAAAACCACTCTCAACCAATTAGATTTGCCACTTAAAAGGGTAGTTTGGTCGTTTACCCCAAATGTCAAATCCTCATTCTCTCTCTCCATTTAATGCTACCAGACCATTTCTTCTCTAATATTTCAAAACCCAAAGTTGCACCATTCTCTCTCTAATTTTTTCAAAACCCCAAATGTGTTTCAGACCTTCATCTTCAAAACACAAACATCCCTGCTCCCTCTCTCTCTCGATGACATCCAGCCCCAAGCTCACACCCACCACCACATCGCAACCACAGCCCCCCATCCCCGTTACACGCTGAAAAACCACCACCACCGTCTGGTGGTGGTGCGACGACGGAAAGTGGCGGTGGTGGGTTTTTTACGGCGAGCTCCGGCGACGATCCGATTTACCAGTAAGTTGACCCTCTCCGATTTACCAGTACGGTGGTGGTGGGTTTGACGGCGGCGGTGGTGGGTTTTGGACGGCGACGGTGGTGGTGTTTGGGTAGCACTGTTTCTCTGAGATATTTGGGTATGCTTTTTTAATGTTTTTTTTGGTGATTTTTTGAATGTTTAAATTTGTGGTTTTGATTGTTTGAATGTTTGAACAGTGGTTTTAATTTTGAAATTTTTGAAGTCTGCTTTGTTGCAGGTGGGGAATCACTTGTGTGTTGGTATTGAAATTTTGAAGTTTGGGTTTGTTGCAGGTGGGGGTTATGGGGTTTTCTGGGAAAGTGTTCTTTTTTTGATATGTTAGGGGTTTTGATTTGTGTTCTTTGAATCTGTGGGTTTTGATACGATCGATTGGGTGGCGATGATGCAAAAAAAAACGTCGTAGATTTTGATGATGATGGGGCGGCAAGGACGGCGGATGGTAGGTTTTTTGAACCTGCAAATCCACTTTTGCAGCCTTTTGATTATCGGATAATCTGAGCCAAACCCCGTTTTTTTCGAGATACACTTTGTTTTGATGTTGTTGGTTTTTTATTTCTTCCCCCAGTCGATTATGATAACAATATATCTGAGACACCTCCCGAGTTTGCGATTTCTGGGTGCGTTTGTTTTTGCGTAAAAAAGTTTTTTTAAAAAAAAGGTTAAACCGTAAACTTTTTAACGTAAAACGTTAAACGTAAAAAGTTTTACATAAAACGTAAAACGCAAAACGTAAAAAGTTTTACGTAAAACGTACGTAAAAAGTTTTACGTAAAACGTAAAAAGTTTTATGCAAAACGTAAAACGTAATTTTTTTTACGTAAAACGTAAAAAGTTTAACGTAAAACTTAAAACGTAAAATGTAAAAAGTGTAAAAAACGGCTCGTTAAAAAAGTGAAAAAACGGCGCGTTAAAACGACGTGTAAAAAACGGCGTGTAAAAAACGACGCTTGAAAACACGGCGCGTTAAAAAAACAACGCTTGAAAAATGTAACACCACGTAAAAACGTGTCCAATTATGTAAAGACACGTGTCCTAAACTCTAAATATGGGAAAGATTGAGTTTGAAGGACTAAAGTTGCCAAACGATGAAAATATGAAACCACAGGGACTAAAAGTGTCAACATGCCAAACTTGTGCCTCTGAATGACCCCACATGAAGAATATATTCTTAAACGAGTGATCAATTGGATATAAGAAGATGTTTATGAAAATAATCAAAAGATTATCAACTACAGGGGTTAAACGTGTCAACATGTTAATTCTTACCTCTGAGTGTCCTTTTAACGAATCCGGGGCTTCGAAATATTCAAAGATACTCTCAAGAATAAGTGATATAAATTTCACAAGGTTTTGAGATCGTTATACGTGGTTTATGTAAATTCCCAAGAATTAGGGTTTAAAGCGTCAACGAGGTGAAACTTATGTTTTCGGTGATCAATTAACATAACCCCGGGCCTAACGGAGTTTGGTTATACTCCCTAGAGCATCTAGAAACTAACTAAAATGGCCAAAAGTGTCTAAAATAAAGGATATTTGAAGGAATAAAAGAGCAGGGGCTGAAAGTGCAATAAATGAAAGTTTTTAAACCTGGGCGACACCTTGACACGGGGAGCGTAGCCCCTTGTGAAACCTTACGCGGCCCGCGTAGCAGCTGCCAGCGTCAAAAAAAATGGGCAGCTTCATGTTGCAGCCTGTTACACCGACTTTGGGGCCAAAATTTCGATTCCAAGAGCTATTTGTTGGTTTTAGAATACCACTAGGACACCTGGAGTGATCCTAGATGCCTCCAAAACACCTGCTATCATCCAAATGCATGGCAATTTGCTATATAAAGGCTCCTTAGTTGAATGGGTCATTTGCTCATTTACTTGCAACAACTACAACACTCACTTCTGGAGATAGCCAGCATTATAAGAGGATCAAGAAGTGTAGAAAAGATAGCTAGGACCTTATGTAAGTGCCTTAAGCCCTTTCTTAGTTCAGTTTATTAGCTTAAAAACCGAAAAGTCAAGGATATCGTAAATAGACTTTGACTTTCGGTTTAATCACAAATGGTCCAGCCACTGACCGAAATAAAAGTGGTTATGGAACCATATTAAGGTAGGTGATTAACCCTTAAAAGGGCACCTCCCAATTATTTCGTTTGACTAGTTAATTATCGGGTCAAACTATTAAGTCAAAAAGTCAAACTTGACAGAATTTAAAATAACGATTTAAATTAATAAAACAGAGGTTATAAATTATATTTTAGCATTCTAATAACTTGGTAATTAATATTAGAACCTGCTTAAACATGTCTAACCCGACAATTATCAGTCTAAGGTCGGTTCATAACCGAAAGTCGCAAAAGCTTGACTTTTGCTTTGACTCTCAGTTCTGACCCGATTGAGCTTAATTCTTCCATGTTTTAAGCTTCCATTAGGACCACATTATATAGTAGTATAACCCCCTGGAGTTATATTGCTTGGTCCTTAGTAGTTTGAATTATATGCTCTTGTTTGTTATTATGCTTATAAATGCCATAATTGCCCTTTTGACATATAAATGAGATTTTTAGAAATGTGAGTGGACAAAAACCCTTGTTACTGATATATAAGCTTGTCCCGAAAATTTGACATCAGTTCTTGGTCTCAAACTGAAGTTACGCTCGATATTGTACATAGAAGCTTTTTATTAATTAAATTGCGATATCTTGCATAAGACATGTTTAAACTTGGATTTTGACCCAAAACTCATTACCTACTGTTAAGATATTATTTTTAAGGATTTTTGGAGTTTTTGACCAGATTATAATCTGATCATATCATAGAGTTCTTGTGTAATTCGGTAAATGACGATAATACCCTTTTCATGCATAAAATGAGATTTACAAATGATTTGAATGCCAAACCTTTTCCTACTGATTTCATACATTAAATAAATTATTTTGAGCATTTAAAATTGATAAAAATCTCAGATTTACATAAACATCTTAATTATCGTCGGTTAGCGAATTTTACACTAATTGGGTATATAGTATGGTTCAAAACCATATTTAACACCTAAGACTTGTTACCTACTGAATTTTTAATTTTTTTTATATAATTACAGTAGGTATAAGTCATGAACTCAGACTTCTAAAAATGTCCTTGAAAGCATATGTGAAATGACCAAAATGCCCTTTTCGGGACATAGTTTGGCCATAAATGGTAAACCTCACGTATATGTAATATCTTACTGATGTAATGTGATAAAATAAATATTTTTACTGATTACCAAAGACCAGAACTTCAGTTTATTATAAAATCTCTTTTATAATCATTAAAATGACAAAAATGCCCCTACGGGACTTAAAATGGTTTTAAATACTTTTTGGGCATATATGTTAACATCCTACTGATGTATTAACATATTTTAAGCATAATAACATTTATGACCTGTATATAATTCATTTGGTTACCCGTTATGCATTTATGCGTTCGGATCGGTTTATGTGACTAGTTTACGTAAAATAGCCGAAACGGGTTTAACCTTATCATTAAATTCTCAAATTCCAGAATGTGTGTAGTTTACCCATATTATACAAGTATCTAAACTTGTCAGGTCTAAACCACATTCTATTCCGGTCTCCGCTTAATCTAGCGTTTAGAACCGTTAAGTATCTTTCAAGCTAACCGGTCTAAGTCTTAGACTTAAATAAAGACCCGTTAGTATCCTAATAGGTTAATAAACCTTCTATACAGATTGAGTAGCTTTGGTAGAAGGTACTTTCCTAAGGCTTTAGGAATATACGACTGAGTTACTTCTTCCATCTAGCTCAGGTAAATACTTTTAACTTATTTTCCTTATACGGGCTTGAGATACGGTATTATAATAATACTGCTTGGTCATGTAACACCTCGTAAAATCATGTCCAATATAGTATCGACACGTGTCATGGACTTTAAACGTGTTACAAATTGAATATGAGGGACTAAAGTTGACAAACAAAGAAAGTATATGTATATAAGGATTCAAAGTGTCAACATTTGATAATTATGCCTTTTAACAACCCTACACGATGTTTATACCCTTAAAACGAATGTATCATGAAGCATATGAAACCGTTTGTGGAAGAAAGTGAAAGTTTACAAGACGCGAGGGTTAAAAGTGTCAACATGTTTAAGTTATACCTCTGAGTGACCTTTTAGCGAACTCGGAGCCTTGTAATGATTAATTATAATCCCAAGAATAAGTGATAAAAATTTCACAAGGTTTCGATATCGTATGAGGAAGATACGTTAACTTTCGTAATTAAGGGGTTAAAAGCGTCAACGAGGCAAAACTTGTGTTTTCGGTTATCGTTTAACGAAACCGGACCTAACGATGTTTGGTTATATCTCATGGATCATAGAAATATATGTTATATGGGTTAAATGTGCTTAAAATGAAAGAAATTACGTTTTAGAAGGTCCATGGGGTGAAATGTCATTATTTGAAACTTGAAGATCATGTAAGCCACTTGCTGGAGTCGCGCCACCAGCATCCCCCTCTACTGTCGCGCGACGCGACGGCCTATGCTGGGCAGATTCCATGCACAGGTGCGAGTACAGCCAGTTCCACCGCCTTTGAAGCCTTGTTTTTCATTCCAGGGGCTGCACCAGTGGTTTTTCATGCCTAGGGACACCTGGAACTAATCAAGGAACACCTGTAGACTTGTTTGGCGTGATCTTGTTGCATCAAATCCACTATATAAGAAGAACACTTGTTGCAACATTTTGACATTCACTTCAAATCATCCAAGACTCTTCTCTGGAGCTCTCTGGTCAGCAAACAAGTTTCCTTAAGTTCCAAAAATCGTGCTTAGGACCTTTGTAAGCTTCCTTAACCTTTCTTAATTCAATTTTATTAGTTTAATGGCCTAAAGTCAAACCCGTCGTAATTAAGATTTGACTTAGTGATTAATCACTAATGGTCCAGTCAATTCTCGAATTGAAAGTAGCTTTGAGTTGGTAATTATATGGGTAATAAACCCTTAAAAGGGCACCCTCTAATTCCCACTCTAACTAGGTCAATTGTCGGGTCAAAGTTAATTATAAAAAGTCAACAAAAAGCAAATTTTTGCATAAACGCATAATTAACAATGTAGAAGCTATGAAACCTGTTTTATCACTTATATAACTTAATAATTAATGTAAGAACATGTCTAAGCATGTTCAACCCGACAATTTTCAGTTTAAGCTCGGTTCGGAACCGAAAGTTGCAAAAGTAGACTTTTGCTTTGACTTTCAGTTCTGACCCAATGTAGCATATTTTAGAAATGCCTTAGAGCTCTATTAGGACCAGTTTATAGGTTAGTGTAACCCTCTGAGGTTATACAACTTGGTTCATTAGTTATTCGATTCATGTACATGTTTCCGTTATAAGCCTAAATGTTGACCATAATGCCCTTTTGACCTTAAAATTAGATTTTTGAAAATGTGAGAGGACAAAAACCTTTGTTACTAATTTATAAACTTGTCCTAAAAATTTGACATCAGTTGGAGGTCTAGATTAGGAGTTATTCTCAATATCGTAATTAAGAAGCTTTTTATTAATTAAACGGCGTAATTAGCATAAAGCCTATCTAAACCCAAATTTTGATACCAAACTTTTTACCCACTGATGTAATATAATATTTTGGGATTTTTGAAGATTTTTAATGGTTCTTGCTATAATTCGGTAAATGTCGGTTATACCATTTTCTTGAATAAAATGAGTTTTACATAATATTTTGACACCAAAATTTTTGCTACTGATTTTAAATGATAAATAAAATATTTTGAACTTTATAAATTGATCAAAAACTCAGATTTCCTATTTAAACCCGAAAATCGCTTAAAACCGACTTTTACGCGTTTTAAGCGCATAGTATGAGTTAAAACTATTTTTAGCATATGAAACTTAATACCTACTGATGTTTTAAGTAAATTTTTATAATTAAACAGTAAACAAAAGTTTTGAACTCAGAATTCTAATTTTGACCTTTAAAGCTTATGTGAAATTACCAAAATGCCCCTACGGTGCATAGTTTGGTTATAAAAGATAAATTTCACATATATGCAATACCCTACTGTTATGACTTATAAAAATAAATATTTTTACTGATTATATCAGACCTGAAACTCAGATTAGTATTTAAACTCTTTTATAACCTTTAAAATGACCAAAATACCCCTACGGGGCATAATTTGAGTTTAAATCCATTTTGGGCATAATGGAAGGTATCTTACTGATATCACAACATATTTAAGGCATATTAACTTAGGAAACCTGTTCATGACTCATTTGGTTACCCGTAACGCATTATTCGCGTTCGGTGCGGTTTTTGTAACTAGTTTGCATAAATTAGCCGAAACGGGTCAAACCTTATCATTTTTATCTCAAAATCCAGAATGTGTTTAGTTTACCCATATTATACAAGTATACAAACTTGTCGGGTCTAAACCACACTCTAATCCGGTCATCGCTTAATCGTGCGTTTTGAACCGTATATCTTCCTTTAAAACTAACCGGTCTAAGTTTAGACTTAATTAAGACCCGTTAGGAATCTAATTGGTTGTTAAAACCTTCGTTCCATATTAGGAGACCAGTAAAAGATACTTACACTCGCTGATTGTGATATATACTTGCTCAGGTAAATACTTTTAACTTATTTTACGTTATACGGGATTGGGATACGGTATTATAATACCGCTTGGTCGGGTATGTAATTGCTTTTAAATCGGATTGTGATTAATATATGTTGCATAACCCGTTTGAATATGTTTTGTTGGTATATGGCTTTTGGGGGGTTAATGACCATGTCCAAGATATCCTTGGCATCATTATTAAGAAATGGCCACGACTTAAGCACGGGGTGTAGGCATACACCTGACAGTTGCGTATGTATAAAAAGGTACCCCACAATAAGGAAAATTCCTTGTGGGTATTATACCTGTGGTGTGTCAGTTAATCTCGTCCGGCTCTTCTAACCGGCCCTGACAGATGACAAACATTTAAATCTGTATACAAGGTTATTTTTAAATAATTGTCCCAAGTTATAAAAGATAATTTGTGCCTTGTGCATTCAAACCAATTTTCTTAAACATTTTCAAAATGAGTCGGTTAATTGTATTTACCAGTGTAAACTGACGTATTTTCCCAAAAGGCTAATGCAGGTACTAAACGGAATAGGCTGGCTACTCCTAGCATCAATAAAGAGTCTTGCAAGCTTAGATGTTATTAAATCTGTTGAACAATGATCTTTTGAACTTTGATCCGCCTGTGGATCCTTACAACCGTTTTGTAATACACTTGATATTACTTTTTATTCGGTTTGTAATGATTTTATCTTTCGACTTCCGCTGTGTATTAAACTGTGATAATATAAATTGTCTATGATATCAACTACGTCACAATACTCCCCACTGGGCCCACCGGTAATACGTGAAAATATCGGGGTGTGACAGGTCGGGTATGAAATCATTTGATCGGATTGTGATTAATAAATTGCATAACCCGTTTTAATCTGTTTTGTTTGATAACATAAGCATTGGTGGTTAATACGACCATGTCCTGGATATCCTCGGCTCATTTCATTTGAAAATGGCCACGACCTATGCACGGGGTGTAGGCATACACCTGACAGATGCAAATGCTAAATAACCCACACGTTGGGGATAACTCCTTTGTGGGTTTTATAGTGGTGAGTCGGTTAATCATGACCGGCTTCCAAACCGGCCCCATATGTATGACAAACATGTAAAACAGTATACAAGATTATCTTGAATAATTGTCCCAAGTATAAAAGATTTGTGCCTTGTGCACTTAAAACAATTTTTATAAGCTCTTTCAAAATGAGTCAGTTAATTGTATTTACCAGTGTAAACTGACGTATTTTCCAAAGACTAATTGACAGGTACCTCACATAAATAGGCTGGAGCTACTAGGTGTCGAATAAGCGGATCTTGCAAATCCCTAGATACCTGAAGTCTGTTATTTCAGTTTTCTTGTATTTTATTTTATGATCCGCCTGTGGATCTTTATTACAACCAAGTCTGTATATTCTTTCATTTGGACACTCAGACATTATGGTTTGTAATAGTTAATTCACCAAGCCTTCCGCTGTGCTATTATATTGTGTGTATTGACAATGATGATATCAACTACGTCACGATACATCCCGCCGGGCCCACCGGTAATATGTGGAAATATCGGGGTGTGACAGATTGGTATCAGAGCCAACATTGAGTGAATTAAACACTATCCTTTTGTGTTTAATCTCAATGACACAATAAGCATATTCCTTAGACTTCCGAGTCTAGGCAAATGACCTAGGACTTATTCTTAACTTTCCTTTTGTTGTTTATATTTTATTTTTACTTGTTTTGACAGGTTTAATCATCGATAATGCTGCCACGTGTACGAGGCAAGGGAAAGGGTCCAATGAGAGGAGGACCATCAGAACATGCAGGACCTTCTCATAGGCGCACTCCATCTGCGACTTTTTCTAGCTCGGATTCGCGTGATCATTAGGGTCATTCTTTTGAGCCCGCGAGACACTCGGTCTCGTTGAGTTCATCACCCTCGTTTCATCCATCATTTGGGCCGCCTATTCCATACGATCCCCAGCATTCCCATCACTCACAAGAATCACACCATTCTCACCATTCGCACCAATCTTACCATTCTTTGCACTCCCATTCTTTCCATCAGTCTGATTCCACTTATTCCCCGGCCCAGTTCAACCCTAACGACTATGTCAACGATCTACTAGGTTTCAATCCTTTAGGACCCGAAAGACCACTTCTCCCAAGAGACAGAGATGGATGACGACCCTGATCCAGAACAACCAACCAGGACACCAGGTCACCCCATTAGCATCTCCAGCGGTTCTCCATACCAAGGATCACATATCAAGGACCCGATTCATTTGCCGAAAGGTGGAACCAATATGAATGGGAATTTACCCCTTCATATCATAACTCTCCTACTCAACCTCCTTTGAATGAACCGTATCTTCAAGCGGCTACCCCACCACCTCTACCTGTTGAAGAACCACCTCAACCACCTCCCGAGCCGCCTAGGCGAAGGAGGAATGCACGGATGTCCGTGCGAGGGGGACCACGGTTCAGTTCCCCTCAAGGTTCAAGCTCATACCCTCCTATTCCCGAGGACCCACAAGTGGGTGGACCCTCGCATGCGGTGCCGGAAGACGATCCCCCGCCAGTTTCTTATGCACCACCGCCACCGCCAGTGGGTTTTGACAACCCAATACCAACATACCCAGGTTCGTCTGGGTATAACCCATCTGGATATCCAACCCCTGCGGATTATGGAGCCCAAGATCCATATCTTACGGAAGCACAGTATAATGCGCTTTATCCTTCATCTTACCCTCCAGTTTACCCAACTGGATATCCAGTGCAAGGGTATCAATACCCACCTTATCAAAAACCTCCTCCTCCACAACAGGGGCCAACTCAAGAAATTCTGCAGAGGTTGGACAGGGTTGAGCGAAAAGCAGATGAAACCAATAAGAAGCATAACAGCTTTCTCAAGGGCCTTGCGAGTCTCATCAAAGGCAAAAAGAAGTAGAAGTGTTTACTTGATTTTGTATTGTATTTACAATCAAGTCCCTACGAGGAAATTTTATTTTCTGTACCTAGTCCCTGCGTGGACTTATTTCAATTTCAGTAGTCCCTGTGTGGACAGTATGTTATTTCAAGACCCGTTTAGGGCATCTTTGTAATAGTTTTATGGTTTAATGGAATTTCTTTTTGGATTTTAAATATGTATTTTATTACATCATCATGTTATATCATTTCAATTTTTAAATTGATCCGCCAAAGAAATTCTTAAAGGTATAACCTAGCCAAAATATTAATGGCTATAATGGTACAACCTTTTAAGACAATAAATTCCCTGTTAACATCTGAAAACATGTTAACATTCCTGGCTGTGTGACTCGAGATACCACCCAAGCTTCCAAATGTACTTGGATTTTCCCAAGTCACTTTCATAGCCAATATGATCAATATGAATCATGGCTAATAAACATCAATATGATGTATACACCAAAACATCCATTTGAGATGTATGCTTATAAGCAAGGGTGTATTAATGACAATGATAGTTTTTTTTATAAACTTCTTTTCAAAAAGGCGGAGAACTATGTTCGAACCTTAAAAGATCAATGATCCAGGAGATCATTGGTTATATTTTAATCGTCCTTGTGACAAGGCCTTTTGTGCCATCTAAATGTCCTTCGAGACGAGCCTTGTGCTATATGAAAATGTCTTTTATGACATTGATAGTTGTGATTTATATCCTCCTGTCTAATAAATATAAAGGATTTTATCCTATTGATTTTTTTATGGTTCAGTTGAAGCCTAGGCAAATCATAATCAAATTGATTGTTATTTATTACTTAAAATGGTCTATATGGTTTAATAATACCATGACCATCTAATCATCAATGCGATGATTCATTATATAATTTAAATATATCATTATTGTTTGATATAGTACTCAAATCATGGCTGGCTCCGACGAAGCAAACAGTCATCCGCGAGAAGAGAATAATAATGAAGCAAGAATAAATCTTACAAATGCTGAATTACAACCAATGATTGACACTGCAATTGCTCAAGCTGTGGATAAACTATTCAAAGAGCCGAGTCATGTTCGGTCCAAAACTCATACAAAACCCCTATCGCATTCTCATGCATCAAAAAGGGATGAATCCCAGCATTCATCCAACCAGAGATCTGAATCTCAGAAGGTTGTGTTAAATCAGACTCCCAAGAACAACAAAGGTTGTACCTACAAATACTTCGTCTTGTGTAAGCCAAGAGACTTCACGGGAGAAAAGAGAGCGATAGATTGTATGAAGTGGTTAGATGAAATGGAAACGGTGATTGATTTCAGTGGATGTGCAAAGGAGGACATCGTTAAGTTTGTATCTCAGTCCTTCAAGGGTGACGCCCTAACATGGTGGAAAGCGTTGGTGCAATCCACTGGGAAGGTTTCTCTATATAACCTTTCCTGGAACAAATTTGTTGATCTTATGAAGGACACTTACTGTCCCCAACATGAAGTGGAAAGGATAGAGACTAACTTCCTCACTCTGGTGATGAAGGATCTGGATTGCAGGTCTTATGTATCCAGTTTCAACTCCATGTCGAGACTTGTACCGTATTTGGTCACCTTGAACCCAAACATGTTGCGCGTTTTATAGGTGGTTTAGCCCCAGAGGTTAAAGGAAACGTCAAGGCTTCTAAGCCTACTACCTATAGGTCCGCTGTTGATATATCTTTGTTCCTCACTCTTGACGTTGTGAGGAGTAGGGCAAAGAAAACCACCGAGGAGGGAAAGAGAAAAAGGGAGGATGATCAGTCCCATCACTCAAACAAAAAGAAGAAAGGAAATTTTGGTTTCAAAAGGGGGCAATCGGATGAAAAGCCCAGATGTAAGACGTGTAACAAGAGGCACTTTGGAAAGTGCAATCAGGATCCACAAGCTAAACCTTGTGGGATTTGCAAGAAGAAAGGGCACAAGACTGTAGGGTGCCGAAACATCAAGGATGCAACCTGCTACGGTTGTAACGAAAAGGGGCACATCAAGACTAATTGCCCCAAGAATGCTAAGAAGCCCGAGGAGGCAAAGAAAACCAATGCAAGGGTCTTTCAGATGAACGCCAGGGAGGCGGTGAACGACAATAACGTTATAACTGTTGATACATATTATGTGGATACGGCTCGGCTCGGTTCGACTCGGCTACGAAGTGAAGGCCGTAGTCAAGACAACCTCCTGTCTTGACTCGGTATGCGATTTACTTCGTAACATTCGATGTAATTGCTACTGCGTGTGTGTAGTATGCATTTAGTATAGCTTATGTTTATATTATCTGTTAGTTTGTTTGGTCCAATCCATGATGAAGCCCAACACAAGTAGAAGCCCATACATGAAGAAGTCCTACATGCCAAAGTCCAAGCCCAAATCTTTGGCCCAACTGATGGACGAAATCACCCTGTGGTGAAATCACCCATGTGGTGAAAACACCCTTTTGGTGAAAACCAAATGGGACGAAAACACATGGGACGAAATCAAGGGATTTCGTCCAGATCTTGGTTTTCGTTAATGGGTTTTCGTCAGGATCTTGTTTTCGTCATGGCTTCACTATATATACACTCACAACAGACAGAAACACTTAGAAGTCTGAATAGATTTCGGAGAGAACACACACACAACAGAGAGTTTATAGGTTTATCTTGTAAACATTGCATTGTAAAAGTTTCAGAGTATTAATACATTGCGTGTTAATCATTGAATCGTTGTGTCTTGTGTGTTCGTAACTTGGTTTAACTTACCCGTTTGGATTCCGCACTTTCGGGTTTGTCAGAAAACAGGGAATAGAGGTTACTCGATCCTCCGGGTGGACCTACAATTGGTATCAGAGCATTCAAAATCTTTTGCTTAGCGAGAATGAGATGGGTAGCAACAATCGCCCACCAAAGTTAAATTAGATGAACGACTATCCATCATGGAAGGGTCGTTTCCATAATTACGTTCAAGGACAAAACACAGAATTATGGACGTGTTTCACCTCTGCATTTAGTGAAGCTCTTGAAGAAGCAGGATCAAATGCGACAACTTTCAATAATATGCAAGAAGCCGACAAAAAGGCATATGATCTGGAGAAGAAGGCGTATGCTATTCTCACTCAAGCACTTCACAGAGACATCTTTCATCAATTCTCATATTGTAAGACCACGAAAGGTTTATGGGATGCATTGGTAGCGAGAGGAGAACGAAATGCAACTACTAGAAAGACACGCCATGATCTATTGAAGAAAGAGTTTGAATCATTTCAGTTCTTGGAGAATGAAACTCTAAATGATTTGACTTCTCGTTTTTATCATTTGATTAGTGAAATGAGTTCTTATAGTGTTGCTGCAACTCATCCGGAAATGGTTGCACAATTTGCTGATGCTCTACCTCCTAAGTGGAGTCCATTCATTGAGCTTCTAAAGCATACGGGCGCTCTGGATGCAGCCAATGTCAGTCTTTATGAATTCATTCAGAAGTTGGAGCACAAGAACGAAGAGGAAATTCGGAAAGCTAAAAGGATTGCAACTGCACCTTCTCAAAACACAGAAATGTATTTGCCTGGTTTTGGTCCTTCAGCTAGTTCTAGTTCCATTCAGCAACCGAAGCTTCAAACGGCGTTTGTGTCAAATACAAACTCATCTCCGTTTCCACAATTTAATCAAGCCCAACCACAATGGAATCAAAGTGCTTACATGTCACAATCCATACCCCAACCTCAAGCCCAACCACAACAACAACAAGCACATTATACCAACAATCCTTTACCCCAAAACACCAACACCGTCAGAGTTGATACTTCCAATCTTTCAAAAGTCAGTGTAGAAGTTGCAAAGGAACATTTGGAACTTCTCAACACAATGTTCAGTTCCTACTGTGGATTGGTAGCAGGTCAAATTGGAAACATCAATATGACCAATGAAGATTATCAGCAGATAGACCGTGATGAAATGGAGTTAATGGATATCAAGTGGGCGTTTGCAAGTGCTGTTAGAAGGGAAAAGGATTTCATGACTCGAACTGGAAGAACTTCGTTGGAAGGCAAAGATGATACGAAGTACGGGTTTGATAAAGATACGGTTACATGTTTCAATTGTAGCGAAAAGGGTCACTTCAAACGTGAGTGCACCTGACCAAGCAAGCAAGGCAATCAGAATTCGTTCAGAAATCAGACGAGTACTTCTAATGCAAATCAAGACAATCATGAACGAAGGATAGTAGCGGTGAACAACAGTCAGAACCAGAACCAGAACCAGAACCAGTCTGGACCTTCAAACACCAATCGAACATGGAAAAATGTCTTTATGGAAAATGTCTCGGCCTCGACAAGTCAGGTAAATTCTGATCCTCGTACTCCTAGTGTTTGTAAAATGTGGGCAAAATTGAAAGAGGAATCTGAAAAGGTTCACAGTCATAATCAAAATTTAGTGATTGAGCTGTCTAAATGCAAAGAGGGAAACATGGCTTTAGCTCGAAATTAAAAGGATTTTAAATCTGTAATTGAAACTTCAAAGAAAAGTGTTTCCGAATTAACAAAAACTGTTTTCAACAAACAAATTGGTATTAATAACTACATTAATATCATTGAGGAAACCAAAAAGGAGCTAGCCGTTGCCAAATGTGAGCATGATGCGATCAAGCTTAAATTGGATAGTTATTCTAACTCCCGATATGTGCTTGATCACATCATAGATGTTCAAAAGCTGAAAGGGAACGTGAAAGGCGTTGGGTATAAGTCGTGTCCACCCCCTTTGAGACACAACTATACCAGAATGCCCGATGAAGAGGATATGCCTCGTTTTGAACCTAGTGTACCTCTTGATTATGAGGAAGTTACTACTGGCCTAGGGTTCAAATCAGACAGTTCTTCAAGCACATCATCTGAGCAAACAGAAACTTCAACATCTACGAAACAAAGTCCTCCAATCATTGAGGACTATGAGTCGTCTGATGATGAATCAGAATCAGATGTGAATGACCAGGATGAATCACTTGACAAGATGAAAGGAGTAGAAATTCCAATTGAGAATCATATTCTTTGTGATCCTCCTACTCCTGCTGTTCAACCAGTTGTCAAACAAGTGATAGATCCTGTCAAGAATGACAAGAAATCTGTGTCTACCGTTAAGAGTGATAACGTGTTGTACATTTTAGTTGGTGATGACAAAATTTATTCAAACAAAGATTTTCCAATTAAAAATGTCAATCAATCTTGGATTGATAAAGTGTTTGAAGATACTACCAGTAAGTTTTTGGAAAAGGGGATCCCGAGAGTTTCAGTAACTCAGTGTGATCCGATTCCAAAAGCTGAAGTTAGAAGAAAATTTGGAAATCAAAAATCACCAACGAAGCAACAACCTATCGCTTTTAAGGGTAAACAGCAACAACAACGAGCTCAAAAGCCTAAGGTGACACAACCAAAGGCTGAAACAAAAGGAGCTCGTTACAAGAAGAAATGCAAAGACGTTAAGTTTGTGGCCTCCAAGGGTACTGATAAAATTGAGACTTTTGAAAACAAATCAAATACCGATTTTATCCAACAAGTCAAGATTTTAAAACGTAACAGCCAAAACAATTACACTCAACATACAAACGGGTGTGATGAAAAAGCAAGTACCTCAGGTTCTACGGATTCAACATCTGTTGGTCGATCAAATTCTCCTAAGTTTGTGGAAAGGAGAACGTGTTTTAAATGTGGGGAGTTTGGGCATATCATTAAGAACTGCTCAAACACTCCAAAAGAGAAATTTGTTGAAAGAGCACCACCTGAAAAGGTTCACCCACAACGTCGTCCTGTTTCACCAAAACATGATAAAAGAACTGTTAAAGAACAAAAAACAAAACAACGACGTCAAAACGTCAAAGAAGTTGAAAAGGCGTTAAAACCGGAGGTTGTCCAAACAAAGTCTGTTAAGTTAGAAATTAATAATGAAAAACAAAAACAGATTTGGAAACCAAAATCGATAACTGTTTTAGGGGAAGCTCAATCCATTCCGAATCATCAGGAAATCGAAGTCACAATCCTCGATGATGAAGGACGACCCAAGTCTATTAAGGCTTGGGTCCCCCTCTCCAACTAATCTCTGAGTGAGTGTGTAGGATGTTCCAGGAGGAACTTTTGATAGTCATAGGATTGTTGATAGTGGAATGTTCATGCACAAGATCGGCGGCAAAAGATACTGTTGCCTTTGATGGAGAGAAAAAGAAAAGAAGTGAAAGAATTGTCTGTCGAAAGAAATTGAAAAGCTTCGAAAAATTGAAAATCATTCCAAAGTTTGATTGTTCAAGGCTTTAATCGGGTCTCCGGGATAGATTCAATCAAAATGTACGCGCCTGCAGCACGTCTGAAGTTCAAAATCAACAAGATGAACGTGCAGTGTACATTTCTTCGCGGTATAATTGAAGAAAATGTGTTTGTTGAACAAACCAACCGGGTGTGCGGATGCCTTGGCGTAGATTGAACAACCGCACACTACTTCTCAAAGAGAAAGACAAAGACCTTCGCTGGTGTAATATGGAAGACCAGCCGGACCCAAAGGTTTATGATCTTGTTGCTGTGAAGAGATTTCTCAGTAGCTACAAAATCGACTTTGAAATCCATACCGGGTGGATATCCAGTTTAGGAGAGCGCTCAGATTCCTTGCAATGCACGAAGCAGTTGCAGGATACGGTTTTAATTTTCTTATCTCTCCTATACTTGTCGATATTTAAGCTGCTTTATAAATTATTATTATCATCTCGTATAGCACTCTTTAACCTGACACGTTGAACACGAATATCACCTCAGACGTGACCGTTTCAATATGAAACTCGTCAATGTTGTCATGGTCCACACCGATTACCAACGTGCTAACTCATTTTTCCAAAAGTTCGATAAATCATTTCAGATTAAATTAATTTTGGTAAACGGCATTGAGGTAAAACATGAGTTACTACGACATCGGAAAATCGTTTTTGTAAATACCTTTGTGTTTTTAAAATTTATCATAGTTTGTTGATTTTAGGGGGAGTAAATCCAAATTTGAAAAATTCAAAAACATCGAAAAATTTCAAAACGCAAAAACAATAGAAAAACAAAAATGAGTTTCCTGGCGAGAAAAAGAGAAAATGATAGTACATCAGTGGTCTGTTGAAACATCTTTAAACTGAAATGCAAAATGAAAAACGATAAGCAGCTCTATATAAGATGTATCGGTAGGCTCACAATCATTTTAAAGTGTGCAGGGCGATATAAACCTTAATCGACTAAAGACCAGGTGGGAACCGCACATTGGCATATGGTCTTAGTACCGAAATTTTGTTTGAGAGATTGCCGAGGTTCTGAGATATTCGGTCTTTATGCTGTCTTATCATCTGGGTATCATGGTTGTATCAAACCGTAAAAATAACGGAGACGAAGTCTAGATCTTCCATGATACTATATATACGTGTACACATTGCATTCGACCTCAATAAGTGATCAACAATCACATGTCCAACAAAACAAGTGATAATATATCACATTTATTCGGGAGTCAAGTTCGTCACCTGTTCACGGACTTGCTCTTGTGCCCTCATGCATCGAAAATCAAGTTCCTCATCAATAAGTGATTCTATCACATAGGGCTTGTTTTCAAACCAAAATAAGTGAGTTTCTCACATCTTTTATACGGTCAAACGGATGATAAGCGGTATACTCACCGGTAAGATGAACTCTCGTGCATACCTTGATACGGGAATGTGTCGTGTGTGGATGAACACCGGTCGGTAAGTATAAATCATACCTTAATGTATCCCCTAGCCATGATTACATCTGATAAGTTGAGCTTATGTGGATAACAATACCGATAACCGTTATAGGATGCTTATCTAATTGTTAACAAAATGAACAACCAAGAGCGTTTTGGCGTGACCGTACACTGATATGATTCTCTTACCCTCGAAACTCACAAAAAGAATGTCTGTAAATATTTATTTAATTTCTTCAGTTTCTGCATATTTGTATATATTTATTTATTGCTTTCCGTCTTTACTTTTGAAAAATGAAAAATTCCAAAAAGATTTTAGGTGTGTTTTAATCTAAACTTTATAAATGCCAAAAAGATTTTGCTTCTAGTTTATTTTTGATTGACCGATGTTGGAACTCGAGTCTATCCTACCCAAAATCCTGATTGTAAGCCGGAAAACAATTGCATCTTCATAAACTGTCGAAGTTAACAAGTTTTGAAAGTTAAAAGATTAAAATTGATCAATTTTTAAACTTTCAAACTGTTGTCAGTCGGTGTTTAAATGAGATTTGATCTCATATGTGTCATTTGTTTAATTTGACTATATTCCAAGCGGTAGTTCTCATTACGTGTTTAGCTTTCTTGCATGTGCAGATGCTAAAGGCGAAGAGAACATGTTCGATGATAAGCTTCGGAATGAAGACATGACGTGAAGGCACTCAAATGATAAAGATGATAGAGTTGCCGCTGATCAATCCTCAACACCACAAGGATCTCAAGTTTATCGAAAATCAAAAGATTCACAGCATAATCAAAGGGGGAGTTTATTGATACACTTCCTAAATGAAAAGGGGAGTTTGTTGATACACTTTCTACTTACAACAAGTGAAGTCTTTGAAGATCCTTTCTGAAAATGAATAAACCATCAAGAGATGGAGAACGAGATTACGAACCTCACGAGCAGCATCCAAGGGGGAGTTTGTTGATACATATTATGTGGATACGGCTCGGCTCGGTTCGACTCGGCTACGAAGTGAAGGCCGTAGTCAAGACAACCTCCTGTCTTGACTCGGTATGCGATTTACTTCATAACATTCGATGTAATTGCTACTGCGTGTGTGCAGTATGCATTTAGTATAGCTTATGTTTATATTGTCTGTTAGTTTGTTTGGTCCAATCCATGATAAAGCCCAACACAAGTAGAAGCCCATACATGAAGAAGTCCTACATGCCAAAGTCCAATCCCAAATCTTTGGCCCAACTGATGGACGAAATCACCCTGTGGTGAAATCACCCTTGTGGTGAAAACACCCTTTTGGTGAAAACCAAATGGGACGAAAACACATGGGACGAAATCAAGGGATTTCGTCCAGATCTTGGTTTTCGTTAATGGGTTTTCGTCAGGATCTTGTTTTCGTCATGGCTTCACTATATATACACTCACAACAGACAGAAACACTTAGAAGTCTGAATAGATTTCGGAGAGAACACACACACAACAGAAAGTTTATAGGTTTATCTTGTAAACATTGCATTGTAACCGTTTCAGAGTATTAATACATTGCGTGTTAATCATTGAATCTTTGTGTCTTGCGTGTTCGTAACTTGGTTTAACTTACCCGTTTGGATTCCGTACTTTTGGGTTTGTCAGAAAACAGGGAATAGAGGTTACTCGATCCTCCGGGTGGACCTACAATAACAGGTACCTTCCTCATTAACAATACTTATGCTAGAGTTTTATTTGATTCAGGTGCTGATAAGTCTTTTGTAGACCATAAGTTTAGTAAGTTACTGAATCTGCCTATTAAGACTCTAGACATAAAATATGAGGTAGAGCTTGCCGATGGTACCTTAGAAACTGCTTCAACTCTTCTTGATGGATGCTTTATATCCATTAAGAATCATTCTATCCCGCTATCCCTCTTGCCAATGAAATTGGCTGGGTTTGATGTAGTTTTAGGCATGGATTGGTTGTCACATAACCAAGCCCAAATTGCCTGCGATAAAAAGCTAGTTATCATCAAAACCCCTTCTGGTGAATCCATCACTATCCAAGGAGATACACAATATGGGTTGCCCAACAATGTGTCTATTCTCAAGGTATCAAGGTGTCTGAAGAACGGATGTGTTATTTATATGGCACAAGTAATGATGAATGACCCAAAACCTAAGATCGAAGATATTCCAATTATTTCCGAGTATCCTGATGTCTTTCCTGATGAACTACCTGGATTACCTCCTGAGAGACAAGTTGAGTTCAGAATAGACATTCTGCCAGGATCTGCACCAATCGCACGAGCTCCTTATCATCTAGCGCCTACTGAAATGAAAGAGCTCAGGACTCAATTGGACGATTTACTGGAAAAGGGTTTCATACAACCCAGTTCTTCGCCTTGGGGAGCTCCTATTTTGTTTGTGAATAAGAAGTACGGATCAATGCGCTTATGCATTGATTATCATGAATTAAACAAGATAACAATCAAGAATCGTTATCCTTTGCCCAGGATCGATGACTTATTCGACCAACTTCAAGGGGCAAGCTTCTTCTCAAAGATCGACTTGAGATCTGGATCTCATCAACTCAAGGTTAGAACTGAAGATGTACCTAAGACAGCGTTCCGAACAAGATATGGACATTACAAGTTTTTAGTGATGCCTTTTGGGCTCACTAATGCACCAGCAGCATTTATGGACCATATGAATAGAGTCTGTAAGCCATACTTGGATAAGTTTGTCATTATCTTTATAGATGACATACTTATCTATTCTCGTAGCCAAGTTGATCACGAGAAACACCTTCGATGTATCCTAGGGTTACTCCGACAAGAGAAGCTTTATGCTAAATTCTCCAAGTGCGAGTTCTGGCTTCGCGAAGTCCAATTCCTTGGACATGTTGTAAGTGAGCGTGGTATCCAGGTAGATCCCGCCAAGATAGAAGCTATTATGAACTGGGAAGCACCAAAGACACCAATCGAAATCCGTAGTTTTTTGGGATTAGCTGGTTATTACAGGAGATTTATTGAGAACTTCTCAAGGATAGTTGCGCCATTGACTTCTCTGACCCGTAAGAATGTGAAATTTGATTGGGGTCCAAAACAACAAGAATCTTTTGAGATTCTTAAACAAAAACTGAGCAATGCTCCGGTATTGTCATTACCGGAAGGAATTGAAGAGTTTGTCGTATACTGTGATGTGTCACACACCGGTATGGGTTGTGTACTTATGCAACGAGGCAAGGTGATTGCCTATGCATCACGACAGCTAAAAGTGCATGAAAAGAATAACACCACCCACGATTTGGAATTGGTTGTCGTAGTATTCGCACTAAAGTTATGGAGACATTATTTGTATGGAACTAAATGTGTGATCTATTCGGATCACAAAAGCCTCCAACATTTATTCAATAAAAAGAGCTTAATATGAGACAATGCCGTTGGATTGAAACTTTGAATGACTACGATTGTGAAATTCGCTACCATCCTGGCAAAGCGAATGTGGTCGCTGATGCTCTCAGCCGAAAGGAAAGGATCAAACCTATAAGAATAAATGCCAAGAGCATTGAGCTTAAGAACAATCTGATTGAAAGATTGTTGGCTACTCAGAAAGAAGCTGTTTTAGAAGCTAACATTCCAAATGAGAAGTTAGGTGTAACTGCTGAACAGTTAGCACCTGACAAGGACGGAATTCTCATAATGAATGGTAGAATCTGGGTTCCTATTCATGGAGGACTTCGAGATATAATCCTCTAGGAAGCTCACAATTCCAAATACTCAGTTCACCCTGGAAGTGACAAGATGTATCAGGATTTGAAAGCTAATTATTGGTGGATAGGTTTGAAGAAATCTATTTCCACACATGTAGCTAAGTGCCTGACTTGTGCTTAGATCAAAGCTGAACATCAAAACCCGTCAGGTCTACTTCAACAGCCAGAACTTCCCACATGAAAGTGGGAGATGGTAACCATGGATTTTATAACCAATTTACCTAAAATAAAACATGGAAGTGATACTATATGGGTCATAGTTGATAGACTGACTAAGTCAGCACATTTCTTACCCATCAAGGAGACTCATAGCTCCGACAAGCTAGCTCAGTTGTACGTGGATAAGATTGTATCTCTCCATGGAGTGCCGGTATCTATTATATCTGATAGAGATACTAGATACACTTCTCACTTTTGGAAAAGTTTCCAACAATCCTTAGGCACTCGTTTGAATTTTAATACTGCTTACCATCCCCAGACAGATGGACAAAGTGAGCGTACAATTCAAACTTTAGAAGACATACTACGAGCATGTGTTATTGATTTGGGTGGTAGCTGGGATGACCATCTACCTTTGATCGAGTTCTCCTATAATAATAGTTACCATACTAGCATTCAGGTTGCGCCTTTTGAGGCATTGTATGGAAGAAGATGCAGAACACCTGTTTGTTGGGCAGAAGTAGGAGAAGCTCAGTTATCAGGACCTGATATAGTCCTTGAAAGAACGGACAAGATTGTCCAAATTCGTGATCGCCTGAAAGCTGCCAGGGATAGGCAGAAAAGTTATGCTGATAAAAGGCGGAAACCTCTAAAGTTTGAGGTGGGCGACAAAGTCTTACTGAAAGTATCACCCTGGAAAGGTGTGATGCGTTTTGGTAAGAAGGGCAAGCTAAGCCCTAGATATATTGGACCATTCTAGATCATCGAATGTGTCGGCAGTGTAGCTTATAAGCTAAACTTGCCTGAAGAGCTGAGTGGAATTCATAATGTGTTCCACATCTGTAACCTAAAGAAATGTCTAACTGATGAGTCGCTAGCAATGTCTCATAAAGACGTACAAATTGATGAAAGCCTGAGGTTTGTTGAAAGACCTATATCGATCGAGGATCGTCAGGTTAAAAAGCTCCGAAGGAAGCACGTGCCTATAGTAAAGGTTAAATGGGATGCCTGTAGAGGCCCTGAATATACGTGGGAAGTTGAGTCCTCTATGCGACAAAAGTACCCTCACTTATTCCAGTAAATCTTGGGGTCGAGATTTATTTTAAGGGGGTGAGGATGTAACACCACGTAAAAACGTGTCCAATTATGTAAAGACACGTGTCCTAAACTCTAAATATGGGAAAGATTGAGTTTGAAGGACTAAAGTTGCCAAACGATGAAAATATGAAACCACAGGGACTAAAAGTGTCAACATGCCAAACTTGTGCCTCTAAATGACCACACATGAAGAATATATTCTTAAACGAGTGATCAATTGGATATAAGAAGTTGTTTATGAAAATAATCAAAAGATTATCAACTACAGGGGTTAAACGTGTCAACATGTTAATTCTTACCTCTGAGTGACCTTTTAACGAACCCGAGGCTTCGAAATATTCAAAGATACTCTCAAGAATAAGATATAAATTTCACAAGGTTTCGAGATCGTTATACGTGGTTTATGCAAATTCCCAAGAATTAGGGTTTAAAGCGTCAACGAGGTGAAACTTATGTTTTCGGTGATCAATTAACAAAACCGGGCCTAACGGAGTTTGGTTATACTCCCTAGAGCATCTAGAAACTAACTACAAGGGCCAAAAGTGTCTAAAATAAAGGATATTTGAAGGAATAAAAGAGCAGGGGCTGAAAGTGCAATAAATGAAAGTTTTTAAACCTGGGCGACACCTTGACGCGGGGCGCGTAGCCCCTTGTGAAACCTTACGCGGCCCGCGTAGCAGCTGCCAGCGTCCAAAAAACTGGCAGCTGCATGTTGCAGCCTGTTACACCGACTTTGGGGCCAAAATTTCGATTCCAGGAGCTATTTGTTGGTTTTAGAATACCACTAGGACACCTGGAGTGATCCTAGATGCCTCCAAAACACCTGTTATCATCCAAATGCATGGCAATTTGCTATATAAAGGCTCCTTAGTTGAATGGGTCATTTGCTCATTTACTTGCAACAACTACAACACTCACTTCTGGAGATAGCCAGCATTAGAAGAGGATCAAGAAGTGTAGAAAAGATAGCTAGGACCTTATGTAAGTGCCTTAGCCCTTTCTTAGTTCAGTTTATTAGCTTAAAAACCAAAAAGTCAAAGATATCGTAAATAGACTTTGACTTTTGGTTTAATCACAAATGGTCCAGCTACTGACCGAAATAAAAGTAGTTATGGGACCATATTAAGGTAGGTGATTAACCCTTAAAAGGGCACCTCCCAATTATTTCGTTTGACTAGTTAATTGTCGGGTCAAACTATTAAGTCAAAAGGTCAAACTGGACAGAATTTAAAATAATGATTTAAATTAATAAAACAGAGGTTATAAATTATATTTTAGCATTCTAATAACTTGGTAATTAATATTAGAACCTGCTTAAACATGTCTAACCCGACAATTATCAGTCTAAGGTCGGTTCATAACCGAAAGTCGCAAAAGCTTGACTTTTGCTTGGACTCTCAGTTCTGACCCGATTGAGCTTAATTCTTCCATGTTTTGAGCTTCCATTAGGACCACATTATATAGTAGTATAACCCCCTGGAGTTATATTTCTTGGTCCTTAGTAGTTTGAATTATATGCTCTTGTTTGTTATTATGCTTATAAATGCCATAATTGCCCTTTTGACATATAAATGAGATTTTTAGAAATGTGAGAGGACAAAAACCCTTGTTGCTGATATATAAGCTTGTCCCGAAAATTTGACATCAGTTCTTGGTCTCAAACTGAAGTTACGCTCGATATTGTAAATAGAAGCTTTTTATTAATTAAATTGCGATATCTTGCATAAGACATGTTTAAACTTGGATTTTGACCCAAAACTCATTACCTACTGTTAAGATATTATTTTTAAGGATTTTTGGAGTTTTTGACCAGATTATAATCTGATCATATCATAGAGTTCTTGTGTAATTCGGTAAATGACGATAATACCCTTTTCATGCATAAAATGAGATTTACAAATAATTTGAATGCCAAACCTTTTCCTACTGATTTCATACATTAAATAAATTATTTTGAGCATTTAAAACTGATAAAAATCTCAGATTTACATAAACATCTTAATTATCGTCGGTTAGCGAATTTTACACTAATTAGGTACATAGTATGGTTCAAACCCATATTTAACACCTAAGACTTGTTACCTACAGAATTTTTAAACAAATTTTTATATAATTACAGTAGGTATAAGTCATGAACTCAGACTTCCAAAAATGTCCTTGAAAGCATATGTGAAATGACCAAAATGCCCTTTTCGGGACATAGTTTGGCCATAAATGGTAAACCTCACGTATATGTAATATCTTACTGATGTAATGTGATAAAATAAATATTTTTACTGATTACCAAAGACCAGAACTTCAGTTTATTATAAAATCTCTTTTATAATCATTAAAATGACAAAAATGCCCCTACGGGACTTAAAATGGTTTTAAATACTTTTTGGGCATATATGTTAACATCCTACTGATGTATTAACATATTTTAAGCATAATAAAATTTATGACCTGTATATAATTCATTTGGTTACCCGTTATGCATTTATGCGTTCGGATCGGTTTATGTGACTAGTTTACGTAAAATAGCCGAAACGGGTTTAACCTTATCATTAAATTCTCAAATTCCAGAATGTGTGTAGTTTACCCATATTATACAAGTATCCAAACTTGCCAGGACTAAACCACATTCTATTCCGGTCTCCGCTTAATCTAGCGTTTAGAACCGTTAAGTATCTATCAAGCTAACCGGTCTAAGTCTTAGACTCAAATAAAGACCTGTTAGTATCGTAATAGGTTAATAAACCTTCTATACAGATTGAGTAGCTTTGGTATAAGATACTTTCTTAAAGCTTTAGGAATATACGGCTGAGTTACTTCTTCCATCTAGCTCAGGTAAATACTTTTAACTTATTTTCCTTATACGGGCTTGGGATACGGTATTATAATAATACTGCTTGGTCGGGTATGAAATCATTTGATCGGATTGTGATTAATAAATTGCATAACCCGTTTTAATCTGTTTTGTTCGATAACATAAGCATTGGGGGTTAATACGACCATGTCCTGGATATCTTCGGCTCATTTAATTTGAAAATGGCCACGACCTATGCACGGGGTGTAGGCATACACCTGACAGATGCAAATGCTAAATAACCCACACGTTAGGGATAACTCCTTTGTGGGTTTTATAGTGGTGAGTCGGTTAATCATGACCGGCTTCCAAACCGGCCCCATATGTATGACAAACATGTAAAACAGTATACAAGATTATCTTGAATAATTGTCCCAAGTATAAAAGATTTGTGCCTTGTGCACTTAAAACAATTTTTATAAGCTCTTTCAAAATGATGCGGTTAATTGTATTTACCAGTGTAAACTGACGTATTTTCCAAAGACTAATTGACAGGTACCTCACGTAAATAGGCTGGAGCTACTAGGTGTCGAATAAGCGGATCTTGCAAATCCTTAGATACCTGAAATCTGTTATTTCAGTTTTCTTGTATTTTATTTTATGATCCGCCAGTGGATCTTTATTACAACCAAGTCTGTATATTCTTTCATTTGGACACTCAGACATTATGGTTTGTAATAGTTAATTCACCAAGCCTTCCGCTGTGCTATTATATTGTGTGTATTGACAATGATGATATCAACTACGTCACGAGACATCCCGTCGGGCCCACCGGTAATATGTGGAAATATCGGGGTGTGACAAAAAAATCTGGCGTAAAAACGGCGCGTTAAAAAAACGACGCTTGAAAAAGCTCGGCGCGCAAAAAAATTTGTCTTGTTAAAAAAATTTGAATTTAAAAATTCTTTTAATAAAAAAATCTTTTTAAAAAATAAAAAGTAATATAATAAAACAAAAAACTAATAAAAAAATAATAAAGATAAAAAGACAAAATAGAGTAATTTTTTACTAAACTAACATTTTGAATTAAAATATTAAAGAAATAATAAGACAAAATGTTTTTAATATTCATTTTAGTTACTTTTAATCTTATCCATCCATCTTTTTGATCTAATGGTTAGGAACTGGTTCTCGCGGTTCTTACAACTGGAGGTGGTTTTCATTTTAGCGGTCCCCTATATTATATATATATAAACTAGGTTAGAACCCCGTGTATTACACGGGTTGAATAAATATAATTTTATAAATTAATTATTTAAAAACCTCGTATATTTCACAAGTTGAATAAAACTAATTTTATACACCAAATAATAATTATAAAAAGTTTTATTTTTAAAACCCCCATGTATTACATGGGTTAATTATATGCAATTTTGTATAGTAAATAATAAAATAAGTTATATCTTTAAAAAAACCTTGTGCATTACACGTGTTGAATAAATCTAATTTTATATAGCAGATAAGATAATAAAAAAAGTTATATCTTTAAAAAAAACTAATGGATATACTCGATACACGATAGATAGAGTGATTGCGAGGATAATGAGGATACACAATGTTTATGTTAACATGAGACTATGGTATTAATTTTTTTTATAGTTTATGGCTAATATTCACGTGTATGATGATAAAATTACACAATGATCTATGTTTGAATACTATATTTATATTATTTTAACAAAATATTAGATTAGATAATAATAATAATAATGATAATAATAATAATATCGAAGGATTGCTAAACGGTGATTTGAAATTTGTGATTATATTATGTTTATATTAATTGAATAACATAATATTAGATTTCAAGGATAAATAATTAAATATGATAAAAATTTCAAAATATTATATCATCTCGTATACGAATTGTTTTTATGAAGTTAAGATATTAGTGTAAAATTAATAATTAAGTTTATATTAAATTCAATTGTATAATTTATCTTTTAATTAAATTAGATTTTTAGGATAAATAATTACATCTGATGGTTCAGTCAATAATGGTATCGACACTCATTATAATCATAAAAACAAATAACTCAGAACGTAAATAAAATAACCTACTTACGACGGGACATACGAAAGTTAAAAAACATTACCTTGAGAAAAAACTAAAAAGAAACGAAAATAAATAAGTAAAAAAAACTAAAAGTTTCGGGTCTAATAGTAATTACAATAAAGTGTTAAAGGGAAAACTAAAGTTGAGGGTCAAATAGTAATTATAATAAAGTGTAAGGAATGAAAACGAAACAAAATTATTAAGATTAATGAGTTAAACATGTTACCACTAAAGTTTAGAGGCATATGATAAACTCAACAAAATAGGTGCAAATGAAAATTCTAAAAAATGACAAAAAAAACATTGTATAGTAATATTTGTTACATCAACGAATATTAAAATTTGTTGTGATAAATAAATAAAAAACCTATTTTCTTATGTTATAATTAATTTTATATTAAATTCAATTGTATAATTTATCTTTTAATTAAACTAGGGGGAACACCCGTGCGATGCACGACATGCATAATAGTTATTGTTTTTTCCTGGAACGACGACTGATATAGATAGTGTGTGACACGGTACGAAAGTGCGAATATAGTATAGATTTTAAAACAAAAACCGGTTTTTTTTAAAGTTAGCCGTTTGACCATGGTTATTTTGACCAAAGTCCACTCCTCGTTCGGCGCTTTGTGGTAGCACTACCAGTCAAAAAAGGCCCAAAATGCCCGAGGGTACAGTTTCCCCCCGCGTTTTTAAGACGCTTTGAGAGAGGTTTGCGCCCCACCACATGTGGTCTCACAAAACTTCAAATCTATGGACGTGTGGTTTCTCAACCCTCTTCAAAAGACGTCACAGTTTTCAAATTTTTATTTTTATTTTTTCTTTTTCATTGTTTTAGATGGTGTAAAATAGATGTTAAATATATATATTATACTACATACACATATACATATAAATTCAGTTTTGACATCTAAAAGTCAAATTGCAAGTTTTGTTCCCTTTTTATAGATAAGAAAGCAGTTTATGATTTATTACTAAAATGCTGTATTAACTTTATTCTGCAACATATTCTTTATAAACTATGCTTACCTTGACATAACCTAATAGCTATATTTCCTTATTAGAAGTCACTGATAATTGAAAATTAGTACATATTATTACCTTGCTGGTGAACACATTTACTCTATGTTTAAGGCACAATTTGATTAGGTTGCTGATACTGAATTGAATATCACACCAAATTACAATAGCAGTTTATATTGCTACTATTCACCCAAATCAAGCACCTTAAATAAGTCAGTGTTTCTCTATATTCAAAAAACGAACTATAACTGACGATTATTAAATTGCAACAGTCAATTCAATCCAAATACTACAATAGAAACATAAAATCTACCACAATTCGTTGGTTAATCACGTATAGTTCTTAATTGATTAGAATCAGAAAAAAGGAAATTGACTCACCATAACTTAAAATCAGGAAGAAGGCGAATAAAGGGGCGGAGTTTTTCGAAATCAATGACCCCTGTCTTTCATTGTTATTCCTTGAATGAGGTAAGCAAGACCCCATACTACACACTGCATACACATACATAAAAATTGGGTTCAATATTATTTGTATAAACACCAATTGGAAACCCTCACATTGCATTTGATGAAACCCTAATCAATATAAACACACACACTAACACTCACGAATCGAATTTATAAAAGGAAAAATTCGGGCTGTTTTTACCTCTTGCTGCTCCAAATCTTCATTACCATACATTATCTTCATCTTAGAGATATAGATATTGCACTTAAAGGTTGCTGGAGAGTCGGAGGATGATGTGTAATTAAAGGAGCAAGTAAATGACCCATTTTGATTCCAATTGAAGTTGTCGAATGATGGAGAGCCTGTGCAGGAGATCAATCGAAGATATATGTCTGAGAGTTGTGTGCCTAATCGATGAAGATCTTCAATTGGGGAGAAGTTAATTATGGATTGGAGAGCATATATTGAGAGGCGAAGGATGAATATCACGGACTCCAAAGTCCCCACAAACGCCAGTTAAACAACCCTTTCACTTCCGGAAGTCCTCTTCTCGCCGTTGCATCCGTCTCCGGCGACTCCTCCACTACCTCATGTTCTTCCTTTGCACATTCTTCAACTAATGAGACGTCGTACGGAGGCGAAACCGAAACCTCTGGCGGAGGATTTAAAGCTTTTCCGGCGAACCTCCGATGACTCGCCTTCTCTTTCTTCTGGTTAGGTTTACGGCCGCGACAGTTAACCTGTTCACTACTGGTAAGGTTTTCTTCAAATACTTCAATTACTTGATGAATTAGCTCTCGGTTAACAGACGTGTCCCACCGGAACCAGTAGTTCGTGTAACAATCGAAGCAATCGCAGTCGAATACCGGAGATTTGTGTGCGGCCGGAGCTTTCTTCTTATTGTTATTATCAGATGATCTAGGGTTTGTGGAATTATTTTTGACACAAATGATTAAAGTAATGTAACTATTAATTTGCATTAGGTTCTAACATTAATGTACTGTACTATATGTTAATATGGTGTTTCATGCATTGCTTTGTTGCAAATTGTGTTGTTTTATTTGTAAATTATTATTATTATTTATAATAATCTAATTAATTTAGCCAAAATCTTGTTAATAATATATTAGAATATATATATATAGTTATTTTAATACTTTTATTATTTTAATATTATAATAATAATTCCTTTTTTTTTTACTTTTTAACTTTAATTTAATGATTTTTTAGTATCACGGGGTGGGATAAGCTTGGTGTCAACCGGTACTGGTATCGAAAATACCGGTACGGTCTTGTTTGGTATCGGTACAAATAGTAATTTTAATATTTTAATAATATATATAGTTTTTTAAATATTTTTATTATTTTAATATTATAATAATAATTCTTTTCTTTACTTTTTAACTTTAATTTAATGATATTTTTATGATACTTATGATCTTTCGGTTTAAATTTTATCTTAATCTATTAAATTCTGTTACTAATATCATGGACAAGTTCTTAATATTTAATATCGTTTGGATCCCTTTACCTATTTTTTTATTATATGTTTTCTTTGAAAATATATTGTTGTGTTTTTATTACGAATTATATTTGAGCTACTTTTAATATATTAGTTACTTCGAAATTTAAATTTATGGTTACCTTGTCAAAGATCATTTTATAGAATAATCATAAGTTTGGAATAATTATCTTTAAACCAATTATTAAAAAAAATTAAGATCAAAGTTAACTTTAAACTAATCTACCTTTATCTATAATATATTATTTAGTATAATGTGCTATTGATTGATATTAATTTTAATGATTATTGATATATAATTTTTTTATTTTACTTTTTTTTATCTTATCTCTTATTTATTTAATGTAAATTAAATGCAATTAATTAAAATTAAATGCAACTCGGTACTCGTTTTCGTTAGTTTTTAAAAGGCTAATGTTATGAAGAATTACATTATGGCTTGTCATAATAATTGTTTTTTTCATTTATGTATTTTTAATGATCAATTATTAATAATAATAGTGATCGAAAAGACACAAATGTATTAAAGAGGCTCATAATGAAGGTTGTAAAAATGTTGTTATAACTAAATTTTTAAGTGTATATAGATATAGATATTATTTTAATCAATATTATTTTAAGTACTGCATTTAAAACATCATAAATGTTGATTACACATTTAAGAAGCCATAAACCTCTCATATATTTCTAAGGACATTTTGGTCAATTCTAAGTTTTTTTTTTCTGAGTCGGGTCAAAAGACCAATCAAGCAAACCGCAACTTGAAGCTAACATGCTTTTTAAGTTTTTGTTTTCTAGATTTTATGCATCATATGTTTTTAAAGTTTTTGTTTTTTAGATTTTATGCATCATATGTAAAACGACTTATGTAAAAATAACACTATTTATAAAGGTTGTGGAAATAGAAGAAAACATTATATATCCATCCACACATTTATGGCATTGACCAAGTTTTTATAAAATTTTAAAAATTGTGTGCCTGGTAATAGAGTTGCAGTTTTTAGTCATGATTTACATGTATTTGTACCCACTTGATATAACAAAATAAGGTCATAAATAAGATCGTAAGAAAGTCCCCTGAATTGACACATGTATGACACGGGTTATATTGAATTACATAGACGTATCGAGTTTCTGAAAAAAAGCCTACTTTAAAGAACACCCCATGAGATAAATTGTTCAACACATGAAATAAACATGGCACAACAAAAGTGATTTACATGGGACTGAAAAAGGGATGAGGTAAAATGGGACTCGATTTCAATTCTTTCTGGAAATTCAAAAACATATAGTTGCACTTTGAAAGGGTGAAGAGACACTTGTTTGACCCCTTTTCATCAACATTTTAGGAACTCTTGCAGCCGGCAGGCATTTCGGTTCCTGTCAGACAAAAAAGTGGAAAAAAATACTAATTAAAGGCCGAAAATGGGTCTGAAAATTTTGGCTAAAGCAAAAGTTGAGGCAGAAAAACCTCAAACGCATTTAAATTTTTATCTTTAACAGTTTACGGCTTAGACCGTGGGGTATGGTGGGACGTGGATTGGGGGCATGGTGCGACACGTGGAATATGGGGCACCCAAGACCAAAAGTCAATCTCAAAGGGGTATGGTGGGGCGTGATTGGGGTGGCATGGAAAAAAAGCCAATTTCAAAGGGCTAGTGCTCTTGGCCAATGAGGTTCCGCCATGTCATGTGGATAGCCCCGCCCAACGCCCGGGCTGAAACCCCCGCCCAAGGGGCCATGCCGAAACCCAAGCCTACCCGGGGTGGTGACTTGGGCGTTTGTACCCAACCCCCGCCCAACGCCCGGGCTGAAACCCCCGCCCAAGGGGCTACGCCGAAACCCAAGCCCACTCGGGGTGGTGTCTTGGGCGTTTGTACCCAACCCCCGCCCCATACCCCATAGTCTTAAAAGAAAAAATACCAGGCATTCTGCAAGTATACTTTCGTACAAAACCTACTAAATCATCTAATTTAAAACATCTTATTATAGAAACCAGATAATGTATGTCATAACAGTTTGCACATTAATTAATAACTATTAATAAAATATAAAAAAATTGAACAAAAAGAGAGCCAACCATGGCCTCAACCCTAAATCGTAAATAAAAAAATGTTTAAAACATGCCCAAACAAACTTCATGTGTATCAGTTGTACATGTTACCATTTGGTTTCTGGGGACAAAAACTTCATAAGAACCATAATGAACCAAGGCATGTTTGCATTAATTCTCTCCCATTTTGTGCTTCTTACCACCTACTCTTTGAAGTATGGCACTTATATGATCCGCAAGAGAGAAAACTAATGAACATAATTTGATTTGTGATTATATCCTGGAACAATAAAATATATATAATATCATAAACAGGATATGTATATTGTCATGAAAAAAATTTAAACCAAAGAAAGCAAATTCAATCCATTTACCTAGGAGCGGGTAGATCTGGTTATGTTCTATTCTTGTTTAAAATAGCATCACCTAATTTTTGTGTAATCTCTGGATTCGTTTTCTTCTTTGATCCTTTCCTCCTGCCTCTTTTCTTAATCTGCCATAATTTACAACTTTAGAAAATGTGATACCTTCTTACAGCATTTATTCCATATAGAAAGACAATAGAAAACAAGCTTGAAAATAACTGTCAGAAAATGTGATACCTTCTTTGACTTTCTTTTCCTTCCCATCAGTTCCGCCATCAACTCACCAAGTTTTGCTGGAGAATAATGAAATCGTTTGGAAGAAAGTTGAAAGAGTTTTAATTACTCTGAATTGATTGATTGTGGGTTTTTTTTTTGAACGGCCAAAATTGATTGATTGTGGGTTGATGAAAGGTTTTAATCATCAAGTTAATTAAACGGTGAAGATAGTAGGTCCGAATTACCAATTATGCCCTAAAAGCGTCTTAAAAGTTTGGACTTTGTCTCAGATTGCCCCCTCTAAAATGGCTTGAATCTCTTGTACATAATGCATTAAAATTTATACGGATGGTAAAATTACCAGAATGATAAAAAACTCAGTTTGCTTAATAAAGGTATATAGATAATGTGTTATTGATTG
Organism: Helianthus tuberosus; assembly: GCA_030545235.1. Lineage (NCBI taxonomy): Eukaryota > Viridiplantae > Streptophyta > Magnoliopsida > Asterales > Asteraceae > Helianthus > Helianthus tuberosus. Next base: position 51,392,168 of record CM060366.1, read on the forward strand.
ATATTAATTTTAATGATTATTGATATATAATTATTTTATTTTATTTTATTTTTTTATCTTATCTCTTATTTATTTAATGTAAATTAAATGCAATTAATAGGATTTTTATAGGTTGGTGCATTTAAAACAACCATAAATTTTGGTTTTAAAATAGAACATATAATTAAACTTTAGAATATATATAGATTAATTATTGATAATAAATATATGGCTCCAATGAGTGACATGTGTCTCATAAATTGTTTCTTTTATTATATAGATAGATATTGGGATAGTTCTCATTTTTGTTTTTTTTTTATATTTAAATAACAATTTTTATTATATAGAGATACATATCAATTGATTTATTTAGCAAATAGGGCTCGGTATTTTTTTATCTCGCCGAAGCCCAATTTTTTTAACATATTTGGACGCATGTGGTAATTAGGGTTTATGACTTTATGTGCAATTGATTATAGTTTAAATTTGTTTTTCCTAAAATTAGGGTAGTTGGAACTTAGAAGATGAAAAAAACAAAGTCTTGTTAGCAATCTTTTTATCATGTTTTTATTTTTGTTGCCTTTACATTGTATAAAGTACAATAAATTTTTTTTTTGAACATTACCCCTGAATTATTGGTCTAGATCCGCCACTAATGTTTATAGTATGGAGAAACAAACAAAATATTTGCAAATTACAATAGAAAAATAAAATATTCATTATTCAATAATATCTTATATATCTCTATTTCCGGTGGTATAAAAAAATATTCTTGACCCTTTTGTGAAATTAATAAACCATGCAGTCCTTGAAAAAACAATTCAAGAGAACGGAGGATTTAAATATGGTTATTGTATCGAGATTTGCAGGCTGTAGTGGGCACAATGTGATATGGTGGTAACCATGTGCAAGCTAGGGATGAGCATATCGGTATCCAATACCGAACCAATACCGATATCGCCTAATACCGATCCCGAATTTCACCCAAACTAGGTACTGATACCGATACCGAAGCATGTCGGTTAGGTATCGGTACGGTATCGGTATTATACCGTATTTTGAGGGTCGGTATCGGTATAATACCGATACCGTACCGTACCGATACCGAAAACGCCAAAAAGTGGATACCGATCGGGATCGGGATCGGTACGGGGTCGGTACAGGATCGGTATGGGATCGGTATTCGGTGGCATATGCTCATCCCTAGTGCAAGCCTACCTTTTCTGTCGACGGCTTTCAGTTTTATTTTATTACATTATATTTTAATGACATGTTCGTATGGTATGAATCATTTGATATTATGTAGGGGTGAGCAAAATGAAAAACCCGATCCTACCCGACTATTATTCGATCCGATCTAAGAACCGATCAAACATAAAATACAGAACCGATTCACTACCTTAAATGTAGGGTCGGTTCCGGTCCATAGGTCCAAGTCGGGTTTCACCATGAAAAGAACCGAGAACCGACCCGACCTGACCCTATTTTATATGAAAATTGGAACCGATCTAAATATCTAGGTACTTGGGTTCGGGTCAGGTTAGGTATATTTTCGGTTCGGTTCTCGGTTATTTTCGTTCCAGACCTAAACTTGCTTACCCCTAATATTGTGACCACAAGGATCATATATAAAATCACTAGATTATAATCCCGTGTATTACAATGGTTGAATAAATGAATTTTATATACCAAATAATAAAACATTATCTATTTAAAAGCCTCGTTTATTGCACGGGTTGAATAAATGTAATTTTATATATTAAATAATAAAATAAGTTATATCTATAAGAACCATATGTATTGTACGGGTTGAATAAATGTAATATTATATACCAAATAATAAAAAAAATTATATCTTTAAAACCATTGTATTACACGGGTTGAATAAATGTAATATTGTTTACCAAATAATAAAAAAAAGTTATATTTTTAAAAACCCCCCGTGTATTACATGGGTTGAATAAATATGATTTTATATACCAAATAATAAAAAAAAATATCTAAAAAAACTAACGGATTTTTTTTATATTTAAAGTAGGATAAGATTGTATATTAATCTGAACTAAAGGATTTTTTTTATATTTAAAGTAGGATAAGATTGAATATTAATCTTTATTTTTTTAGTTAATATAAGATTGAAAATCATATGATTGAATTGGTGGGAGGTTGTATGATGATAAATCGGTTTACCGTACTGAATGATAAAGATAATAGTGATTGTTGAACAAATTAATTAATCGAATTTAACATAAACATTTGTGATGTTAGGTGGATTTTTTTGTAATTATTTTAAAGTTAATATCAACTTTAGAATTCGTATGAATTCTTATTAGATTTGATTAAATATTATTGATAATAAAAAATTGTATTAGATTAGATTTTAGATTTGATTAAATATTATTAATAATAAAAATTTGTATTAATTTAGATTAAATATTATTATTATTAGTATTATTAATAATTTTAATCAATTAAATGAGAGAATGACAAGTGTCCCAAAACATGTTTCTTTTTTAAAGTAGGATAAGATTGAATATTAATCTGAACTAACGGATTTTTTTATATTTAAAGTAGGATAAGATTGAATATTAATCTTTATTTTTTTAGTTAATATAAGATTGAAAATCATATGATTGAATAGGTGGGAGGTTGTATGATGATAAATCGGTTAACCGTACTTAATGATAAAGATAATAATGATTGTTGAACAAATTAATTAATCGAATTTAACATAAACATTTGTGATGTTAGGTGGATTTTTTTTAATTATTTGAAAGTTAATATCAACTTTGGAATTCGTATGAATTCTTATTAGATTTGATTAAATATTATTCATAATAAAAATTTGTATTATATTAGATTTTAGATTTGATTAAATATTATTAATAATAAAAATTTATATTAATTTAGATTAAATATTATTATTATTAGTATTATTAATAATTTTAATCAATTAAATAAGAGAATGACAAGTGTCCCAAAACATGTTTCTTTTATTATATAGTATAGATTTTTTGTTGAGTAAATTACGAAAATCTTCCTTTTTGTTGACACTAGATTGCAAAGCGTGTTCTTTATCTTCAAAAAGTACAAAAAATATACTCGATGTTTGTAAACCATTACACGTTATGTCCTTTATGCCTAACTCGGTTAGTTTTCGTAGTTAAATCTGACTAAGTGAACCCCATACAAGGGTATTTTAGTCATTATACCCTAAATACTAAAATAAATAATAAAAAAATAATAAACAAAACAATTTAAAAAAGAAAAATATAAATCCTCTCTCTCTAACTTCTGTCAGCCCCTCTCTCTCTAAATTTTCTCTCTCCATCTAAGAAACTTTCTCTCTCTAAGACCATCCGTAGTGGGGCGTTTTTTTTAAAAAAAATTGAAAAAAAACGCCCCAAAACGCCCCCCACCCCATTACACTCCGCGTTTTGGGGTGTTATTTTTGGAAAATTATGTTGTAGGCGTTTTATTTAAAACGCTGGTTTGGTTTGTTGCATGCTTTGACCCACCAATAAGATTTCTCCACTACCCAGATACCCTGACAACTTTATGCTTTGGTTTGTTGCATGCTTTGACCAATAAGATTTCTCCACTAGCCACTGTTTACTTTATTATTTTTTTTGTTTAATAATGGAAGGGGCATTATTTGGGCATTATCCCCACTACACCACTTTATGCTATAATGCCCCATGCTGACTGGATTGCCACGTGTCGGATAATGCCCCATGATGGGGGCATTATAACAACTTACCACTACACATGGTCTAACTACATGACCACCACCCACCTGCCACCACCTATCACCCACGTGCCAGCACCTCCACCACCACACTACACCCCACCTGTTACTAATCACCAATAAAACCACCCACCACATTTGCCCTCTGTTAGATTAAATATTATTTATTTAGTATTTAATCTTGTAGCCTATATAATCATTTATATTACATTAGATCAAAATATATTAATAACCTATTATAATTAGTTGGTAATTGTTGATGGACCATATTACCCTTATTAACTAATTGGGTTTCCTCTTGGGTGTATAAATAAGGGGCTTATTAGAGAGTTAAAGGGTTAGACAGTTAGACACTTTACACAATCACAACCCTCATTAACATCACAAATTTCGTGACTCTCTCCCTCTAACCGAAACTAACCCTATTTCGGTTTTCATCACCATCATAACTTTACACCCTAAGGAGGAACCGGATCAACTTGACAAAGATGTCGAACACTATGACTGGATTCTCTACTGCTTTGAATACTATCACAGGTATGTGTTTCATGTTTTCCTTTAGTTTAAACAGAACTGATCAACATGTGGTATCAGAGCATATGTTGATAAATCAGTTCTGATTTTGTATCCATTATTCTCGGATCGAAAATCTGGAAAACGAAAGTTTTAAAGACTTAAAATCAGAACTGTTTTCGGGTTTCATTGTGGCCGAAATCCCTGTTTTCGGAAACTGTTATTTGAATAATTGACTCGGAATCATAAAGGATTAAACTTATTGTCACGAAATCCATTACAAAACCATTAAAATCAGGTTTCGGATTTCCAGATTATGTTCTTATTTTTCTTAGGGTTCATCAACTGTTCTAAATAAAAACTCGAAAATTCCATTAGTTTGGAATCTAATTTGGATTGATGGGTGTTTTTTTAATGTTTTGATCTTAATTTTTTCTATTAGAAATTTCGAAAACTGTTAAAGATATTCAGTTATTATTTTCGAAATATTGTGATAAGTTTAGATCAGAAATAAAACAGGAAACATTATCTCCACAATCCCTTAAAAATCGAGTTTCTGTTATTATCACAAAACAGCTATTAACAGTGGGATCGAGACTGAGATTGCGACTCGCAACCATAATCATCACAACTCGAGACTGAGATTGCGACTCGCAACCATAATCATCACAACTCGAGACTGAGATTGCGACTCGCAACCATAACCATCACAACTCGAGACTGAGATTGCGACTCGCAACCATAACCATCACAACTCGAGACTGAGATTGCGACTCGCAACCATAACCATCACAACTCGAGACTAAGATTGCGACTCGAGACTAAGATTGCGACTCGCAACCATAACCATCACGACTCGAGACTAAGATCTCGAGACCTCATTATTTTTTACGCTGTTTAATGTGACCTAAAAATTTTTATCAGAATCAGTTCGATCCGCGCTAACAGGTGGTTTGCTATTAAATACTTGGTTTTGTTAACACTTACTTAATTAATTTATCAGAATCAGATAATTTTACAAAACCAAAATAGCTTAACTTGAATGAGCTTCTGATGTATTAATTCTGGCCAAAGCTGATTTAATACATCTATTTATTGTTCAAGTATTATAAAAAGCTATGTTAAGTATGCATTACAAACCTGAAATGTCTTAATTCTGGCCAAAGCTGATTTAATTCATTTATGTTTAGCATGACTTGACAAGTGCATAACTAAAGTGATTGTCTCATTTCTGGCCAAAGCTGTTTTGTCACAATTACTTTGCACACATATTTAAATGATTACACTTCTGGCCAAAGCTGATTTGTCTTCATTTAAATAGAATTTTACTAAGTCTATTATTTTGATGTTAGTAATAGACATTATCACAGCTTCATAATTATAATGGTCATTATTTATGCCTGCCTTAGTATAACATGCCCTTTAGATCACATTAAGACTTCTTTCTTAGTATCATAACTTGCTCATCTTATTTCCACTATCAGCACCCAATCAAGGGATTCCACCTTTGACTGGTGATAACTTTGCTGCATGGAAGGATGCCCTCATGCTTACACTTGGAGTGCTGGACTTTGATTATGCTCTCAGAGAGGATAAGCCAGCGGACCTTACTCCACAGAGTACTGCTCCTCAGCAGTTACTTCATGATAAGTGGACTAGAAGTAACCGCATGTCTCTCATGTTCATGAAGCAGTCCATTCATCACTCTATCAGAGGAGCTATTCCTGATTCGGACGATGCTAAAACCTATTTGGCTTCTGTGGAGGATCAATTCAAGGGAACATCAAAAGCACACACTAGTACTCTTATCCTCAAGCTGGTGACGACTAAGTATGATGGGAGGAGCGGCATTCGCGAACACATCATGATGATGCATGACATGGCCAATAAGCTGAAGGGCCTAGAGATGGAGATCAGTGATGGTTTTCTTGTTCACTTCATCATCACTTCGCTTCCTTCGTCCTATGAAGCATTCAAGATCAATTACAACACTCAGAAGGACAAATGGACGATGAGTGAGCTGATCGCTATGTGCGTGCAGGAGGAAGAGCGTATGAAGATGGATCGCACTACTGATGTTGCTAACTTCACCACCTCCAGCTCAAAGAAGAGGAAGAACAATTATCCAAGAAAGGATGCTTCTAAGGTTCAAAAGCCAAATCCAACTCCTAATACAAGTGCACCTTCCAGCTCTAAGAACTCCTTAGGCAAACCCTACTGCAAGTTCTGTAAGAAAACAGGACATAAGCAAAAGGAATGCCCTGACTTCAAGGAGTGGCTGGCTAAGAAAGGTAACGATTTTTTCATGATACTTGAGTCCTTTAATTTAAATGTTCCTGCTAATTCTTGGTGGTTTGACTCTGGTTCTATGGTACATGTTACCAATTCACTTCAGGGATTCCTTACAATCCAGAAGCTGGGAAGAAACCAAAGAACACTTAAAGTTGGGGATGATCGAGAATTAGAAGTGAAGGCCATAGGAACATTACAATTATTTTTGAAAACTGGTTTATGTATTAAACTTTATGATACCTTATATGTTCCTGAGGTAACTCGGAACCTTGTATCAGGACCAAAGTTAGACATGGACGGTTTTGTCGTTTCTCATGGTCATCGCAAACTCTCTATTCTCTATGATTCTATTGTTTATGGTACTGGCATTCTGGATGGTGGTCTCTATAGATTAGAACTAGATGATAATTTTTCTAAATCTTTGTTGTCATATAATATTAATGAATCACTCACAAAGATAGAAAAGAAACAAATTCGAGACTTAGAGACTTCATCTATGTTGTGGCATCAACATTTAGGCCACATCTCAAGAGAACGATTAAATCGTCTCGTAAAAGATGAAGTCTTACCTCCTCTCGATTTCACCGATTTTGGAACATGTGTCAAATGTCTCAAAGGCAAAATGACATTAGCAAATAAGAAAGGAGCCACTAGGAGCTCTAATTTATTAGAACTCATTCACACTGACATTAGTGGTCCTTATCAAATTGCTGGTATAACAGGACATACTTCATTTATCACATTCATTGATGATTATTCTCGTTACATGTACTTGTATCTTATAAAGGAAAAGTCTGAATCTCTTACAACTTTTAAAGATTATAAAGCTGAAGTTGAAAAGCAATTAGATCGTCAGATTAAAGTTGTGAGATCAGATAGAGGCGGTGAATATTATGGAAGACATACTGATGTGGGTCAAGCTCCTGGTCCATTTTATGAGTTTTGTAAGGGCCAGGGGATTGTGAACCAATACACCATGCCTGGTACACCTCAGCAGAATGGTGTCGCTGAACGAAGAAATCGTACCCTTATGAACATGGTGCGCAGTATGTTAGCCAACACTAATTTACCATTATTCCTCTGGACTGAAGCGTTAAAAGCAGCTGTTCATATACTCAATAGAGTTCCTTCTAAGTCTGTCCCTAAAACTCCTTATGAACTTTGGACAGGAAGGAAACCGAGTCTTAAATATATGAAAGTATGGGGCTGCATTGCTGAAGCAAAACTTTACAATCCTTTCCTAAGGAAACTTGACCCTAAAACAGTTACCTGCTTCTTTATTGGTTATCCTGATCATTCGAAGGGTTATCGTTTCTATTGTCCTTCCCATGTCACCCGTATTGTTGAAACCAAGCGTGCTGCGTTCCTGGAGGATTTCAAGGTCAGTGGGAGCAGTACCAACCCTTACGAAGAATTGCAAGAAGTACAAGATGCGGGGGGGAGAGACTCGTCGCTTACCATTACTCCGTTTACTCCTCTTGTACCCCATGCAACTGCACCTGAAGCCACTGCACAAAATCCATCTCCACAATCAGAACCCATTATACCTCATAACGAAGGCACATCAAACGCTCAAAACCAAGACAACGCTGAACCCGATAATCAACTCAGGAGGTCATCTAGGCAAAGAAGGCCTACTAATTGGGATGATTATGTTACCTACCTGACTGAAATGGATGCTGGAAAGCTCAATGATCCTATCTCTTATAATGAAGCCATTAGCAGTGATCAGTCTTCTGAATGGAACAAAGCAATGATTGATGAGCTTGAATCCATGAAGAAAAATGACGTTTGGGATTTAGTCGAATTACCCAATGGTGCCAAACCTGTAGGTTGTAAATGGGTGTTCAAAACAAAACTGGATCCGAATGGGAACGTTGAACGCTACAAAGCGAGATTGGTTGCAAAGGGCTACACTCAGAAAGAGGGAATTGATTATCAAGAGACGTTTTCACCTGTCTCTCGTAAAGATTCATTAAGGATCGTTATGGCCCTAGTAGCTCATTTTGATTTAGAGCTGCATCAGATGGACGTCAAAACTGCTTTCCTTAACGGGGACTTAGACGAAGATGTTTACATGAAACAACCTGAAGGCTTTAAACCTGAAGGTCAGGAGCATCTAGTCTGTAAGTTGAAGAAATCCATTTATGGGTTAAAACAAGCATCACGTCAATGGTACCTCAAGTTTGATGAAGTCATGAAGAGGCAAGGTTTTATGAAGAATCAAGTGGATCAATGCACCTACCTCAAGATGAGTGGGAGTAACTTTACTATACTTGTCCTTTACGTAGATGATATTCTATTGGCAAGTAATAGTTTAGACATGTTGCATGAGTCGAAGCGTTTACTCTCGCATAACTTCGACATGAAGGATCTCGGAGATGCTTCTTACGTCATTGGCATCGAAATTCACCGAGATAGACACAAAGGGATCTTAGGATTGTCTCAAAAGACTTACATAGATCGTGTCCTTACACGTTACAACATGCAACAGTGCAAACCCTCCGTCGCTCCAGTAGTTAAGGGAGATGTTTTCGGTTCATTCCAGTGTCCGACAACAGAGGTTGAAAAGGAGCAAATGAGCCAGATACCTTATGCGTCAGTAGTCGGGAGCCTGATGTATGCTCAAGTCTGTACTCGCCCAGATATCGCTTACATTGCTGGAATGCTAGGTCGTTATCAGACTAATCCTGGCCTAGATCACTGGAAAGCAGCTAAGAAGGTCCTTAGATATCTGCAAGGGATGAAAGACTATAAACTGACTTATAGAAGAAGTGATCATTTAGAAGTGGTAGGTTATTCTGATTCTGACTTTGCCAAATGCAAAGATGACAAGAAATCCACTTCGGGCTACATCTTTATGTTAGCAGGCGGACCTATCTCATGGAAGAGTCATAAACAACAGTTAACTACAACTTCCACAATGATGGCAGAGTACATTGCTGTTTACAACGCAACCTGTCATGGAATGTTGCTTAGAAATCTGATCACTGGACTCAAAATCGTTAATTCCATTTCTAGACCATTGAAGCTTTACTGTGATAATTCAGCTGCCGTTAGTTTCTCGAACAGTAACAGTTCGACTGGAGCTGGTTTATATCTTGATACGAAGTACTTGTTCGTACGTGAACGAGTTGAGGAAAATAATCTTTGTATTGAGTATATTAGTACTAAAGATATGCTAGCGGATCCGATGACTAAAGGTCTCCCACCTAAAGTTTTCGAAGAACATGTATCGAATATGGGACTTACTAAAGACCTTGTTTAATGGCATATTGTACTAGCTTATGTTTTAATTAATAAAATTTCCTCAGTTTGATTTTGTATGTCTCTAACATATGTTCTGCCGGTGTAATGACATATAGACAAATATAAATACAAATCAGACGCTAAAGGGCTTATACATATTTTGATCATAACTGTTAGGTTTTAAATTGAGGCTATAGTATGACTAATGGGGGTCCTGAGTCGAATGATGATTCAACGGCTGTATTTCTCTGCTATAGTTCTTGGTTTAAGGCTAAAATGAGTGTTAACACCTGGCCAGGCTTACCTAATACTCATGATAAATGATTACTTGGCTAAGTGGGAGAATGTTAGATTAAATATTATTTATTTAGTATTTAATCTTGTAGCCTATATAATCATTTATATTATATTAGATCAAAATATATTAATAACCTATTATAATTAGTTGGTAATTGTTGATGGACCATATTACCCTTATTAACTAATTGGGTTTCCTCTTGGGTGTATAAATAAGGGGCTTATTAGAGAGTTAAAGGGTTAGACAGTTAGACACTTTACACAATCACAACCCTCATTAACATCACAAATTTCATGACTCTCTCCCTCTAACCGAAACTAACCCTATTTCGGTTTTCATCACCATCATAACTTTACACCCTAAGGAGGAACCGGATCAACTTGACAAAGATGTCGAACACTATGACTGGATTCTCTACTGCTTTGAATACTATCACAGGTATGTGTTTCATGTTTTCCATTAGTTTAAACAGAACTGATCAACACCCTCACCTACCCCAAACTTCATCTTCCACAACATTCAAACATCATGATTTTAAATTTGTAGATTATCCAAATTAATTATTCAAAAACACATGAAGTGAACTTTGTTGATTATTGAACTTTGAAGTTTGATAAGAAGTTCAGTACACCAAAATCATAAGTAAAAATATTATTTTTACGATCTCCTTCTATTCATTGTATATTTGTATGTGTAGATTAAGTCATTTTGCACCAACACCAAAGTCAATATATGAATTGAGTACTACCAATTAGGTAAGCAATTCCAAATCTACAAGATCAAAACAGAGATCAGGAACAACATAAGTCCGATGAATCTTTTTTTAATAGAAAACTTTCAAGTCAAAATAATCAACCATGTGTGTTTCCATTGACAACAAGTACGGGTTATAAGCATTGTCAGGTTCATATTTGTGGTTCTTGCATCGTGTCTGTGTCAAGTTTTTTGTTCCATTTACACACCCACAACCACCACCGACCGCGGCTTCTAGATCTGGATCTATGGAACGAATGACAGCGGTGGAGCTATAGAACGAACGAAGGCAGCGGAGCTATGGAACGAACGACGGCGGCAGAGCTATGGAACGAACGACGGTGGCGGAGCTATTGAACGAACGGCAGCGGATCTGTTGAACGAACGTCGATGACGGCTTTTAGGGTTTTAACGACGGCACAACTATGGAACGAACGGCAGCGAATCTGTGAAACGACGACGAACGACCGCTGTACTGGTGGTGAACGATGCTATGGAAGTGGTGCTATGCTATGGAAGAGAGGGAAAGTTTGTATCGAGACAGAGAGTGATTTTTGAGAGAGAGGCTGAGAGGGGTTTTTTGATTATTTATTTCATTGTTTAGGGTAAAATGACTAAAATACCCTTGTATAGGGTTCATTTAGTCAAGTTTAACCATAAAAACTAACTGAGTTAGGGTTAAAGGACATAATGTGCAAGGGTTTGTAAACATGAAGTACATTTTTTGTCATTTTTGAAGACAAAGGACACACTTTGCAATCTAATATCAACATAAAGAACGATTTTTGTAATTTACTCTTTTTTGTTGAATAATTAAAATTTAAGTTAAATGTGATAAATAGTTTAATTGTGGTTCCGATACTCTTTAATTGAACTCAACTGTTAATTATCTTTTCCATAATTTATCGTTTATTGTATTTGTTGCTATGAAGATCATAGTAACTACTCTCGAGCCTTTACATAAGAATAGCGACGAGCAACAAACAGCGCGGCCATCCCCTTCTAAAACTAGCACGTCAACCGGGCGTAGCGCCGCCATCCCCTTCTGAAACTAGCACGTTAGCCGAGCAACCAAAAACTAGCACGTCAGCCGTGCGTAGGGTGGACCTCCCTTCCATCGTGTCTGTAAAAAAATTAACCGGTGCCTCTTTCTTTGCCGAGATCCCTGCTCGTCTGAGAATATCCATTAACGTGTCTTGAACAAAGTCATGACGATACTTAAACCCCGACAACTCTCTACAGTGTAACACATGCTCCCCGTATTTATCCAGGTATGCTTTACGGCAGACTGGACAAGTTTCATCATTCGGGAACATGGGGATCATCAGAAGGTACTTAAGGATTGACCGGTACTCCACCGCTGACATCATGGTTGCAAAAGTCGCTAGGCGCTCTCTAGTCGGTCGAGTGGGGAGTTGAGAGTACTTGGTCTAGGCGGAGAGTACTCGGACATGCAAAATTATAAAGAAATTAGTTTTCGAAAGTTAACTTTATGTCAAATAACATAAATTTACTAATAATTATAACAAAATACGTGAAAATGATATTCATTCTTTAATATTTTTTTAATTTGATAGAAATAGAAATTATGTTTTATTTTTAAGTCAAACTTGACCTGAATTGACCTACTAGATCCGATTTTGGCAGAGGTTGACCGCGTTTGGTCAATTCCGAGTAATTAGGCGGAGTTGAAAAAAGTCGCCTCGACAACCTACCTTGAAGCGATTACTCGGAGAGTACTCGGACTTGGAAACCTTGTTTTACAACCATGGCTGACATACATTTACTATTTGAACATGTATTTTTTTATTATATTGATATTCATGTATCCTGTTATAAATATCCGTAAAGTTGTGATATTTGACATAGTCTTAGGTTCTTGTAAAAATAACATTTTCTATGAGAGGTGTGAGAAGGCATAGGAATTGACATATAGACATTATGTGTTGGACTTAGACATGATGTTTTAGATTGTTTTGAAAAAAAAAAACACGAAAAATAACAATTTAAAACACAATGCAATGAATTATAGGCTTAAACTCAAAACACCATGCCAAACGTTAAGTGGTACGTTTTAAGTGTTAAGTAGTATGTTTTAGGTGTGTTTTAAATTGCATGCATATAATACATTGCATTGTGTTTTAAATTGTTATGTTTGGTGTTTTTTCTTGCCAAAATAACTCAAAATATCATGCCTAATTTCAAAACATGATACTTACATGTCAATTTCTACGTCTTCTCACATTTCTTACGAAAAAAAGTATTTTTACAGGAACCTCACTCGACATATATATAATTTCTCGAAAACTTTTTTTTTATAATTTAACATGCCCGGGTACTCTTCATCTAAGCCGAGTCCTTACAACTTCTGCATGAATTTAATAATTTAACATGAAGACAAAATCTTTAGATACCAAACTAACATGATTAAAATAAAAATAAATGCTAATTAAATGTTAATTACCAAAATGAGTGACTATTTTCTTCTATAAAGTAAAGGTATTTATAATTTTTTTACCTAAAAGATTATTATTATATGGTTTATTCAGATTAAAATAAAGGATTCTTTTCAAGTATAAAGATCATTTCATTTGCCTTGAAGCATGATATTAGGCCATCAGGGGCGATGGCTTTTTTGCACGTTATACTTTTCTTTCACGCTTAAAACAAACAAACAAACAAACCACTGTCACCCTACAAAATTAACGCGTGATAAATGGTTTCCGTGATAAAATTGACGCTTGATAAATGGAAGGATGTGAGGGGGGTGTGAGGGTTTATTGTTGGGTGTTGTGAGTGATGTGCATTTCCACTAAAAAGTTATGAGTGATGGAATAATGGTTGATGATATGGCAGAAATTGATTGAATGTTATGAATGGTAAATGAGTGGTGAGTGATAACCACCCTGACCCCTTATACATGCTGATAAAGGTTATGGTTGGGAATTCTCACTGTGGCTTTTCTTTTTATTTTAAATATTTTGTATTTTATTTTCAAATCATTTTGCTAATATACGATTTAGTCTCTATTTTTGTGGTAGGCAATTGCCTGATACTTCCTTGTTAGCTGTGACTATTTTTAGTTTTAATTATTTTGTATCTTACTTTTAAATCTTCAACTTCACTAATATACGTCTTTAGCGCATTTATTTTTAAAAAAACTTTCCTTTTATTGGTTAACTTTGTGTAGAAGACCATGGCCGAGAATAGTGTCAGACAGCTGCCTGACCTCCTTGACTGTGGGTTTTTTTTTTAATTATTTTGTATTTTGCTTTTAAACATTCAAATTCGCTAATATACCTCTTTAACCCCTCTATTTAAAAAAAAATATTTGTTAACTTTGCGTAAAAGCGTGTTTAGTCCATCTACTTTAACTTTGGTAGTATTTTGCTTTAATTATTTTGTATTTTGCTTTTAAACATTCAAATTCGCTAATATACCTCTTTAACCCCTCTATTTAAAAAAAATTATTTGTTAACTTTGCGTAAAATCGTGTTTAGTCCATCTACTTTAACTTTGGTAGTATACATGTTTAGTATCTCTACTTTTATTCCTTTTAATATTTCATATTTTAGCCTTTTTCCCTTGCTACGGTTGGGATGAGCATTTGTACTGGGTACCGGTACCGAATTTTTCGATGCCAGTACCGGTTCGGTACGTTACCGGTAAAATACCAAATTTTACCTTCAAATACCGGTACCTGTACCACGCTCATCCCTATGCTGCGGTGATGTGCTAATACGAGGGAATAGTGACCGTTGCTCTTGGTGGACAAACGCTGCTACTTCCGGACTTTAATAAAGTTACTCTATAATTCTTAACTGAACTTAATTAAAATAAAATATTCTTTGACGATTGTATTATTATCTACGTCTCGATGTAAATTTTATTGAGATTGTGTTATGAGAAGTATGTAAAAGTGTCTGAAACACATGCATACATGTTATTAAACTGAGAAATATTCGGCTTATCGCCCCGCAATGCGAACGGGCATAAATCTAGTTATATAGTAAAGTAGGATTATGACTTTATATTACACCTTAATACGTATAATACGTAAAGAAAATTATCAATAAACAAAATTAATGCCAACAAATTTTGATTCTTCTATAATCTTTAACTAGATTAGAACCTCGTGTATTACACGGATTGCATGAATGTAATTTTATATAATAAATATAAAAAAGATATATCTTTAAAAAAACTCGTATATTGCACGTGTTGAATAAAATATAATGTCATATGATAACACAAACAGTCGTTAAGATTTGTCTTTTAAAAATGAACATTGAAGTACTATTTACTTATTATAACATTTTACTTTGTTTTTTTTATTTTGTATAAATGTAAGTTTATATATCAAACGGGAACATTCCTAATTTACCATAATTTCAATCAATGAACTCCAAAGTATATATATATATCTACTCATAATAAAAACAAACGTCTATCCTTATCTAAATTTTTATTACAAACTAGTGTTTTACAATGACGCGCGTTTGATGGAGAGTGTGAAACCCGGACGTTAAAGTGTTTATATTGTATGATTTATCGTCGTTTATGTGGTTATATGCATTGAATAAAGTAACTACGAGAAATTGTGGTTGTACAGGTTAAATTGCGTAATGTGGTGAAGTTACGGTCAAGATGGGAGCTTACGGTTTAATTCCGTAGCGTACGGTCAACATGAACACAAGTCCTGGTGCAAATGGAGCAAAAACGAGTAATATGGAAATGACCAGCCAGTTAGGCAAAGTAGAATGCCAGTGACCGGAGTAAAATTGATGCTATTTTCTGTGAGCGGGCCGAACCCACTATCTCTAATTAATCTACAAAAGTTTCTACATATATATTTTAGTATGAGGTGGGCCACCAAAAAGAATACTTGATTCCAGCCATAATTCACGACAACCTCATTTTGGGGGAATTGCTTGGTATATTATTGGCTTTGAATATTATATTAGAAAACATAAAACCTAAAGAATTAAACACATATATATATGGGCACGTTAAAGTCAAAAAGGAGCATTTATATCTCTAAGTTTTCCTTTTTGGCTATTAATTGTCAACCATCAGTGGGGTTTTATTAAATTGCTATTTTGGCTATTAATTTTTTTTTTATTTTTTTTTATTATTTTTTTTTTTAATAAAAAGAGCAGTATATATATCGAACAGAAGGCATCATAAAAAAGAGGGCTCGGACGAAAGAAAGGGGTTTCAACTATGGTTGGAGCCTCTGAAGATCAACAACCTGCCATGATCGGTTAACCCTCCAGTGAACACTCCGGGTGATGATTCTTGTATTTCACTTTTAATTTAGTTTTGTTTGTTTGAGAATTAGATTGTAATTAGGTGTTGACCGAATTGCATTTACATATATACAATTTGTGTGACAGACAAATCCTGGTGATAACCAGAGACGTATTTATGTTGAATCTAATTGTGCCTTTGCTGATTGAATAATTATTTATGCTTGCGGTTAATATCTCTCTGATCAATTGGTATTATGCTAGGATCTTGTATAAGTAATTGGTTTATGTGACAGATTTACCATTTAATCAGTGGCATCCAAATAAACAGTAATTAGATTATTAGGTGTTTACAGAATCCGAATCCCGGAGTGGTCACGTTCCTATCATTTTTTTTTCATTTTCACAATACTTATTCATAAAAATTATAAAAATAGATAAACTAGCAAATTTCATAAAGTAAGTTTAGATTAGTTAAACGGTATTACACTGACCACATGCTCCTCTGGATTCGATACCTGACTTACCCTGTCTATAGGTAATTTTAGGTTTTTGCATAGACCCGACGACAGTCTATCAAAATGGCGCCGTTGCCGGGGAGCTAGTGCGCTTAGTGTTATATCGTTTATTTGATTTTCTTAAAAAAAAAAAAAAAAAAAAAAACCTTGTTCGAAAGAAAAAAAAATTTACTAAACCACCCAGCTCGATAATTTTATTTTAGTCTTTTGATGTGTGTGACTTTAAATATACTTTAGTTTTAGTGTGTGACTTTAAATATAATTTTATTTTAGTCTTTTGATGTGCAGGAAGTGAGTGGTTTAGCTTTTTAAATATGTATTATTATTTTTTTTTGTTTTTTTTGTTTTTTTTTTTTTAAAAGAAGAGAAAATTAAAAATTTACAAAACCACAAAAATATATATTTTTTCTTTATTTTTTTTATTTATTAAAAAAAACGTAAAAAATTAAAAACGAAAAAAAAATAATATAAAAAAAAAACGAAAAATAATAATAATAATTTCTTAGTGTGTGATGTTTTCTTTATTTCTTTGTATATTATTGTTATTTTATGAACGTTGTGGGTGTGTTCCCTATATAACCCTCACGAGACCTCTCGTCCTCCCAAGCTATTGAGGGGTTTAAAAGGGCTTGTTGCATAAGCTAAATGCAACCGTGATTCCTACGAAAGTGAGTTAGGCTTGTTATTGTTGTAATTTTTTTTTCAACAAAAATTAAGTTAATTTAACGCATGTTATTGTTGTAACTTATTATATTTTTTTTTCTCTCCAAAAATAAAGGTAAAATAACACATTGCTTGGTAATATTTTCATAAAAATGGTAGAACTAATCATCTAACAAATTTCAATGGTTGTGAGAAGCATGCTTCTACACAAGGGTTAGAATTTGTAGGTACATAATGTTCGCGAGACAACCGTTTTTATGAAGAGAAGAAGATATGGGCATCAAGCGACAAAATCAGGTGCATGCGTTTCCATTTTACCTTGATTATTAGTTTAGTAATAAGTGGATTGTATTTTGTAATTTTTTTTTTCGGGGTGAAACTTTGGGAGGGTTAGCCGTGTCACATCCCTTGTGCGCTTTAAAAACTCTAGTTCTTACACATTGAGGACAATGTTTACCTCAAGTGTGGGGATGGGGGAGTAGTAAAAGTTTTATATTTTGACCCGTTCATTTAAATACTACACATTGAGGACAATGTTTACCTCAAGTGTGGGGATGGGGGAAAATTTCAAAAATTTTTAAAAAAGTTTCTTGTTTCAAAAGCAATCTTAAAGGCACAAGTAACTAAGTCAACGAGGGATGGCACAACCCATTTGGTCTTTTGTCATGGTCAAGTTCAAATTAATAGCATGAAGGGTATTTAGCGGGTGGTTATTTGGGAATAATTCGCCTAAGGAACTAGCATTTGGTGCATATCACATATCATACCCTTATACGCGAGGTTTTGAGCCACTTATATATCATAGATTTACATTTACATATTTCGTTGTTTGAGTGGACCATTAGTCGCGTATTGTAGAACTTGCAACTTTTGATACGTTCAAGACCATAGACCGAATACGAGCACGAGAATGATTAAGGCATTAGGTGAACCTTTTTTCTTTTACACCATTCTTATACCCTTACCCAAAAAATATCCCTTAGTAGCCAACTTTGAGCCTAATCCTTTCGTTTGACCAACCCATTTAGCCCACAACCGTTAAACCTTTTCTTTTAAACCCGTGTGATGAAAATTCGATTGTAGGATTATTTGTTTGTATAGTTGTGTTTGTAAAAAAAAAAATCAATCAGAAAATGTTGCGAAAAAAAAAGAGAATAGAAAATCGTTGAGAAAATACAAAAATATGAGTTATTAGTTGTTGAATAAAAGGGCGAAAAAAAAATCGTTGCCTCGTAGTTGATGTTTATAGTTAGCTTTGTTTAGAGTAGTCGTTTGTAATAAAAATCGAATTTTCATTATCACCTTAGCCACTTAAAATAAAAAAAAATAAAAAAAAAATCCTACTCTATACCCTTAACCTAGCCCCGTTACAACCCTCCAAAGACCTTATGACTTGTTCTTAGTATTCGTGATCGGTGGTGGAGAATGATTGAGTTGCAAGCCTATGCGGGTACGTGTTCTAATCGGTTTTGAGCGATTAATTGTGGAAGTGCTAATACATTATACATATTAGCCAAATTGTAAGCCGAGTGGAGAGAACATTGTGAGGGATATGTGTGATTTGTTAGTTTTACGGGCGGGTTAATCTTGGATAACCATTGTATATGTGATTGTTCACGTTATCGTTAAATATGTCGTAAATTGTAAAAGGTTTGAACTTTTGTATGACAATAGACCTTAACCTTTGTCTCGGGAATGGGAAGTGTATTCGTTGTTCGACACACGTGAAAGTGAAAAACAGATTTGCTTGAGGGCAAGCAAAAGACAAGTGTGGGGATGTGATGGAGAGTGTGAAACCCGGACGTTAAAGTGTTTATATTGTATGATTTATCGTCGTTTATGTGGTTATATGCATTGAATAAAGTAACTACGAGAAATTGTGGTTGTACAGGTTAAATTGCGTAATGTGGTGAAGTTACGGTCAAGATGGGAGCTTACGGTTTAATTCCGTAGCGTACGGTCAACATGAACACAAGTCCTGGTGCAAATGGAGCAAAAACGAGTAATATGGAAATGACCAGCTAGTTGGGTAGAGTATGCCGCCCGAGACCGAAGTAAAATTGTCGTTATCTTCTAGGAGTGGGCCGAGCCCACTTATCTCTATACTATTATTGGAGGCCATATATGACAAGAGGAATCGTTAAAAAAATAACCCATGAATTTTGGGGGACTAAAAGTGACATAAGGGTTAAACTTGGAATTAATTCCAACATGATGTCAAATTGAATTCAGTGAATTCTATAAAGTAAACGAAAAAGAAAGAATGGAATTAATGAAGTAGGTGGGTGGAACTTAAATTAGAAAAAGAAGTCACGAGGCAATTAAAAGAGGAAAGAGAAAAGGCATTGGGTGGAACTTTAATTAGAGAAGGAGGTCACGAGGCAATTAAGAGAGGAAAGAGAAAAGGCATCACATTTATTTTTCTAGTAGATAAATAATATATATAAATAGCAGACGAAAGAAGAACCAGAGGAGGGAGAGCTCGGACGAAGGAAAGGGGTTTCAACTATGGTTGGAGCCTCTGAAGATCAACAACCTGCCATGATCGGTTAACCCTCCAGTGACACTCCGGGTGATGATTCTTGTATTTCACTTTTAATTTAGTTTTGTTTGTTTGAGAATTAGATTGTAATTAGGTGTTGACCGAATTGCATTTACATATATACAATTTGTGTGACAGACAAATCCTGGTGATAACCAGAGACGTATTTATGTTGAATCTAATTGTGCCTTTGCTGATTGAATAATTATTTATGCTTGCGGTTAATATCTCTCTGATCAATTGGTATTATGCTAGGATCTTGTATAAGTAATTGGTTTATGTGACAGATTTACCATTTAATCAGTGGCATCCAAATAAACAATAATTAGATTATTAGGTGTTTACAGAATCTGAATCCCGGAGTGGTCACGTTCCTATCATTGTTTTATCATTTTCACAATACTTATTCATAAAAATTACAAAAATAGATAAACTAGCAAATTTCATAAAGTAAGTTTAGATTAGTTAAACGGTATTACACTGACCACATGCTCCTCTGGATTCGATACCTGACTTACCCTGTCTATAGGTAATTTTAGGTTTTTGCATAGACCCGACGACAGTCTATCAAAATGGCAAAATTTGACGTGCCTGTCGTGGTACACGCAAATTTAATCCAATTACTACTAAATAGATAGCGGTAAGTGGGTATCGAACTCAGGGAGTATGTGGAACGTGTGTTGATTATGTATCTTGCAATTTAACTACAATTAAACTAAAATGCAGAAATTGAAATTCAAGAGTTGATTGTTTTGGTTTTAAGAACTAATATTAAGTTAATGAAATTTGCAAATGAAAGAGTAGTTTTGTAAACATATTAAGAACAAGTGACCATCCTAGATTTCAGGTTGTCATCCACACTAATATTTATGCTTAACTAGAAAGAACCACATAGACATGGTTCGTGTTTGATCATTTGTTTGTGATGAAAGAGAACTAAGTACTCGGGTGATAAAACGCGAGGTTGTTACTCGATGATCAATTGTTTGTGATGAAAGAGAACTAAGTACTCGGGTGATAAAACGCGAGGTTGTTACTCGATGATCAATTGACAATTATCTAACCCTTAATCCGCCCACAATATCTTGATTACCAACGGAACCCATAACGTATGGTTTAGATTAACATTAAACAAGAATCAATACTTTACAAACAAACATTCAAACACCATAATAACTCAAACAAACATTCAAAGTTATTATTCTAGAAATTCAAGCACAAACATAGTGTTTCAAAACAAACCTTACATCTAGGATGATCACCAAGAGTTTTAGCTACTCATTTCCTGCACTCTTAAAAGTAATAATGTTCCTCCCAAGTCAAAGAAAAAGAGGAGGATTCAAGCTCTCTTCACAACTCAATAACATGAGTTTAAATAGATGTTCACAAGCCCCCAAGCCTTGATAATTACTCCCAAGTTCGGCCCTTGCATGCAGCTGCAATTAATACCCAAGGCTAGGCCCCTATAGAAGAATCTCCAGTAGCATTTAATAACAAAAAACCAATTATTGCCAGATAGGGCCGTAACCTACGGCTCACTGCCGTAGGTTACGGCAGTCAAAAATGCTTCTCGGTCACCTACGGCCCTCCTGCCGTAGGTTACGGTGGTAATGAGTCTTACGGCACCGAGCTTCTGTTTTACGGTGAAAAACTTGGAAAATTGATGGGCGCCGTAACCTACGGCCCTCCTGCCGTAGGTTACGGTGGGCTTCAGTATGGAATTTTGTTTTCAGCATAACTTTCTCGTTTCAACTCCGTTTTCTTCGCCGTTTTCGCCCACGTTCTCGTAATTTCATCCCCTATCATGTCATCATCTTAATTCTTCAATTGCAATAATTGATTTTTTTCATTTATTCTCCGTATTCCTTCCGTTTTAAGCTCCAGTTGTACCTGAAACACAAACAACCGTAGTTATCTAATTCTAGACAATTACCCGATTAAATGTAGGATAAACTCGTCTTTTAACATCATTAAGGGTTGTCCTATGGACCACCCATCACATCCCCACACTTAACCGTTGTTTGCCCTCAAGCAACTCATCCAAACCATTTTCACAACAAGCAATCACAAGAACCAAGCACAAACATGTAGTCCTTTTACTAACCCCTTTTTAACACCCAAAATAACGCACCCCTCGCTATGTCTCTCCTCTTGGCTACAAGTAAACACTAGCAATTGTGAGCTAGACACACAAAGGCTAACAGGCGGTTGCACAACTATAGGCTTGTACCTAAATCGATCCTCCTCCTACAAGTGCCAAACATGAATGCAAATCAAAGGGACTTTAAAGGTTGTAACGTGGCTAGGTGTATATGTAGGAAATGGAATATATATGAAGTAGCGAAAACTTAACCCGGACTTTTATTACACAACTAAACAAACAAACAACTACTAAACTTTAACTTCTATATACAAGATAACCAAACATCATTCCCTTTTTTTTTCTTTTCTTTCATTGCTTTTTTCCATTTTTTTTCTTTTTCTTTCTTTTTCTGATTTTTTTTTCTTTTCAATGAACATAGCAACATAACATCAAATAAAATTACATACTACTGAACAATTACTAACACTATAAAACCGGGTCAAGTTGGGTAAATTTTTAGGTAACTAGCTAAGGGGAAACAAATGATAGGCTTAAGGCACAAAATTGGGCAACTAAATGTCCAAACCCCCTCCCCTCTCACTACCATGCTCATATATATAATTTATGAGGTCCAACCCCCCAAATCCCACACTCACACACGCTAAAGACGAGGCTACCTAAATGCGCTTATCCTTTTCGCATTCATATCCAACTAAGGACTCAAATCGTATCAAGGCACAAGTTCTAGTGCACCTCCACCCGTTGCCACTCTCATCAAAGATAATTACTATTTATTAACATATGTGGCTTCAACTCTCACCAAGAATGAAAGGGTATTAAGGGTTGCCGGTGCATTATTTGGGGTTAATCGAGGGTGTTTAAATTCTCACATTGTTTTGCTTGATTTCAAAATTTTTTCAAAAACCTCAAACATTTCCCCCTATCCTCACACTTGGGATACATTGTCCCCAATGTATGGTGCTTTTAAAATTAACCCGGGAATACCAACCAACAAACCCCATGAGTGACCAATCCCTAACACGAATAGGAAAAACACATTCCCTAGCACATAAAGTTTAACACCACCAAGTACAAAAACACACCTAAAAGAACATGATCACCAGACAACAAACTAAGATAAAGGAAAGAGTACATGTACCTGATCAAACGAAACTTCCCCACACTTGCTTGCTTCCATGGTGAAGAACAAAACAGACACTGACACACAATCTCGGGTTGCCTCCCTAGAGCGCTAAGTTTATGAGTCTTCAGCCAGACTTCATACCTGATATGCGTTACGGTGGTCTCAATGCACACTTACCCAAAACATTTCCAACAAATGCCCGGAAATTTACATGCCATCTCCATAAATTCGTCAGTATAATTGGCATGTTTAGGAAGCGCATGCGGGTTTCACTAATCCACTTCATGATGTATACCCTGATGTCTTGTGGTTTCACCCTTCTCATCTTCTTCCTCGAACCCTCTTCCCCACACTTGTTATTTTGAATGATTGATATGGGAAGAGGTTCGGTACACATATTCATCTCCTCAGCCTGCTCTGCCTCCTCATCCTCACACACCATCTGATCCACCAGTGACTCTTCATCAGATAAAGGATTCGTTGGTGTGGTATTATCCTCCACAACCTCCTCCTTCATGTGAGAACAATCTCTAATATCGTCAGGTAATGGTGAGAGGCTTTCTTCTATCTCTATCTTCAATTTTAAAGTATGACACTTAGAAACTAAGCAGCTGATTCGGTCTTCATCGGACAGATTGGGTGTTGCTAAATATTGCTCGAGTTTGGACAAAGTTACTTCCAATACAGCAAGCTCTTTCTCCTCCTCGGTCTGATAAGTATAAACACCCTCGGGCTTAGAATATTCTTCGGGATGATATTGTCGATATTCTTGATACGATCTTAAGATGTGCGCATCCATCATCTTTTTATCCCAATACTTCGGGTTTTCTGAATACACCGTGCACACATCATAATCATAAGTATGATCACGACCGCAACAAAAACATAGACCATCCATCCTTGCCTCATAATAAACTTCCTCGTCCCGATCGTATCCATATGAATAATAGTCATCCTCCATTTCTGATTCATAATCGTCTACGTATGATGGAGGTGGAAGCTGTGAAACATAAGACACCGGTTTTCCATGTGCCCTCCTGTAGTGAGCCTCATGGCAACCGATACACGGATGACTTGGACCCCCGCACAATCTACACGTAGACAAGCTGAAATTTGTGTAATGCCCTGTCATCCTGCACAACACATCTCAACTACCAAGTGTAAATCATGAACACAAAAGAAATCTTTTTGGGTTTTTTTTTTTTGTTTTTTTTTTCAAACTAATACACAAGATAACACACGTTGCGCACTACTCCCCGGCAACGGCGCCAAAATTTGACGTGCCTGTCGTGGTACACGCAAATTTAATCCAATTACTACTAAATAGATAGCGGTAAGTGGGTATCGAACTCAGGGAGTATGTGGAACGTGTGTTGATTATGTATCTTGCAATTTAACTACAATTAAACTAAAATGCAGAAATTGAAATTCAAGAGTTGATTGTTTTGGTTTTAAGAACTAATATTAAGTTAATGAAATTTGCAAATGAAAGAGTAGTTTTGTAAACATATTAAGAACAAGTGACCATCCTAGATTTCAGGTTGTCATCCACACTAATATTTATGCTTAACTAGAAAGAACCACATAGACATGGTTCGTGTTTGATCATTTGTTTGTGATGAAAGAGAACTAAGTACTCGGGTGATAAAACGCGAGGTTGTTACTCGATGATCAATTGTTTGTGATGAAAGAGAACTAAGTACTCGGGTGATAAAACGCGAGGTTGTTACTCGATGATCAATTGACAATTATCTAACCCTTAATCCGCCCACAATATCTTGATTACCAACGGAACCCAGAACGTATGGTTTAGATTAACATTAAACAAGAATCAATACTTTACAAACAAACATTCAAACACCATAATAACTCAAACAAACATTCAAAATTATTATTCTAGAAATTCAAGCACAAACATAGTGTTTCAAAACAAACCTTACATCTAGGATGATCACCAAGAGTTTTAGCTACTCATTTCCTGCACTCTTAAAAGTAATAATGTTCCTCCCAAGTCAAAGAAAAAGAGGAGGATTCAAGCTCTCTTCACAACTCAATAACATGAGTTTAAATAGATGTTCACAAGCCCCCAAGCCTTGATAATTACTCCCAAGTTCGGCCCTTGCATGCAGCTGCAATTAATACCCAAGGCTAGGCCCCTATAGAAGAATCTCCAGTAGCATTTAATAACAAAAAACCAATTATTGCCAGATAGGGCCGTAACCTACGGCTCACTGCCGTAGGTTACGGCAGTCAAAAATGCTTCTCGGTCACCTACGGCCCTCCTGCCGTAGGTTACGGTGGTAATGAGTCTTACGGCACCGAGCTTCTGTTTTACGGTGAAAAACTTGGAAAATTGATGGGCGCCGTAACCTACGGCCCTCCTGCCGTAGGTTACGGTGGGCTTCAGTATGGAATTTTGTTTTCAGCATAACTTTCTCGTTTCAACTCCGTTTTCTTCGCCGTTTTCGCCCACGTTCTCGTAATTTCATCCCCTATCATGTCATCATCTTAATTCTTCAATTGCAATAATTGATTTTTTTCATTTATTCTCCGTATTCCTTCCGTTTTAAGCTCCAGTTGTACCTGAAACACAAACAACCGTAGTTATCTAATTCTAGACAATTACCCGATTAAATGTAGGATAAACTCGTCTTTTAACATCATTAAGGGTTGTCCTATGGACCACCCGTCAGCGTTGCGCGAAAGGCATTGGTGTTTTCGATCGACATCATTCTTCAAACGATTCGAGATAAACGATGCGTAACCATCCATATCCGGCATCGTGGAGTGTATTAAAAAGGGAGCAATTGGACGATTGGATGCTAGGCTAGGTGTTTCTTGGAATGCCCACGGATTGTTCGGGTCAAAACCACGATTATGAGGATTCATTTTTCGTATTGTGGTTGGATAAGAATTTTTTTTTAAAATAAGATAGAGATGATTATAGAAGAGGCGGAGTCGTTGTGGTAAAAAATGAATAGAAGTGTGAGTATTTATAGTGAATAATTTTTTTTAAACACATAGCCATTGGCCAACGGCTAGCCCAAACATCTACTTGTCTTGGCCAATGAGATCCCGTCATGTCATCTTGATAGCCCCGTCCAACGCCCGGGTTGAAACCCCCGCCTAAGGGGCCATGCCGAAACTCATGCCCACCCGGGGTGGTGACTTGGGCGTTTGTACCCAACACGCCCCCGGGCTGAAACCCCCGCCTAAGGGGCCACGTCGAAACCCAAGCCCACCCGGGGTGGTGACTTGGGTGTTTGTACCCAACCCACGCCACAACCCCCGCCCCATACCCCATATTCTATATATACCTCAAACGGCTACTTGTCTTGGCCAATGAGATCCCGTCATGTCATCTTGATAGCCCCGTCCAACGCCCGGGCTGAAACCCCCGCCCAAGGGGCCACGCCGAAACCCAAGCCCACCCGGGGTGGTGACTTGAGCGTTTGTACCCAACCCACGCCACAACCCCCGCCGCCGGGCTGAAACCCCCGCCTAAGGGGCCACGCCGAAACCCGTCATGTCATCTTGATAGCCCAGTCCAACGCCCGGGCTGAAACCCCCGCCCAAGGGGCCACGCCGAAACCCAAGCCCACCCGGGGTGGTGACTTGAGCGTTTGTACCCAACCCACGCCACAACCCCCGCCCCCGGGCTGAAACCCCCGCCTAAGGGGCCACGCCGAAACCCAAGCCCACCCGGGGTGGTGACTTGGGCGTTTGTACCCAACCCACGCCACAACCCCCGCCCCATACCCCATATTCTAATATACCCCAAACGGCTACTTGTCTTGGCCAATGAGATCCCGTCATGTCATCTTGATAGCCCCGTCCAACGCCCGGGCTAAAACCCCCGCCCAAGGGGCCACGCCGATACCCAAGCCCACCCGGGGTGGTGACTTGGGCGTTTGTACCCAACCCACGCCACAACCCCCACCCCTGGGCTGAAGCCCCCGCCTAAGGGGCCACGCCGAAACCCAAGCCCACCCGGGGTGGTGACTTGGGCGTTTGTACCCAACCCACACCACAACCCCCGCCCCATACCCCATATTCTAATATAGCCTAAGTTAACTGTTTTATCATATATGAAAATGAAATTAACTGTTCATGAAATTCACTGTTCATTGAGTTTTAATTTTATCATATATGAATTATTTATAGAAAAACAAAGATTTATTCTTATCTAATTTTTTGTTCAGAATTATTATTATTATTTAATATGATCTTAATAAAAACAAACATTTATAGGTAGATTTGATGCGACGGTGCAGTATTAGCTAGTTTTAGACTACTTTAGAATTATACCCCTTACCCTGATTATAAGAGAAAAAAATACAATAGAATATATTATAATCATCAAAGGACCTTTGGCTTATTGTGTTATTAATTAACCTAGATACAATATAATATGTTAGAATTATATGCTAAAAACTGTTCTATTGATTAACCTAGATGGATATAAATTAAATAGAGTAAAGTCCTTTTTGAGTCCCTGTGGTTTGTGCATTTTAACTATTTGAATCCAAAAACCAAACTTGTCTTGATTTGAGTCCATGTGGTTTGTATTTTTAACCATTTGAATCCAAAACGCAAACCTCATCCAAATCATGGACTAAAAGGGTTGGATTCAAAGGGTTAAAAATACAAACCACAGGGACTCAAAGGGTTGGATGAGGTTTCATTTTGGATTCAAAGAGTTAAAAATACAAACCATAGGGACTCAAATCAAGACAAGTTTGATTTTTGGATTCAAATAGTTAAAATGCACAAACCACAGGGACTCAAAAAAGACTTTACTCAATTAAATATGTGTGATTGTGTTTTTCTAATTAATTTAAATTTAAATTAATGCTACAAATTGTTTTTAGATATATTTTTAAAACCAAAAGAATATAACGTAATATTGTTGATGATAATATATTTTTAGATAATATTGTTGATGATAATTATCATCTCACTATTGATATCTTTAATATTTTTTTATTGCAATATTATTTTTTAGCAGATCGAGGAGATAAGTTTAAAATTATTATTTAATAGAAAATAAAAAAATAATAGCAAGAGGTATGAGAAAGTGACATGTGTCCCAAAAATATTTTCATTTATTAGTATAGTAAGATTCATACATCAATTTGTTATAAAAAATAGGCGAATGATCCACTAAAAAGTGAATTTTGCCTAAGTAGTATAAGAAGAATTGTGATAATGACATGTCACTTTTTATAAGTAGGAAGGGAGAACATTTTGTTACTAAAACATTTTGGTGTTTATAAGTAAGAGTGTGAAAATGACATGTGACACCCCTTTACTTTTCAAAAAAAAAAAAAAAAATCCAATAGCACAAAAAATAAAGTACAAAAAATATAGCACAAAAAAATTCAACACAATAAATTTAGTAAAAAAATTCAGAAATTTTTTTTAACACATAAAAATTCAACACAAAAAATTTAGCATAAAAATATAGTAAAAAAATCATCACAAAAATGTTATACAGTATAGAAATACAACATATTTTTGTGGATTTTTTTTAATTGTCATATTTTACATATCAATATGGTAATCAAATTAAAGATAAAAAAACGCTTGATTTTATGGTGAAAATTTTATAAAAATAATGTCATATAAAAAGTGGGAGATGAAATATACATGTGCGACTGTGAAGAAAGAAAATAAATAAATAAGATTTTAACAACTCATCTTTTTTTTCCTAAATATTTATCTTAACTTTTAATTTGAAAAATAAATGATCAAGATTACTTTTTATCCTATTTTGGCAAAATATCTTTTTATTTGATATTGCTCCATAAAAAATAATCAAACCTCTATGTTCATTTGGATCATCATAAGACCACACGTAACGGAGATTTTTTTTTCTTCAAAATTTCGCCCCAATCACGCCAGAAATCGCCCTTCGACCGCCCCCATGGCGTGTTTGGGCGTGTTTGATCGATTTTTTGGTTTTGCCGTGTTTTAAATCACGCTGTTGGGGCATGTTGTTGGCCAATCAGATAAAACCATGTGAGTTTAAAGAGATAGAGATGAAATTTTTGGGTTTGGGTTTGCCGGAATTTTTGGGTTTGGGTTTGGGTTTTGTGGTTAGCCGGAGATATTGCAAGTCAAACGAAGAAGAAGGGATGTAGGCGGGTGGTTTGATTTAAAAGTTTGCTCAATTGTCACGTTAGGTCACTGTGGTTTTAAACTTCAATATCTTTAATATTTCAAGTTTTTGTTTATTAAATGATCTTTTAAAAAACTTAAAATTTTGCAATGTAATTTTTTAGTATTGTAATTTTTTAATTAAATTTATTATTTTAAGTTTTTAATTAAAATAATAATAATTAATTGTGTAATGATTGGATGTGGTGTTATTGGGCATTATTCCACTACGCAACTTTTGCAAAAACGCCCAATAATGCCCCTATGCTAGCTGGACTGCCACATGGCAGAAACGACTCAGAGTGGGGCATTATTCAGAGTGGGGCATTATTCATTAAATAACTACGCATGTTGTAAGTGATATTATCATCTCTTTCTATCAGATGTTCCTTCTAATTAAGTAATCACTAAAATACAAACCTCTCGTTACAAATCAAAATAAACCTACTCCAATATATTTTTGGAGACTTCAAATAAAACTACTCCAAACTACTTTTTACAAAATCCTTCAATTAAAATACAAACACTCCAAACTACTTTTTACAAAATCCTTCAATTAAAATACAAACCTCCCCGTTACAAATCTTTTCTTTCACACGGGATTTCAAATAAAACTACTCCAAAGATTTTTGAAAAATCCTTCAATCTAAAATACAAACCTTCCGGTTACAAATCCTTTCACATAAGATTTCAAATAAAACTACTCCAAAGTTTTTTTACAAAATCCTTAGAACAGAAGACTTGAAATAAAACTACTCCAAAGTAATATTTGTTTTCAAGTAACCACTAAATTACAAATCTCCCCGTTACGATATCCTCCCACACAAGACTTCAAATAAATCTATCCAAAAGAGTGCACATAATACTCAACATAACCGATCATGATACTCAGGTTTACCTACAACGTTGGATATCAGATACGAATGTTGTTGGTTAGCCGAGCCTGATTTTTGTAAACCACACAGTCAGAAACTTTAGCATTCGTTTTCACATGAAGTGAGCTATTTGAGCTTTTAATGTCTCGATGGAGAACTCTTTGTTGGGTGTCAACCAAATTATGAAGGTAGTATAGCTCACATATATCTCCAAGCATACATACCGAAGATGTGGGTTCCAGGTGAGACTAACCAAGATACTCATCAAGGTCCCCTCTATGTATATACGAGGGATCTCTCCACATCTTCGTTGCAAAATTTTGAAGATAGATCATGTTTCATCTCTTGAAAAAGGATGCCATCTGAATTTTGAGGTATTCTAATTTATAAATGAGAGGTGCTATTTTGTGAATGAAGGTGGAAGCTTGACTCTAAAGTCTAAAGTGAATGCACTTAAATAAATGAGATGCCCTTCTTTTCTCTTTCCGAGTCATGTGTACGTGTAAGATGCTTGTTTGTTTTGTCATCATATGGAGAAATCAATAAACAAACAAAATGCTTGCGAATTTTTTGTATTCGTATATTTATCAAATTGTTCAATAACTTGTGGGTTCAGTATAGTATATGTTATGTTAACTAGTTGATGCCCCGCTCGCGTTGTGGGGTGATGGCCGAATAATAAGCGAGTGTTAGTCAGCTCATTGACACGAAAAACAATTAAATCGAGTCAACCAATTAAAACAAAACACTTTTATAGTTTTGATAAAAAAAAACTAAAACAATGACAATATTGTAATTTTTAACTGAGGGAAAGTTGTGTTTTTTGACTGGGGTAAAATCGTAATTTGACAAAAGCTAAAGTAATGGCAGTACTATAAATTTGAACCTTGGGCAAAATTGTAAATTTTCATAGGGGCAAATTCTTAATTTTTAACTTGGGGGTAACAACGTAATATAAATTTGAACTACGGGCACAATCATAATTTTAAGCTTGAGGCAAAAGCACAATTTTATTTTGAACCGAGGGCAAAATCGTAATTTTGAGTTGGGGGCAAAAACATAATTTTATTTTGAACTGGGGAAAAAACTTAATTTTGAATTGAGGGCGAAATCACAATTTTTAAACGGGGAAAAATCATATTTTTGAACAGAGGGCAAAATCGTAATTTTAAGTGGGGGCAAAAACAAAATTTTATTTTGAACCGGGGGCGAAAAGGTAATTCTGAGCTGAGAGCAAAACCACAATTTTATTTTGAATGGAGGGAAAAATCGTAATTTTGAGCTGGGGACAAAAGCATAATTTTATTTTGAGCTGGGGGCAAAACCGTAATTTTAAAGAGGGACAAAAACGTGATTTTAGAATGGATATAAAATAATAAACTGGTTGGTCCAATGGGAGAGTGCCAGGCAAAGTCGTAATTTTGAATTGAGGGCAAGATCGTAATTTTGAGATGGGAAAAAAAAGGGTAATTGTATTTTGGGCTGGGGGCAAAAACGTAATTTTAAAATGGATATAAAACAATAAACATGTTGGTCCAATGAGGGAGTGCCAGGCAGCTGCCTGACACTATTCCCCCATTTGGTTTTTGTATATGTAGGAAATGAAGGTATTCGTTACAGACACCGACAAAGAAAACCCCGATACATACATAGTGCGAGGTTCACTAAAGAATACTAAAAAGGTGGTTGTTATGTTAATGAAGGTATTCGTTATAGCAACCGACAAAGAAAACCCCACTACATATATAGTGTGAGGTTCATTACAGAACACTTAAAAATGGGAACAGTAGGGAATCGCTCAAACGAATTCCGATTGAACTCATTCCAGTGGCGTTGAAACCGGCTCATTAAACCCTAACTAATCTCTTAACCCTAAATATATTAGGGGTTTGGCTTTTAGGGTCTTATATTAGGGTTTTGCTTTATGGTTTAGTTTTAGGGTTAATCATTAGTATTTAGGGTTTAGCTTTAGGATTTAGCCTTTAGGGATCAACTTTTAGGGTCTATAGTTTAGATTTTACAGTTTAGCTTAGGTTTTAGCTTTAGGGTTTAGGATTAAGAGATCCTAGTAAGGTTCAACGAGTCGGTTATAATGCCGCTCTAATGAATCCAATCGGAGTTCTTTTGAGTCGGTTCCCCAATGTTCCCCAATACATATATAAGGCCACCCGTAGTGGGGCGCGACCTCCCAGCAAATCCAAGCATGGCGCCCCATAGTGCCGCGCCATACCACTACGGCCGACGCTATGGGGGATCGAACTTGGGTCCCCGCAAAGGAGATAGCGGCATGAGGGGGGATTGTTTTAAAAAATCCAACTGTTACCACTCATACACATATATACATACATATATATAAAGCTCCATACATATATAACCCCACTACACCCTCTTGTGATATAAAGCGCATCTTTTACGCGTTTCGCCACTTGTCGCATAACGCCCCCCTGAGGGGCTTTATGACTACACATGGTTTAATGGTTAGGATTGTGTGAGAAGCACTAGGCTAATTGAGAAATTTGAGAAACATTCTGGACCATACATTTTCCATAAGCTTTTCGGAATATACACATTTTCCCTGTATGTGGCATATACACTTTATCACGTGCTCAGACAACATCATATCATAGTCAAATAGGTCTATACGTTGCGTATAATGCCATCGTATAAAGCCAACGTATACGCCCCTACTTGGCGTGCTTGTGATTGATTTGACGTTGTACAAGGTTGACCACATGGTCGGGAGATATAAAGCCTATACGCCTCGTACAGGTCTGTACGAGATGTCTCAATGGGTGAAAAGACCCTAGACGCGTCGTACAGACTTGTACGAGATGTCTCAAAAGATATCCAAATAGGCAGAAGGGTGTATGAATATGTAGACCTTTACTAATCGGAAATATCCACATGATTTAACTGCTATCTCATAAGTCATAAAGTCGAAGTCACATTATATTCTAAGCTACTATTTATAATTTATTAGTAAGTGAAAAATCTGACTACTTTTTAACCTGTCCATTCTCCCCACTCCTACCGTCAACTAATGCAACCACCATTTCATTTCATGTACCATTTGTTCTAACTTTTTTTTTTAAATTAAACTTCATTAAAACAAATCTCCGACTCAAACGGTTAAAATGTCAAATACAAAACAACACCGCCGACCCAACTGGGCAAACGGACAAATTACAACATATATATAGGATATTTACACCACTCCTTCCAACTAATATATTTACATGACGATCTATTTTTAAACCACCCAAAACCTCTCGACTTAATCTCTATCAAAATTTCTTACGAACTTCTCCTGATCTGATTGAATACCAACTCGTTTCTACCTTTCCAAATACACCAACACAAAATAATAACCAACCCACGAATATTCCTCTTCATTCAGCTTGCACAACAGGTTATATAATTGATATATAAAAATTTATGGTTATCAGTCAATTCAAATTTAAAATCACACCAGTTCCCATACAAATATTAATGCACTAGATAGAAGTTGTGGGTTGGAGTTGTTGTTAACAGCTCATAACATTATCTTTTCCTTTGCAAGTATTCTCATCTTCTTCACACATCAATTATTTATCTTCCCATTCCCACTAGAGGTGTACACAATTAATTTCGAATTTGAAAAATTTGAAATTCGTTTAAATTCGATTCGATTATCAAGAATTCGTTTAGATTATAAAAATTCGAATTCGAATTCGATTCAATTCGAGTCAGGTAAATCAAATACGAATTTATAATTTCAAATTCTATTCGAAATTCGAATAAAAATTATACATTTTTATTTATTATTTTTATATGTAATACATATATAACTTTTATTAGGTTATACTATAAATTATTTTCAAATTTTTTTCTAAGTATTAAAATTACCCATTACCAAACCCACTACATGACCCATAACTAAAACCTAAGTAACAAATCTATCAATAGATTTCTAAGCGTAAAAATATTAAGTTGTAATGTGGAGTGGTTATTCCTGACTTCTCGTTTTGAATTTTAGACTTGTGGTACTTTATTTAGAACTTCTTAATGTGATATCGTGTTTTATGGCTCCTTTAAAATTTATGTTTCATTTTGAAAGTTTTTTACATGTTTTTAAAGAATCTGAATTAAATCGAATTTATTCGAATTCAAATTTTTAGTTGAATATGAATTGGGTTTTTTATTCGAATCGAATTCGGTAGGTTTTAATCGAATTCGAATCAAATACGAATTTAAGGAAAAGTAAAAATTATTCGAATAATTCGAAAATTCGATATTCGATGAACACCTCTATTCCCAACCCTTTGATTTCTCTACCAAAAAAAAAACACGAGAAGAAGCAGGTATTTTCTTGGGTGTACATATTGGCACACCAAGCTACCTATTTGCACACCAAACCCTAGCTATACGCGACATAGCTGTCTTTTTCAATTTCCAAGAGAATCTCTGATTCACATCATTTGGTCACCTTATATACGCCGGGTATAGGCAGGCCTATACGCAGCGTATATAAAGAGTGGTTTTTTACAAACATTTTTATTAAATATTTATTGTTTTAGCAAACTTTTATAATAAGTAATTTTATTAAAAAATAAAAAAAAGTATTCTATCGTATATTATAATATAGGTCTCGTATAGGCCTATACGAGACCTATAGGGATCCTATACGAGGCTTATACTACACTATATGATACGATACCAAACTATACGATATAATAGGATATGATGCTTAACAATTTATTTATTTATTTATTTTGTTAAAGTACTTATTATAGAACTTTGCTAAAATGATAAATAATGTATAAAAACACTTCTAAAAAAACCACCTTTTATATACGCTGCGTAGGGACAATTGCATATTTCTCTTTAAAAAACTGCTTAATTGCGTATTTACCCAACTTAAAATTAAAATTGCATATATCCCCTTCCTTAACTATTAAAATTGCATGTAACCCCTTCCTTAACTAATATAGTTGCAAATTTACCCATTTTGATTTATTTTATTAAAAACAAATTATATAATGATTTTTTTACCCTTATTTTTACTAAAACTTTAAAAAAATACAAATTTATTCATTTTTACTAGTCTTTGTGGATTTTTCACAATTTTTTTTAAAAAAAATACACATTTATTCATTTTTACTATTTTTACTAAAACATAAACACTGAAATAAACCGCTAAACTAGTACAAATCGACAAAAAATAGTAAAAATGAATAAATATGTATTTGTTTTAAGTTTTAGTAAAAATAAGGGTAAACAAGTCATTATATAACTTGTTTTTAATGAAATAAAGCAAAATGGGTAAATTTGCAATTTTATTAGTTAAGGAAGGGGATATATGCAATTTTAATAGTTAAGAAAGTGGATATATGCAATTTTAATTTTAAGTTGGGTAAATACACAATTAAACAGTTTTTTTAGGAGAAATATGCAATTGTCCTCGCTGCGTATAGGCCTATAGGCCCTATACGCGGCGTATATAAAGGGTTAAAAAAGACAATTTTACCTATGGATTGGACTGCGTATAGCCCCCAATCCAGGGGTAAAATTGTAACACCCCGTGTTTTGAAAGTCAAAGTCAAAGTCAAGATTGAAGTCAAAGGGAGACAAGATTGCTAATTACGATCTGTCACTCCTTGCTCAATTCTTGTTTTGACTTCTTTGACTCGCAGTTAGTCTATTTTATGCTTAACGTTAGTTGTATTATGTGGAGTACTCATTAATAATCGAGGTTTATTCGATAATTATCGCATATTTGATCGCTTTATCGCTTATCGCAATCGCACTCGCAATTCGAATTACGCGTTCTGGATATTGTTTTACGTGTGTGTGTGCCTTATCTGTTACTTGTGCATGTTTAATTATGTTATGTTATGGTGATCAATCGAAACTCAATCGCAATAGAATCGCAAACGCTAATTTGTATGTTAGATATAGTAGTTGGGATTAAAAGTAATTTGAATAGGAAACTCCATCGCATCGCGACGCTTGCAATCGCAATTGAAACGGCGAAACTCATCGCACCGAACACTCGAACCAAGTGACTGATCGACCAGGCGACCAGCCGATCGACCAGCTGTCCGATCGAGCCACAGCTCGATCGATCAGCCAGTCGACCGGGTTGCCACCCGATCGACCAGCCCCTTTCCACTTTGGGTAACCCTATAAATACCCCCTGTCCACATCAAACTTTCCACTTTTGCTCTCTGACGTCCGACCAGCGTTTCAACCTCACTTTTCTTCAATTTTCTGCCGATTCTGGTAAGATCTCAACCTAAATCTTGTACATCTTTGATCTACACTTGATTCTACACCTTTCTATCTTTTGAATCTTAACTTTTAACCGTGAAATCACTAGATTTGAGGTGATCTAGGATGACGTCATCATGGTGTTCTTGAGAACTTCATGTTTTGGCTTCAATCCACCGAGAACAACTTAGATCTAACCGATTTCCACATAAACAAACAAAGATCTTTCATAGATCTAAACATATTCACAGTGAAAAGGGATGAAAGATGGTTTTTCCAACTTTCTTTCAACTCTTTTACACTCAATGCACTCAATGCACTCAAAACCGATAGAATCAGAGCTTGTACCGACTTTCTACTCATTCTTGTGGATGTGTTGGTTCAAGATTTGGATTCTATCCACGAGACTACCGATTTCGGGTTAACCAAGAACAACCGCCTTAAACCGGTTAACTGGTTGAGCTTGGGTGATTCCTGTTCAATCGGGTCACTAGAGTTAAGATGGGGTTCTGTTGCTTAACACGTTCTCAAAACGTCTCGATAAAATGATAAACAATCAAAACAACCAAGTGTAAGACGAACGGAATGACCAGGATGGAATGCCGTCCGATCGGACCGTCATCCGAACGGGTTGTCACCCGAACGATTTACACCTTGGTCCCACACTTAACTTATTTTCAAAACCTTGAAGGATGAACATTGAATGAATGGTTGACCGATCGGATTACCATCCGATCGGACTACCACTCAACCATGTAATGGCCAGACTTCAACACTTAAACAATTTTCAACATGATCAATACCAGCGGATTGCCACCCGATCGGACTACTATCCGATCAAATGACAAACTGCGGTGAACTTGTTCTCACTGAAGTGTCCAACCAATTGGGTTGCCGTCTGATCGAACGTCCGTCCGATCTACCGACCTGAAAGGTAGGGATACTTCTGTGTTTTCTAAATGCTACAACGAAAACTTCAAAAGTCAAGCCATCATACACAAACACATCCTTCCTAAAGGAAGAAACAATCCACTCGAAAGGTCACCCGATCGGACTACCATCCGATCGAACTACTGTCCGACCCACTTATACTTTGCATCGTTTTGCACGTCACTCATCGTTATGCTATCATTCTAATCAGGCTAATCCTACTCTCTAGCGCTCCCTTCAATCCATCAATCGCTGTGAGTATACTCGATCCCTTTTTGCTTTACGCACTTTTGGGTGTTACATACGTTACTTATTCTAAATCACATCGAACACACTACGCAATACTTTAAACGCTAACCGTTATCGCATGTTATACGTGACTTAATGAATGCTTGTTTGTTATGTTTACACATGGAATACTGTCTACCTGCCTTAGCAACGATAGTACTATAGTTTGGACTCAGCACCTGTTCACTCAGGGGTTGTTAAGGACAATTAGTTACATAGCTCATAGTGGTGAGTGTGTATCGCGAACTGCCTTGGGCAGTCAACCCGCAGTCATTGGTATCGATAGGTTCATGTCGATAACTAACATGCCTCATTTCACACTGTGTACGTGCTGGTTATGCGTAATCAATTTTGAACTCTATTATATCTATTAAACTTGTATGCTCACCTTTACACTATGTGTATTGACTTTTACTTTAACATATGTGACAGGTGCTTAGGATGCTTATTTGCTTTCTTTGCTGTGAAATCGAGGCTAGAAAAGGCCTAGGTCAACAATAAACAATTGTCTGTAATAAGAATCTGAGTTGTCGGAACAGAACAATTTGACTAGATCTTTTCTGT
The DNA here is from genome assembly GCA_030545235.1 of Helianthus tuberosus. Taxonomy (NCBI): domain Eukaryota; kingdom Viridiplantae; phylum Streptophyta; class Magnoliopsida; order Asterales; family Asteraceae; genus Helianthus; species Helianthus tuberosus. The sequence continues at coordinate 51,430,264 of CM060366.1, forward strand.
AATAATTGTATTATCATTTATGACATGGTATGGGACGTGTTGCTTTAAATATTTGGTAAATATAGTTGTTATGGAAACTTCTGGACAATCTGTTTCGCTCAGTGCCGCGCCCCGATGATTCCGCCATCGGTTGGGGTGTGACAAAAATGGTCTTTTTTACCAAAGTTGCACCATTTATACGCCACATATATGGGCTATACGCGGCGTATAGTAAAAAAAACAATTTTACCCCTGGATTGGGGGTTATACGCAGCCCAATCCAGGGGTAAAATTGTCTTTTGACCCTTTATATATGTCGCGTATAGGCCTATACGCAGCGTATATAAAGGGTTAAAAAACTTTTTGTTTTTTTTACCCCAAACCAGTGGTAAAATTTGCCTTTTGACCCTTTATATACGTCGCGTATAGGCCTATACGCGACATATATAAATGATGGTTTTTTTAACATTTGTATTCAAGCAAACTTTTATAATAAGTAATTTAAAAAAAAAAGACATTGTTGAGTATTCTATCGTATAGTATAATATAGGTCTCGTATAGGCCTATACAAGACCTATAGGGAACTTATACGAGACTTATACTACACAATATAATACGATACCAAACTATATGATACGATACGATACAACACCCCTATAGGCGTATAGGCGTAGTATATGTCTCACATAGGACTATTGGTGTAGTTTAGGCCCCGTATAGACCTATAGGCCAATACGAGACTTATACTACAATATATGATACGATACAATACAATACGATACGTTACTATCGGATACGATACAACACTTGTATAACACTATAGGTGTAGTTTCGGTTTTCTATAGTTCGTATAGGCCTATATGTGTAGTATAGGTCCCATATATGCCTATTGGTGTAGTTTATGTCCCGTATAGGCCTATACGAGACCTATACTACAAATATATGATGCATACAATACAATATGATATGCTACTATAGGATACGATACAACACCTGTATAACATTATAGGTGTAGTTTAGGTCCTGTACAGGCATATAGGCCTATACGAGACTTATACTACAATATCTGATATGATACGATACAATACGATACATAACTATATGATACGATACGATACTAAACTATACGATACGATATTATATGATACGATACGATAAGATATAAGATATGATATTATACTACACCTATAGGCTTATACGTATTAGGCGCATCACTATTTAGGCTTAAAGCTACATAATGGGCCATTTGCGTAAAAGTGTCAAACTTGAGGGCAAAATGGGAATATAATGATTTTTCCCATTCACGATCCATCACATTTGAAGTTGTGAATATATAAATGAAAATCAGAAGTGGGAATGCGAACTATAAATAAACGGACTCGGTTAAAGAGTAATGATTGAAAGGTTTGGAATTCTTAAAAAGAATTCGGATTAATCAAAGTTCGGCTTTTGAAAGGTCGAACGGGTCAATTGGCATAACCGCGAACCGGATAATGGTCGCATAAAACGCAAGAATAATACCCCGGGTTATGGGGTATAGTCGTAAAAATAGTGTTCTTGCAAAATGATATAACTTCTCTGAGATCATTTGCTTAAACATGCAAACGAGTCAATTATTTAAAATATATATTGGAATCAATTGCGTAAAACAAATTTTGTGAATCTGGATCATGGGTTCACAAGTTAGAAATGTGGGCAAATGTTTTACAAACACGTAGGAAAAAGTTTCGTGCGAAACGGATAAGTATTCGGAAAGTTACGTAATTTTTCGTAAAAAGGGAAAGTTTGAAAAAAGCTGCAGACTGGCCAAACCGTAACCTACGTTTGGCAACCGTAGGCTACAGTTGAGACCTGCTGCCCAGGTTGTTTAAGTGTGCCATAAGCTACGGTACACCAACCGTAGCCTACGACGGGTTTCACCAAAAATGATTTTGATTGTTGTTTGTTGTTTTTGGCTTACAAATCCAAGTCTAAGCACCATATAACTAACATATGAGTTGTTATTGGAGTATAGGTGATAGCTAGGACATTACGGATGATGATCAAGCATAGCGAAGAACCGAATACAACAGAAGATCAAGCTTCCGCTTAGTTTCGTTATTTATGAACCAAAATACTTATGAACTTTATAAGTGTTTTATATTTTATTGAAGCTTTAAAATGCTAAAGTGTTAAAGTGTTTTAAACGTTTATGAACTTTTATTAAACCCAAAACTTTGTAGGAACGTTTATTGCATTATTTTTATAAAATGCAAAGCTTTTATAAATTCTCAGTTATGTAAGTATGGGTCTTACATTTTAGCTCATTTTCCACTCTTTTTATCAACCAAGACATGTAAAACATAAACGAATCAAAAGTATATACGTTCTAACTAAAACTTAATCTAAATCTAACGAAAAAGACACAAACTATACAAGATAAATAATGTATTTTGCAATACATCAGACCCTTAAATTGTCTCCTTTTATTTATTCTTTCACAGTTTATGAGTTAATTTAATATTTGCTTATGTATGGTTATCAGGTCATCACTGACATTTATAATCTTATTTTAGGAAATGTATATTGTGATCATCATGGATTGATGCATATTCATGGTAATCGAGAGTTATCTTGCAAGCATAGGTTTGAAGAATAGTCTATTCTCGAAAGAAATCTCACCCTTGTAGAAACACACACTTTTAGTTTGGATGTTTGGATTTGGATGGTTTAATTTGAGTTATTTGATGTTTTGATTTGGATGTCTATTTTGAGGAACACTGGATGTATAAATTGTTACATTTTAATGGAATGACAACATGTTATAAATTGTTATGTTTTTATGAAATGGAAATGGAATAACTAATTTATGGAACAGAAATGGAATACCGTAAATGGTAGTGAAACGGTGGTATAAGGTGATAAAAAGTGATAGCAAAATGACAAAATGTTGTAGCAAAACGGTAGCAAAATGTGGCAAAACGGCAACAAAAAAAGGTAATAAAAAAGCGGTAGCAAAATGGTTACAAAATAAAATGTCACTACAAGAACAGGGCACCTTTAGCGGCGACAGGTCTCGCCGGTATTGACCACTATTGTCGCCGCTATTGAGTTTTAGCGGCGACATGTCGCCGGTAAAGCGTCGTCGGTATTGCTCGGACGCTATTGACCAGTTGTCGCCGGTATTGATATTCCACTTTTAGCGACGACAGATGTCGTCGCTAAAAGTGTCGCCGGTATTACTATTCGTCGGTAAAGGATGAAAGCCAATAGCGGCGACACATGTCGCCGCTAAGTCTGTTTTTTTTTAATACAGCAGCTGTATATACAGCTACCCAGCCAGTTTTACGGCCGAAAAAAACAAAACCTGCCTATTTTCAAACAACGCAAGCAAACGCCATGAACATAGTCAACATATACTAAAGGTGTTATAATTAAAAACACGGGCACAGTTTTTTAAGCTTGTTATGTTCTTAATGATTGTTTTAAATTTTGGGTGGAACGTTATGTTTTAAATCATGATTTCAATTTCGATTGGGTGTTTTCTTAGCTCGTTATGTTTGAAATGATGAATTCAATATCAGACACGATTTTTAAGCTCGTAATGTTCTTCATAATGGTTTATATTTCGGGCGGGTATTTTCATAGCTCCTTACACACACATTTGCATACTTTATACAAACATACATACTAACATACACATTTTTCACCAACATACTAACATACAACAATTATACAAGCATACTAACAATTTACAATTTACATACTAACATTATACAATTTACATACTAACAATTTACATACCAACAATTATACAAACATACATACATTCATTCATACACTTACATACCCACATACAACTTAAATTAAAAATTATACAATTTACATACTAACAATTATACAAACATACATACTAACATACACAATTTACATACCTAAACTAAAAATTATACAATTTCTAAACTTTAAAAAAAAAAAAAAAAAAAAACTAACCATTATACAATTTACATACACATTTTTCAAATACACCTACATTATACAATTTACATACTAACAATTATACAAACATACA